>CAMZMU010000072.1:7561910-8161910 GCA_947311845.1 Poa pratensis
TGAGGAAACAAGAGCTACGCTTGAGAAGCACAATAAAGACCATGCTATAAAGATGAAACAAGAACAAGCGTGCCATGATATTGAAGAAGGAGACCTTGTTTCTTGGCTACCTTCGCAAGATCGCTTTCCGGTTGCAAGGAAAGAGTGCAAGCTTTCACCTCGTGGAGACGGACCTTTCAAGGTCATCAAGTGCATCAACGAATTGCCTACAAGATCGACATCTCCCACTCCAAACATCTTGGTCCATGACACTTCAACGTCGCCACCTATCGACATACCTTGGAACATCAAGCGATGAGGATGTCCACGAAGTCGAGGACGACTCTTTTCCAAGGGGGGAGATGATGTAGCCCAACCTTCGGCTCTTACAACAAGTGGTCCAATGATAAGAGCTAGAGTCAAGGCTCTCCATGATAAGGTGAATTCACTCTAGCTTTATGTGATCTTGATGACCCACAAGTATAGGGATCGACAGTCTTCGGGGAAGTAAAACCCAATTTATTAATCCGACAACAAGGGGAGCCAAAGATATTTATTAAGTCTTAACAGCTGAATTGTCAGTTCAGCTGCACCTGGAAATAGACTTGCTCGAACAGTTTAGCAGTAGCAATAGTTTTTATAGCAGTGCAGTAGTGAATAAAGCAGTAGTGTAATAATTGTAGTAGACAGCAGGATTAAAATACTGTAGGCATAGGGATGGATGAACGGGCGCTGCAATGGATAAGATAATTATATAATAGCAAGGTAGGGCATTGCAGATAGATAATAATAAAGTATCCAGGTAATAATCAATCATAGGGCATGTGTTTCATATTTAGTCGTACGTGCTCGCAATGAGATAACTTGCACACATCTTCTGTCTACCAGCCCGTTTGCAGCGGGGCCTCAGGGTAAACTACTGGTAATTAGGTGCTCCTTTTAATAAAGCACCGGAGCAAAGCATTAACACTCCGTGAACACATGTGATCTCACATTACAGCCATACCCTCCGTTATCCCAATTGTTGTCACTTTGGGGCCTCGGGTTCCGGACAATATATATGTGTAAACAACTTGCAAATTTGATCTAAAACATAATTATCCTCATGATTCAATAACATGTTCAGATCTGAAATCTGGCACTCGGGACCCTAGTGTCAAGCTTAAGCATAACAAGTTGCAACAATGACATAAGTACTAACAACGGATACTAGGCACCATGCCCTAACAATCTGATATCTATTACATGAATGATTCATCCAATCCCTACCATCCCATTCAGCCTACAGCGGGGATTACTCACACATGGATGGGGGAATCATGGATGGTTGATGGAGAGGCGTCGGTGATGATGATGGCGATGATCTCCTCCAATTCCCTGTCCGGAAGGGTGCCAGAACGGAATTTCTGATCCCGAGATAAGGTTTTTGGTGGCGGCGGAGCTCTGGAGTGTTTCTGGAAAAAGCGTCGATCCCCCTCGGGTTTTTAGGTCAAAGGGATTAAGTAGTCGAAAGGGGGACGCGAGGTGGTGGGACGAGGCAACCACACCACCTCCGGCGCGGCCCAGCCTCTGCGCGCGGGCCCATGGTGTGGCCCCCTGTGGCCCGCCTCCGTCTCATCTTCTAGCTCGTGTGTCTTCTGGAAAATAGGAACTCCAGAATATATTTTCGGGAATTCTCCCGAAACTTGACTTTCTGCACAAAAACAAGACACCAGGGCAAATCTGCTGAAAACAGCGTTAAGTCCGTATTAGTTGCATTCAAAACACACAAATTAGAGTGTAAAACAACAGCAAAAGTGTTTCAGGAAAGTAGATACGTTTTAGACGTATCAACTCCCCCCAAGCTTAGCTTATTGCTTGTCCTCAAGCAATTCAGTTAACAACTGAGTGCGATAAAGAAACTTTTACGAACACATTTGCTTCATAGATGTAAATATTCTCACTATATGATCAAGTACTTAGGCAATTCATAATAAGGGAATGTAGATATGCCACATGGTAGCTATGTGAACTATGAAAAGATACCAACATACTAAGAATAAATACATGAAATAAGTCTATCTGCAGGATTGCAATGTTCATAATAAGATGATAAGTGGTATCTCGCTTGCCTTTTGATGCATGTAAAATGCATACATGAACTTTACATTTTATTCTTGTATTCCAACTTATTTGCATATATGAGTTATATTTATGTTTTATAATGATTTTAGGGGATAATTCACAGTTTCCCCATTTTATTTGGAATTAACGCTGCAGAACCAGAAAACCCCTTTTTCCATGTTTTTGACTTTCAGGGACCAAACGAGTCCAAATGACCTAAGATTTTCGGGCCAATATTTGGAAATAAGAAGACGTATGAGCCAAGATCGCGAAATAAGGAAGTCCGTGGAAGAAATAGATGGTCCCAGCGGCCAGATTCCTTGGCCGTGTGGGACACCTCTTTTATTCCTCGTTGGCTCGATGTCGTATGTTTTCGTCTCCGTGGCTTCATCTGAGCTAAACGTCTATATAAAAATAGTCCCACGAGGAGTTTCGCGAGGAGGCGGCGGAGAAACACAAAACACACGAACAGGAGACAGAAGGCTGCCGCCGAGAGAAAATCGGAGGGGGGAAACGCCGCCGGAATCACCTCCGGAAGGCTCTTCCTTCCCCCCTCGGAGTCTCCATCATACACCAACTTCAGACCAGCACCATCTCCATCACCATCTTCGTGATCCACTTCATTCCCCCTCATAGTTTGAGATTGTTGAACCCTTAGATAATTGTTTAAGTGCTATTCTACCTGTGTATGATTAGCTATTGTCATTGTTTTGTGGTGAGACTGTATTTTCGGATTGTGTTGTATCACTTATGCCATTGAATCATATCATGTCTTTGCGTGTGTGAGTAGTTCTTCATGTTCCTGGGGGCATAGGATGGATTGGCAATGATTTATTTATAGCATGTGTTGGTATTTTGTCTAGTGTTTATCTTTTTTTGTAATTCTATGATGGTGTTGTGCGAACGTCGACTGCACTCACTTCACCTATATGGGCTCATAGGAGAGCACCGTAGTGTAATGGAGTGAGGAAGACTTGGGAGGACATGTAAACCTGAGACCGAATCATGAAGTTACTTTATGGGGTATTAGTATCGGGGACCTTAGAGTGTAATGCTATGGGGGACTTTATGTCTTAATAACTCTTGTGTAGTCATTTACTTGGCCATAAGAACCATCATAAGGGGGTTTAGTTTATTTATTTAGCTTTCCCTAATTATGGCTCCGTCCAAAGAAGATTTAAACTTGACAAAATGCTACCTTGTTGTTCTAGAAATATTTATGCCATGAAATATAGGTAAGCCCTTGGAACATTCTCCACTTATAAGAACCACACACTTGAGCTTGTCCTCTTGCTACATAGAGGATTGGGCTTTCTCTCTTTGAGTGCTTTCACTTGCTGCTATTTATCTTCCGCATTTTTACTCTCTTGCAACTATACAACCGAAAATCCCAAAACACTTGCATCTTTCATTGTTTTATTTATCATTCTTGCTAACAATACCTTCAGCTCCTCTTGGGTTCGACAACTTTTCTAATTGAAAGGTACTACAATTGATCTCCTGCACTTGGGAGTCATCACCTTTATTTGTAGAGCAAAACATAAATGCCAAGGCACCTCTGAAGTTCAAGTGAAGGCTAGAAGTAAAAATATCAAAGATAAGAGCATCAAAGTTTATACCACAGTTAACCGTATTGTGGACAAAACTACATTACACTAAGAATGACAGTTATGCTCTCGAGAAGGTGCTCAAGAAAGGATGGTGACTCAACATAAAATAAAAGATTGGCCCTTCGCATAGGGAAGCAGGATTTAGCATGTGCTAGAGCTTCTTATTTATAAAACAGAGGTAAAAATTGTTTTGGGAGGTGGTTTTCCTGTCAACGAATCAGAGAAAATGGAAAGTAAAATATGACCCTCCCAACCAGACTTTTAAGAGCGGCTCCCATGAAGGACATTTCTACCAGCAAGGCAGATCATCCCTCTTTTCTCTTTTGTTTACACATGCCGATATTTCACTGGTATCATTGCTTGTCTGATAAATCAGGGCAAAAATGTGAAGAGAATTAATGGTTAAAGTTGTAATTAATTGGGACTGGGCACCCCATTTGCCAACTTTTTTTGCAAAATTAATGGATAGCGGACGTATATGCCGCTAGTCCGGTGGTAACGTCTGTTTTCACAAGTGACATAAAGACATCCACCCGTCTCATGAGCTAAAAACAGTGTCACAAAATGAGAAGTATTTTGAAGGTTTTAAAGGTAGCACATGAAAATTTACTTAGTGACGAGGTGTACCCTCATCAAATCCCATGATTAAGGACCTAGGGTTGAGATTATGGAGAGAGAACATGGTAGTACTGGTAGTTTCGTCGGTTGACAAGCAAAGGCAAAGATTTACCCAGGTTCAGGCCCCTCGGTGGAGGTAAAGACCCTACTTCCTGCTTGTCTGTTATTGATCGTTGGAGATTATGTGGTTACAGGGTGGCTCCGGTGAGATGACGATCTCGCAAGAGCTTTGGTGGTTCGAGTATGGCCTGGCCCTAGATCGGCCCCCCTCCCAGCCTTTAAATAGGCTGTCCGGAGTTTTAACGACCTAGTTTACACATAAGGAAAGTATAAACCGACTATGTCTATGTCTAAACTTGGAAGTTACTTCATCTTGTTGGGCTCTCGCCTTGGGCTTCGAGTCGTATCTTCGCTAGTTGGGCTTTTAGTCATCACGTGCACCAGGTACCCTCATATTAGGGTACTCGAGATGTATATCCTTGTCAGTAGCCCCGAGTAATTGTCTGACTCGAAGAATCAGGCACGGACTCATTCGCAAGTGCACGTCATATTTTTAGTACTATAATTGGAACTCCTGTATGAATAGCACATGTTGGCTATGTCGAGTATTTCATCGACTGTGGTTTTTGCTTATGATGATCAAGGGATAATAGCTTAGCAGGCCCAGTTCACTCGACGGATCGGGACTGGTTAACTACACATTTGGGTAACACTTACTAGCTTTCAATCAAACTCGAGTCCCCGGACTCGAATCTGGAACAAACTGGTCAGATTCGACTAGGCCGCTGAGGTCTTACTGAGTCGATCTGCAGTATAACTTTGAATTTTACCCAACGCGTCCGTCGGGATTTTTCATCATGTCTGCTGACACGGAAATATAAGGATTGACGTTGCTGGAACGGTCCTTAGCCCAGCTCGAAAGTTCGGCGGGTCTTACTTTGCACTATGCATGCAGCATCCGAGTATTTGCGACGGACGCAACTCGGGAATGTTTCGAGTATGATTTTGCATATGAACGCAGTCGATATATTCATCGACTGATACTTTGATACTATTTTATCGGGTGCGCGACAGCGCTCCCGATGGGAGTAGCCCCCGAGATTGTGCTTTATTGATTGCAATGAAGGATAATCTCAAAACCATCTTTCTCTACATTTGTTAGTCGAAGAAAACCTTTAGCCATAATTCTATCGGGTGCGCGCCAGCGCTCCCGATGGGAGTAGCCCCCGAGATTGTGCTTTATTACTTGTAATGGAGGATAATCTCAGAATCACCCAGTCATGATCATCTTTAGTCGAAGAAATTTTTGATACGCTCCCGATGGGAGTAATATGTATTTGATCGTAGAAACAGTCGAGTGACCATGCAGTCGACAACCAATCGAGTGATTAGTATGCTTTGGGCGAACCCGACATCTTTTCGGAACAAATTTGCTGCAATGACGTCAGGGATGACGTTTATGGCGACTGCGCCACCTGACACGCGGTGGCGTGCGCTGTGCTGCGAGAGATGGGACGTGACACGTCTTGTGGGCCCATTGTACAGCCGTTTGGACTGGATTTGACCGTTCAGGCACGATTTCTCCGGGGCCATGATGGTAGTTCCTAGATTCCCGTGCGTAGTGGCGGAGTGGCCGGCGACGGTTGCCCTCCGTGGCTGCCACGTGTACGGTTTGCTTATGTGCCCACGATCTCGCATCGACGGTGCGGATTCTTTTGCGTGAGGTTAAAAGGGGACGGCTGAGTAAATAGTGTTTTTTACTTGCCATTTGCTCTCCGCCGCCGCTGCTTCTTCTTCTTCCTCCCTGCGCCTCGCCATAGCCACATAGCAAAGCTTTTGCAATCCACCACTGCGATGGCGAAGCCGAGACCCGGAGGGGCAGGAGTGCCGCAAACGCATCGGCGGATAGCGCCGCTGGAGCCTCCGCCAGCGGTTTGAAGAGGGAGAAGGGCGCCTGGACCAAGTCCTCCTGCAGCAATAGGATGCTGACCGGACTGCGGAACGACGGGCTGATTCCTGAGGATGTTCGCAAGTCCGCATCCCCGGCGCCGAGGTAATCCCACGCCCAGGCCCCAATGAGCGGGTCTGCTTTGTGGATTTTGTGAACAGGGGATTCTCTTTCCCTGTTCACAACTTTCTGCGTGCACTGATGCACGTTTATGGGGTGCAACTGCACGATTTTACGCCCAATGGGCTTTTGCACATTGCGTGCTTTTTTATTCTTTGCGAGTGCTTTCTGGGCGTTGCGCCCCACTTTGGTCTCTTCCGCATCTTCAACGTCAAGCGCCAGCACAGCGCGAAGGGACCTGGTGGTTTTGGAGTACAGACTCGACCTGATATCGAGTACTTCAAGATCAACTTCGTGGAGTCTGTGCAAGGATGGCGCCAGAAGTGGTTTTACATCAAGGATGTGACCATAGGCACCCAAGCTTTCGGGTTGCCTCCTTTTGATGCGGATGCTCTGGTGAAGAAGAGGCCCTCCTGGATCTCCCAGCCGACCGGAGTCGAAGCCGAAGAGGCTGACGTTCTGATGGAGAAGGTGCTGAAGCTCCAGACCACTGCTGGTCGAGAGGTTACGGGCATCCACTTTCTGGCCATCATGGCAAAGAGGCGAGTGCAGCCTCTCCGAGCTCGAGTGCATGCTTTGTGGGCATACAGCGGTGCTTCTGATCCAACCCGCTCGCGCGCAGTCGAGCTATCTGATGCCGAAGCGGAGAAATTGGTAAGAGGCCTTACCAAGCTCACCGATGAAGAACCTTGCGAGATGAACTCGCCTGTGGCTCCCTATGAGACCAGCAATCCTCTTCCAGAGGTAATAGCCGATACCATATGTTAGTTCATATGTTATGCATGTGTGAGATTGACTCCTTTGCGGTTTCTGTGTGCAGGGCCACAGAATATAGAGTCGATGCCTCCTCTGCCTGAGGACGGCCCAGTGCTGCACAACGAGCCACTCGATGCGGGCTCAGATGATGAAGTGGCTTCACTCGCCACTGCACACACTCCAGAAGCCGATGAAGGCGATACTGAGGTGCAGGGCAAGCAGAAGCGGGCACGCGAGGAAGAAGACACCGCTGATTCTGAGGAAAAGGAGGGGAATGAGACGGAGTCGACAAAGGCGCCGCTCAACGTCCCTCCCATTCGCTCGCTTCCCCCTCGCGTCCCGAAGAAATCACGCCCCAGCATGGGTATGCTGGCGCCTGATCATTTATGTGACCTCACTGGGGAGTAAGTATTATGTGAATATGCTTTGTCACCTTATGAACTATGCCACTTGGTATACTGATAATGTTTTGACACAGTGTTTCCTCGGATGAGGATATGCCTCCGCCACCTACGGCGGATAAGAGCAGCGCAGCATCAACTGCACGGACGCTGCCACCAGAGCAGCCGCCTACGTCTGCGACTCCTGCTGCTACGGCCACAGCTACACCACCCGAACCGGAGGTTGCAGCAACTGAGAGCGGAGCTGCGGCTGCAGATATCCCTGCGTCGACTTCTTCCTTCTTGGAGCACGTAAGTTTTATGCCTCGTCGAGTGCCAAACTTTTTTGCATAAACTCAGATATTGAGTTATGATTTCGTCTATGCCGTTTCACTTAGGCTTTTGTAAAAGAGTTGCTGAAGGCTGGTGCCAAGTATGTGCACAAGGAGACGGAAGCCGCCACCCTGCAGGAGCAACTCGAAGCTGCGAAGAGTGCGTATCTTTTTATGCTTTTACGTGTTAAGTCTGATTCCTCTTGCAGTCTGCTGACCATGTGTGGTTGTTTTGCAGAGGCTGCCGCTGATGCAGCAGAAAATTTGAACCAAGCCACTCGTCGAGTGGATGATCTACAGAAGAGGCTGAAAGCAGCTGAGCTGAGAGAGGAGTCGGCAATTGGTCGACTTTCTGCCGCCAGCGCCAGCTTAACTGGTATGAATTTTTGCTGTGTTCCTTTTGAGGTTCCTGATATATTGTGCTGATCATTTTGTCCTTATGCTAGGCGTGATGGATGGCCCTTCTGCTACTGGCAAGCAAAGCCTTGGCGCCTCACTTGATGAAAGCGTGGCTGTCTCGGAGGTTACCAGCAGCAGAGCAGGGGAGATGCTGACGCAGGCGGCGAGTGCCTTAGGCGGCCTCCATGGCAGCTTCTTCCCCGGCGAAGAGCTTCCATCTTCTTTTGCGGAACTAGTGGAGCTGTTCAATCCTGAAGGGACCGCCGTCGCCGATTTCTGTCGCGAGCAAATGGTAAGTGGTGCTCAGACTACTTTTCTCATGTTGCTCGCGCACGGAGTCGAGGCAGATTTTGACAAGGCGACGACAAAGTTTCCACGGGGTTCTGACGGCAAAACTGTGGGTTCAACCCTTGGATGGACGCCGCCAGAAAATACGCTCAACAGATGGTGACAACTGTTGAAGAAAGGGCAGCCAAGGTCCAGGCGAAGAAAACTTCCTCTAAGAAGTCGACGACTTAGCTAGTGATCCCTTTGTCGACTAGGTCTAGGAATGTCGTCCTTTTGCTTTTGCTAAGTGTAAATCATCAGACATCGTATCTGTCATGTTATGAATTATGAAATTCAGCAATCGGGAGGCGCAGCCCCCGAGCCTTTTGCTTGAGCTCTTCATGCTTCCTTATGCATTTAATTATTCTGACTGTAGAAACAAGCCTCTAAACCATCAACTGGCCCTGTTGTGGGTGGTTCTTCGAAGTCGCGAAGCGTGAACGACCAGAAAATTATGGACTACCTTCAGCAGAAGCTTTCTGATGTGAAGGGCGAACTGAAGGTGGCACAAGACGCGTATGCTGAGTTGCAGTCGAGGCCATCCCCAACTTCAGAACGGGAGGCCTTTTTGCTTGAGGAGTTGGAAAAAATAAACCTGCAACTCGAATGTAAGACATTTTTGAATCATCGAGATCTCCTCTTAGCAAGGTGACTCGACTGGGCGATGATGAGCCCTTTGCTTTTGCGCAGGTGTTTGTTCTGACCCAATAAAGGAGGAGGCACGAATTCAGGATCGACTCGATGGTCATGCGAATAGCACTGAGTACTCCGCCCACCCCTTCTGGTCAGACAGGGAGAAGAGTGCCATTTTGGTAAGGCTTCTAGACCGTGCTTGGCGCACAGCCATTCGACTGGAGACTTGCAGGCTGGCCTTATTTCGAGTTCACGAAGCTTTGTTTCCTTTGAATGAGCAACCACAAGGCCTTGTGGCTTTGCTGAAGAAATTTCGAAAGGGCAAGGCGATCAAGAAGTTTGTGCGTGAGCAACTGGTTAGCGGGGCTAACGTTGCTCTTGCCTTTGTGCGATCGCACCTTCCGCACCTTGATTTGAAAAGGATTGCGATGGGACCCGCACCCGTACCAGGTGGTGGTCCTGTGCCGATGGAGGAGCACTACCAAGAGACACGAGTGGACGCACTGGTCCTAATCCATCGTGTGCTGAAGGAGGAGGAAAAATGGACTGAACCCAAGGAAGAACCTGTTGAGTAGGTTATGTGTATGGGAAGTAACTCCAAAGTGTAAAACGCAACACTTGTGATTATTGTACATTATTTGTTTACACGTATGCAGCCCCCGAGCCTGTTGAGCGGGGTGTATGAAGCAACATGTTGTAAAATTAGGACTATCCAGCCCCCGTGTATTTTGAGTGAACTTGATAGAAATATTTTAGAGTATCAAACATAAGCTGCACAGTCCATGACTATTTATGTGCGGTTATGAATTTTTGCAATACTTGAAGCTTCACTTGATGCTTCTAGGCTCAACCCTCGAATAATTGAGTGGGTTAAGCCACTTTTGTGTTTATGTATGTTCTTTATGACCCAGCCCCCGAGTATTCGAGTGCGGCTGGGGTATTATGTTGTGAACAAGCGGAAACACATGCTTTTTGAGATAGCGCAGCCCCGAGTGCTCGGGTGAGGCTAATTTTGTGAAATCAATTTATGCGAGTAGTAAGCAGGGAGAAATATGAGGAATCATGAATTATATTCCTTTTTTGAATGTTAAGCTGCAGGCCGCCTCATTAAAAACCTTCCAGTCCCCTTAGGTACCCTGGTAAGGAAAAGAGCGCGTCTGAAACCTGCAGCTATCCGACATATGTGCCTATTACATTGTTCGACTGATCAATCTAAGCATAGAAACGGCGCAGCTGCGCAACGTTCCAAGGATTATGCGAGAGTTCTCCTGTCTTCGCGTGCTTCAGTCTATATGCTCCACCACCAACCACCTCGGTGATGAAAAGGTCCTTCCCATGGAGAAGCGAGTTTATGCACCTTCTTTTGCTTCAGTCGAAGTACCAGGTCGCCAACCTCGAAGGACCTAGTGCGTCGCACGGCTGTGATAGTTGCGGAGGTCCTGCTGATAAATAGCGTGCGAGCGCCGTGTTACGCGCCTCTTCTAGCAGGTCGACTGCGTCTTCGAGTGCCTCGTCTGCATCTTCTTCATTGTATGCTTCGACTCTTGGTGCGTTGAACCTTACGTCTGATGGCAGAATTGCCTCTGCGCCGTAGACCATGAAGAATGGAGTGAATTGCGTTGAGGCATTGGGTGTTGTGCGTAGGCTCCATAGCACAGACGGAAGCTCTTCTACCCAAGCACCCGCAGCCCTTTTGAGTGGCACCAGGAGGCGCTTCTTGATCCCACTTGTCACAAGCCCATTGGCCTTTTCGACTTGGCCGTTTGATTGCGGGTGCGCCACAGATGCATAATTGAGCGTGATATCTTGCTCTTTGCAGAAGGATTTGAACTCCTCAGCCGTGAAGTTTGTACCGTTGTCCGTGATGATGCTACTTGCTTGGCACACCAAAGCGATATATGATGGACTTTATGAAATTGACTGCTGTAGTGGCAGTCGAACTTGTGATGGGTACTGCTTCGATCCACTTGGTGAACTTGTCGACCGCCACCAGAAGGTGAGTATGCCCTCCATGGGAGGATTTTTTGAGTGGCCCAACCATATCGAGCCCCCACTGGGCAAAAGGCCAGGCCAATGGTATTGTCTTCAACGCCGATGCGGGTGCGTGCGGCTTTGTGGCAAATTTTTGGCAGCCGATGCACCTTTTGACTATGTCCTCCGCGTCTTTGAGTGTGTGGGCCAGTAGAAGCCTGCGCGAAAGGCTTTGGCTACGAGTGATCGACTGCTGGCGTGATGCCCGCAAGTTCCTGCATGAATATCACGAAGGATGGCTTGGCCATCTTCAAATGCTATGCAACGCTGGAACATACCTGATATGCTGCGTTTGTAAAGTTCACCGTTGATGACAGTGTATGCTTTAGATCGTCGAGTGACGCGTCTTGACTCTGTGAAGTCTTCGGGTACCTCGCCGCGGAGTATGTATGCGAGGAAAGGTTGAGTCCAAGTTGGCTCGATGAGGAGTACCTCGACTGGTGGGTCCTCTGTGCTGGGTGCTTTGCTCTTGGCTGGTGCGGCTGTTGCAGGAGGTTCTCGCTTCTTTTTGATTGATCTATGCTCTATGCGCTCGAAAAAGACACCAGGTGGCACTGGAGCTTTGGTCGCGCCAATGTTGGCTAACTTATCCGCTTCTTCATTGCTTTCACGCCCTATGTGCCGTAACTCGCAGCCTTCGAAGCTGCCCTCCATGATGTTGTACAAGTCACGGTAGGCGATCATGTTATCTGCGATTGCGTCACAAGCCTTCATTGTTTGCTGCACCACCAGATTCGAGTCGCCGTAGATCATCAGTCGAGTGCACCCGAGGGCTTTGGCCATCCTCATGCCATGTATCAGAGCTTCGTATTCTGCCTCGTTATTGGATGGGAACTCGAATCCCATTTGCAGGATGTAGCGGAGCTTGTCGCCCTTTGGTGATATGAGGATGACACCTGCGCGCCTTCGTTTTTCTTCGAGCCATCGAAGTACATGGTCCAAGAATTGGACACATCTGGTGCTCCTGGGAGCTGAGCTTCAATCCACTCGGTGTGGAAGTCGGGTAAAACTTGTGCTTTGATGGCCTTCGGGTAATCATACTTAATGTCTCTTGGAGCTAGCTCGATGAGCCATTTTGCTACTCGCCCAGTTGCATTGGGGTTTGTGAGGATGTCCCCGATCCCTGAAGTACTGATTACAGTGATCGGGTGCTCGGAGAAGTAATGCGTCAGCTTCCTTGAGGACATGAACACGGCGTATGCCAGTTTCTGATAATGCGGGTACCGCTGCTTTGATGTGGAGAGTACTTCACTCAAGTAATAGACTGGACGTTGTATGCTTTGCGCGTGCCCCTCCTCCCTGCGTTCGACCACTAGAACGGTGCTTACCACCCTGTTAGTTGCAGAGACATATAGGTATAGTGGCTCGCGTTCCTTTGGTGCTACGAGGATTGGAGGGCTTGTGAGGACTCGCTTGAGGTCCGTGAAGGCTGCTTCGGCTTCTGGCGTCCACTCGAACTTATCTGCTTTCTTCATCAGTCGATAGAACGGGAGTGCTTTTTCGCCTAGCTTGCTGATGAATCGACTGAGCGCTGCTACTCGACCCGCCAATTTTTGCACGTCGTGGAGCTTTGAAGGCCTTTGCATCGTCAAGATGGCCTGTATTTTCTCCGGGTCCGCCTCGATTCCTCGAGCTGAGACTAGATACCCGAGGAGTTGCCCAGCTGGCACGCCGAAGGTGCACTTCTTCGGGTTGAGCTTGATGTGGAAGCGCTTGAGGTTTGCGAATGTCTCCCGCAAGTCATCGAGTAGCGTGCTTTCTTCTCTTGTGGTGATGACTATGTCATCTACATAGACTTGGACGTTTCGCCCAATCTGCTTCTTGAGGCAATCTTGCATCATGCGCTGATAGGTTGCGCCTGCGTTTTTGAGCCCGAAAGGCATTGTGGTGTAGCAGTAGACCCCGAGTGGGGTTATGAACGCCGTTTTTTCTTCATCCTCTTCCTTCATCCT
The DNA here is from genome assembly GCA_947311845.1 of Poa pratensis. Lineage (NCBI taxonomy): Eukaryota > Viridiplantae > Streptophyta > Magnoliopsida > Poales > Poaceae > Poa > Poa pratensis. Next base: position 7,575,099 of record CAMZMU010000072.1, read on the forward strand.
TATCTGGTGGTAACCCGAGTAAGCATCCAGGAAGGATAAGCGAGCGCACCCGGCGGTGGAGTCGACGATCTGGTCGATTCGAGGTAGTGGAAAGTGATCCTTTGGACACACTTATTGAGTGCTGTAAAATCAACACACATCCGCAGGATGTCTGTATGCTTCTTTTCTACAAGTACGGGGTTAGCCACCCATTGTGATTTCTTGATCTCTCTGATGAATCCTGCTGCGAGTAGCCTGTCGACTTCGGCTTCGACTGCAGTTCTTTTTGGGCCAGATATGCGGCGCATTGTTTGCTTGACTGGTTTAGCACCTGGAAGTAGCTGGAGAGAGTGCTCGGCGAATTCCCTGGGAATACCTGGCATGTCTGCTGGACACCATGCAAATATATCCCAGTTCTCACGGAGGAATTCGACGAGCGCGCTTTCCTATGCGATAGGCAGACTCGACGAGACATTGACTGTCTTGGTCGGGTCTGTCGGGTGCACCTGATGCGATCTTGTGTCGTTGGTGGCACTGAATGCTCTGTCGACTGCCACCTTTTTCTGTTCTGGCATAAGTGTTCGATCGTTGGAGACCGCTAGATCGGCGAGCGTTGCTTCCATGCCAAACATCTCAGAGATTTTGCTGAATTCTCGGTCGCAAGAGTCAGACTTTTGGAAGTTCCCCTTGACTGTGATTACTCCTTTTGGTCCAGGCATTTTCAGCTGGAGATATGCGTAATGCGGCACCGCCATGAATCGAGCGAACGTCGGGCGTCCAAGTATAGCATGGTATTGTGATTTCCAGTCGACCACTTCGAACTCAATCGACTCGTCCTGAAGTGGTGCTTGTCCCCGAACGTTACGTCGAGTTGTATGGTGCCCTCTGGACTTATTGCTTTCCCTGGAACGATACCGTGGAAGGTATTTGAGGATCTTGGCAGGTTTTCGACTGACCTATTCATTTTGCGGAGCGTATCTGCGAAGATGATGTTTATGCCGCTCCCACCATCCATGAAGACCTTGGACATGGCGTAGCCTCCAATTTGCGCGTCGAGTACCAGAGCAGAGTGCCCTGGTCGAACAACCGACGGAGGGTGGTCCTCTTTGCTGAAGCTTATTGCAGTATCAGATCCCTTTAAGTACTCTGTCACCGCAGGCGGTGACATGACCGCCATGTTTACCTGTCGAGTGCGAAGCTTTTGCTCCCTGTTGGAAGGTCGACCTTTCTGTATCATGTACATCTGCCCTTGGGGCGGAGGGTACTGTGGTTCGTCCACCCGAGGCACGGGCTGTATGGCACCCGCGAGATTTCCGCCTGGGGCAGGCTGTGGTGGTGGAGGTGGTGCCATCAGAACAGGCACGTTGTTTGGCTGAGGCGCGGCAGGTGCTTGTGCGGCTGCTGCCTTTCTGCGATTTACGTAATCAGTCGCCATCTGGTCGAACTCCCTGCAGTTTCTCATCGAGTGGTTGGACCGCAGTTTTCCATCGTCCCCCTTGTACAGGTAGAATCTGCAATCAGCGTCCATCTTTTCTTCGAATGATCGCTCAGATTGTGCCCGTGACTTGCGCCAATCCTTCCTCTTGTAGCTTCACTGCGTTGGCCATCGCGTCGATCATCTCGACTGTTCCGCTGATCATCTCGACTGTCTCGCCGGTCGTCTCGACTGTCTCGCTCTTCCGACGTCGTCGGTCGCTTCTGTCCTGATCGTTGCGGGGTGTGGAGAACCCAGCCGCCATGAATTCGGGTCTGTCGTCGTAATGACGTTTTGAACGTTTGCGCCTTCGGTCATCTCTGTACGAGTCTCTATGGTTTCGACTGTTTTCTCGTGTTTGTCACGGGTGAGGACCCGCGTGCGATGCGTGCCATATCCTCTCCATCTCCCACTCAGTCGCGATTTGCAAGAGGTGGGCTACAGATTTTGGCTTTTTGCGGCCAAGTGCTTCTTTGAGGTCTCGCCTGGCGAGGCCCATGACGAAAACATCCTGGCCATATCTTCTGAAGCCACTCCAACTGAGTTACGTATCTCAGTCCATCGTCTGATGTATGACCTCAACGCTTCATCTGAACGCTGAACGCAGGCCCGCAGCTCCTCGAACGTTTTGGGCGCTCACACAGAGGCTCGAAGTTTTTGATGAAGTCATCGCGGAAGTGATCCCACGAGTCGTACTTTGATGAAGGTAGGGCCTTGAGCCAGTCGCGGGCTGTGCCTTCGAGCATCAGTCGTATGTACTGCATGGTTGTGGTGTTCATGCCTCGCTGGCATGCGACAGCCAGCCTGTAATCTTCTAGCCACCCGGAAGGTTCCTGTCGACCCTGTACTTGGGCTGTTCAGATGTGAGTTTGAACCCTTTGGGCATCCGCGTCTCGCGGACGCGTCGAGTGAAGTACAGAGCTCCATGTGGCTCAGGCTCTCGATCAGAGTATGAGTCGCTACTGTATGATCTGCGTGACCTGCTCCTGGACCTGCGCCTTCGCGAGTCGCTTCTTTCCTTCGAGTGGTGGCGACGACCACTGTGATTATGCTCTTCCCGAGGCGCGTCGACTAGGGCACGGTCTCGACTCCCACCTGAGTTTTTGGAACTTGGCGTATGGCCTTCGCGGCTAAGGCGAGTGATTTGATCTGTTGGCGGTGTAGTTTTGCATTGGGGTCATCCGCTGGGGGCTTGATTGCCTCCAGGTATGCTGCAGGGGTGTAGAGAGCACCTGCTGCTGTTTTGGGCACCGGCAGTCCTTCCTCGTCGTATGTCATGAAGGAGTTGCCTAAGTTGCGGGTGAGTGCCGCCTTCTCGCCTGGCGAGAGGTGTGACAACCTTGATCTGCGCCCTATGTCTGCTCGCCCGTGGAGCTCAGGGAGAGCTGTCTTCTGTGCACACTTGACAAGCTAGCTTGCTTTTTGCGTTCTTCGAGTGTGGCTCTTATCTGCTTCAGTCGAAGTGTTGAAATACTGGAAAGTCAACATCTCTTCTTGTGTTGCGTCTGCTGGCATCATTGTGCACTCCTTGATGACTTTATCTGCTTTTGCTGCCATCTCAGCAGTGATTGTGAGGGTTGTGGCTCCGTCCGGCATAGTGATTGTACACCGAAATTCTATAGGCCTGCGACTGGCCGCAGTTTCTGATGTTTCTGCAGCGATGGCCACATAGACCTGTTGGGATATGACCCGAGGGCATATGTATGTACTTTCGAGTCCCGTCATAGACTCGACATCTTCGTCGAGGCTCATGTCTGAGCCTGCATGTTCATCGAGTGGTTCGTATGGACGGATCTCGCAGTCGACGTCGTCGTCGCCTATGCCCATCTCGGCGTCGGCGAGGTTGTTGTGAGCCTCGGAGTCGAGGTTGTTGTTGGCGCAGATCTCGGAGTCGACGTGGTTGTCGATATGAGTTTTGAGGTCGTCGAAGTCGCTGAGGGAGATCCCGCAGTCGAAACTATCCTCGAGTGGTTGATCTAGCTCGGGATCGTTTGTGCGGTATGCTAATTCGGCCTCCTCGCCCTGGAGCTCTTCAATGAGCTCGCGCATCTCTCGTGTTGACATGGTTGTTGCAGATGAACAGGCTTGGAGGGTTGATGATGGTATGGACGCAGGGAAGATCCGCAGTCGAAGGAGTCGCAGCCGATGGAGCCTCGGGTGCGAAAGTCGCGAGTTGGCATGGATCCGTCAAGTCCTGCACACCAAGCTTGTTGACGAAAAAATTGAACGAACCGACGGTTAAACCCAAACCTGACTGAGATCGGAGAAAGCCTCCTGGAATCCTGGCGAGTGTGGCTCGAAATCCATCAGAGGATCCGATGTGCTTTTGGCGGGTGAAGCTGGCGTGTTGCCGTTTGTCGAGTGAGCCGGCGAGTTGCCGTGTGCCACCTGATTCGGCGAGTTCTGATTTGTCGATGCAGCCGACGAGTTGCCGTTTGTAGATCCGATCGGCGAGTCGCCGTTTTCCGATGGAACCGAAGAAACCGCGAGTCCAGCACTATTCTTTCCCACAGACGGCGCCAATTGACGAGGTGTACCCTCATCAAATCCCATGGTTAAGGACCTAGGGTTGAGATTATGGGGAGAGAACGTGGTAGTACTGGTAGTTTCGTCGGCTGACAAGCAGAGGCAAAGATTTACCCAGGTTCAGGCCCCTCGGGTGGAGGTAAAGACCCTACTTCCTGCTTGTCTGTTATTGATCGCTGGAGATTATGTGGTTACAGGGTGGCTCCGGCGAGATGACGATCTCGCAAGAGTTTGGTGGTTCGAGTATGGCCTGGCCCTAGATCGGCCCCCCTCCCAGCATTTAAATAGGCTGGGTCCCGGGAGTTTGTAACCGACCTAGTTTACACATAAGGAAAGTATAAACTGACTATGTCTATGTCTAAACTTGGAAGTTATTTCATCTTGTTGGGCCTCTCGCATTGGGCCTCGAGTTGTATCTTCGCTAGTTGGGCTTTTAGTCATCACGTGCACCAGGTACCCTCATATTAGGGTACTCGAGATGTATATCCTTGTCACTTAGAATGGTTCGAAATGCCATGCATAGTAATTTTTGGTGGACTCTTTGGGATAACTTGGTTTTTAAGGATTTTGGAAGCATGAGCAGCATTCCCGCTCAGTACAAGTGAAGGCTAGCAATAGACTGGGAAGCGACAATCAAGAGAGTATTAACCGTCATAATCATGCTTGCGACAGAATAAAATTAATGAAGGCATAAAAGTGATACTAGAACTCTGAGGCAAAATAAATCATCAAGGCTTAATCGACCTTTTGTTTTTCAGTCGGGAGCATGCGTGAGCATGTGCCAAGTCAATTCAAGTGAATCATTCAGAGGAGGATACCACCATGCCATACCCTTTTATGAATAGAACAATGCATGCAAATATCTATATGACATGTTATATACTATTAGTGAATTGGAACTGATCATATGAAAAACATGAACTACTAAGCATCCATTAAATAACATTGCCCCTCATACGAATCAGCTAAGCATGTTCACATGAGCGAGTATATGTACAAAAATGAAAAACAAATAGAGTTCATACCAGCCTCTCACCACAACTCGAGTTGTCATAAATCGTCATTATTGCCTTTCACTTGTGTGGCTTGAATGATATGAAATGATAACCAAACTCCAATGGAGTTACGGAAGACTGTTGAACTCTGCAACAACTATACAAAACCGAAGAAGAACAACAAATATTTTTGGGTTTTCGATTTGAAACGAACAAATAAAGCAAAATCTTTTTGGATTTTTTTGAATACTAAACCGAAGCTAAAAGGTAAAGCAAACCAGTACTAAAAGTACACAAGAGGTAAACAAAGAGAAATAACAGAAATATTTTTGGTCTTTTTGGGTTTTGGAAAATAAAATCAAAACAAGAAACAACAACGAAAAAGAAAGAAACTGAAACATGGATATACAAAGTACCGACCGAATATGATATGAAAGTGAGTGAGATGTTGGTGTACCTCCCCCAAGCTTAGGCTTTTGGCCTAAGTGGAGATCAATCACCGGCGTGGGTGTACGCTCCACCCCGGTGAATCATCCCTAGCATGATCGTAATCAGGCTCCCGTGAAGAAGAAGGGGCAGAAGTCCCATAATCAAAATGTTGGTACGGGAAACCCGCGATGTCGGAAGGCTGAGTGAAACCCCCATCGGGCTCCTCTCCATCATCCTCCGGGCGAGGGCCGTGCTCCTCTAAGTATGCCTCAAGATCATCCTCAGATAGTGACCACCTTTCCCTGGCATCAAGGTTAAACAAAAGAGGTGCAGGCAAACAAACTAATCGTTCGGACTTAATTAATCTCCACCTGCGTTTCTGGAAAAAGGTTATTTCGTAGACTAAGTTGTTCAAGGTAGCCAAGTTAGAAACAAATTTATGACTTATCATGGAATTAATATCAAGCCTTTCTATAGGAAACTGAATGTCTAAATGATGCGTCCCTACACCATGCATAGCTAATAAACGAGAAGCAATAAGACCTCCACAGATTCCCTCTTTCTCGCGGTTAGCTGAAAGACGGAAAGTAATCAAAGCGCCTAGATTATAAGTCCTATCACACCTCAAAGCCGCTGAAATGAAAGCCAAATCATAAACAGATAATTTGCTTGCAGTTTTCCTAGCTAGAACACACTTGCCAATGTAATAGGCAAAATATCGAATATATGGGAGTTGAATGCTTCGAATTTTACCACTCTCCTCTTCTAAACTTCTCCCTTGGAAGATTTCCTTATGCAGGTCCATTAGAGGCTTAGGTTACCCTGTAATTTTCTCGCGCGATCCCCAATGCGGTACCTTAATAGCTGTGCAAAAATCATCAAAGGGCAAATCCACATCTATATTGTAAATGTTATAGTGAACCATGGGGTTAGGTGAAGACCAACTGAATCTAAAGTTTTGCACTACCGACGTAGTCAGTTTTGCATATTGATATGGTTCATCAACAACAAAATCTTCCAACCCTGCATTAGAGATTAGAGTGTTGAAATCATGCAAGATTCCTGCAGCAGTCATGAAGTTAGAGCATGGATAGATTGAGGGGAACACGGCATCTTCGCGGTTGACCCCCATGACTTCATGCACCTCCAATTCATTGTAATCAAGTTGATGTTCATTCATCCTTCTTTTCTGAAATTTTAAACAAGACCTCATAAAACATGATTTTGGAGCAACTAAATCAAAGAAACTACTATAGAAACTTGTAAGAGGGCTACACATGCATCAAAACTAATTAATCTCAGCATAGAACAAGCATGCAAACACACTTAACATGTCACCTACAGTACCAAATACTCAAGACATACATAATTAAACAAAATTCTACTTGGATAATCGGAGGAGTAACATACCGAAGAGCAAATGGTCCAAATCTCAGCAACAAAGATGGACTGAGCAAGGAGATCAAAAAACTCGAGCAAGAGCAGCAATAACATGGGTTTGAGCATTGGTGGAGTGTGTGTCGGGTGAGAGAAAGAAATGAGAGGAAGATGGGTGAGTGGAGGGCCAGGTGGGACCCACACCATGCCACGGCGCGGCCCACACCCTGCCGCGCGGTGGGGTGGTGTGGAGGCATGGTGGGTCCCCCTGGTCAGTTCCAGGCACTCCCACATCCCCCTTTAAAAACTAAGATTTATGGTATAATTTTCAGAAATTTTTGAAAACTTTCATTTTGCACATTTTCTAGGTATTTAAATAATAAACTTAGGGCAGAAATAGAATTTTATAAAAACCAATTTCAACTAAAACTTTGCAAGTTCAGTAACACAATAGTAGGTAAAACAAGGTTGAGAAATAAAATGTTGTTTAGTGCTTCTATGCATTTAAAACATATTTGTTAACAAGGTTGATCAAGTCTTGTCACCAAATAAATTTTATATGACATAAAAGAATTAAACCACATGAGACAATCATGTTACCTTGAATTGTATAGCAATAGATCCAATCATAATACTTTGAAATCCTTCTTGAGGTTCATAAATAGGGCAATCAATACTTCCCACTTTGATAGTTCTAAGATTGGCTATTGTATTTACTCCATACATCTTGTCCAGCTTTTTGAGAAAATAAACAGTATGCTCTTTGTCATTAACATTGAAGGTTACTTTTCCTTTGTTGCAATCAATAATAGCCCCTGCAGTGTTAAGAAAAGGTCTCCCAAAAATAATAGACATATTATCATCTTCAGGCATTTCCAACACAACAAAGTCAGTTAATATTAAACAATTATTAGCCACTTGAACAGGAACATCCTCACATATGCCAACAGGAACGGTAGTAGATTTATCAGCCATTTGCAAAGATATATCAGTTGGTATCAATTTTTCTAAATAGAGTCTCTTATAAAGAGAAAAAGGCATAACACTAACTCCTGCTCCCAAATCACATAGAGCAGTTCTAACATAATTATTCTTAATAGAGCATGGGATAGTTGGTATACCTGGATCTCCAAGTTTCTTTGGAACCTTACCATTGAAAGAGTAATTAGCAAGCATAGTAGAAATTTCCTCATTAGGATTTTTCCTTTTATTAGAGACAATATCTTTCATATATTTTGAATAAGGAGGCAATTTAATAGCATCAGTCAAAGGAATTTGCAAAAACAAGGGAAATTTTTGTTTTTGCCACACTAGATTTTGCCCATTTTGTTTTTGCCACTCTAAGTTTTGATATTTTGCTTTTGCCATTTTGAGGGGCAAAAACAAAAGTAAAACAACATCAATAGGGGCAAAAGCAAAACGAAATTTCGGCATTTTCATTTTGTTTTTGCCCCACAGAGGGCAAAAGTGATGAATTACCAAGAACTGGCAGGGCAAAAGCAAAATGTCAAAACTTAGAGTGGAAAAAGCAAAATGGGCAAAAACTAGTGTGGCAAAAACAAAAATTTCCCCAAAAACAAGGGTTTCATCCATACACAAAATTTATTATAGTGTTCCTCTTCCTTTGATTTATGTTTCTTATTAGGAAAAGGCATTTGCTTTTGCACCCAAGGTTCTCTCTCATTACCATGCTTCTTAGCAATGAAATCTTCTTTAGTATACTTTTTATTCTTAGTATGCTTTTCAGGTTCATCTTCACTCTCCTCTTTATCAGAAGCATCATTTTTATCCTTATCATTGTTATGTTCATTACCACTTTCAGTCTCAGCATCAGAGATAGATATACTATTTGGATCATTAACATGCTCATTTTCTTTAATTGATTCAGGAGATTCTTCAACATGTTTATGTTTCTTCTTCTTCTTTTTCTTAGAAGGAGTACTAGTTTCATTAGCTAGTTGAGAATCTTGCTCAATTCTTTTAGGATGTCCTTCAGGATATAAGGGATCCTGAGTAGAAGCACCTCCTCTAGTTCCTACTCCATAAGCATGTTTTTCATTTTCTCTAGAAGCATTAACTAGTAGATCTTTTTGTACCTTAGTGAGTTGATCTATTTGAGTTTGAACCATATGGAAATGTTTAATAAGCATTTTAACATCATTAGAAGTTCTTTCCACAATATCATGCAATTTACTCATATCTCTAGAATTTTCCATCAGATGATTCTGCACTCTCATATGAAAGTTATCCTGCTTAACAATATAATTATCAAATTCATCTAAGCATTGATCAGGAGTTTTAGAATAAGGAATATCTCTATCATCAAAATGTTGGAGAGAGTGTACCTCAACTACTGATGGGTGAGGAATTGGCTTACATAATTCTTCTATTGGTGGTAGATTCTTCACATCTTCAGATTTAATACCCTTCTCTTTAAGAGATTTCTTGGCTTCTCTTATTTCTTCATCACTTAGTTCAAGAATTCCTCTCTTCTTTGGTGTGGGTATCGGGGTCGGCTCAGGTATAGTCCAATCATCATGATTTTGGTTTATTTTATCCATTAATTCCTCAGCTTCATCTGGAGTTCTTTTCCTGAAAACACAACCAGCACAACTATCTAGGTATGTCCTAGATTCAACAGTTAGTCCATTATAGAATATATCAAGAAGTTCATTTTTAGCTAATTGATGTCCAGGCCGAGCTCTGAGTAAAGAACAAAACCTTACCCAAGATTTAGGCAATTTCTCGGCTTCCAATTGTTTGAAATTAAAGATTCTCTGTAAAGCAGCATGTTGAGCACTAGCAGGAAAATATTTCTGGAAGAAAGCATTAACCAAATCCATGGGACTTTTAATGGATCTAGAAGATAAACTATTAAACCAAGTTTTAGCTTTATCTTTTAATGAGAAAGGAAATATTTTAGTAACGAAGTAACTGCGTTTCTTAGTGTCATCGGAAAACACACTACTTAAAGTACAAAGAGTGTTCATATGTTCTATAGCACTTTCATTTTCAGTTCCTCGAAAAGGTTCTTTCTCAACAATAGATATATGTGACAAGTCCATAGAGAAATCATAATCTTTATCTTTTATATCAATGGGAGATGTAGCAAACTTAGCATCAGGAGACATTTTGTAATTAACAGCACGTCTTGCAAGAAGACTTTTAATAGCACTAGCATCTTTAGAAGCATTGCATTCTTCAATAAATTAATCATCAAGTTCAACATAAGATTCCTCGAAATCATCACTAGTATGATCTCTTAATTCAGGTGAACTAACAGGTGTAATGGGACTTCATTAGGTGTTTCAACATTTTTAGTTTGTTTTGACTTAGCAATTGTAGCATCTAGAAATGGACCTAATGAACCACTCTCATCAAGCACAGTAGAAGCATCATCAAAATTTTCAGAAGTATTTTCAGATTCAGCAGAAGTAGCAGCATGTGAAGTATGTGTATGTGGTGGTGTGACAAGTTGACTTATAACAGACGGCGAATCAAGAGCAGCAGAAGTGTTTAGAGTTGTACCTCTCCTTGTAGTGGATGGCAATATGAGAACCCTCTCATCACGAGGTTTACCCATGATGAATGAATTGCAGTGAACAGAATCACTCTCAGGTGAGCTTATCAATAGAGCTATGCTCCTCGGCAACGGCGCGAGAAAATAGTCTTGATGACCCACAAGTATAGGGGATCGCAACAGTCTTCGAGGGAAGTAAAACCCAAATTTATTGATTCGACACAAGGGGAGCCAAAGAATATTTATAAGCCTTAACAGGTGAATTGTCAGTTCAGCTGCACCTGGAAATAAACTTGCTCGACACAGTTTATCAGTAGCAACAATTTTATAGCAGTAGCAGTAGTGAAATAATAGCAGCAGTGAAATAAAAGCAGCAGTAATAATTGTAGTAGACAACAGGATTAAAATACTGTAGGCATAGCGATGGATGAACGGGCGCTGCATGGATAAGATAATTCATATAATAGTCAGCGTAGGGCATTTGCAGATAGATAATAATAAAGTATCCAGGTAATAATCAATCATATGCATGTGTTCCGTATTTAGTCGTACGTGCTCGCAATGAGAAACTTGCACAACATCCTCTGTCCTACCAGCCCGTTTGCAGCGGGGCCTCAAGGGAAACTACTGGTAATTAAGGTGCTCCTTTTAATAAAGCACCGGAGCAAAGCATTAACACTCCGTGAACACATGCGATCCTCACATTACAGCCATCCTCTCCGGTTATCCCAATTGTTGTCACTTTGGGGCCTCGGGTTCCGGACAATTATATGTGTAAACAACTTGCAGATATGATCTAAAACAATAATTATCCTCATGATTCAATAACATGTTCAGATCTGAAATCATGGCACTCGGGCCCTAGTGTCAAACATTAAGCACAACAAGTTGCAAAATGACATAAAGTACTAACAACGGATACTAGGCACCATGCCCTAACAATCTGAGATCTATTACATGAATGATCTCATCCAATCCCTACCATCCCCTTCAGCCTACAGCGGGGATTACTCACACATGGATGGGGGAATCATGGATGGTTGATGGAGAGGCGTCGGTGATGATGATGGCGATGATCTCCTCCAATTCCCCGTCCCGGTAGGGTGCCAGAACAGAGTTTCTGATCCCCGAAATAAGGTTTTTGGTGGCGGCGGAGCTCTTGAGTGTTTCTGGAAAAAGCGTTGATCCCCCTCGGGTTTTTAGGTCAAGAGGATTAAGTAGTCGAAAGGGGGACGCGAGGTGGTGACCGAGGCGGCCACACCACCCCCCGGCGTGGCCCAGCCTCTGCCGCGCTGGCCCATGGTGTGGGGCCCCTGTGGCCCGCCTCCGTCTCATCTTCTGGTTCCGCGTGTCTTCTGGAAAAATAGGAACTCCAGGATATTTTTGGGGAATTTTCCGAAACTTGACTTTCTGCACAAAAACAAGACACCAGGGCAAATCTGCTGAAAACAGCGTTAGTCCGTGTTAGTTGCATTCAAAACACGCAAATTAGAGGTAAAACAACAACAAAAGTGTTCAGGAAAGTAGATACGTTTTGGACGTATCAGATCTCGATACACCCTTGAATGATTTGCTACTTCATTCTGATACCTTGTGCATACTCAGGAACGACTACCGTGAAGATCACCAAGCAAGTACGGAAGATGACCAAGAGACGACGCAGGACGAAGGAGAAGAAGCGGAGAAGACTGGCCAGCCGGCCTCCCAGCCGGCCTGGGCCGGTCCCAGGGCTGGGCTGCCTCCAGACCCGGCCGGTCTCCCAGCTGGCCTAGGCTGGCCACCCACCAGCGCCAGCCGGCCTCTAGGCTGGCCTAGGCCGGCCCCAGGACCGGGCCACCATCTGCACCGGCCTAGGCCGGGCCACAGGCCGGTCTCTCCGACCCCGCGTGTCCTGTACCCGTTTTGTACTAAGACTATAAATACTCCCTGCTCCTAGATCTAGGGTTAGACTATGTTTTGAGATTAGAGTAGAGCTGTGCTCCTTCACCTCAAGATGGTCTCCTTCCTCCATTGGAGATGAATCAAGGCCTCCCCTTGTGGAGATGAATCAAGACCTCTCCTTGTGGAGAAGATCCCTCTAGTGGATACCAAGGCTTCCTCTTGTAGTTTGCTACTTGCTAATCTTTCCTCTTGAAGTGGCTAGATTGGGTTGGTTTGGATTGACCAATTGGACAAACAATTCTAAGAATAAGGTGTGTTTGGGAGAGTGGAATTGGGGGCTACCCTTGGGGAATTGTTACCAATTGAATCTTGCTGGGTTATGTCTTGCTATTTACCTTTGATTTGAGAGATTTCTCCTCTTTGTGTTCTTGTGTTCATCCCTTGTTCTTCGTATTCATCGATCTCTCCGCCCAAATCTGTGAAAATCGGGACCAACCTACATCAGTTTACCACGTGTCCGGCGGCATCCATCTAGGTGTTTATTTTGTGGATAAGATCGCTCAATGTAATTAATTGCATTCATCTTTCTCCTTGGATATCTATACGTGCTGGAAATCCAGAAGGTTGGTCTAGCAGGTTCTAAGGGGCTGGTGTGCTGTGCTGGCGTCTGAGTTGTTCACCCTTGTCGGGCTACATGCTTCTAGGTGTCGACCTTGCGGATATGAATGTTCAGGCGAGAACACGTGGCGTGTTTAGTTGATGAGTGGTGATGTGCGTTGTGCTTAGTCGGCAGGGACGGAGACAGGGGGGACGAGGGGGGGCTAGGCCACCCCCATGATTCAGATTTTTTAAAGAAAATTAGTCATTTGAGCTCTTATTTCTTAGCGATTTAGTGAAACCTGCCTCCCTCAACAAGTTTGTGCCACTAAGTTTGTCCAGTTAGCCCCCCTCAAGGTCTCATGCTGGCTCCGTCCCTGTTAGTCGGCCAGGTCAACAACTGATAAGCGGTACCGTATGTCAATATCTAGGTAAGCGTTTGTTTACCACGTGTCCGGCGGCATCTTTCTAGGTGTTTATTTTGTGGATAAGATCGCTCAATGTAATTAATTGTGTTCATCTTTCTCCTTGGATATCTATACGTGCTGGAAATCCAGAAGGTTGGTCTGGCAGGTTCTAAGGGAAACGACTGCCCAGTACTAGCTTCCGACTGTTCGTGAGTCAAATACGGCATCGGATTCATGAAGAACGACTCCTGATTGGTTGTGTGTTAAACTCAGGCGCTGCTCAAAATCAAAACACGTGACACTTGCGGTTTCGAGACATATACTGATGTCTAACCGCCAGTAAGCGCGCCTAACCTTTGGAGCTTTACGAAGTTGAGTTTAAGTGAAGAAATTAAGCAGTTCTATTTGGACAGAACAATTTTGTCTACTACCTCGCTTGATCGTGCGGAAAAGAAATGTATATATAAGATGCAGACCCGAGTACAAAAAACATGGTATTTTTTCCGTCTTGAAAGTTACATCGTTGTCAGCGATAATCTCAATTTGCTCTTATATGAAGCATGTGTTTGGGTGGGTTTCTTTGGGTTGATGTATTCTTTGGTGGGTTTTTTTTGGCTGATGAGCTGTGTTCATGTCTGAGCTGTTTGCCACTTGTTGGGCTACCTGCTTCTAGGTGTGGACCTTGCGGATGTGAATGTTCGGGCGAGAACACGTGGCGTGGTTTAGTTGATGAGTGCCGAGGTGCGTCGTGCTTAGTCGGTCGGTTCAACAACAGATACGGAAAAAAAACTGATACGTAGTACCGTACGACTGCATCTACACAAGCGACTGTTTGTCACGTGTCGGGCGGCATGATTCTAGGAGTCGATCTTGCGCATAAAATCGCTCAATGTGATTAACTGCGTTCCTCTTTGTCCTTGAAGATCTATAGGGCTGTTTTGGAAGATTCTAAGGGAAATGACTGGCCACTACTGTCTTCTGACTGTTCGTGAGTCAAATACGCCAGCCGACTCCCGATTGTTTGCGTGTAAAACTTAGGCGCCTGCCCAAAATGGAAGCACGTGCCACTGGTGGCTTCGAGCCATATACTAATGTCTAATTGCCAGTAAACGCGACTAACCTTCGGAGCTTTGTAGATGGCTTTCTCATTATTTATTTGTCTGTGCCTATGATGGTATTGTTTGCCACTTTGTGTTTCGGATTTCATGCTGCAATTATCGTGTCAGTTATTCGGAATGTTGCTTCCTTATGCGTTGCCCATTGTTTGTGCTTAATTGTTTAGTAAGGACTATGGTGTTTTGAAGGCATGCGTTGCTGGTTTGTTTCTTGCTTCTCAGCGTTTAATTTTCTCTGTTCTGTCGGCTCTTTTCTTGACCTGAAAGATGCATCGTTCTCACCACTAATCGTTATTTGCTCTTATTTGAAGTCTTTGTTTGAGTAGACTTTAGGTTTCTACGGGGTGAGGTAGTCTTGGTTGGGAGCATATTTGGTAACGATCTGGATAGTTTTTTCGATTTGTCATCTTCAAAGGTATTGGCGTTGTGTTGGCTAAGGTGTTGTGCTGACGTATGAGCTGTTTGTTGTTTGCCACCTGTAGGGCTACGCGCTTCTAGGTGTTGCTTATGAGAATAAGAATGTTCGCGCGAGAATACGTGGCGTGTTTTAGTTGATGGGTGGCGAGGTGTGATGTGCTTCGCTGGCCAGATCAACGACCGTTACGCGGTACCGTGCGACTACATCTTGACTGTGGTGACTGTTTGCCAGGTGTTGTATGGCATGCTTCTAGGTGTTGATTTTGCGGATAAGAATATTCGGGCGGTGACACGTAACGTGGTTTAGACTACCCATAGTGGGAGTAACATATGTAGTAACATACATGCCACCTAAGCAAAAAAGATAATGTGGCGGCTAATTAATGTGGAGAGAGACAAATAGAATAACATAGGTAGTTATTCCAAATGGTGGTAACATCACACAGCTCAAGATAAAATGAGTATACAATCTAATAAATGCTATCATGCATGACACCACAAATAAGTTACTACCCACTATGGAGATAGTAACATAGAGTAGTAACATAGCTATATTACCACTCAATATTACTTCCCACGATAAGTAGTCTTAGTCGACGGATGGCGAGGTGCGCCATGCTTAGCTGGTCAGTTTAACGACTGATACGCTCTATATGGCAGACGACTTCGACAGAACGACTCCCGATAGATTGCGTGTCAAACTCCGACATCGCTTCGAAATCAGAGCATGTGACACGGGCGGCTCCGAGCCATAGAACAATGTCTACACGCGAGGCAATGCGACCACCCTTACGAACTTAATAGTGGGTTTCGTCGACTTTTTTTTTCATATGATGGTACGGTTTGTTGCTTCATGTTGGGTTTCTGTTGCGCTATTCTCATGTCAGACAGTGGGATTCTATGAGATTACTATGTCAGACTTTTTTTACGATGTGTTCTTCGATTTAAATGTCGATTTGTCTAACGACTTACGTTTATGGTGTTCCGAATTGCAGGCAGTCAACTGTTATTATCGTGGTGTGCTGTGTCCCGATGTATGGTCCATACATCTTTGTTGTCACATCGTGTCTGCGCCGTTGGGACCCATTTTTCCGGAGTCGTTCGCTGCGCTTCTCTCATTGCTGTTGAGGCTATCGATTAGAAACATATCACATGGTATGTTGTATAAGAGTGAACACAACTAAAAATTGCAATTCGGCGAAAACATTTGCTTTCCATTGCCTACGAGGTCGCCAATATTGTCTTACTGCCCTTATACTTAATCTCTGATAAGGGGTCTTACGACTTCGGTTTTCGGACGTTCGACATGACGGTGTGATAGGTTTTCATCCTTTTACCTCTAAATCGTGGTGAGAAAATACATATATGTAATAATGTTATTTGGCTTGCGGATATACATGGGTGTAGGCTTTGTGCAAGTTGCGCGTGCACGGTCTGTGTTTAACCGTGGTCATGTGTACACTGAGATTTATTTATGGGATATTCGGAATTGCAGTCTGTAAAGTGTTGTTATTACTGTGTGCTGCGTCCCGAGGTATCGTCAATGTAGCTGTGTTGTCACATCGAGCCTGCCACTAGGCTATACTGTTGCTTAGGCCAAGTTAAGAAATTAATTATCATACGTAGGTTCCTTATGGATCCTTGCTAAGCCGGATGTGCGACTGACTTAATTATTCTTCGGTCTATTCACAAATATCTTTGTTACTGTTATAGCTTGCCAAGATCTTTCTAGCGTCCCTCTATCGACTGTCTCAAAGGGGTCCTCCGACTTCCCTTGTTAATTTTTTCGGGTACCACAGTGGGATAGGTTTTCGTACCTTTCCCCACTACTCACTCCGTTCCAAATTAATTGACTTGTTTTTGTCTAAATATGGATGTATCTATACTTGTTAGGTGTCTAGATACATCCGTGTGTAACGAAGTGTGTGTCAATTAAATCCGAACGGAGGTACATTACAGTGAGAATACTGCGATTGTAATACTAATATTCGCCTTGCGGATATAGTACACGAGTCTAGCTTTGTGCAATTTGCGCGCGTATGATTCGTGTTCAACCATTCTCTTGTCCCGACTGAGACGTATTTATGCAGTGTCCGGACTTGCAAGTAGTGAAGTGCTATTATTATGTTGTGCTTTGTCCCGAGGTGTTGTCAGTATCGTTGTGTTGTCCTATCGTGTCTGCTGCTAGGTTATGTTGTAGTCTAGGCCAGTCGTTTTGCTTAGTTAAGAAGTATGCGTGCGCAGATTCGTTGTGGATTTTTATAGGGCGACCTTTGGTAAGCCCCTAAGACGATAGTGCGACTGACTTAATAAGCAATTTTTCTTATTTCATGGGATGTGCAGGTGAGTGACTCCAATTTAGGCAACTGCGTGAAGGCCGGATATAGGGTCGGAGTCGGAATCAGAGTCGACTATGACGACGTCCGTGGGTGTTTTGCTGGATGTATTGGCTGTCCATGTATGGGTGGGATTGAAGCTTACGTTGTTCTTGTTGATGTTGAAAGCTTGGGGGTCTATGCCGATTGTGGTCCAGGTAAGAAGGAATTGGAGTAGGCAGAGAGCGAGAATAGGGAGAGACGAGGGGAGTGGAGTCAAATCTCCTTCTGGCTAACGAGGAAGCCGTTGTTGAGGCCTGAGAGAAGATTCAGGACTCTTTGGTTGCGCGAGTCCACACGTCGCGCCAAGAAAAGTCGACCCCCACGAAATATCTAAAATAGAACGAAAATATAGAACCGCTAGCCCACCCCCACTAGCCTCCCGCAGTCCATTTGATAAACTCGTAGGGCGCCACCTCTCTCCGCAAAAGCATTTGGCGGTTTTCTCCCCCACTAACCTCCCACAGTCCATTTGATAAACTTGTAGGGCGCCATCTCTCTACCCAGAAGCATTCGGCGGTTTTCTCAGGATGAAGCGCAAGATTTCTGATAGCTACAGCTAGGGATGGGATGGGGCAATCTCCACTCCGGACCACTGGCGAACATCGTCGAGCGCGCCGACGTCTTCAGTGTCGGTCGTCTCTTTCATGGTATGATGGGCATGCGTCGGGGAATTGGGGAATGCAAGCACCCTCTCTTCGACCGGCCCTGCCTATTCCACTCTGATCCCAAGAATTGGCCATATGATCGCGATGAGGTGGTAAGTTGATACGTTCAAAACGTATCTATAATTTTTGATGTTCCATGCGTGTTATATATTGATTACCACATGTTTATCTTATACTTTATATCATTTTTTATGCATTTTCTAGGACTAACCTATTAACAAGATGCCACAGTGCCAGTTCATGTTTTCTGCTGTCTTTTTGTTTCAGAAATTCTATTCTGAAAATATTCTCGGAATCAGACGCCAATTTAACTGATTTATTTTTGGACCGAGATGGAGCAGCAGCCAGAAGGACGAAGCCGGGGGCCACGCCAGGGAGGCCGGCGCGGCCAAGAGTGGGCCCGCGCCCCTAGGCCGCCGCCCCCACCTCGGCTGGCCACCGACGCCGCCATTTCGCCTATAAATTACATCTATTCGGGAAACCCTAGACACCCGAGCAAAATTCCACGAAAAGTTCCGCCGCCGCCGTCGTCTTCAACCCTAGTTCGGGAGGGTTTCTGCAGTTCTTCCCGGCACCTTGCCGGAGGGGAAATCATCACCGGAGGGCTCTACACCACCATGCCTGCCTCCGGAGTGATGCGTGAGTAGTTCTCCACGGGACTACGGGTCCATAGCAGTAGCTAGTTGGTAGTCTCTCCACTTTGTGCTATCATGTTTAGATCTTGTGAGCTGCCTAACATGATCAAGATCATCTTTATGTAATGCTACATGTTGTGTTTGCTGGGATCCGATGAATTATGAAGTTATGATTAAGTTTGTTCATCTATCTATATTATATTTTATCTATGTTCCTGAATGCTCTCCGTTGTTAGTAGATGATTTGGCCAAGTAGATGCTAGTGACTTCAAGAGAGGGTATTTATGCTGGATAGTGGGTTCATGCCTCTAGAAGCCTGGACTTGATAGACAGAAACAACTAAGACTGTAGATGTGCTGTTGCCACTAGGGATAAAATAACCGATGCTTATCTTAAGGGTACTGCTGTTAAGTCTAATGTGTTTGTTTACATTACACACTTTGCTTAATGCTATAATCTGTTCCTTACAACTTAATACTCATGGGAGACCCGGAAGCTATCTTGTGAGTGGATTATGAGTCATAGATACAGCTAGTAAGCGGTCTACATATATTGTTGTAATGCTCAATAGATATAACAATGAACATGTTATTGTCATATATTGCATTGTCATGTGTTTGCAATTTGTCAATTGCCCAGCTGTAATTCGTTCACCCAACATGTATATTTATTTGTCTTATGGAGAGACACCACTAGTGAACTGTGGACCCCGGTCCTTTATTCCACACTGATATAAACACCGTTTTCACCACGCTCTACGTTACTTCCTGCTGTTACTTTTGTGTTCATCATCATATTCTACACCATATGTTTAATCCTTTGTATTCAGCAAGCCGGGGAGATTGACAACCTTCCTATTTCGTTGGGGCAAAATAGTTTGATTGTGTGTGCAGGTCCACGTCAGTGATCGGGTAACGGCGCCGTTGACACCTTTCTGAAGCTCTCCCAATTCCTACTGGTACGATAAAGCTTGGTAGATTCAAGGGAAAACTTGCTGCTGACTACATCATACCTTGCTCTTGGGGTCTCCCAACGAACATGCGTTTCCACGTCATCATAAGTAGGTTAATGTTTTGCAAGTTCTTAGGATTTTATAATTACTGTTAATTATGTTTTCGAGGTAAAATGCACTCAGACATTCCTAGATTGTATATCTTACGCGTTTGAGGATAAATTCACGATTGGGTGAAAAATAATGTGTGAAAACGTATTGGTACTCGTGGTTCTTTGCAAGGCGTTGTTCCTCCTATTGACCGTCTTATATGCATTGAGATTTGTTTGAAGAAAGTCTGTTGCAGGGGATTGCGGCGGTTTTGATGCCACTGGACAAACCGATGGTAGACACATTTGTACACACTCATGACGGTGAGGCATCTGTAAAGAAGCATTGGGTGGGTGCATGTGGAGAATGGATTGCATTTATTCGGGTGGATGACAAGGCTAGCTGGTATATCCAAAATGTTCACACAGGGCGGAAACTCGATCTGCCTCCTCTGGATGGTGCCGGCATCTACCCACCAGGTGCCAGTTGGGGCGCATCCCCCATTCAGTTATCACCACCAGTGTGCTAACATTGAGTTGTTGAAGATACAAATTCCAGTTAAACCGTCCCAACGCCACCATGGCGTATGGGATTACAACACCGTAGCGGTGTTTGATAAATTCATCGCTATGGTACATAAGCCCGCTGACCTGAACTGGATTATCTTGCGAAACGATTATCTTGCATCAGCAAGGTATGTTGATTGTGTTGCCACCAGATATATAGATGGTCGGATTGACCGCATATATGCGGTTACAGAACCGCGAGGAGATGTTCTGGTTTGGGAACCATTTGATTAGGGTGAGTCTTGTTTATTTAGAAGTGAAGTTTAATCCTTGGTTTTTTCCTTGTGACTAAATTGGCAGAAACATTTTTAATAGTTGAAAGTACACGCAGGTTTATCTGCAGGTCCGTGTACTATGTATGCTCCAGTGATCGAAGAGGTGGTTAATGTCGAGGATGGTGGGGGTGCGGCTGAAGAGGCGGCAAACGTCGAGGCTGGTGGGATGCCGCTGAGGAGGTTGCATCACGTTGCTGGTACCTGGCGGTAACACAGAACAACGATCTTCTGTGGATTCATACCAGGGGGGCACGAAATAGTGTAGGTGATCCAATATCTCACATGGAGACAGAGCTGCTATCTTATCCCTCGCTACGCTGCCACATTTTCAAGAGGAATGCCTATCGGGGAGAGGATCCCGTAACACCGGAATGGATCAGACAGGAAAATCTGGACGAGAAGTCACTGTTCGTTGGAATCAACTCTCCTGTCTTCCTCGACGCCTCTGCAATTTGTGAACCTGATGCTGTTTCTTCTCACGAAGCTCTCCCAGTGTTTAAACCAGACTGTGTGTTTATTGCGCACAGGTGTGCCCGGCATCGTCCATGGCCTGTTCCAGATTGGAGCCGCGTGCATGTCAACGGGGGTTCTGCCATAGGTTCATCACTGAATTACGACGAGCCAGAACATTCGGAGCAAATGTTTGAAGCACGATGTGGATCGTTCCAAACTTGCCAGAGATTCCCTGGAGCCTAATGCGGGATTCTTAGGTTTAGTTAGAGTTTATCAGCATAGTGTATGTAAGTATTAGTATCCTCAGTGATCTGTTGTTTGGTGACTGTTTTAGTACCAAGGTTATGATTTAATCGTGGAGTTCGCGAAATGAGAAAACATGTTATCATTTATGTACTTTGTACCCCGTTTATGTCTTTAGTTGTACTGATATCAGAGTTGGAAAATTCATATACCATGAGGAGGTATGGCTATATTACCGTTCTAGATGTCATAGACATATACATTTTTTCGTTATACGTCTCCTTCTTTGGAAGTGCCAGACTACTTTTTTTTACTACAGAATACACGTTATTTCCGTGAAAAGGACGTGCGTTTTTGGAAAGGCATACGTGTGTGTATTTCGCTCTGTCAGTCAGTTTTTTTCCGCATGGGTTCCAATTGTGTTCCCATGGAGTGTTTAGTAAAAAGTTCACGTATTCCCATTAACTGGGTCACGTATATACCTGATTAGCTATGCCAGTATATAGCGGGTTTGCCACCGAATGAGTTATAGCAGTTCGTTAGTTTGGTTGGATTCGTATTGTTACCGAGAGTGGTCGGCCAGTACAGATCAGGGTGCAGGCGGGACGCGCCGCGGTCTCCCGCGTGCACGCCGCATACGCCGCTACGGCTAGGCGGTATGCCGCGAACGGGCCGCGTATGTGCCGCGTCGCTTTGCGGCGCCGCGCGCGCCGCTCGCTCGCTAGCGCCGTGTAGGCCGCTCGCTCACTTGCTGGCTAGCTCGCTAGCTCGGTTATTAGTTCAGGTTGCTAGCTTTGTTCAGGTTGCACAATTATTCAAGCGCTTATTAGTACTACAGAAAAGGAAACTAATAATAATTCAAACGCTCCAAATATTACAAGAACATCAGTAAAAAAAACAGTGACCAGATGATCTAGGCAATCATTCAAACAAGTGACATTCAGAAGTTATTCATGCTGAAACACAAACAGGTACTTTTGCTGAAACACAAACAGTTATTTTTCTTTCAATTACGTGGATGCTCGCATATGTAGTTAAGTGGGCCTAAAATAGCGGCGCCGCGGATGGACCGTTACCGCTTGCACCCTGAAGTACAGACCTTGCCAGGACGTATTTTATGTTATTGTTATTGAGTTAGTGTAGACAGCTTATACTTTTTGTTCGTTCAAGGCCGCAAGTGGAGTCGGAGGGGCAGGTAGTAGTGGGCTGTACTCTACAGTCAGTACTCCACAGCAGACGGCTGTTATCGATGCCCCTTCTTCTACCTATGTCATATTATATGTCATATTAGTAGTAGTTAAAATACTTTCTTTTAAGGGAGTTCGTGTACAAACATCATCAACACGAACGCACACACACGAACAGAGGGAGGAAACACACTCCACACGGCGAGATCGGAGCCACCACGCCGCACACCTCCTTCGCGGAGAGATTTAGTGATTGTAGAATAAGTCCGTGCACGGCTTCGTGGTTTAACCAGATTGCTTTTGTTTAGTTAGTACCGATAGCTTAATAGTTCTACCGTTCAAAAGATCTTGTGTATATGTAGGTATGTGTGTTACGGCTGAATGATGGCGAAATATTATAAGAGACGGGTTACCGTTTGCGGTATAATGAGGTTTAATGGTTCTATAATTATAGTGTACGGTGGGATGAAAAAATGGCCCATTATCTGTCCCTTAGTTCGGCGTGTTATTGCGATTTTTCGTAACGGTCGATGACGTGGTTGGCTTAGCGCAGTGTATTGACTTCCAGAACAATTCCAGGCCTGATATGGCTTTTGATTTTCTAACGATGTAAACAGAGTATAATACCGACATAGATAGTGCATGTCAGCTAAACAGAGGGTTTTGTTGCTGGCTTACCGTGACGTCAGATCGTTAGATTGTTATGTCTTGAATATATGTCGTCGATGATAACTTAGGTTTGCGATATAATGCGTCGTAATGCGCTTAGACTTATAATCTTTTTGCATAGTAAAACTGGGCCATAATCTTTCGCTTATATCGATGTGATTCTCCATTTGTTTGAACGGTTTGATGACTTTGTCGGCCTAGCGCGGCGTGCCGCCGCGCCGATTTTTGCTAGTACATACTAAAGTGAGTAAAGATATGTATAAAGTATGCCTAGATACATTACTTCCTCCGTTCACTAATGTAAGACATTCTACCTACTATTTCAATATTAACTACATACATACTAAAGTGAGTAAAGATATGTATAAAGTATGCCTAGATACATTTAAATCATGAAAAAGCTAAAATGTCTTATATTAGTGAACGGAGGGAGTATCTATCTTGCAGAAAATTAAAAGAAAAATATAAAGTGGAACAAATATTCATGTCTACAAAATGCTCACGTTTTGAAGTAATATTAGTGCATATTAGAAATTTTTCATGTATTTTTTGCATAAAAAAATTATGAGAAATTAACTAAAGAAATACATTTTAAAAGAAAATGTACCAAAATAAAAAGCAAAGGAAATCAAAAAATAACATGCAAAAATACAATAAAATTAACAAAAAATAAAACAAAAAAAATAAATAAGAACAAAACTTAAGGCTAGAGTATTCCGTCAATAAGCTGGGATAGAAAACTTTGCATTATAGATTCAAAAGAGGCCAATGCATTATGTTCTTTCATAGAAATCATGCACCAACATTAAACAACAAAGTACAATTAGGCACACGGACGAATACGGCTAGAGGCGGAGGATGCTTGCTCCAGAAACTATTCGAAGAGTCCTGAAGGAAAAAAGTATTGCAAGTGCATATAAATGTTCATCTAAAACAGACATGATTGTGGGATGTGTGAAAAATAAATTCGGCGCATCAAAATTGCTTTTGAAAGCACATGCTTTTCATTTCCCCCCTATATTACCAGAAAGTCATTTTGACTCCCGAACTCCACTGCTCCCTCTACATAACAAAATTTTAAAAATCATATTTATAAGTTTTAGAAAAAACTGAGAAAAAACTCATGTATGTTGCCAACGATATATCTCACAATCGTGCAAAATCATGATTTGAAATACCTTATATTTTAGGCTACACAAAAATGTCAAAATCTTGTATATTTTGAAGATTTGAAAGTGTGTATATCTAGATCCACATGTTTTTGTCATTTTTTGTGTCGTTCATAATATAAAGTGTTTCAAATCGCGATTTTGCATGTTTATGGGAAACATCATTGACAACATGTATGATTTTTTTCCAGAAATTTTGAAACTCCTAAATATGATATTTTGAATTTTTTAATAGAGGGAGCACTATTGCTGGGGAGTCAGAAATCTCTACTCCTATATTACACACTTATACAATATATTTATTTTCCTCTTTTTTTAAACTAATATATTTATTTTCGTCCTTACACGTAGAATACGCGAACATGTTACATGTACTAGAAAAAACCGGTATAATCGCCACGTCTTTCTTTCAACGCTGGTTAACGTGCAACCCAACAATGTCGACAACATTTGTCTACAAATCGGACTATTTTGCTTCGAGCGACTCTCTGATAAGCTTATGGGTGAGCTCCCTCGGCAGCCCTCGAACGCTGTCCGCTGCACCGACCTGTGCAAGTGCAATGCACGCAGAAATTAGGCACGGAACCAGAGCAGTGAGCTCCACGGTCGTCGGAACTTGGAAAGAACATTGCTCACCAGTTCCTCGATGAATGGCAACGCTGATGGATGCGTCAGCTTGAGGCCCCCTGCCACGCAGGTCATGTCTTCTTCCTTCACCTGCAACACGTCCGAGGAAGCGATTGTATTTACCTCCCCTTTTCACACTCTTTCTTGGTACAGAAAGTAGTGCATAGTATTTCAGTACAGAGGTTAAAAAATGGTGTGGTAATGTTCTGAGGTTACTTACGAATTCTTCGATGAACGCGTCTGGTATGTGGCGAAAACGTATCTGTATATTGAAATGCACGACCAAATCGTCCGTGAGTTTCAGTCTCGTTTTCTAAGGGAAGCAGTAGCAAGTTCAGAGTTTCAGACATGCGAAGTGTAGCTACGTACTACCTCAGGAATATCCCAGCCCCCTTTTTTGTCACCGGTGCTCAGGTTGGTGACGAGAACATAGTTCACCGCAAACGCTCGATCACCGGAGTAGGCTGACACACAAACATCTTGTTAGCCATATGCATATACTGTATCTTGCACGCGTCCAGAAGAAGATGGGGATCTCGTTACCGTTGATGAATTCTCTGGCTTCATCCTTGCTTCTCGGCCTCTCCCTTATCACCCCTTTGCTCACCATAACCTGGTCAGAGGTGATCAGAAGGGTAGGCTGATCTCGAGCGCAGCCGTCAGGAAGGTTCAGTTTAACGGCGTCGGCCTACAGACATTTTTTTTTTGAACACACGCACAAAATGCCCTGCTTTAAATTAATAAAGCAGGCCTACAGACATTCAGTCCGATCAAGAAACACCCCAGGATTCAGCATCGTATCACAAGTTCATCGCAAGGGAGTAGTAATCAAGAAGCGTCGTTCTGATCGAGCCGTGGCTGGAACGTACCTTGGCTTCGGCCAGGGCCTTGACCAGCTCCTCCGGCTTCTCCCTCCTGATGGCCTTCTCGTCGATGTCAGCGCTCTGGCAGCACAGAGACCAGATAGCAACTTGAACACAGCAATTACAGATCAGAAAACTTATTGGTACTACATGAGCGGAGGGCACTCGACCATGACGGTGAACTCGTATCCCATGCCGGACAGGATATCGCGGCGCGCCGGCGACGACGACCCGAGTATGATCTTCAAGGTGTCGAATGAAAAGCAAGAGGCTTAGAGGAGATCGAGAGTGACGGATACTCTTTGCAGATGCTGAGAGAGATCGTAAGTCGATAAGACAGAGATACGCGTACCTTGAACGACGGGGAGTTGTTGGAGCTGGAAGCCATGTCCGATTCTTCTCCTGCGGAGCTCGATCAGCTCAGGATTCTGAAACCGTGCACAGGCTCAATGTCACACAGGCTGCTAGTGTGCTATATGCCGCGGCTTCCTTGGGTTCCAAGTATCTCATGCTTCGTTCAGTGGATCAGATTTAGAATTTGGTAGTAAAGTACAGAGAGGGGGTTGAGGTGTAGATCATCATTGAAGCCATTACGTCTTCTGTTGACGGTTGACCCGTGTACGTGGCAATATACTGCCTGAGTGCAGAGTGAGACTCTTCCTGGAACCTTCGACAATGCATAAAGCTCGCTATTTAACAAATGCTGCACTTCGTTTACTGACGATTGCTTGTCAAATTAACACTATGAACATTGACAGAAGCCATTTTGTTGTTCCCTTGATAACTTTTGTTTTTTCTAAGGTAAGAAGGCATGAGATTATCTAACTTTAAAAAAAAATCGGCTAACGTTTTCTGAAACGACGAGCACGATGAGGATGGACACATGCAGGCACAACAATACAGCACCACAAATGTACACACTTGTACGATGTCTACACAGTTTCAAGATTTATGAAATCACCAGAGGTGGCTCGCTACCGAGTTTAACTTTGGCTTCTGCTCGATCCATATGTTTCTGAGACACACATGGCGTTAAACCTAGAATATCTTGTTGGCCGGCATAACCGCTCATCTAACCATCTAACCACAAGTTGGTTATCCTCGGCCACTCTACCATTACAAAGCATACCCTATTAAAAAAAGACACTTCACTCGGTATAAGAAAAACCAAGACACCCAGATTCTATTACAAAAAATCTAAAAAAAAAATCATAACAAATTATTATGAAGTATGAAAATAACACTCCAACAAATGGGTTACACGTTGAGACGCTATAAACGACTGGATTTCATAAAAAAATGCAAAAGACAAAAGGATACGAGTCTAAGGTACATAGTCCGCGCCTAGTAGGAGGGTACCAGAGCCAGTCGCGCTCTTTCAACATATAAGAAAGCATTATGTTTGATGATCGCCAAAAACCATGATCGTGTAGAAGTCTTAGAGCATCTCCAGTCGCGGCACCAAATGACCGTCCAAACGTCTTCCGGACAGGTCATTTGGGCGCCGTCCGGACTACCTGGCGCATTTGGGCGCCGTCGCTCCCCACTCGCGGCGGCCAAATAATTTTTTGAAAATTAAAAAAACTAAACCTAATCTACTGGCCCGGTAGTGGCGCCTGAAGGCGTAGTAGGGGTCCTCCTCCTCCTTCTTCACAGCGGTGCCGCCGCTGCTTGGTCCTGCGCCGCCGTCCTCCTCCTTGATGCGGCTAGGTCCGACGCCGTCGGTGAGGTCGACGAAGGGCACGCCTTTTTCCTTGGCGTGCTCGAACGCGGACCACGCGCATGCAGATGGCCCGTCGAGCGGTGGCACGTCGTCCATGGACGCAGCGGCCACGGCCTGCGCGATGTCGTCGTCCGCCATGAACTCGGCCATGAGCGGCGACACCCCCGGCTCCGCCCTGACCTTCATCTGCTCCGGCTTCGGCGTGAGCTGAGGCGAGCGGGAGGAGGAGGGGCGCGACGACGAGGCCCGCGACGAGGACGCCGATGAGCGCGACGAGGAGGCTGACGCACGCGGCGCCCATAGGTGGGCGGCTGGAACAGGTGGAGGCGCCGCCGGCGTCTCCAGCAGGGATCCGTCGTTGGAGATGTGCTCCATGACGGCGTTGAGCGTGCGCCCGGGCACGCTCCAGAACGCCTCGCGCCTGGCGACGTTCTTGTCCGTGGGCGCCGGCCCAGGGCCGTTCCAGCGGCTCATCTCCTCGTCGAAGAGGCGCTGGAACTCTGCCTCGTAGCGGCCGTAGTTGGCCGCGTTCTCCGGATTCCAGCGCGGGTCGTCGCGCATCTCCGGCGTCAGCTCACGCTAGTAATGCGCGATCATGGCGGCCTGGAAGTCGCGGTTCACCTGCATCCGCGGCCGTGGCACCGGGATCCCGCGGACGGAGATCGCGTAGCGGCTGTTGACGCGCATGTCGGGTGGCACGGGGTACCCGTTGTCCCGCAATGCCTCCGACTGCTCGCGGAGGAGGGTGCGCGGCGCGAAGCCGTTCGCCGCCGCGCCCCCGGTGCGCCTCCAGTTTCCAGCCATCTCTCCAGGTGCGCGGTGGCGGGCGAGTGCGGTGGGCAGAGAAGGAGAAGGAGGCGGTGGGCAGAGAAGGAGGCGAGTGGCGAGTGAGCACGGGGCCGCCCTAAGCCTCCCCAAGTTGAGGGCGTGGGCTGAACGTGCCGGACATAAAACTGGGCCGCGCCGGACTGAAAACGAGTTTGGGCGACGCGAGTGGGGGCGAAAATCTGTCCGGCACGCCCCAAAGGGCTTTGGGCGGCCATTTGGGCGCCGCGATTGGAGATGCTCTTATGCTGAAAGAGCAATCATGTCGTTGCACTCTTTGTATCTTCATATTTGCTTTGATATATTTGTGCTCATAGTATAGCATCTGCAATG
This sequence comes from Poa pratensis, assembly GCA_947311845.1. Taxonomy (NCBI): domain Eukaryota; kingdom Viridiplantae; phylum Streptophyta; class Magnoliopsida; order Poales; family Poaceae; genus Poa; species Poa pratensis. Next base: position 7,603,469 of record CAMZMU010000072.1, read on the forward strand.
GCTACCAAGTATGGTATGTTACCGACTCTTGTGTACAGTTTACTGGTGTACACAATGTAATGTGTGTACATGTATTTTTTTCTTAATGAACATGACGAAATCTAGTCAACAAACTCTCCACAAAATTAGTAGTATGCGTTTTCTTCTCAAATACAACTTCCAGAAACAATTTGTTTTACAAACAAATCCTAATTAATAAAAACAGGGGGGTCCTTTTTTTTATTGTATTATAGATTGCTCATTGGTGATTAGAAGACAACGCACATGATGCATCTTAGACTAGCCATAGTGGGAGTATCATAGGTAGTATCATGCGTGTCACGTTGACAAAAAGCTGACATGTCACTGTAATTAATGATGAAAGAGATGACAGTGGTATCATAAGTAGATAACGGATTCCAATACAAGTTGAGTCTACAAGATAATAAATACATTGTTGTATGATACTACACATATGTTACCACCCATAATGAAAGTATTAACATAGACTAGTATCATATGCATGATACTAGTGTATGATACACCCCACTATGGCTAGTCTTATGTTGAGTTTGAAACTCGAGTGGCTAAGAGCACCTACAAGCACATCCATGAAAAGGATTGTACAATCCGAAAGTTGAATAAGATAACGTGAAAATAAAGGTCAAATTTGTATGTAAAACTTTTATTAATTATTTCTACTCCAGCTCCGAAAAAAATGTATACCCGACACTCACAAAGGGAAATTATGGTCACTCCATCACGAGTAAAGCACACAAAACTACCATAATTGTGGCCCACCACTCCAGCGTATTTCACTGAAACCCAAATGGACACTTCAAATCAAGATTCACAATTATGATGTTCAAGGATTAACTTTGACTAGAAATCCAGAATTTTTAGAGACAACACGAAAGCATTCAAAAATCATGAATGTTCTACTAAGCAAACGATAAATACCAAAACAAAATTTACCAGGATCCATCGACGCTCTACTTATTTCATTAAAGAAAGTGGGAACAGGGTACAACATAGCATGTGTTTTAGACAACTCTACACATGCTTTAAACACCACCTCCTCAAAGTTGCTTTGTCAAAATTAAGAATTGAAGATGTAGGGTTAACTTTAGCTAGAAATTCAAAGCTTCATAAAAATTATAAAACATACCGAAAAACATGAATATGTCTCAAGTTGAATTTTGAAATTTCATCCCAACTAACCAACTGTTAGTCCAAATAAAATTTAAAGTTTGCGATAAACACTAATCCACACTTGAAGCATCTATTTGGGCTATGTGCAATGTCATGAGCAAATAATGGTGATCTTTAGCAAAATCATAAGGGAGTAGTGGTTGTGACTAGTCATGAGCAAATAATGGTGGTCTTTAGCAAATAATGTCATGAGCAACCCTAACCTCGGTCATTTTTTTTGGATAAAGGAAATATATGAATATCAAGGAGATACCAATTACATCCAACATCTACAACAACATGATGTCAAGACATGTCAAGACATCAAGTATGCACATAGCGCAAAAAAAAGAAAAATAAAAAGGAAAACATGCCGCATACCAAAGCAACCGGTGACTCACAGTAGTAGTAAATAAACATCACCATTGGCAACACCCTGGTCATGAAAAAGGCTCTCCAACGGCAACACCTTCAGCAAGCAAATAGTGCACAAACACCGTCGTCGCCCGATCTGAACACAAAAGTTAGATCACGAGTTTTCACCCTAACCTCAGTCATGATGGTTTTGTGTAATGGATTCCTCCTTTATCAAGAAAATGGATAACAGAAGCATCTCGCATCTCCACGTAAGTAGATTTTGTGCTTACGAGCTCTCTTGCACAATTTTTTTTTGGAGAACTGCATATGTATTACACAAAGAACGAGTACAAAGACTCGAGCAATACAGGACAACATACGCAGGAAGCATAGCTACAGAGGAGAACAACGCCGCCGCCGACGCCGGAGACGATGAAGCCAAACCACCTTCTTACCTTTACCCGAGAGCACCTCCGCACATGGAAAAGGCCGCAGAAGCCGTCCGCCACCCGGTGACAAAACCTCGCACGATGAACGCACACGGCCAGCGCCCTCCACAGCCTGCAGCACCACCTTCCGTCGGCCACCAAACCCGGCGAAGCCAGCAAGGTCTCCTCGCAAATGCCGCTTCGACCTCCTACACATCACCACCCCAGCTCCACACCGCCGCTGGAGGACGCGCCGGCGTGACGACGACAAAGCCGGGGGACCGGAGTCCCAGAGCCCCAGGTCAACGGCGCCGTCCCGTCGACCCGAAGCAGGGGCCTGGACCGCCCGAGGAATCCGAAGATCCGCGAACACCAGGACGACGGCGAGCGCCCCGCTGCACACGCAGCAGAGAGGGGAAGCGCCGCCCCCAAAACCACCGCCGACCACGCCACCACCTCCACAGCGCCGCCGGCAGGAACGCCCTCTAACCCAACACTATGTACATGGCGAGATCCGGGGATTCCCCAGCCTCCCGCTGCCGGAGCAGCCGCCGGAGACGGAGGAATCCCACGGATCGCCGCCGCGCGAGGTGGATTTGACGACGAGCTCTCAAAAATCGCCCCTGAGCACTGAGCTAGGGGATAAGGTCGCGGCGCTCTCTTACACAAATTACAAATCCTTTTTTGTCTTTGTCCATGATCTACATACTGACACCTTCGTCAATCAACTACTGCCCCCGTTGCATAAAACAAGACCTACAAATTTATCAGAATTCAACATCCACTAATTTTGGCCAGTTATATAGATAAACGTATGAACGTTCACAATACCGAATCCATATAACTAGATTCACCGTAATATATTCTCGCGTAATGTATTTAAACAATATAGTAGATGTTGATATTTTTCTACTATGTTTGGTCAAACTTGGAGCATGTTGAATTTTGACTAAATTTACATGTCTCGTCTTACGGTTCATGTTTGCACGATCAATGTTCTTGGGAGGAAATAGGGATGCGCATCGTGTCAACAGATTCAAATTCAAAAAATCTCGATTGCAGCTCGGAGCTCATTGCGTCACGAGTCTCAGTATCAGAGCATTTCTTCTCCGCAACAAAAATTGCATTTCTTAAAAGTTATAAAATCGAGTGGCTAGAGGGTAGAGGCTTCCGTTCGACCTGATCGCTTGGCAGGGTGGCTGCTACTACACGCAGCTTTGCCCTGCTGCAACTGCACTGCCCGTCTGTTACACAACTGGCACGACCTCAGCTTTTAGCTGGCCCACCACGTCTCGACTCCCACGACCTGCTCACATGACCAGCATCGCCCTCCGTTCCTCTCCATCTGCTACACGTCGGGCCCGCACTGTCATCGGCTGGGTAGTTTTGCAGTCAGTAACAACCATCCCTGACGCGCTGATCCTCCATCACGAGCGGAACACTGCCCGGGCCCACCACACAAATGCCTCAGCAGGAGCTCGCGGGGGGACCCACAGGTCAGTGAGGACTTTCTGGGATTCTCTTTGCTTGCCCAAGAAAATGGAACGGGAAGAAAAAAGAAATTCAAAAAAGTTCTTCTTCTCGCGCAAGAAGGCCAGGAAGAGAGCAGCGCACCGCGCACGGCAAAGCCCTGACAAAACCCCGGAAGAGGCGTGTACCCTGGCCCACCGGTCAGCCACACACACGGGAGCTCGTTGGTCCCGCACGTCAGCATGTGGGTCCTGCAAGTCAGTGAGGCGCCGAGCGCCGCGGACCCGCGTGTCAGCGAGGCTCCGCAGCTTTCGTGAATTGCAAGCCATCGTCCGTCCGTCCGCTCCGGGGCCATAAAGCGAGCCCAGCGCCTCCATTGCCAGAGAGCACCAGAAGCTTTCTCCTCTCTGCCCGTTGGTTCTAGCCCCCTCTCCTCTCGAGCTCTCCGTCCGTCCACCGAAAAGCAAGGCGTGATGGAGAAGGGGAACGGCGGCGAGAAGAAGGCGGCGGCGGAGAACGGCGGCGGGAAGAAGGTGGAGGTGGAGGACGGCGGCGAGAAGAAGCCGGCGCCGGCGTGCTTCACGAAGAAGGGCGGAGACGAGGCCAAGTTCCTCGACACCACCAAGGACTACTTCAAGCAGCTCCACGAGACCTCCGCCGACACGCACTGGGACTGCATCAAGAACAGGGCACGCCGCGCCAGGGAGTACGTCGCCGAGAAGACAAGCTCGGTACGACGCCCTCTCTTCTCCCTCCCAGCTCCTCCCTGTTCGGCTGTTCGTCTACGTTTTGCTCGCTTGTTGCGTCTGTTTCCTTGGTCCCGAGTCCTGTGTTGTGTGTGCGCGCATGAGTACTAGTGCTCGTCTGGGTTGGTTCTGAAACGCTCGCTGTTCGTGGCGTTTAAATCTGTCGCGTGTCGTCGCGAAATGTTGGTTGGTAGCGTGTCCTCGCGTGGATTTCGTTTTCTGCGAATGGATCATGGGGAAATCGGTGATAGGCACACATGTTCTTGGTAGAAATCGTTCTGTTTTTGTTGGGATATTTTACTTGCATATATTCGAGTCTGTTCGATCTGCAGAAATCACCTGCGCGTTTGTGATGATGTTCTTCTTGTGCTACTTAAATCAGCAGCGAGTGGATGTAAATAGCGATTTGCGAGTTCCTTTCTGCACTGATTTTCCCCTGCACGGAGAAGCATCTGGCTGATTTGTTTGGACGTCCGTGTTCCTGTGAGGCTGTGAGTATGGTGTGATCTTAGTGCTTTATTTTGGTGGCTAAGCATCCGGATCTTTGTTTATAGCAACCTATGTGGAGTACTAGAGTGGTTATTTTTGCGATTTCCCCCACTGTGTGCATGATTGCCCCTTTGCTCTTAGGATCATGAGCTATGAAAGCGTGGTGCTCTTAGCACTCGCCACATGCTTCTCTGCATGCTGTTCCTGAATATTTGCCTGTAAGCTCTGTGCGCTGTGCTTGAGATCTCCTGAATCTTCGGCGTGGATACAAACATAAAGCTCTGTCTGCTGTGCTAGAGTCTTCTATTCTGAACTTTGATCTGATTGATCAGATGCCACCAATTTTATTACTCTGTTCTTCTGTTCGTTCTTTGCTCTAAGCCTGTCTATCTCTGTTCCTTATCCATGGGTGTTATGGCTAATCCGTGTGCATTGCGTGGCAGGTGTTCGGCAGGAAGAAGGTGGAGCCCGAGGCGAAGGGCGATGCGACTCCGGACGTGGAGGAGGGGGCGAAGCCAGCAGCACCGGCGGGAGGCGCTTCTCACTGAAGCGCGGAGGCGTCCTGAAACTCGTCCGTTCGTGATCGTGTTAGAGAGAAACCTGAGAGTCGTCGTGAGGTCTTATCATCATCTGCTTAGTAGTTTCCCCTTGCGTCCTTTCGTTCCTGCATAGTAGTGCTAGTTCTGGACATGCTTTGCTGAGCGATTCTGTAATGTAAGACCCGTTCATTGTGGATCTTGATCTTGTTGATGAGACCATCGCTTACCTCTTGCCCATGGTTCTTGGTGCGTTTTGGTGATCCATATATCCCTGTTGGTTAGCATTCTGTTTTGTGTCTTTGCTGGAGGTGGTTTGCTCTGTTCATCTGTGTCTTTTGCTGGAGGCTGGATGTGGGTTCCCTTTCTGTTGGTTTGTCTGTTCATCTTGTGGAATGGGAATGGCAGATGAATTTGCTCCGGCATGTCTCTGATAGTATGTGACCTTCTGGTTCATATTGATATGCCACTGTCGTCAGTTGATTGCTTGTGGGTTTTAGGATTTTTGCCTTTATATCCTTAGCTCGATGGCTACTTTGTTATATCGAGCTCAAATTCAAAATTCGGCTCGATTCGCTACACAGCGAGTTTGAGCCGAGTGAGTTCAGAGTTTTAATTCTACCCCAAGTGGAAATGTTTCGTGACTACTAGAAAATTTGCAGTGAACTGGCACCGACGGGCATGAACAATCCTGTTTGCTACTTGCGCAGTGTGCCATAGGCATGAAGAAATTGGTCTTCTCCAGACTGCAACTTTTTGGATGTTTGTCATATGAAAATGCCTGTATCTTTATCATATGTATGAAGCTGTCCAGTATGTTGGCTTCATGGCGATTTACTTGCCAACGATTTATTACATCCGTCTATCTCTTTGACTCTTTTTACTTTCTGCGTTTTACTTAACGGTGGTGAACTGGTGGAAAACAAAGTGTATGAACGGAGCAAACTTGCAATACATCAAACCTGTCATTCTGTGATCAAACTAGAAAACACCCCGTAGTATGAGCATCCACACCGGCGCTACCCACGCTACCAGTAGATCGTCCGGCAAGTGTACCAGGCAAGTGCTATTCTGAGACCGGCACAAGTTGCCGGGTTAATGGAGCGCCTCCCCCACCGGCGTCTCCCAATGAACGCTCCCAAATAATTTTAAACCAGTTTTCTTGTAGAAGACAATTCAATCTAATATCCATAATGAAATCATATTACATAGTTTTGAACACATACAATTGTTTCATGATAATAAATAAATTAATCCCAACAATAATACAAATTAAAATAAATCGCACACTCAATTAGGAGCCTCGGCTTCTTGCTCTTTGAGTGTTCACATACGCGCAACTAATCAGTTTGCAGTTGCTCGTGAGTTTCTTCGTCTTGGATTTCAGTGTTCATTATGAGGAAAGCAAACTCCCCAGGCAGTTCATGATCAACCGGGGCAAGCCTGATGGTAGTATGGGGGCTCATCGTGCTGTGAAGAAGAAACATGTTCACTCTCGATGATCATGGTGTACATGATAACACAAGTCAACATCACCTCCCACATCTGCTATTTCGACAAGTTTAGAGCATGGTACCTGAATATAGAAAAGCGAGATTGGAGTGGCATTAATCTCGCCTAGCAAACCAACAAGGCAAGTGTTGACCCCCCAAGTGCTCATCAAACACGTTGGTTGCGGTGAGCATTGCGCCGGCCATCTCCAGCTCGTTGTCGCTATCCATCCATAAAATTTAGCTAGGTTAAACAAACACTATGTAGTGTCAAAACCAAGCAAATTTTTTTAAAGAAAAAATCGACCTTAGTAATGCGACAAACACCTGAAGGGCGAGGTGGTCCTGAACGGTGGCGGGGGCGTAGAGGGCGACCAAAGACTTTGGCCGGAATGAGAAGAGACAATTGCTAGAGAGATGGGGAGAGCGGGGGATGCTGCGGCGAGCGTAGCGCGGGGCAGAGCAGCGTTGAATGGGGGCGGCGGAGGCTGCGATTTAGTCACCACCGTGTGGTAGGTCAGCGCGGAAGGGACTGTGGGGAAGAAAAAGAACTGGTTGGGTTGTCGTCATGTGGTGCCCGCCCGTCAGTATCCGACGTGGCGCATGTTGCCGCGGTTGCAGCATCCCCAGTCGCCTCGCTATAGACGGGACGTGAAGCAGGGTTGCCGAACGCTCTATTGAGCCCGTCCAACAATTGGCACGATAGGGGGACATTTTCGTGCCGGTGCGTCCTATTGAGAGTGTTGCGTCGATGGAGATGCTTAAAAGGAAGGAATTGTAATTGGGAAATAGGAGTATAAATTTCTCTCGTATGGTGTCCTCAGATTTCTTCCTTGGAGGGGCAGGTAATTCCGGGGATTGGGAATTAGAAAAGAACTCCCCTTCATTTTCCCTCTTGTTGCCAAACACTGTGTGAGGATGGTGTGATCGATCATAATTCATGTTCATACAAGACTCCACGGACGGAAATTTGAGCAACTGTAGGCGAGAGAGCACACTCGACCCTTCTTTCTGGAACCTCCTTTCTCTACAGTGCACAGAGGCGAATCGGGGGCGACCCGGATTTTCCCGGCGGCCGCCGGCGTATCCGTGGGATTCCTCTCCCTCCGCCGGCCGCGGCGGCGGCGGGAGGGTGGGGAATCCCCGGATCTGCGTTCCAGCGTGTAGATTTAGGGCTTTTGGGCGGCGGCTCCCCCGTTCCGGCGTCGTCTTCGACGGCGTTGCCGGGCTGCAGGTGAGTCATCTTTCTACTGCTGTTCTTCCCGGCGGCGGCGGCAGTTTGGTGGCGAGTGTTCAGAAGGCCGGAAGAGGGGATTCAAGACGGAGGTTGTGCAGGTTCGTGGCGTGAAGGCGGAAGATCTGTGGCGCTGGCCCCAGATTTGGTGCAGATTGAGCTCGGGGTGTGCCCCCGACCGATGTTCGATCAGTGTCTTCAGATCCTGCTCTTCGGAGTTGGTGGTTGATGCGGCTCATCAACGCCTCCGGGCTAGGGGTTCTTCTGCTCCACTGGTGGTTGAACTAGGCGGCTGGATCCTTCGACGGCTCCGGCGGTGGAAGGCTAGCGCGTCTGGCAACCTCGAGGTTGAAGATGGAGAGTGCCAGTGCTGTCGTCCTCTGTTTTCTCTCTTTGCGTGTTCTTGTTTGTGTTTTGTACTCTTATCCGTATGAATACAAGTATCTACGTTATCAAAAAAAAAATTGAGCAACTGTTGAGTTCTGCTGCAAGCATATAAGACTGGTAGCACAGTTCGAAGTAAAACGAATGAGGAAAACTAGCGGCTCGAGATGAAATGGCGTAATCGATCACAATTCCCGTTCGTTCATGGCTTATGGCTAAGCGCCGCCTTCCATTTGGCGGCAACATGCTCCAGTGCCCGGTGCGACGACCCTTCCGGCGTCAACGCGCACGCCGCCGCTTGCTGCAGGTTGCCAGCCCGGCGCCGCGCGGCGCGACCCTTATCCCCCTCCATGAGCTCCTTCAAGGCGGCCACGACCTCCTCGCGCGCCACAACGTCGCCGTCATCCCGCCCGCGCGGCCGCAGCGCCACCGCGAGGCTCCCTTCCAGCAGGAGGGCGTTTATCCTCTGCTCCGTGTGCAGCGGCCACGCGAGCACCGGCACGCCGGCCACCGCGCTCTCCAGCGTCGAGTTCCACCCGCAGTGCGACACGAAGGCCGCCGTCGCCGGGTGCGACAGCACGCGCACCTGAGGCGCCCACGCAGCCACCGCGAGGCCCCTGCCCTCGATCCTCTGCAAGAAGCCATCGGGGAGCCACGCCAACGGGTCGTCGTCGTCGCTGCAGGCCCCGAAGGCGCTGGAGCGGCCGTCCAGGCTCGGCATCCGCACCACCCAGAGAAACCTGTGCCCGCTCGCCTCTAGCCCGGCGGCGAGCTCGGCCGTCTGCTCCACGGACAGCGCTCCGCCGCTCCCGAACGAGACGTACACCACCGACCTTGCCGGCTGGCGGTCCAACCACTCTAGCAAGGGCGACGCGCCTGCGGCAGCTTCGTCGTGGGAGTTCGGCCGGACCAACGGCCCCACGGGGAACACCGGCGGGAACGCGCCTCGATCCGCCACCTGCTTGACCGCTTCCACGGCGTCAGGTTCCATCTCGTAGAAGGTGTTCGCCAAGAAGCCGTCGGCAAGGAGGTATCGCCGGCCTCCCGCTAGCAGCCGCGCGTAAATCGGCTCCTTGCAAGAACGATACCCGTCCGGAAGGTCTGCGCGCCGCAGCGACAAGCCCCCGGGATCTCGAGAGGCTCCGGGAGGTCACGGTATTCGCCAGGGGGAGCGGCGTCGTGGAGCTCAACCAGGCGGTGGATCAGGTAAAGAAAGGTCGTGCTGCTGGGGAAGAAGACGTAGGCCGGGACGCCGAGCTCGGCGGCGAGGGGCAGCGCCGTGGAGCAGAGGAAGTCCGGCACCAGCGCGGCGAGCGGGGTTGGGGACCTGATGGCGAGGAGCAGGGTGCGGAGGCTAGGAAGGGAGCGGCGGATGATCTCCACGAGCACGGTGCCGCGGAAGGCGTCGGCGGGGAGGTCGTCGATCTGGACGGCGGGGAGCGCGGCGATGGCGACGGAGGCAGGGAGGCTGCTGGGGAGGGCTTGCGGGTCGGAGAGGCTGTGGAAGGTGACCAGCGTGGCCGCGAAGCCGTGGTGCTCGACGAGCCGCCGAGCAAGCTCGCACAGGGGTATGAGGTGGCCGGCGTCGGGGCTGGCCAGCAGCACGACGTGCGGCCGTGCCTTGGACGGCGCTGGCGCGGAGCTGGAATTGGTCAACGACTCCATCACTTGCCTAGCAGCAATGGTACCGGGAGCAAGACGTGGCCGGTCGTTATACGAGCATCTTGTGAGCACCTGGTCTAACTACTCCGTTGCAAAAATAAATTTAATGATGAATCACCGCGTGTTTGGTTGGGTTAATCAGAGTTAGGAATAATAATTAAAAATGGTACAAGACTTTTTTTTTGCGAATAAGAGTACAAGATTCTTAAAACAATTGTTTTGTTAGGGTGATTAGGCATGAGAATTAAGACCCAACTCGGTGGGAGGTAGGGATTTTTTTAAGTGAGTCTATTTCAATCATTCATCATAACTTAAGTTATCTCGCTTATGTACTCATTCATCAATTCCCACTTAATCTGTTCCAGGTCGTATCCGACATTAAAAAAACACCGAACCGTACAAAACTTCTCAACAAAAACGAAAATTACAACGAGATTCTTGAGATGCCCTTCGTCTTCAAACTCCAGACTGTGTCGACGACGCGCCGCCGTTGCCGCTCCTCCCTGAACCGGCCTGACGTTGTTGGTTGCGGACGGGAAGTCGCCAAACGGATCAAGAAAACCACATCCGGTGCCGAAGAAGAAGGATAAATCGCCGATGAAGCTCCACGACGATCTGGAGATCGTCACCGCCAGAAGAAACCCTTGAGAAACACACCACTCCCACAAGCTTCTCGACGTCGCCGTCAAGATGGGACTGAAGCCGGGAGACCTTTTTGAAAGAGACGCCGCCGCCGCCATCAGAGCGCCGTCCCAACAAACCTTGACACGAAAATCCAAAAACAGAGCCCTCCCGTCGACGAGGCCGAGATCCACCGCACCTCCATGGCCCGAAGGCCACAGAGGCGGGGGAGATCAGCAGCGGCGCCGACGAGAGGCCGAGAAAAGCTGATCGCCTCCGCTGGGAGCTCAAGTCGTACGTACCGCTTCGTTTACGTTCTGATAGCCGTACCAAGTACAAACGCTTTGTATTGATATTATTGGATCAACAAAGCGTTGATTTATGTCAAAGAAAACTCATACCACGCACCAAACATAGGATGGGGGCATAAAACGAATTATCCATGTATAACCACAACACACCTCGTTATTTCAAATTCTCATTCCCCTTTCAAATGTTGACAAACGTCACTGCCTTTTAAGTGAGTGTCTTACACGTCGTGGCATTGCCAGCTTAAAAGAAATACCGACACCAATATAAAAATTTAGAAACACGACAAAAGACACCGGCGAACAACAGTGTGCGACGTACGGCGTGGAGGGATGATCTTCTAGCGCCAATTTGTATTTATATCTCTTATAAAGAAAAACCTCACTAGCATACATTAATGATTTTATAGTTCAAGCCTTTTTAATGAATTGTTTCTTGTTCAGCATTTTTTTTTTGAATTGTTTCTAGTTCAAGCCTTGAATTTGTGGTCCCCTCGTTGCAAAAAAATTCTTTTCTATTTTTGGGCTAGTTTTTGTTTTGTGAGGAAATTCTATTTTTGGGCTAGTTTTTTTGTGAGGAAATTCTATTTTTGGGCTAGTGCAAAAAAAATCTTTTCGGGCACGCATTAGGCCCGAGTTCATCTAGTTTGGGCCGAAGGTCATTTCTCGAGGTCATCTGGAACCTTGCCGCTGAAGGGCTTTCTTCTGGTCGTTCCGGATGAGCACCGTCCGTGTTCAACTTTCTTTTCCTTTTTTCTCAAAACAAAAAACTTTCTTTTCCTTTCCCATCCTGCAAGAAAGAACGAGAAGGCGCCTGTTCTTCGTCTCCTCTACCTCTCCAATCCAATCTCCCGCGATTTCCTCCCCTCTTCGTCGGAGCCAGAGCCAGGCGCCCCCGTCACCGCTTCCTCCAAACCGACCCTCGCGGCTTCCTCAAGGTAACAGCATCAATCGCCCTTTCTATGCGCGTCCTTCCTCGCAGTACGCTAGGTGTCAGATGGGATGTGATCTTGCGCAGCGAAGGCGGCAGCCTGTGTAGGCACGATGCGCGCGAGCGCAGCCTCTTTGTTCTTGCCTCGCTGCCCTGAATTGCAAGCACAAGAGTATGCCCGCTAGCTGTTCGTCGAAATTCCCTTTGTGCGTTATGGGACATTTTTTTTAATTTCGGATTCTTAAACCTTGGTCACGGCATTACTTGTATCAGTCCAAGGTATTATTGGACATCGTCCGGACTGAAGTTGCCTAGACATCAAAGCTTTGTAATTCAGTCAGGCCGTGTTGACTTAAGGTGCGTCCCATATTGTTATGGGAGATCAGGTTACAGTTAGGCAAAGTGTACAAGCGAAATTTCTGAATCTCTAAAGTACTACAGTACATGGTGCACTACTTTCTGATTCTGTCTGGCATCTTGTTCTCGCAAAAGAACTTCGCCAAAAAAAAAACACCAAGTCATATTGTATTTTTCATTGAAGCGATAAAAGTCAGTTTTTGGGAGTCATCCTTCAATTTATATTCGCTTACATTTGAGGAACTGAAATGGCGCTTCTACTGCAATGCTGCATGCATACGTCTTTTTTTCATAAACATTTCATTGGTACTCGGATTTTTTCAGTTTGTTTAGGCCATCGACATCGAAATTCTATCCAGTGAAGTTCATGTGTCTTTCATCAGGCAAGGCCTTCAATGTTGAGTCTATTATTCCGCAGGTCAAGGATTGGATTACTGAAGCGTATATATGGTTCATTCTATTGCTTTATTGTATTTGCGGAATGTCTGAATGTATCCAGGTTGTAAACATTCTGTTAGCTGGAGAGAAATAATTATGATATCATGATGATCCTGCCTTTTCATATAGTTGATTATTTGTTCTCCAAGCTCGACCATGCCTGTTTAGCCTGTCCTTTTGTTCCGTGCCCCTGAAGTGACAAAGATGTCGAATTGTTAGTTATTTTCTTCATGGGTCTGGAATAGTTACAGGGTGCATTACTTTTCCGTTTGTTTGGATATTTAGTTGACCTCACCGCTTAATGTTTGGATCTTCTTACATAATTTAGCAAAAGAACTGTAGTACTTAAACTGATGTTTATTTTAAAATTCGTTGTGTCACGACCATTTGTACATTGATGGTTCTCCAAATGAACTATGCTAGGTGCTGTATAAGATGCACGTAAATGTAAACAGTTTATGTAGAGCAATATATTACGGCGGTATTTTGTTGCTTATATATTACTCATTTTATTGGTTCTTTAACCTGATGAAGCTATGTTTTTTCTGTCCAGTATGTCATTGGTGCCAATTTTTAATTTCGTTACTTCCCTTCAATCTTCTTGTTTTGTACTCCCTCCGTTCCAATTTATGTATTAAATTGGAACGGAGGGAGTACCTATGTATTACCTCCGTTCCACAATATAAGATGTTTTGTGATGCTGGTTTAGCTTGCCAAAACTTCTTATATTATGGAACGGAGGGAGTAGCAAATGATGTCAACTTAATTGTACTATACTCATTCTTTCGTTTCATCTATGTCCTCTGTGTCACGTATTTGTCTACGTCTTTTTCCGAGTCTTACATCAAGCAGATAACTACTGTCGTGTGATTTCGTAACTGTATGCTGCACTCTCTTCAATCTCAATTTAATCTTCCCAGAGTAGTTTCCTTTCTTCAAGTAGAGAAATGGTCCTATTGGTTTAAGCTTGTGGTAGTTAAATATTCTTTACCTTGTGAACATTTATGGCCCCTGATTTAATGTAAAGAATATCTGTAAAAATGCAGAAGTCGGCTTTCATATCCATATTGCCCTCTCTTCTTTGGAATATCTATATCAATAGTTTCCCCTTTTGTTTGTTTCAGCGGTGAAATGGATTCCAGCAATAAACAGTCTGAAGGTACACAGCCATCTGTTCCCCCAAACCCTGCCATGGCGTCGTGCCGGAAGAAGAAAACTGATGATGCTACCTTTCTTGAGGACGTGAAAGAGCACATCGACTAGTTCATCAATGCCTCAATGGATGAGCACAAGACCTGCTTCAAGAAGACCATGCAGAAGGTAGCTGCGCTGACGCTGAACCTCGCAATTTTCGTTCTTCTGCCATTTTCCTTTCATATGTGCATGACCAAAGCATTTTGTATTGTGTTGCTCAGATGTTTGGGATGTCAAAGATTGTTGCCGATCGGGCCGCTGCAGCATAGGAAGCTGAAGTGGAAAGCGCTTTGCCTCTTCAGACCAGCGCGTCCAAGTAGAAGAAGGCATTTGTGGTAGGCTGGTGTCAGCATGGTTCTTGACTTCTTGTATCAGTGGTTGGTCTAGCTAGTGCCTTTTTCCAACAGGTGCTGTATGAGCAATTCAGCACCACTGTAAAACTTCGTTTTAAAACTTTTTTTTCTAGATTTTGTAACAAAACCTTGAATAATACTTATTTGGGCTCTTCCGATTTGCTACAACTAGGCCCATGATATTTACTTTACGCAGAGAACCCTAATGTAGCCCACTGACAACAACAGACAGGCAACAACTCTTGCGCTTGTGATGGACCCATTCGTGTGCATGTCCTGACTCGACTGCTCGTCCGGTTCATCCGATGATTTTGTTTACCCAAAAGGAAGAAGAAGCTTGTCCCTAAAGGAATGGATAAAATGCTGTTTTTTCTTACTCAGAGGAGTCCATTGAGCATCCCTTTTTGTCATACCCTTCTCCTAAGATTGTGTGGCGTATTGTCCATTTTACTTTTAATTTATCTCCACCAACCAATCTCTACTATATAATACGGCTTGAGGAGGTGTTGGTACGTCATTTTGCTTTCCGATTTTACCCCTATGTCACCAGAAAATATTACCCACCTTGCCACCCTTAAGTCGTAACGGTTAGTTTTACCAAATTGCCCTTTTATTTCGATGGAAATTACGATGACTGCCACCGCAAAGTGAAGTAACGGTTCGCTCGTACCGCGACTTGGTTCGCGAGTCGTATCAGCCGCCCCAGCATCCATCCCATCGGCAGCAGCGCGGGCATGGACCGCACCACCGGCTCCCCTCTTCTTGTGGTCGAGCTCTGGCAAGAAGACCGCTGCCCGGCCTCCCCTATTCTTCCTCGCCTCCGAGCGGAGATCAAACTAGGCCGGCCGGAATTGGGGCACAGGGAGGCGACGAGCTCCTAGCGACTTGAGGATAGGGAGTCGATCTAATCCTCCCTGCCACCGGCCATGGGAGAGGGACAACGCTGGCCATGGGAGAGGGACACCTTCGGCCTAGCACCCAGCGCGCCGCCCGCACAACGGATCCCGACGGCCGCGCCACCGACTACCCCCTGTGCTGCCGCCACTAGCGGGAGCGGCGGTCAACACGCCGAGGCCGTGCTCCCAGACGAACTGGTCTTCTCGTGGCCGTGCTCCAGGCTCCGGGAGGTGCTAGACGACGGGCTAGCGCGCGGGAGCGGCGGTCAACGGGACAAGGCCGTGCTACCCGACGAGCTGGCCCGCATGGCCAAGCTCCTGGAGTAGGAAGAGATCCCCGAAGCCAAGATCTGGCTCGCCACCGGCCTCTCCGCCTTCCTCTACCTCTACACCTCCATCTTGGGGTTGGCCCGCACCCGTACCGCGGACGCGCCCATGCACCCCAGCGTGGCGTTCGCTTTCGGCCAGGATCTACGCCGTGGAGATGTTCAGGATCTTCGGCAAGGTCCTCTACTTTGCCACGTCGTGTCGGGTCTCCGACGCTGCTGGGCAGAGCTGGAGCTGCGTCGCCCGCAAGAATGCCGCCGCGGAGGCCGACGCCATGTCCTGCCGCCTGAAATCCATGGCCGTGCTTCACCTCTGATCAGTAAATTGTCATCGCCTCTGCTCTGCTGTTTTACCTAAACTGACGCCATGTCCTGAGCTGATTTGCATATACAGAACAACATCACCGATATTTTAATGGCATGCATCCTTCTCGGGCACTCTCCGCCTGGTTAAAATTTAAAAGGACTTTTCAGACGAACTGGTGTGTATAATTTAGCACCCTTAGTTCAACGCACTACACCGCAAGAAAAATCATCACAGGATTCGAACCAGTCTCTTGATCCACCACTCGAATTAGCAGAACTGTGCAATACATCCACATATTGATCCACCACTTAAAAGGCTCAGCCGAGGAGTAGGAGTGACAACTAACAGAGCAGGGAATGACCTTGTTTTTTTCGTTCCAAATTAATACATCCACATATAGACAAGTTTGGCTTTGGTAGTTTCGCTATACCGCGCCGCTTTCGCCTCAGACTACAGTGCCAGGAGCAGTTGGTCCGAGCCTCCGAGGTCCACGGCCGCAGGTGCCGAGCCGAAGGCCGCGTCGCCCTCTGTTGGTCCTGGAGAGTACGAGATGCTGGGAGCCGCTGGTGTAGATTGCAATCTCCGTTTCTTCTCCGCCATGGCTGCCGATCCCGCTCCAACCCGGCCAACGACAACTATCCAACCTCCTCCAGTCTGTATGCCCATTTGCCTCCGCTACTCTACTGGACCAACTGACCGCTTGGCGATGGAGATGCAATTGTTGCCCCGCATCTCTTTCTTCTCTGGATGGTAAGTTTTTAAATCTGTATGCTAGGCACAATAACTGTGGTGGTAAAATCTGAAATTCAGTATATATTTTCTTAATAGTTGTCCATTGGTTGCAAACCTATTGCCAGGATCACATGTTCGTATAATGCTCCAAGGGTTGTTACATATATGTGCTTCTCCTTTGAACAATTGTTTTTTCAAAGAAGCCAAGGCCGTGATGCCAGAGGTCTATATGTTCTGGAACCATTGACAGTTTAAGCAGTGAGTACTACAAGCTTAGCTCCTCTACATAAATTTCTGAACTTGTTTTTTATGCAGTGGTAAGAAATTTAGCTATTCAGGTCCATCCTTAGCTTAGTATTTTTTGCGGAGAAAAGGGTGATATATTAAAACTGAGCTCTTACAAACAGGTCTAGAAAGAAAAGGAAATTACAAATTGGTCCTCTATCTTCTTCTTCTGGAGCTCGCCGCCATTGACGCACGGAAGCCGTCGGTGGCACGCCGCTGCCGCTGCTCCTTGACACATGTTGGAACGGAGCCAGCCTCCTGGCAAGCGGGAAGTCGCCGAGCGTCGTCTCCGAAGAGCCTACCGCCGATGACGTCGCCTGCAACGAAGAGCAAGCAAAGATCACCATCTTCTTCATTTTCTTGATTTTTCCACACCGGATCCGCCACCGCCGAAGCCGCCGCGGAACCGCACCCCCATCACTGCACCTCACGAGCCCACCACCGTCCCTGGGGAGGAAGACGGCGCAGGGACGACCGGCTCGGAGGACTGGAACTCCACCGCAGGTGGCCGGCGTCGTCGCCTTGCCAAACGCCTGCACAGAGTACACCGACACCACCTCCTCAACGACGAGGACGCCGGATTGGAAGGAGAAGGTGGAGAAAAGGATCTTCACGGCCGCCATCAGCTCCAACCCACCGACGGCAACGAAGCACCAAATCAGAGCCATCAAGCCGCCCAATCCACAGATCGGCGACCACCAGACGGCTGCAGCACGAAGACGCCGCCCCGGAGGACGTAGCCAAGGTGGAAGACGAGCTGCAGCTTCCTTATTCCGCGGGCACGGCGCCGGCTCCACCCCACCACCGCCGCCGGGAACAAATCCAATACACATAAACTAAAACCTAATCTAACCTATACTACTGCCGCACGGCGAGATCCTCCGGATCCCCCACCTCACGACGCTGTGACGGCGCCGGAGACGGGGAGATCCATCGGAATCGCGCCGGCGGAACGGATCGCTTTTCGCCTCTGTTTTCTCCGCTCCTAACTGTAGCACGGTCCTCCTGATTTGATTGTATTGCTGTTCGGCTATCCTTAGCTTAGTATTGATGCTGAGACAACCTCGTGCTTGTATTGCACTTGATGGTTCAAATTTTTGTTGTATGAGCACATTTATTTCAAGTATTTTTTTTGTCAATTATAAGTTCAGCTTATCTCACAAAAAATGGGATATCATTTGTACAAGCAATCTGGTGCATAGGCAACTATTTTTCAGAGAACTTGACCTTTTTTAAAATATATATGAAATTATATGAGGTGGTATGTATTTTTCTAGGTTTATTAGTTTGGAAATTGGGCGCTTAATTTTATGTGATTACTATTTCCTTTTGAACGGACTAACATATGTGGCATAGTTGCTAAGCCAAGTGTTTTTCTGAACTGAAAACTTTAAATGCATGCATTTTTTATCGGAGCAACAAGCTGTAGTTCTAGAAATGATATCTTTGTGCTTTCTCTCATCTCGTCATTCTTAGATCTATTTTGTAAAGAAATTGACCTCTTCCATCAGATAGAGTATTGTGTTGATATTGACAAGCCTTCTGGCAACGCAATTCTATCAAAGTGTGTGGGATCAATGAGATGTTTGTAATATAAAAAAATACTGGCCAGGGGATACAAAATGTATATATATCTTATTCAATTAGTCTACTCGCATCCAAAATAAGTTCTTCTCCACGCATGTGAGAAAGAAAGCGGTACACGGGTTGATGACATGTAGCATTATAGTACGGATTGTTGCTGCGGTGAGAAATGAGATAGAGGGGTGTGTGGTGGTCAGACATGGAGGAGGAAACTGGACAAAGATGCTCATGACTTGCGATTCCACCAAACGAAATAAAAGATGTCTATAATTAGTTGCTCCTACAAAAAGTATATAACAAGGAAAACAAAAGGAAATTGGCACCACTACGTTGTCTTAGCACTTGAACTTACAATCTAATCATCTGAGAACTTGAAGGGGTCATGGCAACGCATGGGCAGTCAACTAGGTACAAGAAAGCCCGTTTCAAAAAAAAATAGGTACAAGAAAGTGCTCATTTTTTTCCCGAAGTTTGTTAAACTACCTATGCGAGAATGGGTTCTTTTCTCAAATGGATTAACATCCTATTTAGGACAACATATTCTTTGCTATTTGGAGCACCTAAAGTAATTATATGGTCCAAGGAAAATTGACCGTATGATGTTCCTTTCTGGTGGTTGTAGCATGGTCTTCGCATTTATGTATAGCCATATTCTTGGCCGGGTGCATACAAAAATAGCATGAATCCAAAAATAAATGATATTTTCGTTAATAGTTGAAATTCAATTGTTTTTTAAGGTACTGAAAGTTTGCAAGTTTGCTTTTATATGTTAAGGTATAGTGCTTAAACTGTGTAAATCAGTTCAAAGGTTGAGCTGTTCGTGTGACTTTTAAGTCTAAAGTCAATTGCAGTCACCTACAACACATGATTTTAAACTATTAGTGATTTTTTGTTTAGAATACTTTAATCAAGATAATCATCTATTTTTTAACTGAGTAGCAACCCCCTGAAATATATATGTAGATTAGGTGAAAAATTAAAACCAAATCGATTAGAAATTATTGGCGTCTTCATCATCACTCCCAACGGAATCTTAACTCGGCGTCCCTTCGCCACCCCAACTAGAATTTAATACGAGGGTTTCGTGCAACGGAATTTCTCTCCCGTTACAACGCACGGACATTTAGCTATTACAAAGAAAATGACGGAGTTATGCTGAGTTTGCTAGCCCGTAGCAACGCACGGGCATTTCAACTAGTGTTACTAATATGTCGGGAAATTGATTGAATCGATTTGAGAAAAAAAAGCAAAGACTAGAAACTGAATAGGGGTTTAGCTTTATGTTGGTCCATTTGGAATTGCAGAAATTATTTAATTTTTAGCATGGTTGGAGCTACTAATTTTGCAGATTTTTCATATAGCCAGGACATGTTATGGGATTACCTTTGACCGCCAGATCAGAGGGATCCTACGGATATTGGTTGCTGTTGAGGATACTAGATTTAAGAATGTCTAGATTCTTTTGGTCTGCTATTTTTATTTGGTTGATTCATGTGTCGATCATATGTGATCCTCAACTGTATTGTAGTACTCTTACATTTTGAATTTTACAAATAAATTGAATGTCTGTATCAATTGATGCAGAGGCTGGGATTGTACTACACTTTTCAAACTAAACGACTTAGTCCATGTACAACGCAAAGTAGTTGCTAAAAAAAAAATTAATTATTTCTGGCTTTGCGCATGTGTTAGCGCCCGTGGCTCCAAGGCTAGGCGCTTAATTCCCTGGCGCCCACCCCTCTAATTTTAGCAATTTTGCGTACATATATGTATGTAGCGCCCCACCACTCAATAAAATGTATGTGGCACCCCATGATTTTTTTTTTTTGCGAAACACGGTACAACCGTAGACGCTCACGTACACGTGCATACACTCATCACTTTGAACGCAGGCACACACACCCTACACCTATGAGCATCTCTGAAATACTGAGCCGGTAGATCAGGTCTTGAATTAATGAAGTCACAACTGACGTCTCGCTATCGATGTGAACGTCGCCTCCTACTGAAGAATTTTCCGCCTAAATTTAATCCTAGCATCCACTCTAAAGGTCGTTTGATAACCATCATTTTGAGTCGGAATCATAGAATTCATTTGTGATTCCATACTTATCTTGTTTGGATGTCATGGAATTGTACATGTCATTTCTTTTGGAATTCGAGCGGATGACTATTATACGTTAGTCAATTACTATCCCTAACCATGTCATTTCACTTTCCAAATGAAATGAAACGATGACATAATTTCATTCTGCCAAATGCAATCAAATAATGGGTGCCAAACGAGATTTAAGCCGCCGTGTTGTATCCGCAAACCATTATTTGTAGTGCATAATCGGAAACCGAAGAAAAAACCAAAAATAAAGTTGAAGCAAACGGAAGAAAATTGAAACAAAAACCACCCAAACCTATGATGGGAATGGGAAATTCCTTACAAGGCAACGTGGGAGAGAACCTCGGCCGTGGATTTCGCAAAAAGAAGAACCCTAGAACGACGATCACAGCAGATCTGAGTAGCGCAGTGTGATGCCTCCTACCCTTGATAAAAAAGGGAAGAACTGCATCGCCGATGCGGCCGTGATAGGGAAGAGCTAGACGGAGGAGTTGTTCGACCCCTACGACCCCAAGGTGTTGGCCGCCAACGGCATCGAGTACCCTCCCAGCGATGTCAGGATGAGGATCAAGTACTGGGCTTATGAGGTTCAATTGGAGGGCAACTTGTTGGTTGATAATATGATAGCTCCGTCGGACGGGGTCCTGAGGCACCTAGGTACTGAATGCAACCCATGTAGTATTTGCTCATGCTCTCGGTTATTTCAGCCTCGTGCTTTAGTTTTCATGGTGACTGGTTCATGTTCCTCATGTGTCGGATTCTCTGCCTAAAGTTGTCGCTGACAGTGCATAGAAATGCTCCATTCGATGCCTCGGTCGTCCGTGCTGTTTTTTAGTAACCCTCGTTTTCATGTTGCTGTGCTCATCTTGTACTGTTTTCATTTCCGCTTGCCTTGTTGTGATCATAGATCTTATGGAGAAATGTTGGGGATGGTGGAGGTTGCTGCCCATGTATCGGTCTGCGCGTGGGGACTTGCCACTGTATAAGCAGTACCTCTGCGAGTACTACATCCGCAATGCTCCTGAATCCGTGGATGGAGAGAACGCGCTAGTAGCGCGGTGGTAGCGATGGGCAGTGGCCTAGCTACCCGTCCCGGGATCAATCCCTGTGGTGGTCGATTTTCGGGACGTCTCACCGGGACACTGTTCCACTGAGCACTGTCCCTTTAATAAATTTCGCAGGTGCCTCTCAGCGTCTATGCGCCACAGGCGAGATCGACGTGCCCGTCGGTACCCAAGCACTGGTCTTCGGATAAGTCTCTCAGGACGTATTAGGGATATAGGTTATAGGTCTAGTTTAGACATATAGGTGGGGTGTGCGTGTGGTGTGCGTGCCTATATGTCCGATCAAGATACTACAACTTGTACTCTCAGGAGAGGACTATCAAAAAAAAATCCGTGGATGGACACATCTCTACCGAGGAGAAGCTTGTGAAGCGATCTGCGTGGACAAATGAGAACGGCCGCCTGATTCCTCTTGCTCACTTGGTAAGTGGTAACTAACTTGGAGATATACCCTGCCTGCCTCTACTAAATCTCAACTTTCTTTGGTCTGCTTCATCTATATCTAGCTTACATGCCATTTGTTATTTGATTTGCTGATTAATTTTCTTGCTTGCACGAATGATGAAACGTTTAAAGTGTCTCGTGATGGAGGACAAGTTCATGATTCAGTGCAAGAGGGCTGCCAGAGAATTAACTGACGTTGAGATCAACCTGAGCAACAAAATACAGTTGAGCGCCCGCAACATAATGGATGGAGTGTGTGAATATACTGGTGCCTATGCTGCCGCCGCTGCTTTGGTGTATGTATCAATCGTAGTTTGATTTAGTAATTACTACGGAGTAGATTTTATTGCACTAACTACAGAATTGTTTGGTTTCAAGTGTATCGCGAAAGAGGCTGAGTTGATGAGGGAGTGGGTTATCAACGGGCAATACGGTTCCTCCTACCCAGACTGTATATTGAGCACTCAGATCAGAGACCATGCCTTCCGTTCAATGTTGCACAAAGGGTCTGGGTCTATCGCTGCCACAGCTGGCGCTGCCATGGTGGTAAGTGTGTGGCTCGACCAAACAAAAAGGAATACATTTTGTCTGCACTTTTAATTTATTGATGTTTACAACATTTCCTATGGCTAAATGAAAACAGTTTCAAGGGTTCTGCAAAGGAAGCCAAGTTATGTGATTTCATGAGGCAAGACCTGGCACTTGATGTCGCTTTGTGTGCCGAGATTCGAGAGGAAGCCCGCGCCATTCTGCTCGACCTTTGTAATGAAGCTTCTGCTGCTAGTGGGGAAACCATTGCTGTTGCTGATCATGCACAAGATAAATCTAGAAGGTACGATACAACAAATCATTTTATTTGCTGCTTAGGGCATGGGAGAGGCATTCTCTGTATATGTTATAGTAATGCATCATTTTGGGCTCTACTATCAGCAGGATCAACACTGTTGGAAAATTTAGCTCTACTGAATCTAATGGCAATGAAGATCTTAAGAGGATGCTAGGAAGTGAAGGGTGCGCTCATACGGAAAAACCGTAGGCACGACGCGTCGCGAGCATGGCCTCTTGTTCTTCTCCTTTGCGGTACTTCAAGAGCAAGGGAAAGAGTATGCCCGCTTAAATTCCACTGTGGTGTGTAGTGCGTTAAGGAACTTTTTTATTCTATTCTAATACCTTGATCACGGTATTACCTGTGTCTCGATTGTATAGGCCCGAAGGTGCAGGACTTTTGTCCAGTTCTCTGGAATCAAGTTGTCTAGGGATGAAAACTAATACTCTGTCTCTGGTGCATGCCATATTGCCATGGGAGATCAGCTTGCAGTTAGGCTAAGTGTACTAACTCGATCAGTCTGAAGGTTCACAACCTTCTGTCCCGCCCCCCCTCCCCCCAAGGCCCAAACCTGTCATGTTGTCGTGCAAGAAGAAGAAAATTAATGATGCTACCTTCCTTGATGACGTGAAAGAGCACATCGACGAGTTCATCAATGCCTCCATGGATGAGCACAAGACCTGCTTCAAGAAGACCATGCAGAAGGTAGGTGCGCTGACGCTGAAACTCGAAAGAGCTTTGCCTCTTCAGACCGGCTTGACCCAGTAGAAGAAGGCATTGGTGGTGGCAGCTTGGTCCCTGTATTAGCAGTATAGCTCTGGTGCCTTTTTCCAACCGCTGCTGTATGAGCAATTGGGCACACTATAAACTTCGTTTAAAAAAAGGAAATGTAGGTCTTGCACAAAACATTGAATAATAGCAGTATAACCTGGAGCGCTCGTAGATCTTTCAAAAAAAAAACCTGGAGCGCTGGCAGGTTAATCCCTACTATTCGGCCTGTTTCGCTCTGCTACAACAAGGCCCATGATAATTACTTTAGTCAGAGAACTCCAATGTAGCCCACTGACAACAACAACAGCAACAGCAACAACAGAAAGGAAACAACAGCTCTTGCGCTTGTGATGGGCCGATTCGTGCGCATGTCCTGACACTAGCAAGACTGCTCGTCCGGTTCATCCAATGAATTTTTTTTGACTCAAAAAAAGGAAGAAGCAGCCATGGTTAATGGTTTGTCTTCTCCGATTATCAGCGAGGTGAAGCTCCTCTGCTTTTCCATCCATGCGGAAACTGAATGTATTTTTTGATTTTTTTGCGAATTCTACACAGTTGCACGTCTGTGTCACTGGGAGTGTGGATGTCGGCCACCGGAGGTGAATTGACTGGACAAACCCCGTTGCCTCGCTACCCCGGCAAGCAACGCATCGCATCACCACACCACCCGGCGACCACGCCGCCCTTTGACCCTCCTATACTAGCTTTCTCACCTCGCAATCACGGCGCGCGGCGATTTCTCCCGTCACACCGGGTTTTTTTTCATGGAGTCATGGTGATGTGATCTTGCTTGCTTGCTTCTCCTTCTTGAGCGCTGGCGGTGTGTGTTTGAACTTTGAACAGGAGACGTGGGCCGTCCAATTGCGGCGATCTTGAAGGCGACGTCGAGGCCGGGCAGCATAAATGAGGGATTTGTTAAAGCGTGACGGCGATGTAACTAATTTATTATCCAATCAGTTGTCGCGACTACCACTTTAGAACATGGCTAATAGTATAGGCAGCTGCTGGCTATATGGAACTGCCATGTCATTTATAGCCATCATTTGAAAACACTCATATAGTAAGGTGGGCTATAAGGTTCGCTTTAAAACTAGTATTTGTATAACTTTCTCTCTATCTCTCTCCATGTATTTATTGTTTTGGCCTAGAAGCATGTGTATAGCTAGGCTCTTGCATCAGAGCCCACTCTACTCACTTTTTCATGTCTCTCTCTACATAAGCAAAAATGCTCACTATTATACTTGCTCTTATCTAACAACGATATTGAGCATGCAAGTAGTACTGAGCATAGCGGAAAGTGTTTTGTGATCCCGGACACCGGTGATCTCTCTTGTTTAAAAAAATTCAAAAATCATATTTGTGTGTTTCCAAAAGTTCTGAAAAAAAAACCCCGATGTAGCACATGGTGTATCCCACAAACATGTAAAATATTAATCTGAGATACCTTATGTTATGGGCTACACAAAAATAACAAATCTAGTAAAATTTAGAGATTTGAAAATATACATTCTTAGATCTAAATATTTGTCATTTTCGTGTAGATCAGAATGCAAAGTTTTTTAAGTTGAATTTTGCACGTTAGTGGGATATATCATTGGCCAAACACAGAATTGTTTTTAATTTTTATTAAACTTATAAATAGGATTTTCGAATTTTTTCAACAGCCCAGGAGCAAAAAGTCTCGGCCTTGACCATAGCTGCTAGCCTGCTACCGCTCCAGTTGGTACAGTTTAAACGGAAAACCAATTCTTCAGTCAACTCACCCAGCTCAAGGGGGCCGGGCTGGTGTGCAGCAATGTTGATCACGTCTGTATCTCCACTTTTGGAATTAAGTAACCAATCAACGTTGACAATTTGCATAATACAGCATTAGTTTTTGTGGCCTGGTTGACAACTTGATTTGGTGTTGAATGATTCAGATTACAACCATGCATAGATTCTGGCAGACCTATCGATCCATGCATATTCTCATCATTTGGGCTCCGACCACGACTAAAATCCGCACATGCGAGGATACAGCTGAGTCCACCAGATGCCATGCATGTCTAGTTCGAAGCTGCAGCACAGCACCGGGTTAGGTTAACTAGACCCGGTTTGTGTGTACGACTAATTTCAAGATAAAATCATAAGTCTCTCCATATATGGCGAAGTTCGTTTGATCAACCACTGCAGCTGACTCGGCCGTTGCCTTGTGTATAAGTGTTGTACGATGTTCGTTTCTCGGACATCTCACGTGCTGTTAGACCCATCCATGTACATGTACGTACTGCCCATGTGGATGCGGTCCTAGTACAAATGTATGTATCTTTTTTTTTTAAACCGGGCAAGAGGTTTGCCTTTTCATATATATATAGAAGAAATGAATTGGCCAGTTTATAAGGAAAACTGGCCGAAAACCGGATACAACAACACCACACACCACACCGGCCCCGAGACCACGCACCACACAAGTCGACGGCCTAACCGCCCAAGCGGCCAAGGCCGACAACCCTACCCCTCAACGCAACAGCGGAGGCAAAGCCTGGAGCCGCCGCTCTGACATCCACGCTAGCCACGGGCCACGCACCACACAGGTCGACGACGAAACCGCCCAAGCAGGAAAGACCGACACCCTCGCACCTCAACGCGATGCAGCGGAGGCAAGATTGGAGCCGCCGCTCTGAAATTCACGCCGGCCCCAGGGCCGCGCACCACCTAGCCGAAGACGAGAAGATCGTCGCCGCTGACCACCAAAACAACTCCACGGGTCCCTCTGGCCGACGAACATCCAAGACGAGGCCCCAAGGGGAATAGGACGCCGAAGCGCCGCCCTCGTCCGATCCACGAAGGATCTGGGGTTTCCCCGGAAGTTCCCGGGCGGAGGAGTGAGAGCACCGCCATGACGACACGTTCAAGAAGGAAATGGCGCCCGGGGGGCGTCACTGTCGCCTGTCCTGGTCGACGACCAGGGCAAGGTTTTCACCCGGCGGAGAAACACGAACCGCCCGCCCGGCCACACGGGGACCGGCCAGCCCACCATCACAAACCCGCACGCAGACACCGTCAGCCCCACGCGCCCGACGGTCCACGGCCACCAAACGGAGCTAGGCGCCGGGGCCTAGGTCCGCCTCGCGCAAATCCACCTCCTAGCTCAGCGCGACGCCGCCACCAAGTCCGGGGCCGCCGCCCCGGCGTCCAAGTGCTGCAGGACATCTTCACGCCCAGCCACGCTCGCGTGTTGCCGCTCCCGAAGCCGACGCGACGTGCCGGCAAAGGGAAGCCGGCCGGGACGCCTCTACCTCCCGCCGACCACGCTGGAGCCCCCGCACGCCTCGCCGCAAGACAGCCGACCACCACCGCGCACCGCACCAGACGGCGCAGCGCATGAGGAGAAGCCGCGCACAGCCCAGCCCGCCGGCCCATCCGGGCCCAGATCGGGCCCTGGCTGCGCCGCTGCTGCCGGCAGCGAGCAGAGGGGGCGTCGTCGCTCTGCCGCACCACATCAACCGCCACCGCTGCAACCCGCCGCCCGACGCAGTGCCGCCCTGGCCGCCGCGCGCACCGGAGAGAAGCGGGGCGCCGGCCATCGTCAACGCGTCCACCGCGGGTCGCCCCCAGACCGCCTTTGGTAGCGGGAGCCGCCGCCACCGCGGCGAGGCCAGCGGCAGCGGTGGAGGAGAGGCGGCGCCGGGGGCCCTGGCGGCGGTGCGAGCTAGGGTTCCCCTGAGACGCCCGGGGCCAAATGTATGTATCCACATATTCATGAACTCGATCAGTTCCAAATTACTACTGTAGATGATTTTTATTTATCCACATATGGATGTATGTAGATATGTTACAAGTATATATATCTATATTTGGACAATTGAAGGTTATAAATTAGAACGGATGGAGTATCATGCATTAACGGACTGTGTCCGATGTTTGCTTGCAGCTGCATGCCATATGAAATGTGTGACAAATGACGCATGTAGTCTTCAAGACACTTTTGGCGTACGCTACGTTGCCTTAATTACTCTCCCGCAAAAGGAAAAGAAAAAACATTGGCTTGGTGTGTATTTTCTCCTAGTAGGTGTACGTCTTCTGTGCTTCGGCTGGCACGTGCACGGCATGTGCAGGAAGCCTGCCCCTGCTCCAGCTTTCTTCTGTTCGCAGTAGTGCGCAGCAGCAGATACTTGGACGGGACGAGGTGCTCATAAAAAAAGACCCTCGGGTCGCTCCGCGCGAGCGTCTCGAGGGAACCCCGCCGCCGGCCGCTCTCCTCGCACGCTTCCCCCGCCGTCACCGGAGGAGGTCGTCCGACGGCGACAGCGGGGGAGCCCCTGCATGTTTCCCTTTCAGTAAGCCGCAATAGTTTTCTTCATCTTCCGATCTAATCTCTGATCCATGAGTTCCTCCTGGCCAGCAGCCGCCCATCCAAGTCCATGCCGTGTGCGCTCCCAGCGTATGACTGAATGTGCACGCATGTGCATGGCTTTGTTCACATGGCGCATGATCTGCCCAGCAGGCCGGCGGCCGTCCCTGCGCACTCACGCTGATATCGTTGGTGGCTACCTTGAGAGGACCGGCGAGATGGGGAGCCCTCAACAAAGGTAGGCGGTGGCCAAATCGTGTTCACGAGGCCGGCGACACACGGCGGCGGACTTCAGATCATCTGAGGACGAAGATTTGCCTGACGTGTCCTCTTTGATCTGGGTGGTGTCGGGTTCCGGAAGGATCCGCCGGCGATATCGTATGGACTTTTATGCCTATAGATGCTGGATCGGATGTATTCAGTCGTGCCGGATGGAGCGGTGTGAAGCTCTGCTTCTGTTGCCATCATGGGCAAATCCATGATGAAATCAGAGGTGGAGAATGTCATGGAAGCGAGATTGGAGGACTAGTAATGGTGGTTCTAGCCTTTGGCGGCGATGAGGAACTTGTTTGAAGCTTCAGGACTCGTAGCAGCGGTATGTAGTGGGGGCGTCAGCACAGGTGAAGTTCAAAGTCTTACTTTTGAGGATGAAAATCCAAGGTCTGGCTTTAGTTGGTTGTGCCTGGCAATAGACTTGTAGAAGACATTGTTTTGAAAGCGGGGACTATGTCCAGAGTGAAAACCTAAGTTCAATCGGGCGACGGCGGCGCTTGTGCACTATTTCCTTCTAGAATGTGTTGCTTTTGGAGAATTTGGACATCAGGTATTGTCTTGGTGGTGGTTGTGCTGCTGTTGCAAGGACTGTAACTCTGTAGCGGAACTTTTTTTGTTTTCTTCTTTTTATTTTTTTTGGCTGTGTGCATCCGTAATACCGTAGGTTATTGCGTTGTTGCAGAGGCTGGGTGTAATTGGTATCTCCGCGATATTAATATATACTCTTTATCTAAAAAAATAGTGCGCAACACTATCAGGTTGATACGGAACCGAATCAATCATACAGAGATAGGGTTAAACTTTGGGGATTATATTTACTACTCCCCTCCGGTCTTGGGATGCCGTTTTGACCATCAACACTGCCTTCAAACTGTAATTTCGACCATTAGTTCATATTCTCTCGGTCTCATGATATAAGATAGTATGCTGATTGTGCGGCAATTTTTGCAGATTGTGTTGATTATGTTGCTTCCATGGGGACAGTATCTTTTCATCATTGTCCAAGGGAAGCTAATAGAGTGGCTCATGATCTAGCTAAGCATAGTTTTTCGAGTAAATTTTCTTATAATTGGGTCGATGAACCCCGGGCTTTTTGCTAGACATACTGTTAAGTGATGTAACTATGTAAGACATTTTGAGGCAGCAAGTTTCAGACGCACTTTTTTCCTTTCCATAGTACCTAAGGGGATTGGAAGATTTTTAATGTGGCGACTTGCTAGATTAATATATTGGTTACAGTTTCAAAAAAAAGATAGTATGCTAATTGTAATAACACCTGTGAGAAGAGAATTTTACACAATAATAATAAAGTTGTTGCATTATGTATGATTGTAAACTTCTGCGATAACTATGAGCACATAGTTTCTGCACATCAAATTTAAAAATAGTGCGGATTTTTGATCGCCCGTTGGCTATACCACCCCGTTCACTACCGTCCGATCATTAGTTGGAGATTCCATCTGTTGTGTCAGGCTCGTGCGTGGGCAGAGTTAGTACTCCGCAAATCTCCCTAAAAGACTACGCAGCTGCTAAATTTACGATGATAGAGCAGTAAATCTTTGTCAGTACTGCAGGGGACGCAGCATATCTGGACTTATGCCAGTCTGTACGAAAACCCAACTCTACGGTGATCAACAAAATGTAAAGTGACACTCGACAGATGCGAGCATTTAAAACGTAGCATGCATGTGGAGGCGGAAAAAGAGAGATGCAGCTGGGTAGCATACAGTCTCTTGTCCACGAAAAACAGGAAGCAGCTTGCCTAGACTGCTGCGCGGTGATGTGTGGAGTTATTCCACTTATGTACTCTATGTATGGTCAACACATTAAACTCGTACTTCATCCGTTCCAAATTAGTTGACATATATTTATCTAGATACGGATATATCTAAACACTAAATACATATAGACATATTCATATTTGTATAAATACAAGTCATTTAATTTAGAACGGAAGGAGTACAGTTGTCGTGATGCCATGTCAGCCACACGGGAAAGGACAGTGCCACACGGGAGCATTTCATCATGAACTGTTGAGTTTCTCTCGATTGTATGATTATGGTTAGAGCTATACGCCAAGCTAACCACACAAATATTATGCTACACTGTTGAGTATTCGTCATCATTAATTAGCAACGTTAGATTTTCCACAACTATTTTTCTGTACAATACATACTCTATTACAGTAGTATTCTTCATCATTAATTGACAGTATTAGTACAGTTGCTTTGTACAAAAGGAAACGTCAAAAATCATACGTCAAAAGGTGAAGTCAGCACGCAGTGTTTGACTGATATGTAACCTTGAATACCTGCCGCTGCCCTCTTCCACATGTGCCGGTGATAAAGACTGCCATGGTGTGTCAGCTCGAACATATGATTTGCAGTGGATTGATTTAGTTAGAGCTTGGTAGATGGTATGTAGCACGAATCTAGAAGACCAATTACACGGCTAATAAATGCGTGGTATAGCCAACGGGCGGTCACAACACATTTTGCATTTAAAATATGCATGTTGACAATCAACATATTAAAAAAAAACAACTTTATGTGCAAAACACGATTCTTCAGAACAGTAGAGTGAAGACATGACAGCCAAATGTGTGAAGACAGAAGAGTAAGAGACGAAATACATGTAAGTAAAACCTAGCATGTTCGTTTCCTTGCTGGGCTTTGAGCTCACTCACACAAGAAAAAAAGGTTGGGTTTCAACTGGCCCTGAAAAACTATAGAAGCCTAATTCAGAATCCAGTGAAAAGATATATTATATTTTTATGAGTGAAAACATTATTATCATTAACAAAGGATCAGGTTTACATATATTGCATCACCTATAAAATGATATCCGTTTGTTTTGGTGCTTCGTCTCTTGTTTCGTCCTTTCGTGATTTTTTCCAGATTGCATTGGTGTCGCATTGTTACTCACCCGGATCGGATTATATACCACGAAAAGATCAAGTGTAAAAGACGCCACTAAAATGGATGACTTCAAAAGAACCCTTAGGTAATCAATAAAGCCACACGTTTCCTCTATAAACACAGTCAACTTATTGTGTTTTTATTTCTTAGGTGAGTGAGAATTTGTAAGTCGATGTAAAGAACCATCCAGTCTAAATACCGATATTTGTTCAAGTACGAATGGACGAGATAATATTCATCAGACGACTATAGATATCAAATGAGAAATAAACATTTCTAAGTCCATAGAGTTATTCACCCCCATCATAATAGTATATCTTTGATTTTTTTTCATACTACTTTGCTATTGTCGCCCCTTGTAGCGGCTTTAAAGATGTACTTGTCTTTACAGGGTGAAAGTTGCACAAATCCACCACTTTATATATAGATATAGCGAGTTACCACTTGCTGATTTTTTTCTCTCCAGATAACCACCACTTTCTGGTTTTAGGTTACAAATAGTTGTAGTGAAGCCGCCACTTATCAGAATGGCTGGATCATTGTATTTTAGGGTGTCTGCAACTCAAAGCTCTAAATGTGGTGGTTTTATGAAGAAAAAAAATCTAAAAGTGGTGGTTCAGTACTGCTTCTCTGTATCTATAACCCCAGAAGTGGCAGAAGTGATGGTTTTTAAATTTACTCTTCAGAAAAGTGTCATCGATGTGCATTGTCCCATGTACATGGCACGTCACAACTTTCTCCCCAAGTTTTTATACTCCCTCTGAACCGGAAAGAGTGTCACGGGTGAAGAGCTAGCTAAGTGCAAACGTACAGTTCAAGTCACGTCACTTATTAGGATCGGAGAGAGTAGTATTTTGTGCCAAGAAAACGGAACTTGACTATTCAACGTGGTCTATCTTTTCGAGATTAATTAATTGTACATTTGCTACGGTTACTGATTGCAGGGACAAAGAGTGCTGTGGGGAAGAGAGGAGGAAAGACTGACTTGAGAGCTGCTGCAAGTGTTGGGCTGCATTTGCAGGTGTTGAAGGTCCCAGTAATAGATGCCTCGCCAACTATCTAACAAGCTAGATCTCCCGGTCTTTACCATTTGAAAACTCTGACAACCCGAAATCGCGAGCGGTAGCAATGCCACTTGGGTCACTGTAAGATAGTAGAACCTGGCATTGGGAATTTGGGATTGATAAAGACAACTACTACCTTCTCAGAACATAGCATTTGAGTAGTTTTTACTTGGTCCATGTATATCTGAGATCATCGCGTACTGATATCTTTTTCGAGAGGGAAAAGGTGAGACGATTAATTGGAGTCCCAATCTCAAGTAGATACGTGGCATTATCTTCCGAGAGATGACTGCGTCAAACCGGGCCAGGCCAAACAACCAAATGATGAACAAATGGTCCTTGGAGTTCATGCACCAATAAATATCCCTAAAAGTTTCTAAACGCGCATGCGTTATCTCGTCGAGCCGAACGGCCGGCTGCGCGTCGCACGATCCCGCACCGCGCGAGGAGATTCGTGTGTCAGGCGGCCACCTGGTCGAACCGGGGTCCCCACCTCGCAGTGAGACGCGCGCGTGCACGTAGCATCCCCATTTCCGTCCCGCACGCGCCGCTCTCGGGCAGTTCCTCTCCGCCCACCTCACGCGCTCCCCCCCCCCCCCCCCCCCCCCCCCGCATTCCTCCTGATTTTCGCGGGGAAGGAGTGAATCACCACGGGGCGGCGAGATTTGCGGCGGGGGAAGCTGAGATCGAAGCAGCGGCGAGGTTTAGGTGGTGCGGAGAGCGGCAGCGGTGGGCGGTGCTCCGGAGGATTCGGCTGTTTTAGGCGGTGCTGCGGAGGAGCGGCGATAGACGAGGGGTGGCGAGAGGTTCGGCGACCGGCGGCTGTGCGGCGGGCGTGGGGAGGTTCGGCGACAAGCGCTGCGTGGAGCTGCGACAATAGGCGGAGGAGGGTCAGCTCCGACGAGAGGGTCTCCCGCAGGTGAGTGCATCGCCAGCTCGTACACGCTCCTCGACATGCTTTTCGCGGTAGTCGGAGTTAGAGCGCTCTCGATCTGTTAGCTTTCACCATTTTTAGAGTCCCTGATCTGTACAATTTTGTTGCTTCCATGACTGAGGCGGATGATTGTTTTGTGCTCTATTTCTCGGTAGATCTAGGGTTGTCAGGGATGGAGGAGATGTATCTATGAAGTCTTATTCTTCGTTCGCAGGGTGTTTTGATATCTGCTAGTTGCATGGCTAGTTAGTGAGTTACCATATGAGAGTTGCTCAGACGTGTAGCAGGAGTTGTGCAGACGGATAGTTCGATTTGCCCAGTCGTCCAGTAGTAGTTGCCCAGTCGTCCAGTAGTAGTTGCCCAGACGTCCAGTAGGAGCTGCCCACACATGTAGTAGGTTTTGCCCATATCATCAGGGATGTTGCCATACCATCCAGGGAAGGATGCCCAAACTATCAGGAGATGTTGCCCACACCATTAGGGGGATGATGTCCAGACCATCAGGAAATGTATATGAGATAGGTTTTTTTGCCAATAGCAGCTGATTCAGTTGCCCATCTTTTTTCCTCATGTGTTTTTTAAAATGGATGAAGATGCTGCAGAAACTTTGAATCACTCTTTTTTTCACCTTCATGCTACAGGTTTTCCGAGTATGGCTGGTAGCGGAGATCCAGCAGCTGGTGGGGATCCCGAGCCCGTCAAGGGCAAAGGGGAGGTAGGTCTCACATCCCATATCTTTTTTTTGTGAGACCGTATAGGCTTTTTTTGGGGTGCTTTTTTAACCCCCAAGCCTGTACATATCTGTTTTTTCAGGTTTCGAAGGTTGCTACCCCTACGCGGAAACATAAGGCCGCAGCTATGCGTGGTGCACCTCCTAAAAGAAGGAAGACATATATTGTGATAGAAAAGCCGGAGAGCTCAAAAGCTAATGAAGAAGAAAAGAACAAGACATCGGATGTTCAAAATGTGGGTTTAGTTACTTATTTTTGCTAGTTTTGTTTTAGTAGTAGATGCAGGGCATCACCTTTTTTTTCCAGACTTCTGATAGTTGCTTTTCACCTTCATCCCTTTTATGCAGGACATCCTAAGAAATAGGGCATCTCCATCAAGGCTGGTTACGCTCAACAAAGATTTATCAACTGACCAAAAAATTGCCATCATCAAAAGGGGTCTTGGGGGGTTGCTTTCAATCGGAGCTACCACAATGCCAGCTAACCTCAGTCAATGGGTAATGAAGTGTTATGACCCGTTGAAGTCAGAGTTAGTGATCCCCAACAGGGGGAGGATACCTGTGGATCCAGATAGTGTACACTTGATGTGGGGCCTCCCCAACTCTGGTTTGAAGGTCTGCTGGGAGTGCAATGCAGAAGTCACCAAAGCTTTCAATGAGGAGTATGATTTCAAACCGGGCAACGTTGCTCCATCGTTGAATGCATGGTGTGAAATGATAAAGAAAATGAACGGAGCACACGACGAAAAGTTTGAGCGTGCATGGGCTGTTTTAGCCTTCGACTGCTTCCTCGCACCAACTACCGGGCTAAAAGTTAGCCCTCACTGCTATTTAGCAGTTTCTGATCTTGACCTCCTGTCGAACTCGAACATCTGTCAGTTTGTTGTTGATCAGACAAGATTTGCCTTCCTAGATCTGGTGAACAAAAAATCTGTGTCCTGCTGCGTTTACAATCTTGTCGTAAGCATCTGTCACTCCCCTTGTACCATCTTTTCTCGGTTCTACGTTTACAGTATCTATATTCGTTTAGTTGCTCAATAATGTCCTTCCAGTTGCTTATTAGATCAATCATAGTTCATCATAGTTGGTTATTATTAGATAGGTAGTTGCTCATTTTTTTCAGAACACTTTTTTCAACATTGTTCTCAGATTTGTTGGGATAGGCAGTTGGTAGCATATGTGACCATGGTTACAAGCACATTCTTCCCACATGTTAGCGTTCAGATTTGTCAGCACATGTTTTTTTCTCACAGTGACATGCATGCTCATTTTTAAACGTTACTATCGTTTCCTTATTAATATTTTTTCATGTCCCACAACTTCCATAGATGCGGTATCTTGATGCGTTGGAGGTCGATGAGGTTATCAGTGATTGCGTGCCATGCATAAATGCATGGGACGCAATTTTAGTCAAGAAAGTCATGAATAAGGATAAAATCTCAAAGGGAGTTTTTGGGAAATTGCAAGTAAGTTTCTTAATGTTGCCCTTTTCTATATAAGCAGAACACAATTTTTTCTTATACTTTTCACTGCTTGTGATTTTTTAACCTTTTTTGTTGCTCATTTCCTTTTTTATGGCTTTTTTTTGTCTCAAAACAGTTGAAAGAGAAATTCAGAGATAGCGTCCAAACAGGGCTGTTTGGCGGCTTGTTAAAAGCTGAACAATTTGTCTGTGCCAATCTCCCTGCTAACTACGACCAGAGAGTGAGTTCCCTACGACCAGTAGTAGCTTTTTTGTTACCTAGTTGCATAGTTTCTAATTGCCTAGCAGCATAGTATTTTGTTGCCTAGCAGCACATTATTTGTTGCCTAGCAGCACATTATTTGTTGCCCAGTACCACTACATTTTGTTGCCTAGCACAACAGTTTTTTGTTGCCCAGTACCACTACATTTTGTTGCCTAGTTGCCCATAAATCAGAAGACACTCCCCCTGTTTTTTTACACTGACATATGATCCATATCAAATCCATTTTTTTTGAAAGCTAATGCATAATATCATGCAGAAAAAGAGGAAATTCGGTGCTTTGCTTCACGGCTTGTGCTCAGAATTTGAAGAATCACTCGCTAAGTTTGTGCAAGGTGTTGGTAAGTTGGAGGAATGTCAAAGCTCTGGGAGCAGACCTACTGAAGGTGTTGAGCAGAGGTTCTCCAAGAAGAAACGTACAACAACGCAACCGAAGAATACCAATGAAAGGGATGTTGAAGCTGAACAAAGGCCTCTGAAGAGGCAACCCAAAACAAAGACAACAGAGAAGACTGTGATTATAGAAGATGCAGAGACTGCAGAATCAGATGAAGAGGAAAGCGTTCATGTCGAACTAAATGACACAGAAAGCGAAGATGATGCAAGGTTTGTTCACTAAATAGGGGTTCTTCAAGTTGTTTTTTTAGTTGCTCACTATTGCACTCGTAGTTGCTCATTAAAAGGAAGATAGTTGCTCATAACCTGACAGTTTAGTTGCTCACTTTTGCATTCACTTTTTTCCTATGTTTTTTTGTTGCCCAGTTATGAAAGGAAATTTACTAGCAGATGCAATCATTTTTGCCAGCACATGGTAGCATAGTTGCCCAATAAAATGAGCACACATTTTTCTTTTTTCCAATTTTTTTTGTGCTACATTCACTTAGCAGTTTTTGTTTGACTGACTGTCCCACTCATTTTTGTGTTGGATTTTCTCTTACAAACAGAATAAGTCAACGCACTGACGGTGAAGAAGATGAAGACTGCACAGTCAACCTGGGAGGAAATGATGCACCGCAGCCTGACAAATCAGACGACAGTGACAGCGACAACGATGAAGACAAGGATGATGAAGTTCATGATGTTGTGGGGGGAGGTCCCAGTAGCAAGAACGATGATGATGGTGACACTGGAGGAAACAATGGTGGTACTGGATCAGGGGAAGCTGCAGATGAAGGGGCAGACAACAATGCCACCACCCCGGCTGACGTTGGTACTAGGAAAGTTTATGGATTAAGGAGTAAAGGCAATGCACAGCAGAACACAAAGGGAAAGGCTGTCACCACCAACAGACCTAGTGAAGAAGAGCGCGAGTACTCCTTGCTGGACATGTGCAAGATGGACATGAGAAGTAAAACCCCTGACATACCACTACTAGAAGAGGCAGTTGTTTGGGATGAAGATTGCCCACATGACTTGAACAACCTCCGACACATGTTTGACATGAAACAAACCAGTGTTGGATACGAGCTAGATGACCCAGTGCTGCACTGTGCCTACTCCCAGGGAACATACAACGAGTGGTTTGAAGAATCGCTTGGAGTAATGAAAGAACCAGCACACACTGTTCAACAAGAAAAACAGCAGCCACGGTTATCAAAGAGATAAGTGCTAGGAGGGCCAAGGCTAAGCAGCGAGACAAGGCGCAAGGGGGGCTGACACTCCTGATCATGGACAAGTCCAGCAGCACCCTAATGCATATCCTCCAGAGAAGGCAACTCCAACTGTCGGAAGGGCAACTTTACCTGCATATGATGCAACTCCAACAACACAGAAGGCAGTTATATGGGATGAAAACCCAGCAGAGTTGTGTACACTGCAGAGCATCAAGGAAACTTCATTAGCAGAGAGGGCAACTTCAGGTGCAGATGAGGCAACTCCACAAACAGGAAGGGCAATTATATGGGATGAAAGCCCGAAGCTGTCGTCTAACTTGATGATTACTGAGGCAACCCTTCTAGCAGAGAAGGGAAATACACCTTCAGGAAAAGCAATTCCAACAGCAGAAAAGGCAACTGCAGTATGCATTGAGGCATTTAAGGCACCATACAGACAGAAGGATGTGCTTGATGAGGTTCAGGTGGTCCAAATGCCTCAAGACAGTTCAAGTTACAAAATCCAACAAAGCACACTGCCAGTGACAGCTTCTTATATTCCAGAGCGACCAGTTCCAGTCCCATCAAGGGTGATGAGGTCGAATTTGACGGTACCACGTCAGTCAATCGTACGTCCACCCCAGGCGACATCATGCAACTTACAGGCAACAACAGCTAGGATGCAGGCATCGCCATCAATGATGCAGGCAAAACTTCCACTACGCATGCAACAACAGGCTCATACCTGACAAGTGAAGTGGTAACACAGAAGGAAAACATTTTTCCCACATCGACACACACTACGCCTTCTGGCAGTGGAACTATCAAAGCTAAATTCAGCCAAGCTACAAGGCAGGCTTGCCCTCCACCGCCTCCGGCTGAAGCAAAGAGATGTGTGGTGACAGCAGAAGATCTCGCAAACATACTGCAAAAATTAGGAAAACCAAGCAACATGCATGGATATTCAGAGAAGAGCAAGTCAGCACCAGAGCAGAATATACCAAGCAGTACCCCATCCAGCCGCATCAGAGATGGCTACCGCGATGCCCCCGATGCCCCTAGTTTCAGCATCGGTCCTGATTTTGACACGCCACCAGAAACCGACACAGAAGTAAAACATGCAGCCACTGCAGGCATCGGGGACATTCTTCTTGATTCACTGTATTTGAGGAGCTAGAAAAATTATGCCTTGAGGCTGAGGAACAATCGAGACTCAAAGCGCAACAAATCTCTGTGGGAAAGTCTGCGCACTCACCATCTACTTTCGAGACACCGGTTAAGCAAACAGACGTAGAGACTGGAGGTCCAAATTCATATGGCACCGGCAGTTCGAGCGGGCCTCCACAGCAGGTTAGGAGAGTAATAAACCCGCCCGCACACATGCAGTCCTACGTGGATGTGGGAAACAAGAAGCAGTTTGCTTGTAGCACTGAAGTCAACAGGCTATATGCTCTAGTTTTGTTGCATGGCAGAAAGTACACAAGGCGCGGACAAATCGAAGATGAGAGGTACTAAATTTCGAAGTAGCTTCTCTTTTTTTTACCTAGTAGCACAGTTTCTAATTGCCTAGTAGAACAGTATTTGTTGCCTAGTAGCACAGCATTTGTTGCCTAGTAGCACAACATTTGTTGCCTAGTAACAGCATTGGTTTGTTTCGTATTAGCACAGTTTTTTAGTTGCCTACTGCCACAGTTTTAGTTGCTTCAAAATAAACTTTTTTGTCTACATTGCTGTTCTATTCTTTTTATAGCCAAAAGGTATGCGGAAGTTGCTTTTTACAATTTTCCCTAGTGGGAGTGGTTGGCTAACATGCTTTTCTCGCCGTGTTTTTTCTTTCTTTTGGTAGCCCGCCTGTTGTAAACTTCAACGATTTTCCCGTCACCCTCAAGAAATTATCAGAGTCAGTGAAACCAGGGGGTTGGCTACACACGTCTGTCATGGAAATTGGAATACGGGCAATCAACAACAGCTTGCCAGCTACCTCGAAGAAGGTTATAACGCCTTTAAGGATAGCAGTGAGTCAAATTTATTCGTTCCCCCGCCCCACCCTTCCGTTTTTCCTTTTTTTATCAGTTTTGTTACCAACAAGGAACAATGTATGCAGACACGAGGGAGCTGAAATTAGTAAATTGTTCAGTAAAGACAATCGTCTGGACAAAAAAAGATATGGTTAGTTCCTTTTCAACATGCGTTTTTTGTGCAATACTTTAGTTAAGTTGCACAATATCCATCGAAATCTGCATCACATAGCCATCTTTTTTTTGGTCATTGAAAGGCTTTTTTTAGGTGCCTTTTTTCTATTCGGAAAACATATGACATTTTTTTAGTTGCCTAATATCAAGGCAGCCATTTTTTCTTTGTTGCCTGACAAAAATGGATTTTGTTGCCTAAAAATCCAACACGTATTGCATATTCTGTAGCTAACATTTGCCCTGGAAATGCATTTTTGGTCACAGATCATGCTA
Source organism: Poa pratensis (assembly GCA_947311845.1). Lineage (NCBI taxonomy): Eukaryota > Viridiplantae > Streptophyta > Magnoliopsida > Poales > Poaceae > Poa > Poa pratensis. The sequence goes on from CAMZMU010000072.1 coordinate 7,643,039, forward strand.
CCCGTCATCCAGCCTTTAGATACAAAGTCAATCGAGACAACCGAGCCAATCAATCATTACTTCCTCTTCAACATAAATATCATAGACAGGAAATATCAAGTTCTTGACTCATGGAGGACATTAAAGGACAGGAGCCTCAAGAATTGCGCACTCAAGATCATTTCTCAAGTCCGCGCCTTATGGGAAAAAAACTACAAGAAATCAAAAATATCACTTGAGCCTTTTGGCCTCCAAGAAATACAAGTACCGAGGCAACCCACAAAGTAAGCACAAAATCGTACTTGGTATGTTTCACACTTAGTACATGTGTACCCCCAAAAACTTGTACCTTCGAATGCCATTTTTTGTGTGTTTTTTTGGGACACAACATCTGATGCAAAGTTGTTCATTTTTCATTTTTTAAGCCATGACTGCGGGGTCTGCACTCTTGTTAATGCTCAGAGCTGGGAAGGTAGGCAAGTACCAGGCTACACGGGCAAAGAGGTCCCGAACATGCGGAAACTCATGACTCATGGCTGGTTAACATCTGTACACAATAAAGCTGAATGGAGAGATGCTGTGCACTTTAATTAGGGGTGGTAAGTTTTTAATTCCTAACCAGTAATTTCTTAGGCCCATTTTTGTTTTTTTAATGTAAAGTTACTCCATTCTGTAACGTGCAAACATGTTGACTATATCAATCTCCATGTATGAACGAAAAAGTTCCTCTATTTTTTGTTACCTAAACAACTACCAAGAGTTGCACAGTACTAGGGTAAAGTTGCCTAGGTAAACTACAAAACAAAGTTTCGGCTATATCAATCTCCATGCTTGAAAACTACAAACTTGCCCAGTACTGCATTGTTTTGTACTTGAAACTACAAACTAAGTTGCCCAGCATTACACAATAAGTTGCCTAAACATCATCCATAACTTGCCCAGTAATACATCAAAGTTGCCTAGTTAAAAAAGCAAACATGTATCCCCTTTTTACAACAGGTTCACATGAAACTTGCCCCAAATTACATATAATTTTGACCAACGATACGAATTCAACTGCCTAACCAGGGGTGAGAAGTTTTGCTGACTCTCTAGTGTACTAGCCTCAGCTCACATGTAGCTGCATTGTGATCAAATGAACCACAAATACCGCACTGGACTGCCTGTTTTGGGTGCAACTCAAGGGCAGATACAATCATGTGCTCCTTTGTGCGACCTTTTGTTGTCGATATTGGGGGTCTCGAGGGTTTGCAGGCGCGCTTGTAGACGGTCCAGCTTCTGTCTTTTTTTTTTCCGCGACTTGTTCAACTGAGAGATTTCTGTAGCCGCTGCACGCACATGCCTATTTAGAATAGCAGCAGCTTGGTCTGTTCTAGAAGCCAGGGTGGCAACTTTTGCAAAATTCATGTTCAAGTTGGCGTGGCGCAACTGCTGCAGCGATTCTGGTGGAATCTCATCTGGTGGTGGTTGAGCTCCTGTTGCTGCACCTGTTGAAAGTGCTGCCATCATCCATCGTCTTAGTATGTAGCGTTCCGGTATTACATCAACCCCTAGATATGTGAAGATCTTGAGGATGTGGCAGCACAACATACCATCCCTGTCCATCTTGGAACAGTCACAAGCATACATGCCTTCTTCCTTGTTAGCAGTCACCAAGTAGGTCCTAGTCCCATACTTCGCACACCATCCCCTGTTTGGCTCAAGCCTATAAAAGTTGCCACCAAAAGGGAGAACACTGTACCTACCAATCAGCTCAAACTCGTTGCGGAACCGACGGTATATGTCCTTGGTGTACCGTTCAAGAGCTTGCTGCTCGATGGGGAAAGGGGACCAAGTTCGGAGCTCCAGGCCATCTGTTCTGTAGTCATTCCCCCCTTCTTTCACTAGGACATGTGTGTGGACCTTCTTGTACTGCCTGGCAAAGTTCAACAGAGACTTTTTCGGGTTGATGTACCATTTTAGGGCAGCATTGAATCCTTCGCTCCTCTGCGTGGACTGCAAGAAGGGGAAAAACCGGTGCTTGAAGTAGCACGGTATCCAGCCAGCACGATTTTCATACAGTAGCCGAAAATGCGGGTGCCCAGCTGCATCAGACCACTTGCCCAAAAACCCACCCCACTTTGCCTCAAATTCTTGCGGGGAGAAACTGAAATCTACGCAGTCATTAAAATCTTCCGACAACCCGGGGTTCCTGCCAAGCACAGTGCCAACCTTGGTTTGCGCCTTCTTCATTATATGACAGTGGCACCAGCGATGTACAGAGGTTGGGAACATCTTATCTATCGATGCCTTCATCGCAATGTCCTGATCTGTGATGATGTTGTCCGGTGCTATTCCTCCCATTGCTTCTAGAAAACTCTCAAACAACCAATCATAGCTGCTAGCCAACTCCTGCCTGACAAAACCACAACCCAGCATGATGGATGACCCATGTCTGTTGATGCCAATAAAGGGAGCAAAGGGCATGTTATACTTATTGGTCAAGTAGGTGTTGTCGAATGATATACAATCATGGTATGCTTCCACATAAGCCCTCCGTGCAGGCCCATCTACCCAGAAAATGTTCTCAGCCCTGTCTTCATCATCTTTTTTAACCTTATTAAAGAAGTCTGGATCCTCTTCTTTCTGTTCTTCAAAATAGTTCAGAACTGCAACCATGTCACCCTCTGCTGCCTCTGGTGCCAGTGTTGCACAATAGTTGATGATGTGCTTTGCTGTGTACAGAACAAACAACTCTGACCCGTAAAACTCTGACATGATGTTTATCATTGCCCCTGCACATATAAGATTTCTTTTTAGCAACTTGTTTTTTTAATCTAGGCAAAACTACAAGCTTTTCTGGGCAACACCACATTAATAGTAGGGGGCCCAGAAAAATGATGAAAAACACCATATCATTTTCTCTGAACCAACAGAAACTTGGTAGTGCACACTACAGGCAACAAACAGATTTGCTTTTTGGGCAAAAAAAAAGTGGTAGTGGGCAAAACTACAAGGTTTTTTGGGCAACATTCATAGTAGTAGTAGGCAAACAAATGTTCAAAGGCACCATTACATAGTGCTAAGGGGGCAAAGATGAAGGTACCTGCAGTCAGGTTGGTGTTGTACAGATCTCTCACAAACTCTTTCTGCTCTGGAGGTATCCCTTGGTGTGACCTCAAGTACTTTGACAGAGATGGCTTCCATGTTAGCTCGTGATTGTGTGCAGCAATGAATTGAGTCACCTCCCATCTCCCATCTTTCAGCTTCACCAACATTTTTGCTTTACAAGCAGTCTGGATAATAGTTTCTTTTTCCCTCTTCCTTTTTGCCTTTTTCTTCGGACCACCAACACTAATATCTGCTATCACGGACGCAATCTCAGCTGCCTCGATGTCAACCTCATCAAGTTCAACTGGATCTGGGATAGGACCCACCTTAAACTGTATTTCTGCACCACCATCATCTACCACTGGCTTCCTGTCTTTGTTGCACGAAAATTGCTGCTTATCCAAAACACCAGTTCTTGTAGACCTCCGAGAAGTATTTTGTTTGATTGAAAACCCTTTCCTCAAAGCATACTGGTTGTAGTGCTCCTTAGCTTCAGCCATGGTGTCAAATCGCATACCCACGTGCGGGTCAAGGGGCTAGGATGATGCTTCATCATCATCAATGTCCATCGCCGCAGAACCTGAGGCTGTAACATGCACAAATGTGCCAGTGTCTGTGGTTGCTGTTGCCTCAACATTAGGCACAGGTACATTGGTAGCATTTGCAGGTTGCGATGACTCGCCAATAACCTCATCCATGAGCCCCATAAAATAGTTATGTGGTAGGACACCAGCCTCTTCATTTAGATCAAAAGGCACATCATTCAGATCTAGTGCACCAGGAGGAACCTGTACAATTCAAAGAGAAGGGCAAGATCATAGCCTGCAACAAAGCAACTAAAACGCTAACAGAAAACAACATTTTAGTTACTGAAGGCACTTTCTCTTTTGTTTCTTTACTGCTGTCACTACATGTTTGCTTGGTTTTAGTTGCTTGTTGAGTTCAAAGTTTTCTCACTTTTTCTGTCTGTTTTTTCTACAGGTGGAGGGGGTGGGAACCAGACAAACAAGAAGAATACATACACCCCTTGGTTGCGCATGATACTACAAAAGGACTACAAATGTTCAACGCATAAAAAAGAAGGATCAATATAGAGCAAAGTCCTTTATTAATGGTCTTTTGTACGTTCTATGAACCATTCTGGCTACATTACTCAGACTGAGTTCTTTGGTTTCCTAGCATTTTTTTAAAGTACCTTTTGCATAGTTTTGCATCAAAGTACCTTTCTAGTTGCCCACTGATCGTAGCAAGACTTGAATGGAAGGTTCATAGAACTCATAGCTGTTTTTCATGTCTACCGTTTCACACCCCAGTGTTTTTTCGCCCTACACTATGCGTCTACATTGCCCAGATTTACAGCTGCCATCAGTATTAAAGTGGCCAAGCATGTTGTTTTACATTTTTCCAACAGGTCCACATTAAAACTTGCCCCCACATTTCATAAAATTGCCTAAATTCTATTCCATATTTGCCTACAATTGCAAACACGATGTAGACCAAAGTTTTACTTGGGGTGTCTAGATGTTTCTTGCCAACAAAACGTGGGGGTACAGCTTGTGTTGCCCAGGTTTGCCCTCAGAATCAGTAGTTAGTTGCCTAGTAGTTACCCTAGATGTGCAATGTTCCTGCAACTAAGTTGCCTAAGATAGGTGTTGTTCTTTCCCCCCAAGAATTACATGCTATAGGATCCCATCCACAAACACGAACACAATTTGCTCACTTCTACACACACAAACTTGCCTGCCACGAGTTATCTACCAACACATACCACAAAAACAACTGCCAGATCTGCTCTTCTTTGCTAGGTTCATTGATGGGCAAACAAAACAACTAGCCAGGGAGAAAATGGAGTGGGGAAAGAGGGGGTACCTGATCTGGGTAGTACAATGGAGCTCCATGCCTGTTCATGGAGTTCCCAGAACCTGGAGAAAACGCCATGGATGTCTCTTTTCGAATCAGGTCCGCGTGAGGAAAGGGGAAAGAGAAGAGACCTGGGGTCTTTGCTTTGGACACGAGGGGGGCTAGAAATAGGCAAGGAACTGAAAAACTCGGGCAAAAGATGGTCGGGTCGCGACGCACATGGGGGGTCCACGAGATCGGGGGTGCTTTTTCTCTTGTGTCGTATTGTTAGCTGGCACGGAGCTGGTTGCGCTCGTGCTGGCACGGGACCGGCTGTTTGAATCAACAAACCAACGGCCAGCGGGGGGGGACGACGCGTGGTGGTCCTTCCTTTTTCGTCTGAGGGGGGCAAAAACTTGCCTTTTCGGGTCGGCCGTTCAACTCGACCATCCTACGCGCGGCCGTTGTGTAGACGCGTCCATAAATATCCATTTTATGTCACCTGGGCTCGACCGGCTGAGCTGAACTGGTCCAGGACAGGAAGGATTGAAGTTTTGCTGGCACGAAACCTCAACTGTTTTTGGTCCAAGTCCTGATGCTCCAGTCCAGATCGAGGCTATTGAAAGGATCGGTATGACACCTAGAGGGGGGGTGAATAGGTGCTACTCCAATTTTAGTCTTTTTCAATTTAAGCTTGACACAAAAGGTAAATTCTCTAGATATGCAACTACGGTGAATTTACCTATATGACAAGCTAGCAACTAAGCACGATATATAAGGCGGTAAACAAGGATAGAGGTAACCGAAGTCAAAGCACGCGGAGACACGGATGTAATCCCGAGTTCCTCCTTTTTAGGGGAGTACGTCTCGTTGGAGAGGTGTGAACCAACACAATGGTTCAACGGCCACAAAGGCCTCACCCTCTTCTCCGGTGAACCGCACCACAAAGGTTTGGTTCACTTCAACTATCGGAAACCTTCGAGGCGGAGTCCGGAGCCTTTACAACAACGATTTGGGGCACAACCCACAAAGGATTGGGGGCTCCCAAACAGCTACAATCTGTCACAAAGACAATCAAGTGAGTACAATAGGGGGCTAGGTTTTCCTAGTGGAAACCCTAGCTAATGGTCCCTCAAGTGAATGAGGGGAAATGACAAACGGCTGGTGAAGATGTAGATCGGGGCCTTCTCCTTCAATCCTCCAAAGATCAACGAGTTTGGGTGGAGGGATTGGGAGATCTAGTGATTCTTGAGCTTGCAACAATGGGGATCTTGAATTCTGGGCGAGCTAGCTGGCTGGAGGTAGATGGAGGGGTATATATACCCCTCCCAGAAAAGTAGCCGTTGCAGAGAAGAATCACACCGGAGTTTCCGGCCCTAGTGACCGGAAACTCCGGCCTGGGGCGGAAACTCCGGCCTACAGGGGCCGGAAACTCCGCCCCACACCAGGAGCTGAGCAACAACTTCGCAGCAGAGACTTGGGCAAAGACTCCGGTGCCCTGGGGCCGGAATGTTTGGCCAGGGGCGGAAACTCCGGTCCTGGGCCGGAAACTCCGCCCCACACCAGGGGCTGAGCAACATTTCAGCAGCTTTGCTGTTTCTTCGAGGACAAGTCCAGAGACCGGAAACTCCGGTCTTGGGGACGGAAACTCCGCCCCACCAGGGGCTGAGCAACAATCAACAGCTTCAGAAACTCTTTTCACTTTTTGGTGATGATGCACATGTTGTATACAATAAACCTGCATCACTTAACACCAGATTAGACATCCTAAGTGTTGTTAACTAACACACAAAACTAAGAGATCACAAAATGTCTTTCAATCTCCCCCTTTTTGGTGTTAGATGACAACACACGGATTTGCAATAAAGTTCACCACACTATCATGTTTAACAAATGAAAAGCTCCCCCTAGATGTGTGCATATAACTCATTTGCTTTGGAATGCAAATGCACACATATAGAGAACAAGTTCCACAACAAGGCGACATGATATGTAAACGATACATTTCACAAACAAGACATATCACAAAGTAGGTTGAGTCTAGAGATAAAAACCATACCTTGTGCATATAAATGTAGATAAACATCCATATAACCATAGCACAATAATGTAGGTTCAACCATACATAATAGAAATCCATATGTCTTACACTCACATAGTTCACAACACAAGATGCAAATAAGTTCCAAATAACATAAAAGAGACACAAGCGCAATAAAATGATAAAAGCACATGCTTGTGTCCAACCCATGCAAATCCCGGAGAGAACCTAATAGAACTACTTCTCCCCCTTTGGCATCGAGACGCCAAAAAGGGAAAAGAGCATAACTACACGAAACCCATGGAGATCACCCGGAGCTTTCTTCCATGTCATCATCACCTTCCCCTTCTTGATTGTAGTCCTCATCGGAAAGGTTCATGGGAGCCTTGCCGGTGTTGCGAGAAGTGGAGGGCAATGAAGTCACATCCGCATAATCCGACCAAGGAAAGATGTCTTCGTTCCATTTCTCAAGAGGGATAGTCTCGGCCGACGAGGAGGAGATAATAGGATTGCCATCTTCATCTTCTTCCGGAGGAGGAGTGATACTACCATTGTTGAGCTTGCGCAACTCCTTGATCATGATTTGTTGGTTGTCAATGATGTGCTTCTCTCTCACATATGAGGCATGGTTCTCCTTGTGAAGTGCAACATCCATGCAAAGCAACTTTCTCTTCCACCAAGAGAGTTTACTCACTTCCGAGTTCACTTGGCCCTTCCTTGAAGATATGAGGGAGGGTCGGCATTCTTGCTTCTCCTTTTAGGCATTGGGGCCTCGGTCTCCGCTTCCTCACTACTAGATTGCGGAGGAGGTGCTCGAGAGGAAGACGGTTGCTTGGTGTGCTTGCTAAGTTGGTGGAGAGTCCCCTTGGCATGCTTGGTGAGGCGAGAGGTATCGATGTTGGAGACCTTGGAGAGGATGAGCTTCATCACATAAGGTGCATAGAGAGGGTTCTTGTGCTCAAAAATGGCCCAATGCATTCACACTTGATGAAATCCATGACATCAACTTCTTGGCCTTCGCAATCCGGACCGGCTTGGAGCACCTTGTAAGCATGGTATAAGAGATTGACAAGCCCTCCACGAATGGCATCCACATTTCCGGCTTGAGGAGCAAGATTGAGCCGAACCATGCGAAGGAAAATGTTGAAGGTGGGGAGGAGGTCTTGATTGGTGCCAACGGATGATGCAACTGAATATAAAGGGCGCAAGCGGCGTTTGTTGTAGGCAGCCCCTTCCACATGCATCCTCTTCCCAACACAAGTAGTGGCCCCTTGAACTTGTATCCCAAACATCTTCCAAACTCCACAAAGTTAGAGGTGCACTTTTGAGAACCGGTCATCCAAGTCATGGTGACATCTTCATCATTATCAAACACCACTGTGGCAAAGAACTGATGCACAAGCTGAATATCATAATCTTCATGAACATGAGAGATGAGCCTCTCAAGTCCAAGCTTCCGAGCAATCCACACGGCCTCTTGAAAATAAGGCTTCTTGTCCAAGCTCTCAAGGCTCAACACCTTTTGCTCACACACCATATGCTTCTCAATGCGGGCATAATCTCATTCATGATCAGCTGCTGCTCTCTCCTTGGAAATTAGGATCATCGGTGTTGGATGGCAAGTCATAGAACTGCTGAGATCTCATCCGACGAAACTCGATCTTCCCCATGCCCAAAACAGTGGTCAAGGAGTCAAAATGAGCTCTCTCGGCCTCTTCTTCATCATCAAACCCACCTAGGGCAGCATGTCTTGTGGCTTCTTCATCTATGGTACTCTGCTGTCTCAGACGGCCAGCGCTGCTGTCAAAAGAAGCTTGTCCCTTGTTTGAGCACGATGGCTTTTCTTGGTGATTTTCAGGATGTTTCATGGAAGACTTTGTCCTCTGCACACCTGTGAAAAACAGAATAGGAGAAAAGCATGGGGATAAGCTTGCATGTCCAGGAACCAAAGAAGAAGTAACCAAAGAATTCTGGGCACAAAGTGTCTGATCTACACCGGAGTTTCCGGCCTCAGGGGGCGGAGATTCCGGCCCTGACCGGAGTTTCCGGCCTGGAAGACCGGAGTCTCCGGCCCTGAGATGGGGAACCTCGATTTAGTTCAAGAAACTTTGTGCTGAGAATTCTAGGGTTAAATCTAGGATACACCTTGCCATCTAGAAGATTCTACACCATGAAAAACTAGGGGAACTACTCTCCAAACTTAGATCGAGGTGAAAAACCTAAGGAGAGAGAGGAGGTACCCTTTTTGTCCATGGTGCAGCCCAAACGAAGGAGAGGAAGGTCCCCTGCGTTGGTGAGGAGGAGTAGGCCGGAGGCACGGCGGATTCCGGCGGCGGGGAGCAGCCGGAGCGCACTTCGAGGCGGCGGCTGCAGGGGAGAGGTTGGGGGTCGGGGGTGTGTGGGAGTTGTGAAGTCAACTCCCACCCCGATCCCCTTTTGGACCCCTGCGAGAACTGCCCAGACCGGAGTTTCCGGCCTAAACACCGGAGTCTCCGGCCTAAGCCAGAGATTCCGGGTTTAGGGCGGAAACTTCAGTCAGACCGGATATTCCGGCCCAAAGGACCGGAGTTTCCGGCCCCACCAACTCAAAAATGCCAGATTTGTTGTTGAACATGCAAGATGCAAGAGGAGCAAGTTTTCAGAAGGGATAGGCCTGGGATGGGACACAAAGTCACTGGAAATGGTACTTCACACTCAAACTTGGTAAGAGGCACAAAGAAAACATTAAGAAGCATCATTTGAGTGTGTTTTCCATAAAGACCAACGGATAGGCAAAAAGGCCATAAAGCTCCAACAAGATCAAATCTTCACAAAGAAGATGGCGGTGGCCTAAGCCACCATGTATGAGTGTATGTGGTGTGACACCGCGAAGATATATCTTGGGTTCACCGCCACTACTCGTCATTTAAGCTCACAATTCATAAAATGAACAATATAGAGACAAAATGAGTTCTTTCTATCGGCATAATGGGGGGAGGGATAGTCCAATGGATTAGGACCGCACTCCCCCTATGTCCATGCCTACACCTAAACCAAACATATAGCTAAGATATAGGTGTGTATGCAAGATATTCAAGCGACGCTCCCCGAATCGATGATATTTAGCTCATGCCTCAAATAAGTGAACCTTGCTTCATCAAGTGGCTTCGTGAACATATCGGCAAGTTGGATCTTCGTGGGAATATACCAAGCTCAATGTCACCCCGGATGATGTGATCACGGATGAAGTGATAGCGAATCTCAATATGCTTCGTTCTTGAGTGCTCCACCGGGTTGTGGCCAATCTTGATAGCACTTTCATTGTCACATAAAAGAGGCACTTTGTCACAATGGACACCGTATTCCTTTAAAGTTTGCCTCATCCACAACAATTGAGTGCAACAACTAGCGGCCGCCACATACTCGGCTTCGGTGGTGGAGAGAGATATGCAATTTTGCTTCTTAGAAGACCAACTCACCAAGGACCTACCAAGGAATTGGCAAGCCCCGGAAGTTGATTTCCTATCATCCTTGCAACCGGCCCAATCCGAATCCGTGTAACCGGCAAGAGAGAAAGTTGAGCCTTTAGGATACCACAAACCAAACCTTGGGGTATGAACCAAATATCGAAAGATTCGAAGAACCGCCGTTTGGTGGCTTTCTTTGGGAGCCGCTTGGTACCTTGCACACACTCCTACACTCAACACAATATCGGGTCTAGATGCACAAAGATAAAGCAAAGAACCAATCATAGAACGATAGAGCTTTTGATCAACATCCTTATCTTTACCCTTTGGATTAAGTTCAAGATGACACTTGGTGTCCATAGGAAACTTCTTCTCTTTAGCATTTTGCATCTTGAACCTCTTGAGCATGTCTTGGATATATTTGGCTTGAGAGATGAAGGTCCCTCCACTCAATTGCTTGATCTCAAAACCAAGGAAGTACTTCAACTCTCCCATCATGGACATCTCGAACCTATCGGTCATAAGCTTTGAAAATTCATCATTAAAAGCTTTGTTAGAAGAGCCAAATATGATATCATCAACATAAAGTTGGCATATGAAAAGCTCCCCTTTAACCCTCTTGGTAAAAAGAGTGGGATCGATTTGCCCCACTTCAAAGCCACGGTCTACCAATAGCTCTCTTAGGTGCTCATACCAAGCACGAGGTGCTTGTTTGAGACCATAGAGCGCCTTATCAAGTTTGTAGACATGGTTAGGGAAGTGTGGATCCTCAAATCCCGGAGGTTGCTTAACATATACCAACTCCTTTAAAGGACCATTAAGAAAGGCACTTTTCACATCCATTTGTTGCAACTTGAAATTATGATGTGATGCATATGCAAGAAGGATACGGATGGACTCAAGGCGAGCCACGGGAGCATAGGTCTCTCCAAAATCAATGCCTTCAACTTGAGAGTACCCTTGAGCTACCAATCTTGCCTTGTTCCTCACAACCATTCCATGCTCATCTTGCTTGTTCTTGAATATCCACTTGGTGCCTATAACATTGAGGCAATCTTTTGGCTTCTCCACTAGATTCCACACTTTGTTGCGCTTGAAGTTATTGAGCTCTTCATGCATGGCTTCCAACCAATCCGGATCTTCAAGAGCTTCAAAGACTTTCTTTGGTTCCACCATAGAGATGTGGGCTTGATGTTCATTGAAATTTGCCAATTGTTTTCTTGTGGTGACCTTGTTCTTGACATTAACAATGATATTTCTAGATGAAGACTCTTTCTTCTCCAATCCTTTTTGACTCTTGCTATACGACGGGTTTCGATATCCTCATTGATGCGAGGAATTTCGCTTGATCATCTTGATCATTTGAGTCCCCGTCTTGACCGGTGTTGACCTTGATCATCTTGAAGCATCTTCAACAAAGGAAGGAGAGGGTTGATCTTGGTCATGACCTTGGCTAGCATCAACAATAGGAGAACTTGGTTCTTGCATAGCAACATGGTCAACTTGAGGAGGGTCTTGAACTTGTTCTTGGGTAGGTGCATCATTTGCTTCCATAGAAGGTGCAACTTCAACTTGTGATGATGGAGTCTCCACATGAGTGGAGCTAGGACTTGCTTGAGGAGGCTCATGATGGATTTCAATGGGGCGATAGAAACCAACCCCCATTCTTCTTATTGCTTCTTGAGGTTCCTCATTATCTACATCACAAACATGAAATTGCGCCACTTGGGAGCCGTCATTCTCATCGAACCTCACATCACAAGATTCTATGACTTTCCCAACGGTCTTGTCATAGACTCTATAGGTGTGAGATTCGGCACCGTACCAACAAAAACACCCTCTAAAGCTTTAGATTCAAATTTAGACAAACGAACACTTTTGTTCTTATAGAAACACTTACAACCAAAACTCGGTAGTAGGAGACATTGGGCTTGTTGCCGGTGAGCATCTCATAAGATGTAAACTTCTTGCCAACACGAAAGAATAACCGGTTAGATGAGTGACACGCCGTGGAGATAGCCTCGGCCCATAAGAATAGCGGAGACTTAAACTCCGCCAACATAGACCTTGCCATATCCATGAGAGTCCGGTTCTTCCTTTCGGCTACACCATTTTGTTGAGGGGTATATGCAGCGGAATATTGATGACGAATCCCCTCTTCACTAAGAAACTCATTTAAGGTGTAGTTCTTGAACTCGGAGCCATTATCACTCCTAATGACCAAAATAGGGACATTGTATTGGCGTTGAACAATATTGGAAAAGTCGATGACGGTTGTTGGGTTTCATCCTTCGTCTTGAAGAAATAAACCCAAGTAAATCTTGAATAGTCATCAACAATCACCAAACAATATTTCTTCCCACCAAGACTAGGTTGAGGCACGGCACCAAAGAGATCAACATGAAGAAGTTCCAATATCCTCGTTGATGAAATAATGGTCTTGCCCGGATGGGGAGAATCATGCATCTTTCCTTCAACACAAGCCCTACAAAGACGATCTCTAGAAAAAGAAACATCCTCTTTTAGTCCAAGAATGTGGCCACCCTTGTGAAGACTTTGCAAAGTTCTCATGTTGACATGGGACAAGCGGCGATGCCACAACCACCCCACGTCGGCCTTTCCGAATAGGCATATTGCTTGAGTGTTGGTAGACCCCGAAAAGTCTACCACAAACAACTCATTTTCAACATACCCAACGAACATGACCTTTAGAGTCTTGCTCCTCAAGAGTACCACCATATCAATAGTAAAATGGACATCAAAGTTCATCTTATTAAGAGCACGAACGGACATAAGATTGTAACCTAGAGACTCAACAAGCATGACATTTACAAGGGTGATATCCCTTGCAACTACCACCTTGCCGAGACTCTTTACCTCGGCCTTTGACTTGTCACCATAAGAGACGGATGAGTTATTTAGATTTGGTCTCAACTCCGTCATAATCTCCTTGCTTCCGGTCATATGACTAGTGCATCCACTATCAACCACCCATTTCGATCCACCGGAAGCATAGTCCTACAAGAAATCATTGCTTGGATTTAGGTACCCATTTCTCAATGGGTCCTCTTTGGTTAGCAACAAGGGTCTTAGGACCCAAATAGAGTAATCAATGTAACCATCATATGGACCAACATATTGAGCATAAACATCCCCATAATAATCAACATAAAGAATATAGTTGGGGTTGTTATGCCCCGCAAAGTCACTACGAGTGGTCTTGCCCCTTGTGGCACTACCACCCGCAATGGAAGTCTTGGCTTGTGCGGGCTTGGTCTTGATCTTCTTGTTGTTGCCCACTTTCTTCTTGGGCTCGGCTACATAACCAAGACCCTCCTTCCCTTTGTGTGGTTTTTGCTCAAATAAGTAAGCAATACCCTTATCTTTACCTTTGGGAATAGAGGTCTTGGCACTAACATTTTCTTCAATAACATTTTCATGAACACGAGGAAGAATAGATATGCTAGTTGAGCTAGATTTAGAAAGTTGAGTTTGAAGTTGCTCATGAGACTTGACTAAAAGGGAGTGAGTTGTTTCCAAGGCCTTGTGAGCCTTGTCAAGCTTCTCCATATCCTCAAGAAGTCTAGCATTAGCAACCCCAAGTTCAACTTTCTCCTTTTTAAGCACTTTATATTTAGCAAACATGATCTCTATCCTTAATGATTTTATTAATGATATCATCATTTTTAGCATCAAGAGATCAAGTCTTTCCTCAAGAGAACATCTTTCTTCACTCTCTTCATCAAGAGAGGCATTCAAGGAGGCAATGGTGAGAGAATCCTCTCTCTCAATCTTACTCTTTTCTTGAAGAAGTTCTTCGGCCGCACATAGTTGTCTCATGAGAGACTCAACATGTTCCTTAGCTTCACCTTGCAAGTTAGTCATGAAAGTATCGAAAGCAACAAGTTCTTCTTAATCACAAGACTAGATTGATCACTCATTTCATGCATAGTCTTGGGAGAAGGAGATGATACCTCGGTGACATTAGCCATGAGGCAACGAGCGTTGTTGGTGGAGAAGTTCTCATTGGGGGATTCAAAGAGAGAAGATGATGAAGTTGATACAATAGCCAATGCGGCTACCTCTTTAGTAGGTGCATCTTCATCTTCGGAATCACTTGTGGCATATTCTTCTTGTGCCACCAACACAATTCTTGGTGCCTTCTTGAAGAAAGGCTTCCTTGGTCTTGCGGGCTTCTTTTGGATCAACTTGAATGGTCCTTGGGGATGAGCTTCCCACCATTTTGCTCTCGGTTCTCATAAGGACACTCTCTTATGTAGTGGTTCTTGTCATGACAATTGTAGCACGTCTTCCACTTTGAGGCTAGCTCTTTCTTCCCACTTGAGTTGTTCTCTTTATCAACCTTGGCTTTAGCTTTTGCCGGGTCTTGCCAAAACTCTCTTGTGGCAAGAGCTATATGACCATTTAGAGCCGGTTCAAGATCATTTGGAGCAATGTTGCTTGGGCACGCTTCAACCTCATCAAGACATACCACCTTGGCCTTCAAAGCAAGTGAGGGGCCTTGTTTCATCCCCATGGCCCTAGCACGGTTATCTTCGGCATTCTTGGTGGCAACCTTGGAGGCTTGCACTTCTTGCATAACTTCATTGGATGTCATTTCGTTGTAGTTGTGTCTTCCTTGAATGGCCTTCACCTCGATGGGCTCGGAAGGCAAGAGAGCATTCACATACTTCCTCTTGACATAAGCATCATCCACATAGGTTGCCCCCACATCAAAGAAGGCCTTTGCAAGAGTCTTGAGTCTTCCATACATGTCTTCATGATCTCATTGTCAAACATGTAGAAGCCTTCGGCATCATTGCTCAAAGACTCATATCGGTTTCTCTTCATGCTTTCATTCCCAAGAAATGCAACCTCAAGACAATTCCAAGCTTCTTTGGCGGTGGTGGCATTGAGAACATAATGCTTGTCACTTTCACTCACTGAAAGTTCAATCATATGGAGTGCGGAGGCATTGAGTTGCTTTTCGGCAAATTCTCTTCTTGTCACATTGCTTGGATCCGCAACCTTGTACCATCTTCAATGATCCTCCAAAGCTCGATAGAGGCACTGTTAATATGAGATTTCATTGAGCGTTGCCAACTAGCAAAGCTAATGCATTAAGCTTAGGTGGAGGACCAATGGGGTTTATGCGGGTGGTGATAGGTGGGTCGATAGGGTACCATCCCGGAACGTATGGTACTCTTCCTTCCCATCTTCATGCTTGGTAGGAGGTGGAGGAGATGGTTTAGATCCGGAGGTGGTTTCCACCCCTTCTCATTTTTCTTTTTACCCTCCTCGGAATCACCTTCATCGGAGTTAGAGATACCCTCTAGTGGGATGGTTTCCGAAACCTTGGCATTTGTGAGTTTCATGAGCATGTCACGCAACTCATCAAATTTGACATTCATGTCATTCATGGACGATGTCAATGTTGTTTCCAACGATTTGATATCGGCCATGGATGCCATGGTCTCTTTGGCCTTGGCAAGATCGGCCTCATCCTCACTTTGTGTCATACTTCTCTTAGGCGGTTAAGCCCAAAACAAGAGAGCCTAGCTCTGATACCAATTGAAAGGATCGGTATGACACCTAGAGGGGGGGGTGAATAGGTGCTACTCCAATTTTAGTCTTTTTCAATTTAGGCTTGACACAAAAGGTAAATTCTCTAGATATGCAACTACGGTGAATTTACCTATATGACAAGCTAGCAACTAAGCACGATATAATAAGGCGGTAAACAAGGATAGAGGTAACCGAAGTCAAAGCACGCGGAGACACGGATGTAATCCCGAGTTCCTCCTTTTTAGGGGAGTACGTCTCGTTGGAGAGGTGTGAACCAACACAATGGTTCAACGGCCACAAAGGCCTCACCCTCTTCTCCGGTGAACCGCACCACAAAGGTTTGGTTCACTTCAACTATCGGAAACCTTCGAGGCGGAGTCCGGAGCCTTTACAACAACGATTTGGGGCACAACCCACAAAGGATTGGGGGCTCCCAAACAGCTACAATCTGTCACAAAGACAATCAAGTGAGTACAATAGGGGGCTAGGTTTTCCTAGTGGAAACCCTAGCTAATGGTCCCTCAAGTGAATGAGGGGGAAATGACAAACGGCTCGGTGAAGATGTAGATCGGGGCCTTCTCCTTCAATCCTCCAAAGATCAACGAGTTTGGGTGGAGGGATTGGGAGATCTAGTGATTCTTGAGCTTGCAACAATGGGGATCTTGAATTCTGGGCGAGCTAGCTGGCTGGAGGTAGATGGAGGGGTATATATACCCCTCCCAGAAAAGTAGCCGTTGCAGAGAAGAATCACACCGGAGTTTCCGGCCCTAGTGACCGGAAACTCCGGCCTGGGGCGGAAACTCCGGCCTACAGGGGCCGGAAACTCCGCCCCACACCAGGAGCTGAGCAACAACTTCGCAGCAGAGACTTGGGCAAAACTCCGGTGCCCTGGGGCCGGAATGTTTGGCCAGGGGCGGAAACTCCGGTCCTGGGGGGGAAACTCCGCCCCACACCAGGGGCTGAGCAACATTTCAGCAGCTTTGCTGTTTCTTCGAGGACAAGTCCAGAGACCGGAAACTCCGGTCTTGGGGGACGGAAACTCCGCCCCCCACCAGGGGCTGAGCAACAAATCAACAGCTTCAGAAACTCTTTTCACTTTTGGTGATGATGCACATGTTGAATACAATAAACCCTGCATCACTTAACACCAGATTAGACATCCTAAGTGTTGTTAACTAACACACAAAACTAAGAGATCACAAAATGTTCTTTTAGCTGTTCCTTGATTCTCCTACCTACCAGCCATCTTCCTTACTTTCAAAGGCACGCACACGCACGGAAACTCCAAAGTGCACCCGGGAGCATGTGCTCCCGGTTTTTTCGAAAAAATATAGAAAATTGAAAACTTATCAAAATATTCCGAAAAAATCATGCATGTACGTGAGCATGTCACGCACCATCGTGTAAAATTTGGCGACGAAACGACATCGCGGCCGCCCTGTGAAAAACTGACAAAATTCTGACAGAAAATAGCATCCAAATTTTTGAATTTTCATATCTGTGATTTGTCATTTTTGCACAGGGCGGCCACGATGTCGTTTCGTCGCGTAATTTTACACGATGGTGCGTGACATGCTCAGGTACGTGCATGTTTTGTTTCGGAATATTTTGATAAGTTTTCAATTTTCTATATTTTTTCGGAAAAACAGGGAGCACATGCTCCCGGGTGCACAACGGCCGCGTTACGCACACGCACTGCTATCCTCATGCGCCCACGTACTCTAATTAGCGGGAATCATGTACTTGCTTAATCTGTGTCGACTTTACGACTGTATGATACAGAGATGCAGGATATGAATTTTGGACAACAAGTTATTAAGTGGATCAATGCTCTCCTACGTGCCTATCTCTAGGCCAGTTGACACAAAGTTGGCGAAAGCAAAGTTATTGGGAGACCGTTTGCGGTCCCACCAAGTTTGGAGGTCTTGATATTTTTCACCTTGAGAAATGTGCCTCCACCTTGAGAATCTAGTGGCTTTGGCTACAGTGGGTTGACAACTCCAAGTCTTGGATTGGCCTTAGAAATTCTTGCAATGACTATGATCGGAGCCTCTTCGCGGCGGTCACCGTGGTCACGGTGGGAGATGGAGAAAAGGAAGTGCTTTGAAAATCCTCGTGGTTACTTGGGCATTGGCCTATGGCCATCGCTCCGAAGCTTTTTGACATCTCCGAACAAAAATATTTTGCACCGTTGCAAAGGCCATTGACAATGATTCTTGGATAGGGAACCTTGACATTCAAGGCCTAAGCATTGACCACCTTCATCAATTTGTCACCCTTTGGGAGATAATTGCAAATATCACCCTCACCCACGGCGTCTCTGATACCATCCGTTGGAAGTTCACTAATGACGGTGCCTACACTACCTCCTCCGCCTACAAAATGCAATTTGAAGGGTTGGTGGCCACATCCATGGACCAAGTAGTTTGGAAAATTTGGGCACCTCCGAAGTGCAAGATCTTCGCTTGGTTGGTTTTACAAAATAGGATTTGGACCTCGGATCGTCTTCAACGACGCGGTTGACAAAATTGTGGAAATTACCCCCTATGTAACCAAGTTCAAGAATCGCAGCGCAACTCCACTTCAAGTATCACTTATTTACTAGGATTTGGGAGGCCATCTTTGCATGGTGCAGCTATATATGGTGACATCTCTCCCGCTCTTTGGGCAAATGAAGCTAGTGTCAAGGAGTGGTGGAACAAGCTCATCATACCCCATGGAAAGGCTTGGAAAGTTTTGGCTTCTTTGACCATACTCGTATCATGGGAACTTTGGAAAGAAAGGAATAGCCGCGTCTTGCGTCATCCTGCCTCCCCCGCGCCCATAGTCATTTTTAGAATAAAGGAGGAAGCCAAGCTTTGGGGTTTGGCCGATAATTCTCGTTTGGGCATTATAATTACAGAAGATTAATCCCTTTACCTCGCATTTAAAGAAGGGGTCAATATATATAATGAAACTAAACACAATTGATGGCAATAAACTAAAATTGTGAATATTGTTTACGTACTTCAAGTTGTTCTAAGTACCGGCTGCCCGTCTCTTGGGTCGTCTAGCGAATGAACTCGCAAACGTAGTATCAACATAAATTATTCCCATGTTCCTGCCTCAAGCACTTTACGAGAATAGAGTTCAATCAAAATAATAATCAAGCATGATAATGGTATTGAAACTAGAATCAAAGAGATGCGTGGATCTAGCTAGTAGTACTTACATTTACTGGTTCAAATTTTAGCTCCGGCACCCAATACCCCTAGCCTTGGCGGTGAACCGTTTCCAAGCCCTGTCTGGCAAAGAAAATGAATAAAGGAGTTATATATTAATTACTTGCTACCAGGGAATGAACGGAAAGTTGTCGATATAGTGCCATAATGATTGAAATTACCCTTGGAGGCATTTCTGCATGTCTGCCCACTCCTCAAGGGGTTTACGTTTCGAGTCCATGACTTGTACTACTCCTTTGTCAGGTTTAATGATTATCAGAATAAAGTGGAAGCTGCGCACGCATAAGTCATCAATTATACACTTAACATCGAGTAAGCGAAATAGAATGTGCAAACACATAAATTTTCCTAACACTTTAAATATTCTTAACACTAAAATTTCCTATACAAAAAAAATTCTAACACTAACCTAAAATGCTATACATTTCCTAACACTAACCTAAAATGCTATACAAAAAAATCCTAACACTAACCTAAAATGCTATACATTTCCTAACACTAACCTAAAATGCTAACACAACACTAACACTATACATTTCCAATACAAAAAAATCCTAAAATTTCCAATATGTCAAGATACATCTACTCACAAAATTTGAATCTAAAATTTGCATACAAATGTGAATCGGATATGTGAATGCAAAGTTAAATTTGCTAATTTTGCTAACACCTTAATTTGCTAATTTTGCTAACACATAAATTTTGCTAACACTTTAAATATTCTTAACACTAAAATTTCCTATACAAAAAAAATCCTAACACTAACCTAAAATGCTATTTCCTATACAAAAAAAATCCAATACAAAAAAAATCCTAACACTAACCTAAAATGCTATTTCCTATACAAAAAAATCCTAACACTAACCTAAAATGCTATTTCCTAGTAAAAAAAATCCTAACACTAACACTATAATCCTAAAATTTCCTATACAAAAAAAAATCCTAACACTAACCTAAAATGCTATTTCCTATACAAAAAAAATCCTAACACTAACACTATAATCCTAAATTTCCTATACAAAAAAAATCCTAACACTAACCTAAAATGCTATTTCCTATACAAAAAAAAATCCTAACACTAACACTATAATCCTAAAATTTCCTATACAAAAAAAAACCCTAACACTAACCTAAAATGCTATTTCCTATACAAAAAAATCCTAACACTAAAACTATAATCCTAAAATTTCCTATACAAAAAAATCCTAAAATTTAATTCTAACTCACCGAGAAGCGGTGCGGGCGGCGGCGGGCCGGGAGATCGATCGAGGCGCGGGAGGTGTGCGGGGAAAGGAGGGCGGCATCGGGCCGGCGTGCGGGGAGGACGCGGCGTCGGGCCGGGCGGCGTGTGCGGGGAGGAGGACGCCCGTGTCGGGCGGCGTGCGGGAAGGAGGCCGGCCGCGTCGGGGCGGTGTGCGGGGAGGCGGCGGGGCGGCGCGTGGAGGCCGGCGGCGGGGCAGCCTGACGACGTGGTGGCGGCGCCTCGCTCCTCGTCGATGAAAATCCCGTTGCGTGCGTGAGAATGGGGAAGGAGAAGGAGGCGGGCAGTTATACCAGGACTCATTGGTCCCGGTTCCTCCCACGAACCGGGACCAATGCCTGGCAATTTAATGCTAGATTTGCCTCGCGCGTCCATGGACCTTTAGTCCCGGTTCTTCGTATAAACTAGGACCAATGAGTCCTTTTTCAAATTTCTTTCAAACTTTTCAGTTCTGAATGTTGTTCCCGCCTTTTTTTTCTTATTAAGGTGTTTGAATATGAATTTCAAATGGTTTTTAAATGATAATTCATTTTGAAAATATTTATTGCATAATTTTGAATCTGAAAAAACTTTCAACATGAAAAGTGTTTAAATTTGAATAAATAATCCAAAACCATTTTCTGTTTTCTAAAATAATTATTCTAACTATTAACCATTTTGCTATTTTCAATTAAAAATGCATTAACAAACATTTATTGCATAATTTTGAATCTGAAAAGACTTTCAACATGAAAAGTGTTTAAATTTGAATAATTATTCCAAAACCATTTTCTGTTTTCTAAAATATTTATTCTAACTATTAACCATTTTGCAATTTTCAATTAAAAATGCATTAACAAATATTTATTGCATGATTTTGAATCTGAAAAGACTTTCAACATGAAAAGTGTTTAAATTTGAATAAATAATCCAAAACATTTTCTGTTTTCTAAAATAATTATTCTAACTATTAACCATTTTGCTATTTTCAATTAAAAATGCATTAACAAATATTTATTGCATAATTTTGAATCTGAAAAGACTTTCAACATGAAAAGTGTTTAAATTTGAATAAATAATCCAAAACCATTTTTTGTTTTCGAAAATAATTATTCTAACTATTAACCATTTTGCTATTTTCAATTAAAAATGCGTTAACAAACATTTATTGCATAATTTTGAATTTGAAAAGACTTTCAACATGAAAAGTGTTGAAATTTGAATAAATAATCCAAAACCATTTTCTGTTTTCTAAAATATTTATTCTAACTATTAACCATTTTGCTATTTTCAATTAAAAATGCATTAACAAATATTTATTGCATAATTTTGAATCTGAAAAGACTTTCAACATGAAAAGTATTTAAATTTGAATAAATAATCCAAAACCATTTTCTGTTAAATGATGAAGATTCTCCATGGCTACGGCTCAGAAGAAAACAGAAAACAGAAAACAGAAACAATAAATGTATTAAACCTTTATGTAAGGAGCATGTGTAACCATGGAGCATCTTCATTATTTAACGGGATGCTTGGGTCAATTTTCACTGTGATGGGCGGAAATCATCAAACTTATTATAATCTGCTAACATGTCTGTCTTGTCCTCGACTCCCACGATGTTTCTTTTCCCTGAAAGAACTATGTGACGCTTTGGCTCATCGTCTGATGTATTCGTTTGCTTATTTTTTATTCCGGTCTGGAGGACATGTCCTTCACATAGAAAACCTGAGCCACATCATTGGTTAGGACGAATGGTTCGTCTTTGTAACGACCAAGATTCTTGAGATCCACTGTTGTCATTCCGTACAACTGGTCTACCTTTACCCTTCTCCATCCATGTTGACCCAACTGCACCGAAACAAAGGGACCTTAAAATTAGGTCCATAGTCAAGTTCCCATATCTCCTCTATGTAACCATAGTATGTGACCTTTTGCACATTCTCGTCTGTTGCATCAAAGCGGACACCACTGTTTTGGTTGGTGCTCTTTTTATCTTGGGCGATCGTGTAAAATGTATTCTCATTTATCTCGTACCCTTGGAAATTCAATACAGTCGAAGATGGTGATGCGGCCAACAAGTAGAGTTGATCTCCGACAGTGGTGTCATTCATGAGCTGTAATCGCAATCAACTGCCAAAAGTCTCCATGTGTTTTTCTTTAATCCAGGAGTCAGCCTTCCCGGGTTCTTGGAGCGTACATAATTCTTGTGTTCCTCGATATACGGAGCCACGAAGGTGGAACTTTGTAGAACTGTGTAGTGTGCTTGAGTGAAAGAATGCCCGTCCCTACATATCATTGCTTTCTTTCCTAGCGTGTCTTTTCCACTCAGTCTCCCCTCATGCCACGATTCAGGAACACCAATCGGCTTAAGGTCAGGAATAAAGTCAACACAGAACTCAATGACCTCCTCTGTTCCATAGCCCTTTGAGATGCTTCCTTCTGGCCTAGCACGGTTATGAACTTATTTCTTCAAGACTCCCATGAACCTCTCGAAGGGGAACATATTGTGTAGAAATACAGGACCGAGAATGGCAATCTCGTCGACTAGGTGAACCAGGAGATGCGTCATAATATTGAAGAAGGATGGGGGGAACACCAACTCAAAACTAACAAGACATTGGACCACATCCCTCTGTAGCCTTTGCAGACTTTCTTGATCGACTACCTTCTGAGATATTGCATTGAGAAATGCACATAGCTTCATAATGGGCACTCGAACATTTTCCGGTAGAAGCCCCCTCAATGCAACCGGAAGCAACTACGTCATAATTACGTGGCAATCATGAGACTTCATGTTCTGGAATTTTTTCTCTGCCATATTTATTATTCCCTTTATATTTAACGAGAAGCCAGCCGGGACCTTGATACTGCTCAGGCATTCAAAAAAGATTTCCTTCTCTGCTTTGGTAAGAGCGTAGCTGCTAAAGTATTGACGCCCTTTATCCGTCTTCTTGTTGTATGGGTCTTTCATACGTTGCTGGTCCTCCCGTGCTTCTGGTGTATCTTTTGTCTTCCCATACACGCCCAGGAAGCCTAGCAGGTTCACGCAAAGATTCTTCATCACGTGCATCACGTCGATTGAAGACCGGACCTCTAGGACTTTCCAATAGGGTAGCTCCCAAAATATAGATTTCTTCTTCCACATGGGCGCGTGTCCGGTAGCGACGTCTTTCGGACAGATTGACCGCCAGGACCATTTCCAAAGATTACTTCAATGTCCCTGACCATACCAAATATAGCATCACCATCAGGGAGGTTAGGCTTCTTTCGGCGATCTGCCTCACCGTTGAAATGCTTGCCTTTCTTTCTTACGGTATGATTGTTCGGAAGAAATTGACGACACCCCAGGTACACAACCTTCTTACTTTTTTCCAAATATGTACCTTTAGTCTTATCTAAACAGTGCGTGCATGCATTGTATCCCTTGTTTGACTGTCCTGAAATGTTACTAAGAGCAGGCCAATCATTGATGGTTACGAACAGCAACGCTCGTAGGTCAAATTCATGTTGTTTGTGCTCATCCCAAACACGTACACCTGGTTCGGCCCACAACTGCAAAAGTTCATCAACTAATGGCCTTAGGTACACATCAATGTCGTTGCCGGGTTGATTCGGGCCTTGGATGAGCACTGGCATCATAATGAACTTCCGCTTCATGCACAACCAAGGAGGAAGGTTGTAGATACATAGAGTCACGGGCCAGGTGCTGTGACTGCAGCTCTGCTCCCCAAAAGGATTCATGCCGTCTGTACATAGACCAAACCATAAGTTCCTTGCGTCACCTGCAAAGTCTGAGAACTCTCTCTCGATTTTTCTCCACTGCGACCCATCGGCGGGGTGTCTCAACTTCCCGTCTTTCTTACGCTCTTCTTTGTGCCATCGCAATAACCTGACATGCTCTTTGTTTCTGAACAGACGTTTCAACCGTGGTATTATCGGAGCATACCACATAATCTTAGCAGGAACCCTCTTCCTGGGGGCTCGCCATCGCCCTCAACATCACCAGGGTCATCTTGTCTAATCTTGTACCGCAGTGCATTGCATACCGGGTATTTATCCATATCCTCGTACTCCTCACCGCGGTACAGGATGCAGTCATTAATGCAAACATGTATCTTCTGTACATCTAATCCTAGAGGGCAGATAGCCTTCTTTGCTTCGTATGTAGTCTCGGGCAATTCGTTATCCTTTGGAAGCTTCGGCTTCATTATTTTCAATAACTTCTCAAATCACTTGTCAGATAAACCAGTCTCTGCCTTCCATTTCAGCAGTTCCAGTGTGGTACCGAGCTTTGTGCTGCCATCTTCGCAATTTGGGTACAACAACTTTTTGTGATCCTCTAGCATGGCCTCCAATTTTAGCTTCTTCTTTTCTGTATCGCATTCTCGCTTTGCATCAGAAATGACCCGACCAAAACCATCATCGGGCTCATCTGATGCCCGTTGTTCACCTCCTTCTTCTTCATTGTCTTCCATTGCAGTATCACCGTATTCTTCAGGGAACATAGGATAGTTCTCATCATCCTCTTCTTCTTCATTGTCTTCCATCCTAACCCCTCTTTCTCCGTGCTTGGTCCAACAATTATAGCTGGGCATGAAACCTCTCTGAAGCACGTGGCTTTGAATGGTTTTCGAGTTAGAGTACTCCCTGACGTTCCGACAGTCAACACATGGACAAGGCATAAAATTATCCACTTTGTTTGCCTCAGCCACATCGATAAATTTATGCAGGCCTGCAATAAAATCGGAACTGCGTCGTTCGCCGTACATCCATCGCATCCGTGCATCCATCTGTATAATATAATTAAGTTTATCAAATACCATTACAATAACATCTTGAATAGTGAAATGACCACCGTACATCGACACATGCAATATTTTTGTATCAATTACAGATGAAAAGGATAAGGTTGCTAACCTCGGTCGAGGATATCATTTTGTGTGAAGTTAAGTGTGGCTCGGACATTTCATCGAACACATGTTGTGCGTAGCAAAGGGAAAAAAAAACTAGCACCCACTTCCCACACATCCAAGCAGAAAAAAAACAGAGGAGAGAAGCTGGCTGGGAGGTTACTTATAGGCAGGGGAGGGGTATTAGTCCCAGTTCGAGACACGAACCGGGACTAATGTCCCCAACCGAACCGGGACCAATGGTCCACGGCCCCCTGGCAGTTCGAACCGGGACCAATACCAGGCATTGGTCCCGATTTTTCCCAGCACCGGGATTAAAGCCTAGAGCGGCTCTGGACGAAAGACGGGTTTTCTACTAGTGAACTTATCTAATCGGGAGTCAAAATTAGTATCAGAAAGCCAACGTGGCTTCCCCGTACAGAAAAAGACAAGCGTGGAGAGACATCACAGGGGTCGGCCGTCTACAAAATCGACGAGACCAACCCAGCAAAAAGAAGTACAAAGTCCCGTATACCTTTGCGACTAGTTGTGTGCACTCAATACAGTTTCATATGGTTTTCCTACACGCCGCAATGTCGCTCTCTGTTCAGTTTCAAAGCAAACAAGTCGCTCTGCGAGATCATCGCTGACAGTTAGTTCAGTCGCGATCCTCAGTAACAGTAAGTTCAGTACTGTACTTCAGTGCATTGCCAGTATTTCTACCTGTACGGTGAGTCGTCAGTGGCATCAATTGGTCATCTACGGCTCTGCGCCTAGTCGGCGACTGGTATGCGTACGGTGGAATGATTGCATCTGAAATTTGGATCGCCCCATGCTCCTCGTCCTTGGCATTTGGAGGCACGGAGTAGAATTGAAACTGCCCATTCCACGGGACAAGACAACAACGCCATTAACGTCTTCTTCAAGAGCTTTTGGTGGGAACAGTAAATACGTTGCTGCATGTGAGTGACAGGTTCCACCTTGCTGTACATCGATCGGTGCCA
Source organism: Poa pratensis (assembly GCA_947311845.1). Lineage (NCBI taxonomy): Eukaryota > Viridiplantae > Streptophyta > Magnoliopsida > Poales > Poaceae > Poa > Poa pratensis. The sequence goes on from CAMZMU010000072.1 coordinate 7,669,354, forward strand.
TTGACGTCTTCTTCAAGAGCTGCTTCGAAATTCTTCCATGACTCCGCTGATGAACTCTCCCGCTGCCAGCAAAACCTCCTCTACCCTTCTTCCTCGTACCGCCTTCGGTGGACACGCGTGACTCTGACTGTGAGTGCTGATCGCAGTTTACTACTGATGCTTGTACTCTCTGGCGTTCGGGATCTGTGTTAAGTGCAGATGACAGGGCTTATCCAAATGACGGCGAATTAACCTGGCAGAACATCACGTGATCGAGGTTTGTTTAGTCGACGGGCAACCTCTCGTCACGTTCGGCCGGGCTTAGTTTGCAGTATCATTGATCTCCATCGTGTGATACACCACTACAGTGGTCCGTACTCCATACACTTTCACCACACCCTTTATACACCGTGTTTTTTTTTGCAAAGATTAATGCTCACATTTTATTTAGAACTAGCAAGAAAATAAAATTGTACTAACTCTCACCTAAATTAAGGGGCATAAAATTAGATCAAAATAATATTTTGTAAGTTTGACTATGTGTAGTACAGAAAAAATCAACATCTACGATAATATTGACTTGATTTTAGATATTGATATTTTTCTATAACTTGGTCAAGATTCTAGTCGAAACTTTGGGAAGGAGGAAGTACTACTTGGTTTCAAAGAAATCTATAAGAAGGTAAACTGCAGAACTATTATTGAGAAATATATTGCGGTACCCAACTTGATTTACTTGGATTAATTAAATTTACGATGATCTTCATGTTGTGATACGTGACTCTATTTTATTATTTATTTATTTATCTACCATGTTGGGGGTACTTTATGTTCGTCTAGATTGGTCAAACAACTGTAATATCTCATAAGGTTTTTTCATATATGTTTTTATTTTTAATTTTAATATTTCATTAAAAATATTAACAATCAAATAGAACCAATTATCAAACTTAATATTGGGGATTGTGTACATATCTAATATGCCAAGCATGTATTTTGATTGGATGGAATAGGTCTCATGGATACAATAATTTTCTCCCGAAACCAATACATTTTGGACCTTTTCTAAGACATTGCATATACTAGTTGTTCTCTTCATGATTGGGTATTGTCTTGAACTTTTCTCTACTCTGTTTTTTAGAATGATAGTTTGAGTTGTGCTGACTTTAACGAAACTATAAAGCAACAAAAAAATTGACTGTCTCAGCTCTTGTTATTGTTCAGTTTTCTAAAGATGAAAAATATGTTTCCTATAAAGCAACAAATATTTACTACTCACAAGATTTCATATTGTTGTAAGAGCAAATTAACAGCAAAAACTAGTTATGTATTGTCTAAGAAATGGATTAATGCATAAACTAGAGTGTATCCTTGTTGGATGGTATCGGTAGACTCGGTACTGCAGATATTATGAAATTTCATCAAAATAGTTCATGGTGGCATGTATAGGCCTCCAGGACAGACAGCCAACAACTTAATTTCCTATTTGTAATTTGACTTTTTATTGGTAGGTATCTTTAAAAAGAAAACTCCCCAAGAAAAGAGAGAGAACCCATTGGTCTTCAACTGCAGATGGTCAATGCTATGTTCGTACACGAGTGTAGTGGCCGCATGTGTGCGAATAAAAATAAGAGAAGACTTCATAGCCATTTTGACTTTGTGCAACTTTTTGCTATTTTTTCAGAAGGAGAACTACTATACACAAGTGTTAGTTTCTGCCATGTACTTCTCTCCGCTCCTTTATTGGAACGGTTCAATGTGGCTTGCCAGGCCTTGCAGGACGACCACGACAATCACAATGGACGGCCGATTTACCCATGCATGAGACTAAATCACGGTCTTACCTTAGACTGCAGCCTTTGTCGCGTTACAGTTGAATTTCAGTTCAGAATTTAAATTTAAATTTCAGTTGCATTGGGCGAAGGGTGGTGTGTGTGAGGAGGATGGTGTGCGTCGGCCGTCAGCTGCAACTGGTGATGCCAAAGAACAAATAAATCGCAGCTGCTCAATCGATTGCTCACTGATCATTGCCAAGTCATGTATGCATGGCCTTGCTAATTATTGGTTGAGTAATCGCGAATCCTCAACCCATACCTAATGTGTTTTCTAAGGAATGCATGCCTACTGTTGATAGAAAAATGCTAATCTGGACAGTAGGCAGCGAATCATTAGCTCCCAGAATAGCAAGTAATAACACACCTAGTGGCGCAACTTAATTTCTTGCTTGTGGAGTATTCTCTCCGTCCATGAATAAGTGTACATCTAGCTTTTGTACTAAGTCAATTTTTCAAAAATTTGACCAACTTTATAGAAAAGAGTATCAACATATATGACATCAAATTGGTATATTTTGAAACTTTGTTTCAAAATGTATCTAGTGATACCAATTTTGTGTCATAAATGTTGACACGTTTCCCTATAATATTAGTCAAACTTTAATAATATTGACTTACCAAAATAGGTAGAAGTACACTTATTCGCGGATGGAGGGAGTACGTGCACAACGTCTTGCTACTCTATGGCCTATGTGAGTACTCAAATGAACCCTGCTATCCGTTACGGAGTATACTATTACCGTCGTTGATAAGCAAACGTACTGTCACTACTATACTGCCTATTAGAGGGAGTAGTAATCGATTTCATCCCCATTTGACTCACAAAACAGCTCAAACATAGTATATGTATACCTTATACCTTGCTTAAATAAGCTCGCATTTTGTACCAGTACTGTATTAATTAATAATTATATTTTAATTGATCACTCACTTAGTACTTGTTACAGCAGCGGAAGCAGCAGCTAATGGCTGTGCATCCTAAATTAAGTTAACCACATGATAATCATCATGCAGTGATCATGCAGATGACTAGTGCATGATTGCATCTCAGGATCAGTTGGAGTACACTAGCACTATACTACTATGTATACCAGTGGACTCGTAGTTGGTAGAGTACAGGTAGCTAGAGTGCAGTGGAGCTCACCTCACACTACTCGACGAAGCACCTAAAATTCGGGCCTATTAATTAAACCGGAGCTCACTTTACAACTGGGATATATATAGTGCCGTATCGATCCCAATCATTCGGGTGGATGCTGTTTTTAGCGTAGAATATTGCTGCATCCACCTTTTTTTTGATAATACATACTTGTATTAAACAGATAGAAACAGAGTACAGATCCAAATACAAGCAAGGAAAAAAACAGAGAAGAAACAAGAACAGCAAAGCTGGCTCAACCCAACTTCATCCTTGAGGTCACCAGGCGCGCAAACTCTCCACCGTCGAAGACGCCGAAGAACCCAGCCGCCAGGAGCACCTACCATGGGAGCAGAAGAACTCCTAGCCCGAAGACGTTGAAGAACCGCAGTATCCACCAGCTCCGTGGAGCTGGATCTGAAGACGAAGCAGCAACATCGGCCGGGGGGCCTCCCAAGCTCGAACTGCTCCATATCTGGGGCCTGCGCCACTCCACCTCACCGGAGATGGCCAGATCTTCCACCTGCACACCACGAGCCCGCACAGCCGCCATCTTGAATCCTCTCCGCCGGCCTCCTGTACACTCGCCACCAATCTGCCGTCGCCGCCGGAGATAGCAACGGCAGATGGGTGACTCACCTGCAGCTCGACAGCGCCGTCGACGACGACGCCGGAACGGGGGAGCCGCAGAGCACCAAAAGGTCGACGCCGACGACCCCACCACGCCAGCGCCGCCCACAAACCCCCTATCTACACGCCGCAACGCAGATCCGGGATTCCCCACCCTCCCGCCGCCGTAGCGGCCGGCGGAGGGTGAGGAATCCCGCGGATACGCCGGCGGCCGCCGGGAGAGCCCGAGTCGCCTCTGAGATCGCCTCTGTGCACTGTAGAGAGAGAGGGGAGGTTCCAGAAATAACGCGAGTATTGTTGCGCTGCATCCACCTTGAGCACATCTGCACATGTACATCCAAGGAAAGATTTTAACTAACACGAGACGATCGAGCTAGTGGAGTGCCATGGGTGATGGGTCCATGCAAATGTAATGCCTTCTTTTCGATGGAGATCGATACCGGCCAGTTGCACAACGGGGAAATCGAATATAGTCAGACAGAAATAGTGGATGCGCAGGAGTCAGACGGTGCGCCATCCCGTTCAGAGCCTGCATGCGCAACGGGAACGGGACCGGCCGCCCGCCCAGCGGCCCAGGCATCCCGTGTTGCCGCCCGGTGCCTGACATATCTGAGCTCCACCCGTACGTCGCCGGGTGGATACACGTATGCAGATCCAGCCTTTCCAGTTTTCTTAGGACTCCTTGCGTTTGCGCTGGACTGCTGGAGTGAATTGAAGGTGTACCGTAACCTTTTCCATCAGAAACTGATCCCATTCATGTTAGAAAAGACAAAGTGATAAGTACTCCCTCCGTTCCAACGTTCCAAATGTTACATGTCTCGATACATCCACATGTGGTGGATAGCAAGTCATCTAATTTGGAACGGAGAGAGTAATAATTTGGCGCACACCACAAATAATCACGTCATTTATGGATTTTACCCGTTATCTCATTTTTCTACCAGATATGCCTTTTTAATATTCTTGTAAGAAAGGTTTGTGAATGTCTCGACCCGCATGAATCTGAACGCAAATCGTTTGAGCATTCAAAGTGTTGTTTGTGTGGTCAATTAGTCCAACTACCCGGGTTTAGGTTATAGACTAGACCAGAAAACCCTAGCGTCACACAACCCTCATACTTCCCTTATCTTTGGGAACCTGGTTTTGGTGTCAGGAGGACACCAAAGATCTTGGCGCTAGCAGGGAGTTTTGATTTTAGTCGTTGGTGTCCACGTGTCGTTTTTTTGAATTTGGAGGCGACGATGAAGTGGAATAGGTACCTCTGGCCATGTCCTCGCTGTGGTCGCGCCTTTTCGGGCGTCGTCGCAGGGCGCATGTGAGCTGATTTCCAGATAAGCTCCACAAAGTTGGGAGGTGACTCATCTATGATGCTTTCGCGTCGGTTCACGATGGCGTGATGCCAACACTTTCATCGTCGACGTGGTGTGCGTTGGACCTACTCATCCGACCTTCGCCTTCTTGGTTGAAGGTCGGTGCTTTGGATCGTCGTCTTCTGAGCCACGTGGCTTCTTGCCCGTATTTATAACAACTTTTTTTTTTGCCTTGGTGACGTGTCAATCACAGACTACTAGGAACTCCCCTTGTTTTTTTTTTGTAATTTCTATTTCCTTCAGAGGTGTTCCTATAAGGCTTGGTGTTGTTTTAATGAAGGTATGAGTAGGAGACATACTCAACTAAATTTTTTACGTGCATTTGTCTTTCTTGTAATCCGAGAAAGTTGAAAACCCATCCAACTATCACAAATATGAACCTAGAAAGATGTACGAGATATTGTCTTTGAGCGATTTGAGGGCGTCTTTGAATTAGAGGAATATCATAGGCATTTTAAAGACTCTAATCCATAGAAAATTTTATATGCAAGATATTTGGATCATAGGACTATGATTGACGTCAACGAATCCATGTGCAAGCTATTTGGATCATATGAATGTCAACATGAGTTTAAATCACATTTTATTCCCTTTTATAACTCCAATGCACTTGCTCTTAATCTCTCTCTACCCTCTCTCCTCAATCCAGTAGAATTTTTTTTCTTCCTACTAGTAGTCCTATATTTGTAAGTTTCTGCAAGAAATATGTACATGTCAATGCCAGAGCCAAACAGGTGCGCACAAAAAATATGGTAATGTAACATTAATCCCCTTTAATACACTGCAATCAATACCCAATTATGACTTTTTTTTTGAAACTATTATGACTCTTCTTTTCTAAAACAAAAGCCAACATGAATGCCGATGTCCCCGCAAAAAAAAAAAAAAACTTGAATGGTGATGTGCCCAATATAGTATGAGGGATAGAAGTAGACACGGGGTAGGACGCCACCCTGCACCCTTCCACATTACACCGCACCAACCAATATTGCCCACCATGTTTACACAAGTACACGTAGCCAGCCACCCATGGGGCAGGACAGGAGAAACAAAACATCAAAGTCCTGCACCCCGCCGCGCCGCCCATGGGCAGCCGGCCGCACGCAGCAGCAGCACACACAGCGGCTTGCTTGCTTGACTGAACCACCACCCGTCGGCCTCGTTGACCCACTCCGTCCCGTCGCAACTGAACCTCACCAACACCAAACCATCCGAGCCGGGTCGGACGGAACCCACTTGGCCCTGACCAGTGCGCCACGCCGCTGGCACGGCACCGGCGATCGATCGGAGCCTGCCAGGCAACATACAGCGCAGAGGAGGGAACGCCTTCCATTTAAGCCCCCAAGCGAAAAATTCAAAACCATTTAAACTCCTTCCTTAAACAAACCTACCAAAACCCCTCCCCACCAGATTGCCTGCGCCTTCCTCTCCCATCTCCCCCACCCCCTCTCTCTCTTCCCTGTCTCCGGCCACCATCGCTGTATTCGTTGCCGGCGGCGCGGCCGCGGCGAGCGTTGAGCGTGCCTGAGGGTTTTCGGTTCGAATCGGCCGCGGCGGGGAGGAGCAATAACTGGGAGCAGGGCAGTTGGGGGTGTGTAATTCGGGGCATTGATGGCGGAGGAGCCCCGGAGGGTAGTGCGCTTCCTGTACCTGTGTTGTAGCTCCTCTCCTTTATTGCGGTTTTATTTCCCTCCCAATTCCATCCTGCCTTGGCCTGGCCTGGCCTGGCATCCTCCTCCCACAGTTTCAACGCGCACGGCCAGAGCGCTAGCTGTAGCCCACTACTGCCAGTCGTGGTCGCGGACCATGGGCAGTGGCGGCGGCCGCGGCGGAGGGAGGAGCTGATGATGCGCACGCGCGCGCGGGGGCTCTGGGCTGCGGCGCCGCTGCTCTTACTGCTACTGCTGCTGGCGGCGGCGGGGGCGGTGCACGGGCAGCAGGGCAACAACCTGACGTCGGGGGCGGATCTCGCGGGCCTCTACGCGCTGCGGGGCTCGCTGGGGCTGCGGGCGCGGGACTGGCCGCGCCACGCGGACCCGTGCTCCGCGTGGACAGGCGTGACCTGCCGAGGCGGCCGCGTCGTCTCCCTCACCCTCACCGGCCTCCGGCGGACACGTCTAGGCCGCCTCGCCCCGCGCTTCGCCGTCGACGGGCTGCGCAACCTCTCGCGGCTCGAGTCCTTCGCCGCCGCCGGGTTCGCGCTCCCGGGCTCCATCCCGCGTGGCTCGGCGCCGGGCTGGCCCCCACCTTCCAGGCCCTCGACCTCTCCGCCTGCGCCGTCACGGGCGAGATCGCCGCCTCGGCCGTCGCGGGACTCGCCAACCTCACCGCCCTCAACCTCGCCGGGAACCTGCTCTCGGGGCAGCTGCCGGCCGCCGCGCTGGCTGGGCTCACCCACCTGACCACCCTCAACCTCTCCGGCAATGCGTTCTCTGGCTCCCTACCCGACGCCGTGTGGTCGCTCCCGGAGCTGCGCGTTCTCGACGTGTCCCGAACCAACCTCACCGGCGCATTGCCTGGTGCGGCAGGGCTCGTGCCGTCGGCCAGCCTGCAGGTGGTAGATCTGTCCGGGAACCTCTTCTACGGCGTCGTGCCGGACTCCTTCAGTCAACTGTTCGGCCGGGTGGCGGTGGCCAATATCTCTGGGAATTACTTTGATGGCAGGCTGGGCGTGTCTAGTGCTGCTGGTGGAAATGTGTCGTCTGTGATGAACTGCTTCCTTGACATTGCCGGGCAGCGTAGCCAGGAGGATTGCCGGCAGTTTTACGCTGCGCGTGGGTTGCCGTATGATGAGCCGGTTGCCGCGCCCACACCACAGCCTGCGCCACCAGCTGGAACAAAGGGGAAGAGGCACAAGAATTTGAAGTACATTTTGATTGGGGCGATCGGCGGCGGGGTCCTGCTTCTAGCCCTGGTTGCAGCCGTTGTGTTTTGCATTGTGTGTTCTGGGAGGAGTAGGAGTGATCATCAGAGGGAAAGTGGGGATTCAAGTGCACAGCCAGGAGTGCAAGGGAGTGCCAGGGCTGCTGCTGCAGCGACTGGTGGCACACAGCCTACTGCTTCATCCACAAACACGGCGAAGGTTGGTGATTCATTTGCTTATGACCAGCTCGCTGGTGCCACCTCAGGGTTTGCGGAGGAGAGGATTATCAAGCACGGTCACTCAGGCGATCTATACTATGGTTTGCTCCAAGACGGGACCACCGTGGTTGTGAAGAGAATCACTTCTCGTGTGGCTAGGAAAGATGCATATATGACGGAGTTAGATTTATTTGCCAAAGGTTTGCATGAAAGGCTGGTGCCGTTCATGGGCCATTGCTTTGATAAAGAGGACGAGAAGGTTCTTGTATATAGGTTTGTTCGGAATGGTGACTTGTCAAGTTCACTGCACATAAAGCAAGGGGAGGAAGAGGAGGGAATGCAATCGTTGGATTGGATAAAGAGGTTGAAGATTGCAACAGGGGTAGCTGAGGCACTGTGTTACCTTCATCATGAGTGTAATCCACCCATGGTTCACAGGTATAAACTTCTGGTTCATAGTTATTTAAAATTCTTTCAGTTTGATGTTCCTTCAAGTATGGTACAAAATGGTCAATTTACAGATTTTAGAAAATATGAGCTTTTATTATAGATAGGATCGAGCTCTTTTTCATTGTGATGATCATAGAGTGCCATTGAGTGCTGGCCCAACATTCTCCACCTTCTGCATTTCATTGTGGGTGTTATGACAATTCATATTTCTCTCTGTTGGTACTAGGGTGGTTAAGCAAGGCACCACCATATGTCCCAACAGAATTGGTGACAGCTAGGAATGCACTGGCCAGTGGCCACGTACTTAATGGACTGGGTATTAATCAGTTTACGCTCTGTATAATACGTTGCATACCTTACTTGATTTTTTATGAGAACAAATGTTATTATTTGTTTAGTAATTTATCTGATTTGTTGGAGATAATTTTTGCTGATGTGTAGCGCCATCTCATCATTTGGCATATTTCCGTTTTGATAGATTCATATCTTTACGTTCAGGCCAGTTGCAGGGGCCTTCCCTTGCAGAGTTCCTTCCATAGAAAAACACTCGTGCTTATCTATTATCATGTCTTCTGTGATCAGTTCTAGTATAATTTCTGCAATCTCCTGACCAACTATCAATCTCCACAAGACCCATTCACCACATCAGTTGGTTGGCTATCAATTTTTTCCTCAGTCCTTTCTTATTTGTGAGATCACAAATTGTGCCATCGATTGCTCTTAAAGATTTTCTTCTTTTAATCTGTTGAAAAATCACCCCATCAATATCATCATATAAAGGGGCAGGCAATTCCGCGGTGTTCTCATTTACTAGGAACATTATGTTTTGGTATCAATATGGCAAATACAATAAGATCAAGAGATAAGTTCTGGTTGTTGAGCTAACATGATGAATTCTCTGCTACAGGGATGTGCAAGCCAGCAGTATCCTCCTTGATGATAAATTTGAAGTGCGCCTTGGAAGTTTGAGCGAGGTGTGTCCTCAAGAAGGGGAAAGTCATCAAAATGTCATCACAAAGCTATTAAGATTCTCATCGTAAGTTTCTCTTTCGATCACTGCATGCTTAGCTCATGTATCTTATCCAGCCCAGCTAGTATGAGCACAAAACTTATGCATTTTAAAATCCATGCCAGCTTTCATGTATCACCCAAGACTCAAAGCTTCTGATATTACATCCATCTTCTTCAATTGATCATGCCTATCTCGTTTGCTAACCAGTGCTCTGTCTTTCATTTTCCTTGACTAAAATGTTTTTGTACCATGTATTACTGGATCAGTCCTTTGGATTTGATTGCAGAATGCAGATATTTATTTGCTAAGATCTCTAGGGAGCTAATAAATCATGTACCTGGCAACTCAAACATGGGTCAAATTATTTTTAACCAGTACTTTCTGAAAGCACGCTTTCAACTTGAGCATTGCAGTAGACTAAAATTATTGCAGCCAATGACTAGATGACATTTTTGTGAAAATGTTTGTTATAATCTTGTTACTTATTGAGGGTGTCTGTAATTAGATCAAATTATCTGAAATCAAAATGATCTGAATTAGTGGATGCAAACAATTTGGTCTTGCTTTCCTATTGGTGCTTGTGGGATGCTAGTATATTTTTAACAGTCACCATATTTCTGCCTTGTTTAAGTAATTTCATTTGTATATTAAAATTTAATGTTGTACTATTATTTGGTGTGCAGGACGGCCGATCAAGGTTCTTCTGGTGAGTGCATCCACATTCAATTTCATTGATTTCCAGCATTTTCAGCCTTGACAATATCTCTTCTTAAGTTTAGGCTCTAATTCCTCTTAATATTTTTTAACATGACACCATTGTCCAATGTAAACAGGTTCTCCTTCAGCAACATGTTCATATGATGTCTACTGCTTTGGAAAAGTTTTGCTGGAGCTTGTAACAGGGAGACTTGGTATCAGTGCATCAAGGGACAGTACAACAAGTGATTGGCTTGATAACACTCTCAGGTACATCAACATTTATGAGAAAGAGCTCATGAGCAAAATCATTGATCCATCCCTCATTATTGACGAGGACCATTTGGAGGAAGTCTGGGCAATGGCAATTGTCGCGAAGTCTTGCTTGAATCCTAGGCCTTCGAAACGCCCACAATGAAGTACATCCTAAAAGCACTCGAGAATCCCTTGAAAGTGGTAAGAGAAGACAATGGCTCTAGCTCGGCCAGGTTGAGAGCAACATCTTCAAGGGGTTCGTGGAATGCTGCATTCTTTGGCAGTTGGCGGCATAGCTCTGAGATAGGTCCTTCAAGGGATGACAACATGTTTAAACGCTCAGAGACAATCAAATCATCAGGAGGGAGCAACGGCGAACATTCCTCCTCCCGCAGGAGGCAATCTAAGGAGATCTTCCCCGAGCCATCTGGCTCTCGTGACACCGAGGATTAAGGATCTTGCGTTGTTTCTTCTTTGTGATCCTTTGGGTTACAGAGGTGGGCTCTGTTGAAGCTCTGCTGCAAGCGTGTGATTAAATTCTTTCAGCTGAAAAGCCAGAGGGCGAATTCGCCTGTTGCCAATGACTTCACAAGCAGCATAGCATACTGTCGCCAAGGCACCATTTTTTTGGGTTGGAGTGTGAGGTAATCGTATGTCTGGAAGTTGGTGTGCCCTGCCTGGTGCACTAGCACTGTCTGGACGATGGTGGAGTGACTGTGGTTTCTCTCCACCATCTTTCTTTTCTTTTCATCCCTTCTCATGATTAAAGAAAAAATGCCGAGCTGATTCTTTTTCTCCTTGTAATTGATTGTTTCATTTTGATCAAAGCAAAAAATGTTCGTTCCATTCGTCGTCTTGCAAAAGTTTTCTTGCTTCTGTGCAAGTTTGACGGGCTGTCAGTTCAATATAGAGTTTTTTTTAGAGAGAAGTTCAAGTTAGGCTTATGCGTTGTCATTTGTCTGGAGAGAAACGCATCCTAGCCCACTACCAAGCCCTGAGAAAAGGCCAAACTGGGATAGCGACCTACCGGAAAAGGCCAAAACTGCAAATGTCTGTTTGTGGTATTCTGGCCCAGCCCAATAGCGCTAGCAGGAATGCTGTAATGTATAGCGCTTGTAGCTCAGTGGATAGAGCATTTGTTTCCTAAACAAAAAGTCGAAGGTTCGATCCCTTCCTTGCGCAAATGGCATTATTTTTGTATTTTATTTATGTACTTGGCAAAGAGAACGTATCCTTATGCTATTTTTGTTATTAATAGTAAGAAATGTGCATTGCTAGACGTTCTAGTGCATATACATATCTTTCTCCTTGTGTTTTATTTCTTCGTACCTTCACTATGGCGGGTTACCACTCCCGCTCTTCATTTCGCTATTGTTCTTCCTCCCTCTCCCCCTTGTACTGATACCAGTTATCAGATAGCACGCGGAGCAGTTCAGTGCATGAGGGAAAAGCGTCTCTCACCTTCATCATGTTACAACTTACAACGATCTATCAGGTGATGATCGGTGCAATGTTACGTTCAATGTCTACAGTTCATGAACGAGAATTGGCCCATGTGTGTTGCACGTCTTGCACCTTTTGTTAGGAACAAACTTTACACCGTTCATTTTATTTGAATTGTACGCAAAATGACATCCTATTTTCATTGTAACATTTAACAGTTTAGGATGTTCAGGATTGAGTTTGTGAACAGTAAGAAATAACATAATATGAGTTAGGTATCATACAAACTCGTTCAAAATTATTATAGACTTTTCATCAAACAACCTAAACCATTCGCAAATAAAAAAACCTAAACAATAAGCTTGCAGCCGAAAAGAACAGGACTGCATTTTCCACGGGTTTGTTGCCACTGCTGTTTGTCTATGATAGCTCCAGATCAAACTGTTCCTACGCAAGGCAAAATCGGAAAGAACTAGTCTGGAGATGGCATCGACTACTCTTCTGGATGCCAGCCTCGTCCTCTCCCTATGGTCTTGTCTACGCGTGTTGGGCCATGGCGGAAGAAGCCATACTAGGCAAAAACTTTTTCTACCGAGGCACACCAAGATTCAGCTTAGGGAATAGGCAATTATTCTTACCACTAGACGCATAGTTGCGGTTTGCTTGTGGCGCGCCTAAGCTCGGTTGCCTCCTTCGGGTGCTGGTGAGTCAATTCTTGCAGACGCTCTACTTTGCGCGTTGGTTATTGAAATTAAACCATACTAGCACTTGCCTCTGGGTGCCGGTGACTCACTTCCTGGCCACGTAGGAGGCTGCAACATCGTGCCGCCTCCTAGCCGAGAGGAGGACGAGGAAGGCAGAAGTTGTACATTCTCAGATTCTCTCGATGTTAATAAATAGTCAGCAACTTTGAGAAAAAAATCTACCTTAAGTTCGTTATTCTTGCAAGAATGCAGTCAATCTTGCAGAATGGGAATCCAAAACTTAACTTTGTCTATGTATGAAACTTGTATACAAGAATGATGAAAGCTTTCAGGAACATGTGAATTCACAACTTACAGGTGCTGAAGGGTTAGCTTTCAGACCGTCTGTTTATTTGAAAAAGGTTGCATAATGTCTTCAAAACAGAAGATCACAAGCACGCACCAGAAAGATGCATCTTATCTTAATTTATTCAAAAAACTGGAACCTCATTCCTAAATCATATTGATCACTGATGTACTTCAAAAGGAAGCATTTTCCTCTACTTGAATCATAACAAGTGGATAAACTTTCTCAACATTCCTATTAGTAAAGACTATGAACTTACAAGTCCACATTTTTTTCTTTTTTCACGGAACAAGTCGACATCTAGTCTCATTGCTTACACAAATGCAAGTAATTTGTCACATGAAGAACTAAACTAACTCGAGACCAGGTTTGCGGCGGCCGGTGGTGGATCTGTGAGCTTCGTGTCCAAGCATGGAGGTTGGTCCGGCGGCGACCTCCATGTGGTGGATTTTGTGCTTGGTCCTCGCCGGCACGGCGGCGCGAGCTCCAGCGTCGTCGCGAGGACATGGGCTTGTACAGGAGTTTGCTGCCGGCGGTGATGTTTCTGCTGCGGCCGAGCCCAGGTTCCTTGCTGGGGGCTGTTGCTGAGCATCGGCGTCGGTGTTGGGATCCCGGAGTTCTTCGTCGACCTTCGTGTGGTGTCCAGGCTTCTCCGGCCGGCCGTGGTGGCGTGGGGATGACTGCCTTCGACACCGTGCTCTACTTCACCTTACTTCTTCTTCCTCCGGCCGGCCGTGGTGGCGAGGGGTGGAGGTGTGGTCAAGGCGTGTCTTCGGCGGTAACTCCGGCAAGCTGTTTTCGTGCTCTGTGCAGGGTTCGATGGAAGAGAGGTGGTTGCAGAGAGGAGGCACCATGGCTGTGTGCGTTCATCGAGCTTCGTTCCGTCGCTTGCGGCGGACGGATTCTGCAGTCTTCTACATGAGTGGGGTGCTCCCTCTCCCGGGGATGCGGCGGCCTGGTGCTTTCCTCTCCGGCGGTGTTCCGGCGGTGGAGTTTGGCGTCAGGCGATGCGGCGGATCAGCGGTCGGCCTTGCAGGTTCTTCTGGCGTCGCTGTTGTGCTGAGTTCATCAGCTTGATCTTCTGCGTTCTTCTGTTTCTTCTTCTGTTTTACTTTGTTGAGAATGCAGTGTTGATCCTATAAAAAAAAAAGGGTTTATCTTGACTGGAAAAATCTCATTAGTGCAGAAGTGCTCTAGCTGCTATTCACATATGCAGAGACGCACAAGTAACGCTGCCCACGAGAGGCGCAAAATACCAGGTTCCTAGAATAACGGCATGGGACCAAGGTGTTGACCTAGGAGGAACGGAGACCTGGAGACAAAAGAGGCCACTCTGGCGCCAGCGGTAGGCTTAAGACCCCCCCCCCCCCCCCCCCCCCCCCCGAACAAAAAAAAGTAAAGAACAACCTCGAGCTGTGCCCACAATCTTCATCATACAGCTCTTTTATTATAGGAATGGAAGATCCGCTCTTCCTTTTGAATTTCCTTTTACTTTCGTCGGTGTTATGTATGAATTAAAACTAAGAAATTATATTTTGGAATAGAAAATGATTAAATTTATCTCAGAATAAAAGGGATATAACTTGTATTACTTCCCAATAGAACTCCTTACAAACTGTAAATTAAATGCTGCCAGGTAATTTCCCAATCCAACAGGGTGTGTATGGAAAAGATTCTTTTACCATATTACCCATGCACCCGTAATCTTTTGGGAAGATGTTTCCCAAGTCTTCAATCTTTGAACTGTTGAGATGATATGCAAATCCTCTAAATAATGATTGATTCAGAAAGATGATTTCTTTGTAAGTATGAAATCCAAGGATGTAAATAGTTTTGTACATATTGTAGTATTTTTCACCTCCGAGTCTGGTGTTAAGAGTATTCTCATTATCTGAGTTCCATTCGAATTTATCTTCTTCTTCTTCTTCTTCTTCTTCTTCTTCTTCTTCTTCTTCTTCTTCGATATCGATTGGAGAAGTAGAATTATAAAAATTATAGTTGATATCTTCAAAAATCCAGGGTCCTTGAACTTTTTTACATCATATAATCAATGTTGTTATCATGCTTCAGCACCCACTCGATCTCCCCATGCAGTTCATTAAGGATCCATACTCGAAGCCGACATTCATGCTCAATTGATGCAAAGTAAACCCCATTCTCTGATCTTCCAAGACAATACTCTTGTTCGCTCGTACCAATACATAAAGGCAGTTCAATTGCTTGGTATGCGCATCTTGATAAGGATACTCTAGCGAAAACAGAATCATTGACGATATCAGTAAACCAGAGAGCTGAGAGGGTTAAACAAAAAATAGAATCATAGTTAAAAAATGGTATCAGTTCATTCGCACCTCATAAGAAATTGGCTGAGCACGTAAAGTTGTCCACGCCAGTAGGCAGAGTTGTTTCGCATGAAGAACGGCTCCACTAGCTGTCGCAGATGGGTGACAGTCCCTATGGCATCCCCTTGTCGAGCAAACGATTTCGCCTCCCAGATCCCTGTTGTTGAAGAGAAGACGTGCACCATACATGACGACGGAGGCCATTCCAGTTGCAGTTCAAACCCAGCGTCGCGCTGCTGCGGAAGAGGTGGGATTATCAACACCTCGTAGTGTGGTGAGACTGCAGGGTCAAACACTATATAGCGTGGGTTCGTGGCCACGTCAGGTGGCAGCGGCGGCAATGGTGCCCAGCGTCGTGTGGCGGGGTTGACGACGCAGGTCCTGAAGAGAAGGAGGCCATTGCAGTGACCCTGGACCATAGCATCTTCGTGTTTTGTGGTGGTGGGCACGTAGTGGTGGAGCTTGCCGCTGACCGCGGTGCCGTCTCTCGGGGGCGGCCGGAAGAAGAACTCGGAGATATCGCGGTCCTGGTAGTTGATGAACAGACCGGCCAGCGAGGGCGGGAAGAGATCCAACAGACGGAGATCGTCGATGACGGCGTGCCAGGCCTTGCAGACGCAGCGAGCCGCCGCGAGGCCGCGCGGCGGAAGGCGGCGGAGGACGGCCCGAGCAAGTCCTCGGGTAGCCGATGCGTCAGGTCTGCCGGCTCCATGGTTAGTTGTCACGAACTCACGCCTGCCCTGCTCTGCTCTCTGTGGCGATCGCTTTGTTGCGTCTGTGAAAGAAGAATATATTGAGGACAAAAGATACCGAATCGGTTAAGGATCAACGCGGTCGATCGGAATCGGAATCGGAAGCGGAGTCGTACATCCGCTGGCACTTCCTGGCCAGCTGAGCAAGTTTCTTCGGATGGACAGGACAGCCATGGTTGTTGTGGGCTCTGAAGGTGTAGTTTTGGTCGTGGTTCTGTCGGCGCCTTGGCGGATGAGATGAGAAAGCTGTGCGGAGAGCAAACGGATGGGCGAGTGGGCGACGTATCGTGGCCCTAATGAGTTAGTAATGGGTGTTGGTGCAGAACATGATGTCTGCACTGTACTTGATCTGTTCAGTCCTGTATGATATTTATGTGAAGCCTGTAGATGCTATCTGTCCTGTTTAATCTATTTAACGAAATTATATTCAGCTTACAGTCAAAAAAATTATATTCAGCTGTGAGTTTCTCTGATGTAACACCGCATCATAAAGATTAACTTGGAAATAACAAGAGGGGAAAGTCCATGTGAGATTTTTCTCTCTGTGAAATCACTTATTGGGTGATGGAAAAGTGATACATGGTTGTGTAACATTACAAGTGAGAAATTCTACAGTTAACTTCTGTATCCAAACAATACACCTCAATTTTTCTATCTATTCCTCTTTCGGAGCTGTACCAGATCCCTAATAACAGCTTGCCTATGCTTCTCAACTTGCTTTAGCAGCAACCAGAGACGACTCTGGTGTAACCTCAGGAACCGAGTGACCGTCCATGACGTGGTTAACATCTGCTGCCCAGAAACTTGCCATTTTGATGTCATCTTTTGTCATCAGCTTGGAGTACTCTTCATGGTTGTACACCACATTGTTCTTCCCTCCAAGCTCTACCGGAAGGACTTCTGGATCTATGTGCTCGTACATCGTCTTCATGCTCTCCTCGTTCTCCTTGTACACAAAGTTCAGTTTCTTGACTGATTTCGGGTCAACCAATCGTTTGAGAACCTGAAACCATTTGAAACAATTAAGTTGCAAAATTTTCATACTGACAAGATATTTTTTCATTAATTCCTGAATAAAACCAGACATACAACACTAATTTTTATGAAATGGTGATGTTCAAAGCCTACACCTTAAACGAAGCCTCAAATACTTTGGGTGCATTGAGCAGAAATGCAATTGAAAGCCTCTCCGGGTAATGGTTTTGCAGGACACTCATACTCTCTCTCGATGTCTTTATGGGGGCTGCATGGGCAAGTGTCCATCCTGTGAAGTCTATCAGCCACACCATTTTGTCTTGACCTTCAGGCAGGCTGAGGATTGCATTCTCCAAGGTATATATAAGATGCCGCAACTGCCCTTCGTGAGACGTTGTATTCTGAAATTGTACGAGAACATTGTACAGTGACTTCTACGTCGGGGCCAAGGAAGCTAGAGACTAACAGTTTCCAAAATGAAACAGAAGGTGCAAATGACAATTTTAAACATGTTGAGTTGCTACCTGCTTTGTTGGTCTCATTACAACCACTGAATTGCCCTCTCTGTCTGGGAAACTTAACCTGTACATTTTACCTGTTTCTGCTTCAACAGAAACATCAGACTGAAATCAAGAAGAAAACGATTAGCCACTTGATCAAGTTATGACAAAACATCACTTGAGAAAAGCAAGCATGGAAAATGAGAAGAAACCAATTACCCAACGAATAGCCTCAGGCCTGTTAGCTGCCCTCCACTTGAGACTTTCTTCCAACATTTTTCTGGACTTGTCAACATTCCAGTTGCGGGCTTCTAGGTATCTTATCAAGCATGCTTCATTGCAGTACTTCTCTCCATAGGCAGACAAAGGCCCAAGTGCAGCTCTGAGTTCATTGATCTGCTAACAGGAGATTGTTACATGAGAAAATCGACAAAAAAATGGCAGACATGTTTAATTAAAGAAACTAGAAAAATAAATATCTGTTAACCTTGTATGCTTTATTACAGATAAAGGATACACAACACTTTTCAACAACAAGGACTGGTAAGTTTTGATATTATAGAAACACCAAAAGGACTCATAAGAGGGCTCCTTATGCTAAGCAAGAGACAGTTTGTCAAATGATCATTATAATCAATGGTAAGGCATGATTCTTTTCGAGGAAGTATGTGAAGTAGATTATAAAGGTGGTTGATAAATTTATATTAGATAAGTGGATATCAGTATGTCACTGGGGACTTGTGGAGTTGCCTATGCATAAAATGGAGATTTTTTATCATGCTAAAATAAAAATCCTGTAACAGTTGAAGGTTCAATTACAGCCAAGTTCACTTATCTATACCTCTTATAAAGCAAAACCCCACTAAGTGCATTAATTATTTTTCTATCTCAACATGCAAGCTATCCACATCACCCAATATTTTAGCCGATCAATTGTCCATGTCATCCCAACTAAAAATAATTAATAATAGTACATCTTTCATGCAACCTATCCATGTCATTTTTTTCAGCCATATAATTGTCCACGTCACTATTATTTAGTCCTCAAATATTCAATAATTGCACACGAATTAAATTTAGTGTCTCAACTATTGTGATCAATTGAATCTTGACAAATAAATATTTATTAATGCGTCTTATACCATTTCATTTACATAATAATTTTCTTAAGAGATTCCCGCTGCAACGCGCGGGTATTCATCTAGTAACACCAGATTTGAGAATACACCATTTGCCTCGAAATAAATATAATATATAAAAATATAAACCAACATATATCTCCCTCTGTTCTTGGTTTACTAGGCCACAACCATTCGGGCTACTACTTTGCTATATTCAGGTTTACAGTTTGACTGTTTGACCATTTTCATTTGTTTAAAACTGCCTATAAGATGGATGCCTGAGACAACAGATCCGGCCAACCTGAAACTTTTTAGTTTTTGTTTTCCTTAGGAGAGGACATCAACATTGTAATTATTGACTAGAAGACATTTAGTTTGGGTGCTAATAGTTCCACAAGTAACCAGAACATGACAAATTTCAAGTTACCTTTGTTTGTCTCTGCTCAGCATCATCTAAACTGAAATGAGAGGTGTGCTTTCTCCGAAACATGATTTCTTCAACTCTCAATGATTCTCAACCCTTAAATAGATTAAAAAACATTTGGAATAATATTAGGCAACCATGGCCAACCATTGTGCAAACCCACTTTGACTCTCACTAGTACAAGCAAGAAAAATACAATAACTACTGGAAACAAAATAATATTAAATAACGGTAAATTTACATAGATGCAAGATTGATATCAACACATATATGAGTGAAAGTATCAAGATTGTGGAAGTTGGTTCTGTATCCCACTAGAGATGTTTCGTATTATCTCTCCCTTTTCCTACAAGCAGTTCAACGCTCCAAAATTACAATTAAAGTTGGAGAAAATGTTAGCATAACATAATTTGTTTTCTAGTACTCTACTAAATAATACTCTTTTATGCGCCAATATTTGCAAGTATATATGTGCAAAGATTTCCATTTAATGAATCTTTTCTTGTGGATATATACTTAAAAAATACTGTGAAGTCTGAATGAATTATAGACCACAAATATTTGGATCCCATTTCCGCATAAGTAAATAAGAGCACTTATATATCTGTTGTCCCTATCTGCACAAAACGATGGTGCCTCAGTGCCTCTTCCCCTTATTTTCTACTTATCATGCATCACTTAGGTATGTACGCAAACCAATTGTCAATCCTACAAAGGTAACGTCCTAATCACTCCAGCAGACTAAGACACGCAAAACATAAGCAATTCACTCCATTAACAAATGCAATATCCACAAAGATCTGTTATCTCCTCTAGTAATAATTGTGATTTTTATCGAGGACAAAGGAAAGTAAACTTTTGATCGTTGTAGTATGATGTCACCAAATCGGATTGGCACATAGTACGTTACAAAAATCACATACCAAATTGGGATCTTTGACTTGAAGGGAAAAAATTGTGGAAATGTGGAAGCTGAAGGTTTCAAACATATTACTTCTATCATCTGGATTTTTTTTTCGATAAAGGGCAGTTCATTACTTGTATCATCTGGATAGCTCATATGGGCAGAAATCCTGGATCTCCTAACGCAGCATAAATCAGAACGAGGAAGACGGGTTCACAAAAACTAGGTAGTATAAAGCTTTCGGAATCCATAAAGCTCTACTTTTTTTTAGCGAAAAGCTCTACTGTTGGTGCCAGCGCCACGCAACTTTCCCCTCTGGAAAGAAGAGCATGTTCATACTCAGAGTTACAGTACAGAAGGGGGGAAACAGCAGGATTTTGACGTGAACATATGATGGATTTTATGGTGGATGGTTTCAGAGATGGTATCAGGAAAGCAAGAATCCATCACAGCAGCTACCAAACCAGCAGATAAGTAGATAACATGAACAAGAAATGAAAATTTTATCAGGAAAGCAAGATCTCCATACCAGGATACGCGACCAGGCAAGAAGTCCCAGCTAGACGAACCAGACCGGGGACTGAGACCAAGAAAACTGGCCCGGCGCTGGTCTGCTGGCGTTAGGAGGAGAGGAGAGGGGAAATGGGGAGAGTTGGACTCGACTTTTCTCCTCCTGCTGTGCTCCCGGGTCCGCGAGAATAATCGCGGGAGGGAGCTGACGACGCAGCAACGCCGTGGAAGGAATGGAATCACGCGGCGGCGATGAGGGATTTCGCGGGAGTTTGTGGTTGGATTCTATAAATTCCTCCTTGACGATGAGTTGCTTTGCGGAGTGCTCTGGAAAATTTTCCAGATCTCAACCTATGGGCATCTACCCCTTTGTTCGAAAATGACATTTTCAACGTGTTTAAAATGTCCAAAAATTCTGAATGAAAATTTCACGTGTACATCTCTGCATTTTAAGTGCACCGCACAAAGTTTTGCAAAAATAAATTACTTTTATTTTGCCAGAGAAAAAAAGATAAATTTTGGTGCTTAAAAAAACTTATCACTAGACAACTTTTTGTTCATTTTACACTGCCCAATTTTTTTCCCGTTATTTCATGAAAATTTCTTCGCGGACGTAAACATGAAGATGTACGGGCTGAATTCTATTTTTTTTTTCGAATTTATTGATATTTACAAATGGGTTTTCCAAAAGCGGGGGAAGATGCCCTCGTGTGCAGGTATATATTTTTTACGGATGGACTATAATACTAGAAAAAAGCGAGAATGCTCACGCGAGTCCCCCAATGCGAGGCTTTGGCACTAGAGAGTCCGAGTTTTTCAATCAATGCCTTCAACAAGAAAGCGGTAAAAGTCTATCATGAACGGGTATATAACCAACAAAGGTTGGACTTTGGGTTTTGAGTCTGAACATCTCGTACACGAAAAGCACCACCTAAGATGAAGACACGCAATTTCTGCCCGCCGCCACTCATCGAGGACGTTGTTGCAAATCGCTGAGCACCAGGCTCACAGTTGCCACCGCATGCGGTTTTGACGAACGTACTCGCAGAGTGGCATGTGAAGTATCGTCTGCATCATTTAAAACCCCAACAATGACAAACCAGATCATCCCGAATTCAACATAAGCGGTCGAGATCTTGAGCACTTCCAGTCGTTACCACCTTGTTATTTTCCCTGCCGGTATCAGCAATATATAAATGGAGGCAACGACGTGCTCGATGGTGCCGGCGAGAAGCCAGGGCTTCTAATAGCGGACCCATTCGATACAGAGGTCGAGAAACGCAAATACGCTTATCAATGAAGACAATTCGAAACCTTGCCAGGCCGGTGACCCTTGGCAATATGCTTTGTCCATGGATAAAGGAGTCAAGAAACCCCAATACGCTTGTCCATGTAGGCCGCACATCTTGGCCAGAACAGCAGGACGACGGCCGGTGACGGCCATAACAGGCTGCGCATGAGCCGTCATGACCGAGATCTGGCGGTGGGCGAGATGCGCGGACGGCGACTTATGTTAAGTTGCATACATAGCTGCTGAATTTAGACGAGCCCGGTTCGTCGCGGACTAGACTTAGAGCATCACTAGTAGAACCCTCAAATCCTCAAACATTTCTAGCATTTTAAGGGTCCAAAAATGACCTTTTTTTGCACATTTACGGGTTGAAAAACAGGGGCAAAGACTAGAACCCTCAAACCCAACCCTTATAATATTCCGTTATAAGGGTTGGGTTTGAGGGTTCTAGTCTTTGCCTCAACCCCAACCTCTAAAACTGTCACATTCATCACAATATGACTACAAAAACACAATCAACCTTCAAACATACTAGAAAATGACAATCATTGATGCATGGTTTAATAGTTTACATCACAAAATCATCATCTTGCCCATCTCATTGGCACCATCACCAAAAACTTACACCTCGGCGCCATCTCCTAGACCACTCCACCACCATCAAACATCGCCTTCATGCGAGTTGTCCACGCCGCCATCGCCACCACCACTCATCGGAGTGTCAACTCGAAAAGTAGAGGTTTGGTCGGTACCGGTGCCCGCATCCATCCCCACCGATGCCCAAGCTCGAACCAAGAGAACATCTTCCGCGTCGGTGTAGTTCGTCGAGCGGACGCCGGGTCGAGCAACGGCGGGTCGAGCGAACGTCTCCTCCTCTATCTCGGTGACATCCTCCTCATCATCATCCTCCCCGTCCTCCTCCAAATCATCTTCTCCCTCCTCCAAATCATCACCATCCCTAAAGGGGTCAAGCGGAGGAGCCCCGATGTCCACCTCCGCTTCATGGAGCATGTCCATGAACGACGTGGACGGGGCGGACATTTCATCGAGCACGTCCGGGGCGGCGGGCGGAGTCTCGGCGGCGGCCACGGCCTTCTTCCTCGGGGCCACGGCCTTCTTGCTCGGGGCCACGGCCTTCTTCCTCGGCACCGGGGAGGAGGCCGCCTGGCCCGCCTTGGCCTTGGAGGCCGCAGCAGCTCGCGGCCCCTGGCCCGCCACCTTCGGCCGGCTCTTCTTCGGCGCCGGGGCGAGCGTGGACGCGGCGGCCGGGGCGACGGACGCGTCGGCCGGCTGGGGCGGGAGGCGGTGCTGGCCCGCACGCCGCCTCTTGGCGCCGACGTGGGTCGTCGCCACCATGGCCGCGACCTGCCCGTGGCTCGGGACGGGCACGGGGGCGGGGGCAACGGGCGGGGCGACGGCGGGGCCGGGAGGGGCGGGCGGGGCAAGGGAGGACGCCCGGGGGGCGACGGACGGGGCGGGCATGCCGGCGGGGTGGTCCATGGCGGCGGCGGCCGGCGAGGAGGGCGGAGGCGGCTGCGGGCAGTTGGGGAAAAATCCCTCCCGCGCGAGTGGATAGGCTGTTTGCAGGTTGGAGGGGTTGACCCTCTCCAACCCTCACTTTTAGAGGTCGAGAGGGCAGCCCGGGGTCCGACCTGTAATTTTTTTTAGAGGTTTAGGGGTTCTATTATTTGCGTTTTTTTCGTTTCAACCCGTAAAAAAACGGTTAAATTTACAGATTTGAGGGTTTAGGGGCACTACTAGACATGCTCTTAGGGCACGAAAGAAGTCTGGCATTGTTTTCCATGGAACAAACGCGGTGCAAGTTATCAACCAAGCAAAAGTGGCTGTAGCTTTCAAAAGAGATCTATACAGTATGTGGTCTATTGGTCATTCTTGTCCACGAATAGTAGTACAATAGAAAATTCTTTGAGACCTAAAGAAGTGTTTGACCGGAAATAGCTGGTGGCGTGGCTATATAACTTGAACTTGATCTTTCTGGTGTCATTCGAGCTCCGTCACCGGAGAAACTTGTATACCGCCAGAGAAACTCTGTCAAACCTGTGGTGGAGAGTCGATAAACTTTTAAAAACTTTGACAGCTATACGTACCACCGGAGAAACTTGGATTCTGTATCACCGAAAGAAAATTGTATACTAAAAATAAAATGCCAGCATCACTAGCACGATAATTGCACGACCACCACTTCACTTGGCCAATATATTGCTCCTCAGTTTCACATTATAAAATCATATCTGACTACAGATGATATGGGCATACACATCGAAGTATGATGAAGTCACAAGATACATGCATGCCAATTCATAAATTTTCAAAAATAAAATGATCCGTATATCCCTTGTTTTAGTGGTGAAGCGACGCAATGGCATCCTGGAAGCACTTTTGAAACCTCTGCATGCCAGCAGCCGGCAGAGCGATGCCCACCTCCATGCCAGCGCCGCTGCTCCGGCCCTCTGCCACTGTCATTGCACCGGTTCTCGCCACAGACACGATATGGGCTGAGGCCTATGGATGAAACCGGCTGTAATAGTAGGTTACGTAATAGTGGGTGGCTCCAGGTTGGCAGGAGGTGGCTCCCTCACGTATAGGCTATTTTTTTCAATTTAGTTCGCAACTTTTTAATGTTGTGTGAGCAGTGTTTTAAACTTGAGTCATATTAGTTCTAACATCATATTAAATACATGCACTAGCCAACTAAGCGAAAATTCTGAACATGACTAGTCAATACTCAATACATTTACATTTCAAGGTTGGGATGACAAGAGGTTACTTACGTTACGTTGCGCTCATATCTGCTGAATTCAGAGCTCCGATTCGCCGTGGCACGAAAGGTGGCTAGTTCTCTTTTGCACGGAAGAAACGCGGCGCAAGTTATCAACCATGCAAAAGAAGGGAGAGGATTCGCTGACGTTGGAGACCATGACTTTGAGATCATTGACATATGGGTCCCACCTAGCGTGGCCCCACATGTCGGTGACCCAAAGTCACCTGATTTTGGGACTCCTAATTAAAGTCAGCCAATCTGCACCGACAAAAGAAAGGGCTTATCGTTCACAGTCAGCTGTAGCTTTCAGAAGAGATCTATACAGTACGTCGTCTACTACTCTACACTGGTCATTCTCGTCGAAGAATAGTGCAAAAGGAAATTCCTAGAGTAATAAAGAAGAATAAACCTCTGACCGGAACAGGCCTGTGGTATGTGTGGCTATTATTCTTTGGAAATTGACCTTTTTGGCGACATTCGATCGAGCTCCGTCGCCCCTGAGAAAGTTTTTTAATACTTTGACAGTTGTACAACTTGTAGGTACCGGAGAAACTTGGATTCTGCATCACCAAAAAGAAAATTGTACTACCAAAATTGAAATCCATGCATCACTAGCACGATAATTACACGACCATCACTTCAGTACTAGGCCAGTATTTGAAATGAACAAACCAAGCAATGTTATCTCTAGCTCCTCAATTTCACATTATAAAATCATCGTATCTGCACGACGAACAACGTATGATATGGTGGGCATACACATCGAAGCATGGTACGATGAAGCCACAGGATATATGCATGCATGCCACTGGATTAATTTGCCAAAAGTTGAAGGATCAGTATATCCCTTGTTTAATGGTGAAGCGACGCAATGGCATCCTGGAAGCACTTTTGGAAGCTCTGCATGCCAGCAGCCGGCAGAGCGATGCCGACCTCCATGCCACCGTGGCTGCTCCGGCCCTCTGCAACCGCCATCGCGCCGGTCCTCGCCACCGACACGATGTCCACCTTGGCCGGCCGGCCGAACCCCAAGTCCACCTCGTACACACGGAACCTGGGCGAGCCGGCCACAGTCAACATCCCGGTCCCGGCCATGGCAGCATCCTTGAAGCCCTCAATCCACGACTCTATCTTCTCAGGCGACCCGACCCCGCTCACCGCTTCCACGATCCCCGCAGCTACCGCCGTGCACGCGACGAATAGGCCACCGGCGCCCGCTTCCGCGAGCTGGTCCACTGGCGCCGCGTTTAAGACGGCGCCGACGCAGTTGCCGAGGTACTCGTCCGGGATGGGAGGCTTCATCCGCGAGCGGTGATCGATGGGGAAGCACAGGTATGTCCGTTTGCCGCTGTCGTCGCTTCCCTCTGCATCTTTGGCTCGCTGGTAGCATGACCAGATGAAGCCGAAGGTGGCGACCAGCGAGGAGCATCGCGGCGGCACGGCGCCACGCCGCCCCGCCTCGTCGGCGACAGCGTCCTTGATAAGTTGTATGTCCTCCTTGGACAGCGTGAAGGTGGCGAAGAGTTGGTCGTCCACCGACGTCTTGACGTGCTTCATCTGGTCGCCGGTCGGCATGCGCTTGACGAAGAAGTCCAAGAGACGACCATTTGGGTCGTTTATAAGAGTTCTGTCGATGACGGGGGGCGCAGGAGGCCCTTGGGCGGCGCCGGTGCTGGCCGCGGCCGCCCAGGCGTGCAGGAAGCGCGTGGAGCTCGAGCCGTCACAGGCGGCATGGTGCACGGCCATGCCGATGGCGAGGCCGCGGCGCAGCACGGTGGCCTGCAGCGCGAGCACCGCGCCGCCCTCCGGGAGAGGCGGTGCCAGCGGGGCGATCTTGACGACCTCCCTCGGCTCGTCGGTGGCCAGCTCTTCGAAGTCAACATCGTCGCGGTACTCGGCGACGGTGAAGGTGACTCCGTCGCCCGGCTGGTAGTAGAGCTCGTAGCGGTCGGCCGTCGTCCCGGGGGTGAGGCGGAGGCGGCCAGCTAGCGGGTAGAAGGCGTGGAGAGCTTGGGAGAGTGACGTCTTGAGGCTGGAGAGGATGGTAGCGATGTCGGCGTCGGCGTCGAGGCGGTAGAAGAAGACACGCTCGACGGGTGGGGAGGTGACCCACAGGACGTCGAAGAAGGTGAGCGGGAGGGAAGACTCCGGCGGCGGGGCGGCGCCGGTGCTGGGCGAGGGTGTTACGAGGGTGGACTCGAGGACGCTGAGAATCGGGGGTGGCAACGACTCTTGCTGTGCTGGCGCCATTGCTGCGAGTGCTCGATCCTTGGCTCCTGCCTACGGTATGTACCTGGTGGTGATGAAGCGGGGCAGCTTCGTCGCGTTCGTTGCATGGGCATGGCCGTATAGCTAGCTTAATACTAGAAGGCTTGGAAGACTTGCTGACATAATCTCTGACGATAACGTACCGATCCCGGTGCTAGTGCTTGCTGCTAGAATTTCGAGTTTTCCAGTGGCTACAATGCGTGCGTGGACGTGTCGTCTCCGGCTCTCCCTAAGAGGTGATGTATGCAAATCATACTTGCTAGCTAGCCAGTGGCCAGCAGACACCCATTCCAGCATGTCTTTTTGACTTCTTGTAGATAAACCGTGCACCGAAAAGCTTCATGTACAGACAATGAAACAATCATGCATGCATTCTTCTAGATGCTCTTATAAAAAACCAGTTGTATGTGGGAAGAAAAAAGACAAATGACTATTTTGTAGAGAGAGTGACTATTTCTCAGTCAGTTCAGAAATACTCCCTCCATATCAAAATATAACGTTGCACTAAAATATGTCTAGATAAATATGTGCAGAAAAAGCTAGAAAGTCTTATATTTTGATGGATGAATAGATTATCATATCGTTGTACTTGACGAATACCAATATTTCGATTAGATGGTTCGTTCATCGAATCAGAAATATTTACTTCTCAGGTATGTGAGAAATATCAATACCTATGGAATACACCAAGCTAGAGTACAAAATTCAATTTATCTGCAGAAAAAGCTAGAAAGTCTTATATTTTGATACGGAGGGAGTAGTTGTTTTCTTTCAATATTCATAGCTGATGGATGAATAGATTATCATCTCATTGTACTTGACGAATACCAATATTTCGATTAGATGGTTCGTTCGTCGAATCAGAAATATTTACTTCTCAGGTATGTGAGAAATATCAATACCTATGGAATACACCAAGCTAGAGTACAAAATTCAATTCACAGAGTCATTTTGTTTGACGGGTAGCAAATCATGGGGCAACAATAAGAATTATACAGATAAGGATGGTTAAGATAGAATTTTGAGACAAAATTATCATGTTCACGCCACTAAGTTTCAATCCCGCCTCCGCCCCTTGTCATAATTCAAAATATTGCAAACCATAAATTTGACAGGACAAGTCATTTGAAATAACAATTTTTACCCAATAGATACTTCTCTTCCTATTTGTGCAACTGCTATCGGTCAACCAACAGTTGCTATCAGAGGAGAAGTACTACTATCTCCATTTCTCAAAATAAGGCGTATATTTTTAGTCAAAAGTCAACATAGTATAATTTTGACCAATCTCATAGATAAAAATATGAACATTTAAAGATCAAATAAACATGCTATGACAATGTATTCTTTGGTGCGTCTATTGATAAAAATTTGGTATTTCTAAATATTTATAATTTTGTCAATAATATAGATCAAAGTTACAATACGTTGACTTTTGCTAAAAAATATATGCCTTATTTTAAGAAACAGAGGGAGTACAAAATAAGGTTTATGCCTTTGACTTAGGTACCTATTTATAACAGGCCAATATTAGTTACATGGGTCTGAGAATCTAAATATAATTTATTTCACAACATTGCAAATATAGGCAACCCATATTTAGTAAATATGTTTCTATCTTTCCCTTTCTAAGGCTACAAGTTGCATCAAAGTTTGCCACAAGACCATTATGATTGGGATATCTCCTAACAATCTTACCCTTTACAACCCCCTTGTGTCTAAATTCGGCCTAACTGTATTGGTGAGGAACCGAGCCTTACCATTCGTAACTTATGATGAAAACTAAGGCATTTGTTTCCAAACCTTTCAGACTAAGTGATGAGTACATGGAACACTAGGAACCACTCATAGCTAACAAGTCCCTCATCAGCCAAGCATTGGATGTGCCAGGAAGGTACCTGAAAATCCACTGAAGGACCTTTCAATGGTCTTTATCAAGATTAGCCATGTATCTCCTAACCAAGCTAATAACATATGATAAATCAGGACAAGAGTAAACCATGGCATACATTAAAGAACCAACAACACTAGAATATGGACTCCTGACATGTACTCAAAATTCTCATTCGTACTAGGACATTAAAGCTGACAATTTAAAGCGAGGAGCAATAGGAGTACTAAGGGTGTGTTTGGTAGCCTGTGTCACCCGAGAATAGGTTTCCCAAGTGAGACAGGATGACCTTATACAGGTTGGGCTGAGATTTTGTCGGGTGTTTGGTGGCTTGTATGTGTTGAGCTAGACTGTGAAGGGATCTTGTTTGGTGGGTTGTATCCATTGGGCATGGTGAGTCATTTCACCATTTCAACTGTGTGTAAACAACATTTCAGTAATGCTTTGTAGTATGTGGTTGAATTAGCTTAATTTATAATCTAGAGATGATCCTATGATTAAAAATATTATATCACAGTTTTTACTTATAAGTCCTCCAAGTCCAGGAAATGAAATTACAAACAGGTCACAAAGGTCCCTGAAATTGTTTTAGAAAAGCAATCTCGTCCTCAAAAAAGGCAGTCGGGTCCTCAAAAAAAGCTACATCCATGGCGTGTGGGGAGGAGCCCGTCGGCGGCGCTGGACGGGAGGGACGGAGCAGTCGGCGACGCTGGGTGGCTCTGGCGCGACGGATCGAGCCGTGGCGGCGCTGGACTCCTCCGGGCGGCGCTGGGCGAGGGGCACAGCCGTAGGTGGCGTGCGGCGTCGTGGGGTGGCGCGGGCTCACGCGCGACGCCTCGGGTGGGCCGACACGTGGGGAGTTTTCGGTATGAGCTCGGCCAGGCTATGCTGAGAAGCTCGATTCAAGCTTCACAACCGGGCATGACTGAGGAGCTCTTTTGGCATGAGGCGGGCATGGCCCAGTTTCCCACCCGACCTACCAAACACCCAAAATTGTGATGAGGTGAGAATATTTGAGCCCACCCGACCTACCAAACACGCCCTAACGGACTTTGCATCATGCATGTTAAAACGATGAAGAATTTTCTTAATGTAACTTTGCTGACTAAGAAATAACAAACCCGAATTTCTGTCTCAGGTAATCTCCATACATAGAATTTTCTTAGCAACATCAAGATCCTTCATCTTAAACTCACTACTCAACAAATTCTTCAACGTAGTGTTTTATTTCTTTCTCTTGGCAGCAATTAACATATCATAAACATATAGCAACAAGTATATAGGTGATATGTCAACAAACTTAATTACACACAGCTATCAAATTCAGAACTCTTAAAGCCACGTGACAACATAAATGAATCAAACCTTTTATACCATTGATGAGGAGACTATTTTAAAACGTATAAGGACCTTTTCAACTTATAAACAAGATCCTCCTTACCAGGTACTATGAACCCTTCTGGCTGATCCATGTATATCTCCTCCACCAACTCTCCATGCAGAAAAGCAGTCTTTACATCTAACTGCTCAAGTTCAAGATCACACATAGCAACAATACCGAAAAATGTACAAATTGAACTATGCTTTACAACTAGAGAGAAAACGTCAATATAATCAACACCAGGCATATGACTGAAATCTTTTGCAACTAACCTTGCCTTAAACCTCAGAGGCTCATTAGGAGACAAACCCTCATTCTCTTGAAGATTCACTTACATCAGACGGCCTTCTTTCGTTTCGGCCCAAGCCTCCGGCGATAGGACTCGCTTCGCCCCGTCCGAAGTTAGCTTTATTCTTTATACGAATCTGGATCACAATAAAATAACAATATTCACGACGAATTAATTAATCGTCTTGGCACTGGACTGAAAAAATTAATAGAATTTTGTTCCCGTCCTGTGTAAAAATTTGGAGGGAGACCTGTCAAAACTCAAAAGTAAGGTATGGTTTGATAACATAAATCTGTGTGTGATACCTGCATAAGTACAACAACTTTTTAGTTATGGAAGCAAAATGATAGAGACAGGTTTTCAGGCTTGTGACAATTGACAACAAAGCAATATATTTCTTGTTTAGACAAAAAGAAAATACTAAACAACAAGAAATATTCCTCTTTGAAAAGGGACACATATATCATGAGTTTTATGTTAGACTGGTAATATTTTACTGTCTTCCAGAAGGATATGATATCCATACTGAATCTTTCTGGAAGGCCATTATATTAGGTACTGCAATACCCCTTGCTTTGTTTCTCAAATGGGATGTTGTCATCCCGGGGACGAATCTAAGGCTTGCAGAGAGTGTGGGGGTAACTATTTTCAAGTTGTTCTTATGATGTTCTATAAACTGAGTTGAATTTGAAATGTCTTCTTGCAGCTTATTGTCGAGGCATTCTCATTTCCTGAAATAGGCACATGATATATTGAATTTGTTCTATGACACTCGGACTTCATATCAGACTGCATCCGTTCTAATGTAGACTTTCACACATTCCAACTGCATTAGAATATCAGAAGATGGATGAAGTATGCAGTGAATCATTATGTTAAAGTGCTTGACGTGATCCTTCATGATTATGATAAGAGTCATTTACCTCCTTGCATCTTCACCTGCCGTTCACTTCAGGAGCTGAATTTATAGTGGGGAGAAGTTCCTGAGGATGATCTTGAATATATTAAACTTATAATGCCAGATAAAATCATCCTTCCTTCTCTCAGGAAGCTGACTCTGCGTGACGTGCTAATGGACCAGTTCTTTATGGATTCTTTCATTGCTCACAGCCCTGACCTAGCAGAAATGCATTTGATAGATTCTTTATGCTATCTTCACCTCATAGCCCCCCACCCCATTTTATTAGCTTTCAGTGCATGGGCTATGCACTTGAAGATATTTCCTAGAGAGATCAGCCCACTCTAGAGAGTGCACACATAGATACTTATGGGAGTACGTTTGATGGTGAATCTAAGTTTACTGAAATTCTTCTGCATGCCAAGAACCCTGCCTTATTTGGTTTCGACATAAAGGTATGCTTCTAGGGAAACAAGCCAGTTCTATTTTTTTCTAGTTTTATTTCGTTAAAATATCGACTCTGTCAATTCTGTATAGAAACTGGATGGATACAACTACTTACTCCCTCAGTTCCAAAATGATTGATGTACTATGTTTTGCTGTTTCCCTAAGTCAAAAGTTCTAACTTTGATCGGATTTAAAGAAAAATGAGCTTCATACCAATTTATATGCTGAGGACATGAAACAATATCTACGGTGAATGCCCGTGCGTTTCCACAGACGATAAATATATCGATTATCGTCTTGTTTCACACATGTGTTTAGCTTTCACCTCTCACCTCCATTTTTACCCTCAACACGAAAGAAACATCTGAATACTTACATATATAAATAATTAACCATTGAACGTATTGCTAACAGTTCAAACAAAGTCAAATGATGCACTGAATTCCATTTAAGTAAAGCAGGTACAATAATATACATACCTCCGTCATATACCGAGTCATAACTAAATTTGCTCTCAAATAGTAAGAGTACAAAATATGTGAGCATCTTCTCAAGCCATATGAGCAAATTGGTTATTGGAAGTGTTAAAAAGCTAGAAATTTATCCTCATACACCGAAGACAACCAAGGAGCTGATGAGGATACTTTCAAGGCGTGTTTGGTAGCCCACGAAGTCCCCAACCAGGCCCTGGGGGTGCAAATTTCAGCCATTTGGTTCCCTGGGCTGGCTCACGTTCCTGCACCGCATGAACCTTAAAGCAGCCTCGGGCCAGGCCCGATAGGAACGGCCGAATCGGCCGTTTCCATTGAGCCACCCTCGACTGCTCTGTTCCTCGTGCAGGGAAGGGGAACGCGGAGCCGAGCTCGTCCAACCTCAAAGATGGCGCGAGCTCACGCGCGCAGGCAAAAAAGCGGCGGGACAAATTTCGGTCACCGCCCAGCAATTTTGGTCGCCTATTTCACCCCCTCCGCCTCACCGCCGGAACTCCCGCCACCATTTCACCCCCCCCCCCTTCGAGCTCTCTCCTTCACAGGTTTTTGATACGTCTCAAACGTATCTATAATTTTTGATGTTCCATGCTGTTATTATATCAATTGCTACATGTTTTGGTTACACTTTATATCATTTTTATGCATTTTCTGGGACTAACCTATTAACAAGATGCCACAGTGCCAGTTCCCTGTTTTCTGCTATTTTTGGTTTCATAAAATCTATTAAAGAAATATTCTCGGAATTGGACGAAACAAAAGACATCGTCAATAATATCACGAGCAGATCATGGAGTCCAAAGGGGAGTCGGAGCAGACCCACCAGGGGGCCACGCCACACTAGGGCGCGGCCCAGGGTGGGCCCGCGCCCCCCTATGGCGTGGTGGCCCCCTCGGCCACCGACGCCGCCTCTTCGCCTATATATTCTCCGCGACGCGAAAACCCTATTACGGTCGATCATATTCCACGAAAAGTTCCGTCGCGGCCGTCATCGTCAATCTCAGATCGGAGGAGTTCTGAAGCTCTTCCCGGCACCCTGCCGGAGGGGAGATCATCACCGGAGGGCTCTACATCACCATGCCTGCCTCCGGAGTGATGCGTGAGTAGTCCACCCCTGGACTACGGGTCCATAGCAGTAGCTAGATGGTTGTCTCTCTACCTTGTGCCTCCATGTTTAGATCTTGTGAGCTGCCTAACATGATCAAGATCATCTTATTGTAATGCTAGATGTTGTGTTTGCTGGGATCCGATGAATATTGATACCATGTTTATTCAAGTTGTTTATCTATGTGCTCTTGATCTTGCATGCTCTCCGTTGTTAGTAGATGCTTTGGCCAAGTAGATGCTTGTGACTCCAAGAGGGGTATTTATGCTCGATAGTGGGTTCAGTCTCTAGATATCTGGATCAGTGACAGAAAGGTCTAAGATGGTAGATGTGCTGTTGCTACTAGGGATAAAACATTGGTGCAGTGTCCAAGGGCACTTGTATTGATTACATTACACACTTTACTTCATGCAATAATCTGTTGTTAGCAACTTAATACTGAATGAGATGCGGATGCTGCCTTGAAGGTGGATTATTTAGGCATAGATGCTGTCGGAATAACGGTCTATGTACTATGTTGTAATGCCCAACTAGATTTCATAGTAGACATCTTGGCATGTATTGCATTGTTATGCCCTCTCTATTTGTCAATTACCCAGCTGTAATTTGTTTACCCAACATGCTAGTTATCTGTTCTGAGAGAGACACCACTAGTGAACTGTGGACCTTGGTCCAATTTCCTCATACTGTTTACACAACCTGCTGCAATCATCTGTTTCCTGTTACTTGCTGTGTTTCCTGCTGTTTTCCACACCATACGTTTAACTCTTTGTTTCTGCAAGACCGGAGAGATTGACAACCTCTCTGTTTCGTGTTGGACAAAGTTCTGGTTTGTGTCTGTGCAGATTCCACGTTGGTGCAAGCTCCCTAGCGCCAGGGGGAGTCAACATCAACAACCTTCCGATAGATCATCAAGTCCTACTGGATTGATAACCTTGGGTAGATTATTCAAGGGAAAACTTCTGCTGTCTACATCATAACCTTCCTCTTAGGGTTCACCAACACGTAGCCATCAAGCTGTTTTTTGGCGCCGTTGCCGGGGACTTGGAGGCTATTGGAAAGGGGAGTCTCTCAGTTCCAATCTCTTTTCTTTGTTTTTTGTCTTGTTTTATTTTTGTTTTGCTTGCTGTTAAAAATCAAAAACCCAAAAAAATTAAATTCCTGCATCTAGTTTACTATTTCGGTTTGCTCATCATGTCTGGTTCTTCTTATTTTGTTTCATCTCCTGAGGTTGAGGTTCGAACTTTTAAGCAACAAGGGGGAGAAAGTTTAAAAGATGTTTGGTACAGAATTAGTAATGCTCATCATAGGTGTGCTAAAAAACATTCCACTACAATCCTTCTTAGGAACTTTTATGTTGGCATTACCAATTGGTATAGATATGTTTTTGACAATTTGACAGGGGGTAACTTCCTAGGAACACCTGCTCTAGAAACTTGCTTTAAAAATCATGATCAAAACTCTAGGATTGAGGAGATAGAGGAAGTCATTGACACCATGAGTAATACTTTTTCCTCTTTCAAAACTAAGAAGCAAGGGTATATTTTAGATAAAGGAAAGAAATTCATGTATGTACCTAAGGGGCCTAAACGAAAACTTTCAACTTCTGATGTGCTGGATAATGGATTTTATGAATTTACTAATAAAGCTTGCAGTGGGCCTCTCAAGTTTTCTTCTCAAGAACTAGCTAAAATGAAAACCCCTCTTGTTGTGAATTATGATTTATCTGAAGCTTTTGGGAACCTTGATGTTTCTGGTCTTGACAATACTTGATGCATCTCTTCATGCCTAGCTCAAAGGCATTAAAGAAAAGCACTTCTGGGAGATAACCCATGTTTTTATTTGATGTTTTATTTTTGTTTTCTTGAGTCAAGGATGCTTGTTTACCTCTGTAGCAACTCATTTGTATCTTTTATTTGCTGTTTTGTTGTGCCAAGGAGAGTTACTAATGCAAAGTTGGTATTTATTTTCGGGACTCCATTGGGACAGATTGCTGTTCGTCACCGTTTAATTCAGTAGAAAATCAGAAAAAATCGAAAAATGCTGAAATGTTTTGTGCATGTTCCTGATGATGTTACGCAACTTTCATTATTTCAAAAGTTGTTCATCTGAGCATCGTAAGTGCCTCGAAAAAATTCGTCAATACAGACTGTTCTGGTTTGACAGATTCTGTCTTTTATTTTGCATTCTCTCTTTTACAAGTTTTTAAGTGGTTTCTTTTCATGTAAAAGTGCCCACTTGAGCCTAGTAACAATGGCTAATGTTTAAAATAGTTGGCTTGTGAGTTTTGTCTTTGCTAGAACTTTGAAGTATTATCTTTTAGTGCACTAACCTGCTAATGAGAAAAGCTGTTAAGTTTTGGTGTGAAGGAAGTTTTCAAGTGTTGATAGAAGAATGATATTACATGATCAAGAAGAGTGAAGAGCTTAAACTTGGGGAGGCTTACCTCCCCAGCATATTTCAAGAAGACTCAATCATCTAAGCTTGGGGATGCCCAAGGCATCCCCTTCCATCTACAAATTATCAGGTCATCTCTAATGGTGCTATATTTTTATTGCTTCATACTAGTGTACTCTTCCTTGGAGCGTCAGTGTGTTTTTGTTTTCAGTTTGTTTTGTTTTGTTTGCTGTGCTATACTTGTTGGATCCTAGCATTCATGTTTGGGAGAGAGACACGCTCCACTTTTTCATTAGAATACTCTTGTGCTTCACTTATACTTGTTGAGTATTCCTGTCTAGTTGCTGTTATTGCTGTTAGCTCTCAGTTTTTCATACATCTCTTGTTAGAGCTTTCAGTTTCTTTTGAAGAAAGTACTCTCTTGCTTCACTTATATCTGTTTGGAGAGTTGTCAAATAAGTTGATTGGTGTTTGGTTGGACCAGAAAAATGCTATGCATGTGGTAGTGGTATAAAATGCTTACATGAATCTTTTTAGATCATTTTCTTGAGTAATTTGATGCTTGCCAATTGTTTTGAGCTGTCAAGTAATTAATGTTTAAGCTTGTGCATCATGTAAGTAATGGCTATTAATGAAGAACTACTATAAGGATTTTCTGCTATAATAATCTGTTGCATGATTGGAAGTCCATAGTAGTCTAGATAATTTTTGGATGAAAGCTATGTGTTAACAAGGAAGACAGTGGGAGTCTATGGTTCGTCAAACCTTGTGTTTTATGTACATTCTTGCTATTCCAGTTGATAATGATGTTTGCTTATAATAACTTTGCTAGCCTAAACTCTGTACTAAGAGGGAATGCTTCTTGTACATCCAAAACCTTGAGCCAAATCCATGCCACCTGTGTCCACCATACCTACCTATTATGTGGTGTTTTCACCATTCCAAGTAAATTTCTTCATGTGCTATCTACTAACTACTCAAAACAATTATCCCTTTTGTGTCACTACTTGAAAAGCTCATAAGGACGTAGTAGTGAGATTTGTCATCTTCCATGCTAATTGATTTACAAGAATTGGCAGCTTCATCTGCTTCTCCACCTTTTATTTTGCATTAAAGAGCTGGTTAGTCCACCCTATAAATAAATAAATAGACACTCCTCCATGGTGAATGTTGGTGGGCACCCGAGGATTCGGTTAGCCATGGTTTGTGGAAAGTAAATGGTTGGGAGGAGTGTCACCAATAATGCTTGTTACAAGTGCAGTCCTAAAAACTCTCGGAACCGATCTAAAAGTTAGTTAGCCATGGAAGATGACAAGTACCTGCTATTTGATTTGTTGACACCTGTATACACCATTACCTTACAAAACAATATTTTATGCTCTCTATATGCCTTCGGGAACTACAGCTCTAGCACATGATGTTAATCCCTGCTTCCCTCTGCGAAGGGCCATTCTTTTACTTTTATGTTGAGTCAGTTTTTCCACTTCTTTCTGTCTACTTAAGCAAACATCATTGTCAACTCCAGTATAACAGTTTTTACATAACTTTGTGTTTGGTTGATCATATTCTTTGCATTGACATTATCTATATGATTTACATGTTGAAAGTTGAAGCAAAAGCTGAAGCCATTATCTTCCTTTGTGTTGATACAAACAATTTCATGTTGAGAATTATTGCTGCTGTGAACTAACTATTATGTTAGACTATTATATCTCTAAATGTTTTATAGTGTTACTCATGAAAGTTTGCACTTGTGTGATCACTTATGTTTACTCTTTATTTACTTGCTTGCAAACTATAGACCATTGGCTTGGATCACTTCATTCAGATCATGTGAATTACATTGTTATTTGATCAAAGATTGTGTTGGTAGCATGTCACTTCAAAAATTATCTGTTTTTATCGTTTACCTACTCGAGGACGAGCAGGACTAGCATGTAGCAATTATCAATTGCTACATGTTTTGGTTACACTTTATATCATTTTTATGCATTTTCTGGGACTAACCTATTAACAAGATGCCACAGTGTCAGTTCCCTGTTTTTTGCTGTTTTTGGTTTCAGAAAATCTATTAAGGAAATATTCTCGGAATTGGACGAAACAAAAGACATCGTCAATAATATCACGAGGAGATCACAGAGTCCAAAGGGGAGTCGGAGCAGACCCACCAGGGGGCCACGCCACACTAGGGCGCGGCCCAGGGTGGGCCCGTGCCCCCTATGGCGTGGTGGCCCCCCTCGGCCACCGACGCCGCCTCTTCGCTATATATTCTCCGCGACGCGAAAACTCTATTACGGTCGATCATATTCCACGAAAAGTTCCGTCGCGGCCGTCATCATCAATCTCAGATCGGAGGAGTTCTGAAGCTCTTCCCGGCACCCTGCCGGAGGGGAGATCATCACCGAAGGGCTCTACATCACCATGCCTGCCTCCGGAGTGATGCGTGAGTAGTCCACCCCTGGACTGCGGGTCCATAGCAGTAGCTAGATGGTTGTCTCTCTACCTTGTGCCTCCATGTTTAGATCTTGTGAGCTGCCTAACATGATCAAGATCATCTTATTGTAATGCTAGATGTTGTGTTTGCTGGGATCCGATGAATATTGATACCATGTTTATTCAAGTTGTTTACTATGTGCTCTTGATCTTGCATGCTCTCCGTTGCTAGTAGATGCTTTGGCCAAGTAGATGCTTGTGACTCCAAGAGGGGGTATTTATGCTCGATAGTGGGTTCAGTCTCTAGATATCTGGATCAGTGACAGAAAGGTCTAAGATGGTAGATGTGTTGTTGCTACTAGGGATAAAACATTGGTGCAGTGTCCAAGGGCACTTGTATTGATTACATTATACACTTTACTTCATGCAATAATCTGTTGTTAGCAACTTAATACTGAATGGGATGAGGATGCTGCCTTGAAGGTAAATTATTTAGGCATAGATGATGTTGGAATAATGGTCTATGTACTTTGTTGTAATGCCCAACTAGATTTCATAGTAGACATCTTGGCATGTATTGCATTGTTATGCCCTCTCTATTTGTCAATTACCCAGCTGTAATTTGTTTACCCAACATGCTAGTTATCTGTTCTGAGAGAGACACCACTAGTGAACTGTGGACCCTGGTCCAATTTCCTCGTACTGTTTACACAACCTGCTGCAATCATTTGTTTCCTGTTACTTGCTGTGTTTCCTGCTGTTTTCCACACCATTCGTTTACTCTTTGTTTCTGCAAGACCGGAGAGATTGACAACCTCTCTGTTTCGTGTTGGGCAAAGTTCTGGTTTGTGTCTGTGCAGATTCCACGTTGGTGCAAGCTCCCTAGCGCCAGGGGGAGTCAACATCAACAACCTTCCGATAGATCATCAAGTCCTACTGGATTGATAACCTTGGGTAGATTATTAAAGGGAAAACTTCTGCTGTCTACATCATAACCTTCCTCTTGGTGTTCACCAACACGTAGCCATCAGTTTTCACAACCGAGCGGCGGCTACTCCTCCGGCAGTCGGTGCTGGTCATCGGAGGCAAACAGTCTTCGTCCTCTTCTCCGAGATGTCCTCCTCCTCCTCCTCCTCGTCCGTTCCTTCCCCGGCTGTCCGCAGCTTCAGTGTAAGTCCTCCTCCGTTTCTACCTTAGATCTGGTAGTACATGCTAGTATCTGGTAGATCTTAGTAGTATGTGCTAGTATCTGGTAGATATGAGTAGTATGTGGTTGTATATGCTAGTAAGTGGTAGTAGCTCCTGATGCGGTGCTTCATTGATCTTGTAGTTCATGCTTAGCTCTTGATGCGGTAGATTTTTGATGTAGTAGCCACATGATGCTTACCTCTATGCGCTTCATCTGTGTTCTATGATCTTTTAGGACCCTGATCTTTCCTCCACGGATGTGCTGCCATTGCCCGCGAAGCCTTTGCGGTACGTACCGACGCCTGAGTTGTCCGTCGCGCCGCAAAAGGCAAAGGCGCCTCATGGGTTCCTCACACTGCAAAGGGGTAAGAACGTGCCTATGCAGTGGCCATCTGCATTGTCCACCTTCGTCCTTGCTAGGATGGCCGAGCTCGTCAAGGGTGGGTTCGATCTCGACAGGGGCATCAAATACAAGAGTTTGGAGAGCATTTGCAAAGATGTTCTCCTTTTCTGCGGCGCCATGGTGAGCACCACCCAGTTGTACAATCATCTCAGAATGTGGAGGTACAGGTGGACATATCTCCGCAATCTGGCACAACTTGAAGGAGTGGAATGTTGCTACTGATGTGCTTGCTGTTATGCCCTCTATTACATCCCTTGTAGGTAGAACATCCTAAAACTGATGCCAGCTTTGTATATTTTGCGAGGCGGTATACTAAACCCCTCAGATGATGAACTTGTGCGATGCGGTATACTAACCCCTCCTCAGATGATGAGGTGCATCACCGGCAGTTGTTGTGCTGAATTTGTGATGCACCATCTATTTTGCTAACTAGTAAGGGCATGTTTACTTCAAGCCTATGATTCACTGAACATTGTTGGTATGTTCACCACTCAGGCAACAAGGTACGTCATGGCAGTTGCATGTAACCAAACACCATGAAATTATCTCTATGAAACAACTCATGCAACCAAACAACGCGTGGTTAAAATTTTGCACCCAACCGAACGGGCCTGGCCAGAACATTGTTGGCAACCAAACGGGCAGCAGAACTTGGGTCAGTCCGCGTTTCACCTGAGCCAGGCCCGCCAGAGCCACGGGGACGGGAGACCCATTTTGGGTGCAAGCAACCAAACACGCCCTCGGTGTCTTGATCTGTACTTGTAGTGTGCCCACTCTTCAGATACCATACATCCCAAAATCTTCTTCAGCATGCACATCAACCATCAATTACCTTGGAGAGAGAGACAGAGGTTGAACTTGAACGTGACCTCCTGCTCGTACTGCGGCTTCTACTATAGTGTCGCTTTGTACACACGGAACCATGATAATTTCTGGTTTTTATATCAAAATCATTGCTAACAACCCCCCCCCCCTCGTCACCCTCCTCTGGACGACCCAGGGAAAAACCCTAACCACCGCTACTGGTAGCCCTCTCCAAACTCCCTCCGTCGCGCCGCCGCCGGAGGGGAGGCCGGCAAAGCCGCGCGCGCCCCAAGGAAGGTGGCGACGGGTTTTTTCTCTCGAAGCGAAACTCTCCCTTGGAGGTTTTGGAGGCGCGTGGTGGCGGCGGTTGCCGGCTTTGGGTGCGGCGATGTGGGAGGATGCTGACGACACGGAGGAGCGGCGGCGCCGCCGGCTGCTGGGTGTGTGGGGACCCCGGACTAGCCGTCCGAAATACCCGATTATGCGTAACACAATGATCCCATGATCAGTCTGTCGTTGCACATAATCCGAACTGAATATCAGAGTTTACATCCATACAATACCGAGTTTAAAGTCTTACAAACATGGCCATACTGGCCTAATTATACACAGGTGCCTTCAAGGGCCAATCATCTTTATTCAGCGGAAGCTACGATAGTAGGCTAATCCATCCTAGCAACACCCGACAGGCAGCTGACTTATGAAGATCTTAGTTCGCATAGACGTCGCCAAACTCCTCTTCAACGTAGGGCTCCTCGAAATCTGGCTAAGACAATAGCCAGGGACGAAACCAATATGAGTACATTTGATTGTACTCGCAAACTACCCCAACTTGAGTAAGCACTAGTTTTAATTTTATTTCTTAAAACTTTTACTTATTTAAACATCTCTAATCTTTTTCTGAAAAGGGTAAGAAGAAGTTTATAACTATCCTTTAAGAAATCAACATTTTAGTTATTTCTCAAAAACTTCTTCCTTTTCCGACCATATCTCAAACATGGTTCACTTCACTCCACAACCTCGTACCAACTCATTGGTACAGGTTTGCAACCTTCTCCATTTCATTTTCTTTTCAAAACTCAAAATTTTATAAAAACTTGCACATGGCCTTAGGACAGCCTCCCAACTGTCCATATCCGAGGACTCGGCTATTCGAATAGTTTTTCACTCTGCAGAGGTAGCACGCTTTTCCCACACCCATCCGGTCACTCATCGTGTCAGCCACGTCCCGCCATACCAGAGGTATGCGAAGTTGAGTTCCCGGCCATAGCCTGTCCTTTGCTCATGCTAGTATAGGACCCTGCCTCTACGACACTTTCCATCGACACTTAAATCCTCAGAAACTAAGTGTGAGGACTCGTAGTTCTGCCCGGCGGACCCAAGGGAGCCCTTCAATCCTCTTTCTCCAATACGCTCATACCGGCTTCCGGTAGACTTCGCTTAAGAGGACCCAGGTCAGGGGGTAGGTCCTCAGACCATCCCCTCATGGAACGAGGTTATCCTCGTTATTGAGGCATCCAGTGCTAACACGAGCAAATTATATGACTACGCCCCGCCCCATATGGGGGTAAATGTGGTCGCACAGGGTATTGGTTGGTCGTCATAGTACTAGGACACAATGTGCATTTTTTTTTCAAAACAACACCACCATTCTCCATTTCTCCAACTTAATACCGACCTTTCGGCATTTCACCTCCATCCAAGTACTTTCAAAGGAGTTTTGAGAAAATTGTGTTTTTTTCCCATCCTATAGTTTTAAATAACTACCTTATACTTCTACATAGGGTGGCAAAATAGTTTTCATGTATTTGTAAAAAGGGTTTTCCAAAATCATTGATACTTTTGAACAACTCCTGAGATTAAAATAGATGTATATAAATGCAAGCTCAGTGAAGTAGCTTGCCTTGCTCCACAAAGTGGTACTGGTCCTGATC
Source organism: Poa pratensis (assembly GCA_947311845.1). Classification (NCBI taxonomy): domain Eukaryota; kingdom Viridiplantae; phylum Streptophyta; class Magnoliopsida; order Poales; family Poaceae; genus Poa; species Poa pratensis. The sequence continues at coordinate 7,711,820 of CAMZMU010000072.1, forward strand.
TTCTGGTTTAACAAAACCTCCTTCCTCGATAAATCCGTCAACGGTATCGTCTAAACGTTAAACAAGCAAAGCAAACAATCACTACACTAACTCAAGCATCAACATAACCATACATCACAAAGGCTATAAATAGCCACTGCATACATCAAGCAACACAGTGGTTTCAATTTAATTGAATTAACTTTTATTTAATTATTTTCAAACTAAGGCAGAACTAGTTGTACACCATTTAATTCACCACTTAATCTACGTTGGTCACAAAAATTCAAACTAAATTTCTATGGATAGCTACTGATGTGTAGAAGACAACTCAATTGGATTGAGGTCTTTTGGAGTTATAAAACTCCCTACACAAATGGTTTAGTTCAGAAGGTCTTTAATCAAGTTTTAGCTACCAAACAAATTATGTTGCTTCAAAATTTAAATCCTTTTAGGGGTAACTAACCTTGGCTACAAGTGATCTAACAAAATTGGTCCTAGCTCATTTGGACTTAACATTAATTCACATTAATTAGTTTAGTGCAGTAGGGTTTACTAACATTCAATTGGATGCTAAAGATTTTAAACTGCTCAGTTAATTCTACCAAAATTTGGGGAGCTAAAGGATCCCAATACAAAGCTACCAAATTGGTTTCAAGTTATTTGGACTAATACAACTCCAGAAACTACTAGTTTGGTGTTTTAAACCTTCTGGCATTTTTTATACTCTTTTATTATTTATTTAAATGAGATGAGACCACTTTGGTGAGTTAAAGATTTCATAAGCTTTCCAGAACATTTGAGTTTGATTTATTTGGATTCCTAAAACTCGAGATATGAATTTGCAAGAAGTATCCAGTACTGTTGTTTTTAGGGTTTTGATTTTATTCCTTTTTTTTAAACGAAACGGTAAGCTGCCGTTGGATCTAGATCCAACGGCCAGCGTTTAAACACTTCGGCGACGACCACAGAGGGGCGGCGCCGTGGCCCCGCGACGGCGAGGTGCTCGGAGACTCACCTAGGGGGCTCGGGTGGATGCGGAGATGACGGGGATCGACGGCGGAGGGCGTGGGGAAGCTCTGGGGTGAGTGGTGCTTGCTGGGATGGCTCCAATGGCTTCGGCGTGTTCGGCTCCTCCTCCGCGCCATGCCAAGTCCGGCGAGTTCCCTGCTGCGCTGCTGTGCACGAAACACGGGAAAAACTCGGCGGATGAGCAAGGGTGCAATGGTTATGCGAGCAAGGGCCAGAGAGAAGGCAGAGGGAGAGAGGCACGACCTGGCCGTGATCGACCTCTTCCTCGGCGCGGCAGCGCACTGCCGTGCTTGTGCGCGGTGCTGTGGTGGAGTGCTCGCCCTCTCTGGCGATGCACGGGTGTGAGGGGTGTGAGAGGGAAGTGGTGGAGGTGTGTGGAGAAGGGAGGGAGTGCGGGGGTGCTTTTATAGCGGGTGGAGGTGCTCGGTGCTCCATGGCACGGTGGTGGGGAGAGGAGAGGAGAGGCGCGGGGTCCAGACGGAGGTGTCTGGGAGGTTGCGGTGAGCTAGGGGCTGCTGCAGGTGTGGTCGGGTGGTCGAGGGGAAGCAGAGGTTGCGCGCGAGCTTGCGGTGGCGTGCTCGGCCCGCCATGGCGTGCGGCGAGCACGGGCGCATGCGCTGGGGTCGGGTAGGGTGCGTGAGGTGCACCAGAGGGGCAGTGGTGCTCGTACACGACGCGGTGGAGCTGATGGAACCAGAGGGGTGAGGTGGGGCAGTGCGGAGGCGTGCGGCGCTCTCCGTTGACCTTGGCGTCGCCATGACGCGCGGCGTGCTCTGGCACGGACGGTGCGCACGCAGAGGGCTTCTGCGGCGGTGTGGTCTCGTCGGGCAGGAGCAGAGGAGAAGGGTGGTGTGGCGGGCACGGCGCGGCGTCGTCTCAGCGTTGCGTCTGCCCTCTCCATGAAACGACCCGTGCGGCAGAGCTCTGAGGACGGCAATGGCGTGGAGCTTCGGCTTGCTTCCTCTGGGGTCAACGAGCGTCTCTTCATCGCCCTTCGAGTGAGTGAGGTGAGGTGAGGGAGTGGAAACACCAATGGCACTGGATTGCACCGAATTGAGCTCGAATTTTGGATTGGATTTTCGGGTTAGGGAAGAACACAGTGGTGATCAGCAGGTGTTCGATCTAATTCCTAAACCAAGTCCAAAATTTGATTTTCTGAATTTTCTTTTCGTAGCTTGATTCAAAATGATTTGTCAAGGTTTGTGGTACCACTGGAGTATTTATTTTGGAAGTGTAGCTTGGTGATTTTGATAATTTCCAAAGTTAAAGAAACATTTGGAATTTTGAAAATAGAGTTTAGAATAAAATTTAAAGTAGAAAGGGAGAAAAGTATTAAGGATGAAATGAGAGGGATCACAATCTCTCCACTGAAATTTTGTTTGGAGGAAAACTTGAATTCTCACTTGGAGATTTAAATGTGACACTTGTCACATTATTTTCATTGTTTTAGCACTTGTTTTATTTCTTTTCTTTTCTTCAAGTTTTTATTTAGAGCAAACAACAATTCAAACAGCCATAATCAAACAAACACACAAAAGTTTTTGTTGATCCACAATTTTTGACTAATAAAGTTGGGTTACAATTTTGGGATGTTACAGGGTGCTCGTGGCGGGGCGCGGTCGGGCCGGATCTGGGCCGCGCAGCCCGGCCCTGCGAGCAGTCGGGCTGGCACCGTCGTGGGGTGGTGCGGCCAGCAGAGGGGGCTCAGGCGCGGGCGGATCACGGAGGTGTGGCCGCGCGGTGTGCTGCGGAAAGCTGGGGCAGCGGCCCCAGCCCTAAAAAATTGTACGGCAGCGGCCGCCATGGCAGGAGGTGCCACGGTTGGGTCCGGTGTGCGACGGTGGTAACCACGGCGTCCCTCTGCTCATCTTGCTGCTCCCAGCGCTTTGCGGCAGGGGAAGTTCCGGGAGAAATCCTTGCATCGACTCCGGTCGGTGCCGATGACGGTGGTGCCTTCGAGCGTCGTTCCCCTTGTTGTTTGCGTCATCGTGGAGCTCTGATCCTGACCGACGCGGGTGGTTTCAAGATCTTCGGATGAAAATCTAAGCTCCCTCGGAGCGGGCGACGGTGACGGACACGTCACTTCCTTGTTGGAGGCGTCGCTTTGGAGCGCTCTTGGCCCTCGCGGTGCGTTGGTTTCGCAGCGGCTGGGCAGGATGGCTCTATGGTTGGGGGAGGCGGAAGCCGTGGTGGCGACCCCGAACGGTGGTGGTACATCGAGGCGGCGGCCTCGGTCCCCACTACAACGACGGTCCTATGGGGCAGGGCCTTCACCTAGCGAGGTTTTGGGTGGCGACTTGGTGCTGCGTGGGCAGCAGGTGTGTCGACTCGGCTGGTTCGGCTCCGGGCAATGCGGAGTTTGATCTGATTGCTACGCCGGGGCGGCGGCCCCGGATTTGGCGTGACGTTGAGGTCTGCGGGCGGTCGTCTTTAGCGAGGGTAGCATGGGCTACGAGGTGGCTTGGTCGTGCGGCGTTGTGACTCGTGTGTGCCTTTGGTGCCGAGTGGTGTAAGTCAGGGCGGCGGCCTCGGGGTTGGTGGTGTGTTTTGTGGTGTCTGGTGGGCTTGCGTCGTGGGGGCGACGGTCCCCTCGCTTGTGCGGTTTTTTCGGCCGCGTTTTCCTCATAAACATGGCATTTGTACGGTTTTGAGCCCGGTTTTCTTTATAAACTGGGTCAATTCTATTCTTCTATACGAATTGCAGGAATGCCCTGCCCTCTTCGAGAGGTTTCTCAAAAAAAAAAATTCTGGTCCTTGGAACAGTAAGCATCTGGTGTTCTCAGAAAAATCATATCATGCTGGGAAATAGATATCCAGTTGCTAGTTCTGGTCTGAAATTTGTGTCCACGATTCTCCGTTGTTTGTTTGGTCAATGATAATGTAGTGATTTATCTAGACACAAAAGTTCTTTGCTCAGTCCACCTCACTCCATCCGCTCCCTTACAAATTCATTCGCTCCCTTACAATACAAATTTATTCGCCTTGTGTTCCAAAGATCAACCAACAATTTACAATCAGTTTCCACCTCAATGTGTACTCTTCAGTTTGTTGCATACATGATGCCCTCAAGGAGTGACATTGCTTCTGCACTCGTTGCTGATGGAGTATGAGCATGCCAAACTTTGGAGGCCAAAACAGCTCCCTCCGAATTTCAGAGGACCATCAGTTCACCGTACACGCAAGAAATACATTGACTGAAATAAAAGAAAAGGAGCATTATTACTTGACAGAAGATAATATTCTTCTCTACCTCACCTTCACTTTTCATAATATAAATTAAATACCTGGTTGATAGAAGAGATCTACACGTCGGCGTGGAAATTAAACGATGGGATCACCGATCACGGGAGGGGCGACGTACGTAGCGTCCAACTGCAATTTAATAGTAAATATATTGATTATGAATAACAAAAAAATGCTAGGGGCAGCGCTTGCACAGATATCATGCTTGAAATATCCTTTCAGTGCAGACCTCTTCTTTCCACAGGCAGACTGAATACTGTCGATACTACACTTAGATGGAAATGGAATAGCATGACTGCCAAGGCTCAAACTACATGCGCCAGCAAAGCAACAAAAAGATGCAGCATGAACAAAAAAAGAGGTTTGTGCTGCGCATAAGAATGTATTTAGCATATCACAAGCTAGACATGTTCCCAGGTGTGTTTTATGCGTAAGAATGTGTACAGCTTATCATCAGCATAGCCTTACTTCCGTGGTACTGCATACTATATTAGCACTAAATTATCCTGAATAAACTGTAAATCAAACCACGTGATGCATGATCGATCCTGTCTAATTGGACTGCAAACTGTGCAGCCGAACAATACAGTTAAGGTGCTCTGTAGTCTGTATATGATGAAGCTTCAGAGGCTTAAGTACCACGTGGTAGTACCAAAAAGGTGTGATCATTATATCTGAACAATTGTTTTTGAGGGATCTGAACAAGAACTTTAAAACACAAGACGAATCCAACTGATCTTCTCTGACAAAAAAGACTATGTCCTGACTCCTAAGATAGTAAGATCAGAAACTTACCACGATGCCGATGCCGCCCGCAGCCACCACCCGCCGGTTCCACCCGCCGACCACGCCGCCGAGGACACCGAAAGATTCGCCGCTCGCCGAGCCACCAAGGCCGCCGGGCGCTCACCAAGCCTCAAGCCGCCGAAATTGTCAACAGGCCACGGGTTGCTGCGGCGCTCTCGGGTGGCTGGGTCTTGTGTTTCAGGTGTAGAGTTTGCTGCTAATTAACCACGAGTATATGTACCGTGCGATCTGGTCATATGGATAATAGGATAAGATCAACGGTATAACTAACTTTCCACCGATTACTTGGGGAAGTGGACCCTCAGCCTCCACGCCCTATATAATTAAGCTCGGCCTCTCTCCTAGATCGCCCCAAATCACAACAATTCTCCATTCCTCCCAAATCTGGCAAAATGGTTTCCGCCGACGCCGCCCGCAACATCGTTGGCATCATCGGCAATGTCATCTCCTTCGGCCTCTTCCTCTCCCCTGCGTAAGCTGCCGCCACCCTCTCCCAAGTCCGCCCGCTTGTGTAGTCCAGATATGGAAGGTGGTTTCGAATTGGCTAGGGTTTTGCATCTGACGCCGCCGCTTGTTTTTCGCTGGTGCGCGCAGGCCGACGGTCTTGAAGATCATCAAGAGGAAGGACGTGGAGGAGTTCTTGCCCGACCCCTACCTGGCGACGCTGCTCAACTGCATGCTCTGGGTGTTCTACGGGCTCCCCATCGTCCACCCCAACAGCATCCTCGTGGTCACCATCAACGGAGTCGGCCTCGTCGTCGAGGGCGTGTACCTCATCATCTTCTTCATCTACTCGCCCAACAAGAAGCGTGTAAGTCCTCAGTGAGCCTATATACTGGAAGATGTTTTGGTCTCCGTTTGATTAGATCTGCCTAATTAACCCATATGCATGACCAAGCGTGCGTGCGTGCATTTCAGTTGAGGATGCTCGGTGTGCTTGCTATCGAGGCGGTGTTCATGGTGATCGTGGTGCTCTGCGTGATCCTGGCCGCCCACACCCACGAGAAGCGCTCCATGATTGTCGGCGTCCTCTGTATCATCTTCGGAACGGCGATGTACGCCTCGCCCCTCACCATCATGGTACGTATACGTCGCACACCTGTTTGTTGTTCTGGCACTGGCGGCGCTGTTGGTTTAGTTTGGAACTCTGTTAGTTACCGCACCGCCAGGCTAATTAATCTCCACGGTTTGGACGTGCCATGGGTTTAGGAGCAGGAAATCTGATTAGTAGTTAATCTGCATGGAACTGCATGCTGTTGGGCCCACATGTCTGTGAGTGGCCAGATGCTATTTTATATCAAATTAATTGTTCATTTGGCTGGCCATGGCTGGCGGCGGAGATGTTGTTTGTGTTTTGTTTGGGTTTTTGATACTATGTTAGGTTTGGGTGCGCTGCTCCTAATCGACTAGAACAACAAATACGTATAAATGGTCATTTACAGCTGGGTTCTGCAAAGATTTGGTGGTGGAATTAACCACATGTCAATTACAGCCTTTGCAGTTAACTAGTACACATGTACGTGCAATGCACGTCTATAAAATTGATTAAAAAATTGGTATCAGCAGATATAAAATCAACAAAAATATTCAATCCTTTGATACCAATGATAGAAAATCGTTTAAAAAATCATTAGCGAACCGTCGATCAGAGCATGGTCAGAACCAGAGTTTGGACAGTCGTGATTTCAGTCTGAAGAGTGACACATTTAACTGACTTCAGTCTGATCAGAATTTCAAATGTGAATTGGCTCAGATGCCTAAATATCGTTATTAGAAATTATATTTTTATCATAACTTTTCTAGAAGATACTTGGTCCAGTAACTAAGCAAGCCATGTTCCTTGATCTATTGATCTGATGGATGCCCTTTAGTCTATTGTTCACAGAAGTCATAGTATGCACTGGTTCAAGGATACATTTCTATCTCCTCGTCCAGCTCAGAACCGATGGCAGTGGGATACAGATGTGCACACAGGCTGATGAAGAATTTATGTAGGGAGGCGACAGTTCTGGTCTATTGGTGGTCGATTCGCTTCCCTAAAATTCACACGCACCATAGTAATCAAGATGTATATACTGGATCGAGAATATAGTTCTATCTTCTCGTCCAGCTCAAAGACGACGGCAGTGGGATGCAAATGTGCACACAGGATGATGAAAAATTTATGCAGGGAGAAATTGTACACTATTCTTTGAAATCCAATTACACTGAGATTTTTTTCATCGCCTAGCAACAGAAGGTAAACAAATGATTATTTCCGAAGATAGCATTGAAGCTTGAGAAAGTAATTGGTAAGTACATCGATAACTTGGAAACAGCCATGCGATTAATTGTACAGTTATATGTGGTAAAGAAAAGGAAGACTACAGTGCAACTGTGCAAGTACTAATTCAACCCAAGAATTGTAAATCAACAATTTATGTACCACATCATCTGGTGAACACCTGATAGAATGAGGACTCATGGTGTTATCAGTTATGCACTATGCACCAGCAATTCAGAATCAACATACCATGTTCACCGGAGGGAGATTGGGAAGAACTGCAGGTAGCAAAACGAAGCAACCACCAAACCTGCACAGATACACTCACCCGCACGTCAGTTAACAGTATGATCTTCAGGAGATACTGATGTACTTTTAACAGGTTTAATTCTTGGCACCAACCGAGAATTCCACAAGCGAAAACGTCCTGCCAGTGGTGCCAGTAGTCGTCGACCCGTGACACGCCGACCATTGCCGCGAGGAGCAGCGGCAGGATGATGACGCAGAGCTCAGCGATGTGGCCGCCCCGGTCGAACGCCCTGATTTTGCCAGCCAGGTACCACGACAGGAAGCCTAGTCCAGCGAAGGACCCTGCGTTGCAAACCAGATGAATAGGAGAAATCTGCAGTACTCTTGAAAGTATAAGTGAAGGTAAACAGTTGATGAAGTTGTTTAAATCAACATGTTCCGATGGTTTTCAGGGTTGCAGATGGTGGTTGGTTCTTACATGCGTTGTGGCCACTCGGGAAGCTCTTGTGCCCTTCTTTGATGACGGCTGCTTCTCCGTGGCATATGACTTGCCCGGTGATATTGTTGTAATAAAGAAGACAAGCCTCTTGCTTGTTCTTGAAAAAAAATATTGTTGTAATTCTAAATAGATAAAGCATCAAATTGAGTGTGACAATCCTGAATATAAGAAGGTCTGAAGAATCAGCAATGGGGAGTTGGAGAGCTCACGGGCACTCCGTTAGGAAAGCATCGCCAGTAGAAGTTGGGGCTTGGGCGCGTGGCCGGCCGACGCCGTCCTTGACCGCGTCAGTGAGGACGCTGGTGATGAGCACGGAGAAGAGCAGGCCTGCCAATTACGACGCAACATCATTGTTTACATCTTTCTGAACCGAGAAGCAAGCATAGCAGAGCATCAATCTGAATAAACTGACAGAGTTGCAGTGCAGGGATAGCCTGCCTAGTATCGCATGATGCAGGTCGTAGGCATTCTTCCTCTTCACGTAGATCCCGGCGAAGATGAGCATCGGCATGGCAACCGCGATTACCTGCTTCCAGAGCGCGGCAGAGGGTGGCGGCGCCGGCCAGCGAGCGAGCGATCTGAGAGGTCACAGCCCCGAGCGTCGAGCGGACCGAGCGGCGTGCGGCAACGAGCGGGCACCGAGCAGCTTGCAGCATCCGTGTATCCGGCCGTTGCGGATGACCCGACGCCCTGAATCTTGATTCCCCATCTCTTCGATGCTGCGCCTCTCACACCTCCAGCTTCCATGCCGCCGTCGGGAGCTACGCTGCTACCAGCTCCCCCCGGAACCTCATCGAGCCCTTCCACCGGTTCGTCGGCAAGGGCATGATGGACACCCTCCTCTGCGCGCTCAAGGACAACACCGTACCCGTCTGGGCCGTCCCGGTACGCTCCCCTGCCTTCAAGATTGCTCCAGATTTAGACATTATTTTGCCCTGCCTGTACTGATCGAATCGTCCTCGTCGGCGGCGGCGAGGAGGAGCAGCACGATCCAATCGACCACGTGCAGCCGCGCCACCTTGGCCCCGTGGGTCTTCTCGTGGACATCAACTCTGCCGCCGGCAAAATCCGGCGAGCCGGCATCGCCCCGGATAGATTCCGCGTCTCCAGGCCCTCCCAGACGCTTTCCGCATCAATCCCAGCCAAGACAAGTCAAAAAGGGAAACATACCGTTTGACTCCGTGTGCAAGGCGCCGGCGGCTTGCAGCCTCGTGTGACTGTGACGTCGGCGCTAGCGAAAGGGAAGGAACCGTTTCTTCGTTCCGTGCCGACTGCGACGGCACTGGTGGTAATTTCTTTTAGCGGTGGCAAATCTCGTAATTATCACGAAACAAAATAAAATAAACCGGTACGATGACATTAGCAGTATTATGTGATTTGGTGAGAGGGTAAAACGGGCAAAAATGGATTTGTGTTGAGTTGTCAAACATTGGAGCGATCTGGACCGTTGGCCAAATATTGAAGGGATCAGATTCAATGTATCAACACAAGTTTGCTCTTTTAATAGTAGTATAGATATAATCCGAGGTGGATTTACCTGTGGTTTGATTCTGTGCAACTTCTACCGATCGAACACCAGATTAGGCTACAGGTTAATTTCTGTCTTCCCATCTAAAAACTGCACTCATATATGTTCCCATCTGGTCAAACATACTTCAGGATGTCTGCCTTGTGTACATATGATCAGTCAGAAAAAGCCTATTTGCATGGTCTGTTTCCTCCTCAATAGGGTAATTCAACTCCTTGTGTCGTATGCATGTGGATCTGTAGCAGCTGTGTTCCTTCCGTATAGCTGTTGGGTGACGGTTGACGGTCCACAACGGATGGATCCGAAAGAAGCGGTCACGAATCTAACTAAAACCTGTGATCCAGCTCATCGCAAACGTATGCCTAGGGGATTTAATTAGCACATCTGTTAAAATCTTTGCCTTTTGTGATCCTTCCCTTTTGCCAACTACTCCTATGTAGTAATGTGATCGATGTTGAAACTGATGAAGTAGTATACTGTACCGGCCATCTACATTGGTTCCATGTCGTGGCTGGTTCTTGTGTTTCAGGTGTAGAGTTTGCTGCTAATTAACCACGGGTATATTATATGCTTGCAGGGTAAGGTGATCAAGACCAAGAGTACGGAGTACATGCCCTTCCTACTGTCGCTGGTCAACTTCATCAACGGCTGCTGCTGGACGGCCTACGCACTCATCAAGTTCGACCTCTACATCACGGTCAGTATAGACAACCCGCATCTCCATCCGCAGCTCAGCTGCTAGCCTTAGCAACCTGCATCGATCGATCTAACTGTCTTTTAATCATCCCGTACGTGCAGATCCCCAATGGCCTTGGCGCCTTGTTCGGCCTCGCCCAGCTGATCCTCTACGCCTGCTACTACAAGTCGACCCCCAAGAAGGAGAAGAAGCAGGTCGAGCTGCCCACCGTCGTCGGCGGCGGCGGCAACGTCTCCGTCACCGTCGAGAGATAAGAAGCTTGGCTCTCAGCAGCAGCAAGCCCGCCGGTCTTCGCCAAGTGATCTGATCCAGCCAGGGGCCGTCGAGATTTTAGCTCTTGAGAGATTTTGAGTAGTTAATTTCCGGATGATATAAGTGTGTCCTTTGTGTTAGCTAGGGTCCGAGTGTGTGCCTTTTGTTTCGTGAACCTCATCGTCGTCGATCGTAATGCAAATTATAAGAACTATATATGCAGCTAGCTGAGCTATCCCAGATAATGACACCACTCGTTGCTCCTCTCTGGGTCTACTCTTACTCCTACCTGATGATGATGGCTTGGTTCATTTGTCGCGAGTGCTGGTGACTTTGTTAAGCGGTCTTTTGTAATCTTTGTTTGGGCGGAAACCTCTCGTTTAACCGTGCAACTTGGCGTTGGCGAAAAGGAGACACGGACTTACTGTCCCCTTGCATGGTATGTTTAGATTGGATGCTATATCTTGTTTGAGCGTATCAGGTGCTTTTCGTGTGTTTTTGCTTCCATGTAACGATGATGTCTACGGATAAGTCATCTGCGGACTCCTCAACTGGCATGAAGGATGAAGGCACAGCGACTAGCTTCGATTAATTAATTGCTTTGTGTTTTTCAAGCATGTTGTGGTGAGCTCACCTGCATTTGATCTTGCTTGCACTTTAGTGTGTGCATTTGTGTGGGTACATTTGATTATCTTCCCTGTTGTATCAGTCGTTGAGATTTCAACGTCGGATTTCTTATGTTTTTCGATGTCCCATTTTGTGCGTTTTTTTTTTTGTTGTGTTGAACTTCTACCTCAGTATTTAGAAGCTTACTGCTGAGTAACGAATATTGAATCCCATAGGTTGTCTCGCTTCGGAGCTGGGAAGAAGCTGCTGTAACTGTAAGTATACTTAACTTAATTGACGATTCCACCAGGGCAGGGTTTCAGTGCTACATTGCTTTCTTTGAGATGATGCAAGTGCTTGGATGATTTACCCAAATTTTGTATTCAAATGTGTAAAATAATTATTGTTACTGCAAAATATTATTTATTTTTTCTTACATAAAAAATAGTTTCCAACATTTTTAGAAATATATTAGTATTATCTGTTTATTTTTACCGCACAACAAAACTGAACACACACACACACAACCAGCAGAAGAACCGACACTAAAACCAATTGAACAAAAATGCAGTGGATATGATTCGTTTGTATACCAACCACGGTATAATCCAACCATGTTGAAAACGACACAAATGAGTATGAGATGTGATCGAAGTTGAAATCTACAGGGGAGAAGAATACATCAATGAACAATGCATCAATAATAATAAAAACTTGGAAAACTTCAGTATCGAGATCGTAGGAGTGTTAACTCTGGCCCCGCAATCTTAACAACTGTAGTAAGGAGTAATGACTCTCTCATGTGCCAACTCTGTGGGGTTACTTCAAGTCTACAATTGCTCCTCCTCGCAGTGTGGTGTTCATCCCTGCCTCTAGCTCGGCGGTTTCTACTATCATGTGAGGCATCAATGACATCGAGAATGCTTTTGTGAACACCTTCCACCCTAACCCTCCTACCCCTAACCACTCCGCATGACATCTGCTTCCTCAGATTTGCTAATTCCGCTATAGGCTCCGGCAAAGAGACCAAATTGCAAAAACTCTTGTGACACCGTGAGATTGAAAAAAATGGATGTATTGTGAAAAGAAATACAACCTTCCGCTAAAATGCAAAAAGCGACTAAAAAGCATGTTTCTGGGAAATTAATTTAAAATGAACCCAAGATTTTTCTATGACATTGGGAACGGATGAAAGATATTAAATTAATATTTCTGAAAACAACATATACAAAGCAACTTAGGCGTGTAAAATTCAGATGGAAGACAGCAAATAAATACCAGGTAATACTTTCACATATGTGGAATTATTGGACATGAGATTGTTACGAGCTCACTTATTTAGCGAGAGCCGTCATAATGCAGGGTGATGTTCCTCAACTTGCTTTAGGAACCGAGTGTCCGTTCATGACAGCCGTCATAATGCAGGGTGATGATCCTCAACTTGCTTTAGGAACTGAGTGTCCGTTCATGACATGGTTACCATCTTCTACCCAGAAGCTTGCTGTTTTAATGTCATCTTTCGTCATTGACTTAGAGTAATCCTCATAGTTGTACACCACATTGTTCTTCCCTCCAAAATCTATGGGGAGGACATCTGGATCAATGTGCTTGTACAATGTCTTCATGGTCTCCTCGTTCTCCAAGTACACAAAGTTGAGTTTCTGGATTGTTTTCTGGTCAAGGAATAGTTTGAGAACCTGAAACCAGTTGAAACGTTTAAGTTGGAAATTGTATTGACACAAATTAATACGTGAATGATAGGGGGATGTTCAAAGCCTACACCTTAAAAGTAGCCTCAAATACTTTGGGTGCATTGAACATAAATGCAACTGATAGCCTCTCTGGGTAATTGTTTTGCACAACGCTCATACATTCTCTTGAAGTCTTTATGGGGTTTCTATGGGCGAGTGTCCATCCAGTGAAGTCTATCAGCCACACCATTTTTTCTTGTCCTTCAGGCAGGTTGAGGACTGCATTCTCAACGGTATATACAAGATACTGCACCTGTCCTTCGTGAGACGATGTAATCTGAAAATCAGAATATCGTGGATGTGACTTCTAGGCTAAGAAGCTAGACACTGACAGTTCCCAAAATCAAAGGCAAATGAAAAATTTAAACATGTCGAGTTCTTACCTGCTTTGCTGGTCTCATTACAACCACGGTTTTACCCTCTCTATCACGGAAACTTGCCCTGTACAGTCTACCTGTTTCTGCTTGAACAGAAACATCAGGCTGGAATAAAGATGAAAACAATTAATGAAACGTTAGTCACTTGACCAAGTTAAGAGAAACATCACTTGAGCAAAGCAAGCAAGGAAAATGACAAGAAACTAATTACCCAACGAATAGCCTCAGGCCTATAAGCTTCCCTCCACTTGAGACTTTCTTCCAACATTTTACTAGACTTGTCAACATTCCAGTTGCGGGCTTCTAGATATCTTATCAGGCATGATTCATTGCAGTACTTCTCCCCACGGGAAGACAAAGGTCCAAGTGCAGATCTCAGTTCACTGATCTGCTCACAGGAAGAATTGATGTGAAGATAGTTTACATGTCTAAATAAAAACAGAAAATAAATATAGGTCAACCTTGTATACATTATACAGATAAACGACGACCTTCAGTTTTCAGTTTTCTTCGACAAGCCCCAGTAAGTATTGATTGCTTATGAGGTTCCAGTGAAGTGCAAATCCTAAAAGGACTCGTAAGAGAGCTCCTTATGCTAAGTAAGAGACATTTTGCCAAATGATCATTCTCTTTAGATGGTAAATACCTGATCATTCATTGCGAAGAAGTATATGAAGTAGAATATATAGCTGAATTGCACATTTTATATTAAAAGAAGTGCACATAAGTATGTAACTGAGTTGCCTATGTATAAAACAGACTTGTTATCATGCTTAAACAGAAATTTTGTAACAGGAGAAGGTGGAGTAACAGAATTCATAGCACAAGCACTCACAATAAATCTTTTGGCTTGTAATAAATACTTCCTTTGTCCCTTTTTATAAGACGTTTTGCCGTTTTGGCAAGCTTAATTGGCTTGCCAAAACGTCTTATAAAAGGGGACGGAGGGAGTATATAATAAAAACCCTACACCTGGTAGTAGGATAAATTTTCCCATATAAAAGAGATAAACTGACATATATCTCTTGTTATTGATTTACTATGCGACCACCGCTCGGGCTACTACTTTGCTGTACATAGGTTTACAGTTCGACCATTTTTCAGTTGTTTAACACCTTCTTATTTCTTTTCATTTCATTAGCAAGGAAAATCAACATTGTAATTAGTTACTAGAGGCCATGTAGTTTGCATGCTAATAGTTCCACAAAATAACAAGAACGTGATAAATTTCAAATACCTTTGCCTGTCTCTGCTCGGCATCATCCAAATTGAAATGTGGGGTCTGCTTTCTCCAAAACATGATTTCTTTGAAATTTCAGTGAATCTCAATCCTTAAATGGATAAAAAATTGGAGTAAAATTAGGTGGCAAGCCCTTTTATAAACCTACTTCAGATGTTCAAACTAGTGTAAAAGCTTAATAGAAAAACCAGCAGAAATTAGAGTAAAAATTAGAATAGAAGAACATATATAGTGGAAACAGGTGCAAAAATGTAGTAGAGAAAATTTGTAAAAACATTCAGATCAGCTGGATATAGTCATTGTTCAAGAATTCGGCCGAATCACCGATTAAATGGCCAGTTAATCGCTGCTCGGTGGGTCACTGAGTAGCCGATAAATGCCGATTACCCCATTAATCGGCCGATTAACTGGCGAATTTGCCGATTAATCGCTATTCAGTGGCCGAGCGAGCCGTTACCAGTTAACGAATTCCTGAACAATGGATATAGTTTAAAGATCTTGTTGGATCAATGGCAATGTTCACAACAGATTTCGGTTTGCACATTTTTTAAACCATTAAAATAGTTGATATCGTCTATATCGGAAGCTAGTTTTGTCCAACCAACAAACCTAGTGCGGTAGGATGTTAGCACTAAGGACAGTAAAAAATACAAAATAGTATATGCGTGGACATCAAAAGACAGAAACAATTCTTTTTCTTAAAATCCTTGTGCATTATCTGTTGTCTCTGCCGACACAAAGTGACGTTTGTATTTTCCACATCTATGCTGTGATGTATCAATTCAGTTATTCCCCCCAGTCCCTTTTACACCCCTATATTAGGATTGTCTTAACTCAACCGTTCAAAGTTTATCAAGTTTAGAGAGAAAAAAATACCAACATTGGTAATACCAAATCGATACAATATGAAAATAAATTTCATTATCTATCGAATGATATTGATTTGGTATTACGAATGCTGGTATTTTTTTTCTTATAACTTGGTCAATTTTTAGGAAGTTTGACTTAAGACAAACCTAATATGCGGAGTAAAACTTTATTATTTTTCCTGCATCTGTTGAACAATGCTACACAAAGGCTAAGTAAACCTACATAGTTCTACAACGGCACCAAATAGGAGTGGCCGATCCGTTTTCTAAATCACATTGCAGGCAAATCTGCGTAGGGTTCAGTTCTTAAACTTTGACTTTTAATGGGAAAGGCTGTGGAAGCTAAATGTTTCAGCAATGCTAACTTTATCATCTTGCTAACTCATATGGGCAGAAATCCGAGATCTCGAAAACGCAGCATTATTCGGAAAGAAGATAAATTCGCAAGAAAATAGCTAGAAATATATCGGAAACGGCTCTTCAGTTGATGACATTTTCCGCTCAGGATTTGCTGACTTTAAGAAGCAAAGGCAGCGAAGCTACAGTGCCGCTGACTTTGCCCATTTTTCGGCCACTGGATCACGAACCAACAGTCCAGATCGGTTGCTACAAGATGGTTGTACAGTGATCTCGAACAGTAACTTGCCGACAGTGTTCCATGAACAGTACGAGATGAACAGTGGGATCTGAATCTAGGCTGTTCGATTTTGATCCAACGGTTCTCACAGCATAAGTCAGGCTACTGTAGCCGTGACTTGGCTACACAAAGTCAGCCAAGCCGCGCCCGACATTTTCATGCTTACAGTTACAGAGTTTCACAAACATGGACCTATGATGGAATTCAGGTCAGAGAGTATTATCAAGACATGAATAAGCAAGAATTTGTGGTTTCACAGTAGCTACCAATCGATCCATAAAGCAAAACAAAATCTGCATATACCTGGATACGCGAGAAGCCACAGGGAGACGAAGCAGCAGACCGGCAACTAAATCCAAGAACTGGCGGAGCGCTGCCTGGCGTTAGGCCGCCTCGCTACGTTCGCTGCTGAAGCTAGGGAACTCTGGCGCCCGGCTCCCTGCCGCTGACTCTAGCTCGTCAGCTCCAGCTCCAGCTCCCTGCCTTCCTGGCTCTGGCTGCCTCCCTTCGTTCGATCTGGAGACTTTTTTTCCTTTTGAATTGTTCGATCTGGAGACTTGAGATTCAGGTCAGGCGCTCGCTTCTGTTCTGTCGCTGGGTTGGAGGATGCGACGATGCGAGGAGCGAGGTGGAGCATTAGCCCAACACGACGGCCCAACAGCCTACCAGTCGAGCGATACGTGCGCAGTCAAGCTATTGGCCAAAACTGTAAAATAAATGTTTTTTTTACGGTTTCGACCGAAAAAGGTTAACCTAATAGTTCCGCAAATGGCACGTACTGAAAATATTTATAATGTTTCCCGGAAATCGACCACCAAGAACCCAACATACCTAGCACGAGGGGTGAAGTTTTCAGCAAAGCGGTAAAGAAAGAATCAATCGGGAGGGAACTTTCATGATGTGCCATCGCCGAACTCACCGAAATCCGGCCAAATTTCCTGCGAGAAGTTTCGGTTTCCAGCGACCGCACTCTCACCCTGGCACGCACGCACACTTTGGCCGCGTACGAGTAGTCGAGCCCCTTCGGCGCCCATCATTGACGTTGTCCCCAAGGCTCCACGCTGCTGCAGCGCCCACCAGCGTGTCGGCGTCATGGCAGGGCCCGTCTCTGCCTCCACTGGGTTAGCTCCCACCGTGCCATCTACCCACCGGACGACCCAGTGCGGCGGCACCTCGGTCAGGCCTTCCCCCTAGCACGGCGGCCACAACATGGTTGTCTCCGTACAGGCCGCCCGCGCGCCCAAAGTTGCGTGAGGAAAAGAGTAAAGCCGCACCCTTGTTTAGTTCGTGCCTCCGTAGGGAAGAAGATAAGATGAAGAAAAAATGAAAAGGATAAAGATGTCCAAAGGAATGTGGGTCTAAGTGTGCGCATATGGTGTATGCTGAGGGTTGCTGGGCCGGTGTGTGCTCGGCTCGCCATTGGGCGGCTTGGTTGAGGCCTCTGGATTTAAATGATGTGCGTAGGTGTGTGAGGTCAGGCCACATGGCTCTAATTAGGTCCACCCATTCATCAAAATTGTAGGCGTGGCGACATTTGTCGTCGAGAAGGTGGCTTCCGGTTGATTGATATATTTCTTTGTAAGGCTTTGTAGGAAAAAAAACTGTGTGCATCATTTTGATAAAGAGGCAGGCGGTATAACCTCCATTTCGAAAAAAATATCTCTCTCCCATCATGTGTTGGGATCTTCACCATACTTGTTCCAGTAGTTACTTAGTACTGGACGACGAAGTTCTACTGAATTGATCTAGGAGATGTGTACGTGTGAAGTCTCAGAGGGGTCATACTTTTGATCCTATTCGAGTTGAACGCTTACCTCGGAGTTCAAGACAGCGAGACGCTGACGACTGGTGCGGGGAATCGGCAACATCCTCACAGCTAGGTGTGGGTGTGAATCTATATCTCAAACCAATCTAGATCTAGACCTGTTACTTTCTCTTGTATCTTCATAGATAGATCTTGATTGTTATGTGTAAGGCGAAATTTTTGTTTTCCATGTGCGTAACCCAATAGGGGTACCCATACCACAGGAGAAACGAGTCCCACGGGTGCTCGATGGCTGAATTCCTGGTTGGACGTCGACCCCCACTCGGCAGATGTCGCTGGGGGGGGGGGGGGGGGGGGGGTGGAGGTTCTGGATCTTCACCTCGTACAAATCTAGAAGTCTCGGCCGAAGAGATCCAAACAACTCTTGTGAGGTCTACTAAAATGCAAAAGCGATTAAATAAGCATGTTTCCGGGAAATTGATTTAAAATGAGCATAAGGTTTTCTATGACATTGGAAAACAATCGAAAGAGAAATTAATATTTCTCAAAACAACGTATACAAATTAGCAACATATGTAACATGGGATTGTTATGAGCTCACTTATTTAGCGAGAGCCGTCATAATGCAGGGTGATACTTCAGGAATTACGAGTGACATGGCAGGCCGGTGCTCCTCAACTTGCTTTAGCGGCAACTGGTGACGATTGAGGTGTAACCTCAGGAGCCAAGTGCCCGTTCATGACATGGTTACCATCTTCTGCCCAGAAGCTTGCTGTTTGAATGTCATCTTTCGTCATCAACTTAGAATAATCCTCATGGTTGTACACCACATTGTTCTTCCCTCCAAAATCTACCGGAAGGACTTCTGGATCTATGTGCTTGTACAATGTCTTCATGCTCTCCTCGTTATCCTTGTACACAAAATTGAGTTTCTGGATTGTTTTCTGGTCAAGGAATACTTTGCAAACCTGAAAGCAATTGAAACGTTTAAGTTGGAAATTAAAACAAGTAATACAGAACTTGTTATTAACACAAATTAATACGGTTAATGAAAGGGTAATGTTTAAAGCCTACACCTTAAAAGTAGCCTCAAATAGTTTGGGTGCATTAAACAGAAATGCAATTGAAAGCCTCTCTGGGTAATGGTTTTGCACGACACTCATGCATTCTCTTGCGGTCTTCATGGGGCTTCTATGGGCAAGTGTCCATCCGGTGAAGTCCATCAGCCACACCATTTTTCCTTGTCCTTCAGGCAGACTGAGGACTGCATTCTCCATGGTATATACAAGATGCTTCACCTGTCCTTCGTGAGACGTTGTATTCTGAAATTGTATCATCATAACTTGGATGTGACTTCAAGGCTAAGGAAGCTAGAAAATTTTGAACATGTCGAGTTCTTACCTGTTTTGTAGGTCGCATTACAACAACGGTCTTACCCTCTCTATCGGGGAAACTAGCCCTGTACATTTTACCTGTTTCTGCTTCAACAGAAACATCGGGCTGGAATAATTTTTTAAAACAATTAATGAAACGTTAGTCACTTGACCAAGTTAATAAAAAAACATCACTTGAGAAAGGCTTGCAAAGAAAAATAGAAGAAAACAATTACCCAGCGAATATCCTCCGGCCTGCTAGCTGCCCTCACTTGAGACTTTCTACCAACATTTTTCTGGACTTGTCAACATTCCAGTTGCGGGCTTCTAGATATCTATCAGGCATGATTCACTGCAGTACTTCTCCCCACGGGTAGACAAAGGGCCAAGTGCAGCTCTCAGTTCACTGATCTGCTCACAGGAAGAATTGACAAGAAGATAGTTTACTTGTTTGAATAAAAAATAGAAAGACCTTCAATTTTTAGTTGTTTGCGACAAGCACCAGTAAGTATTGATTGCTCACGAGCTTCCAAGTGTAAACCCAAAAAGGACTAATAAGAGAGATCCTTATGTTAAGTATGAGACATTTTGCCAAATGATCATTATCGTCAGATACTCAGATGGCAAATACTTGACCATTCATTGCGAGGAAGTATATGAAGTAGATTATATAGCTGAATTGCATATTTATATCAAAGAAGTTAGGACAAGCACTGACAATAAACTGATTGGCTTGTAATAAATATAATTTATATCTACACCTGGTAGTAGGATAGATTATCATATATATATAAGAGACTCCCTATGTTATTGATTTATTACTATGACAGAACCGCTCGGGGTACTACTTTGTTGTACATAGATTTACAATTTGTCCATTTTTCATTTGCTAAAAACATAAGTTAACACCTTTTTAGTTTTTTCTTTTCATTAGGAGGGAAAATCAAGATTCTAATTAGTTACTAGTGCCTAGAGGCCACGTAATTTGCATGCTAATATTTCCATGAAGTAACAAGGACATGAAAAAAATTCATAATACCTTTGCTTGTCTATGTTCGGCATCATCCAAACTGAAATGTGTGGCGTGCTTTCTCCGAAACATGATTTCTTCAATTGTCAATGAATCTCAACCCTTAAAGAGATAAAATAAATTGGAGTAAAATTAGGTAACCATGGCAAACCCTTGTATAAACCTATTCAAATGTTCAACCTAGTGGAAAAGCAATAAAAAACGAGAGCGGACAAATGGACCTCGGGATCCATGTAGCCCTTAAACTGATTTTTTTTTTTTAAAACAGCATTTTAAAGTTCCAAGCAAATCTGGTAAAAAAAATCCTAGATGTAGACAATGTTGTATTCTACAAACGTGTAAAATATGAACTTGAAACATTTTGTATTTTTGGCTGCATAAAAATGTAAATATCTTACATTTGAAGTAGTGAACAGTGCAAAATTACAAGCCTCCAAAACCTGTCAGATTTTGCCATTTTGTGTAGTCTAGAATAAGACCGAATTTGAGTTGAGATTTTATATGTTTGAAGAATATATTATTGTCCTCATGCAGAATTTTTCAGAATTTTTTGGACTTCAAAGTATCGCTTTCAGATTTTGAAAAATAACAGGCAACATGTAGCTCGAGCGCTGTTTGCTTTCCATTGAAAACGCGGTACAAATCAGAGTAAATGTAGAATAGAAGAACATAGTGGAAACAAGGTAAAAACTGTAGAGAGAAAACTCGTCAAAAAATCAATCAGCTGGATCTTGTTTAAAGATCTTGTCGGATCAATGAACAATGCTGAAAACAGATTTCGATTTACACGCTTTTTGAAATCGATTTTTAAATTGTCGGAGTATAGCTATATCGGAAGCCTGCTTTGTCCAACCAACAAACCTAGTGCGGCAGGATGTTAGGAGGGTAAAAGTTTTTCTGAAAAATTGTATAGGTGGACATAGAAAAACAGAAAAGTTTACTCAAAAGTCTTGGGCTTTTATCAATTGTCTCTGTCGTCACAGAACCATGGGTGCCTCTTCCACTTCTTTGCTATCATGTATCAATTCAGTACGTATGGGCCTATAACGTGACGTCCTAATCACTCCAGCAGACTAAAACACAAGGCATAATTGACTCAATGAATACATCACCTACATTTTTTGGACCAGGGGAGGGACCCCGAAGAGTCCCCAAGATGTATTAACGCAATCGGTGGCACTACAATTACAAGGAGAACCCATAAAGAAAACGATGCTATGTGATATCTGTCGAAAAATGCTACACAAAGGCTAAGTAAACCTACGATAGTTCTACGACGACACCAAATAATAGGATTGGCAGATCCGTTTTTTAAATCACCGGGCAGATATGTGTAAGGATTTTTTCAGAATTTTTTGGAACTCCAACCTTGACTTTTAATGGGAAAGGCTGTGGAAGCTGAAGGTTTCAGCATGTAATCTCGCAAACTCATATGCGCAGAAATCCTAGATCTCCAAACGCAGTATGAATGAGAAACAAGATGAATTAACAAGGAAATACCTACAGATATTTCGGAAAGTTCATGCTACGCATCTTTCCTCCCCTGGAAAGATGAACATTTTCAAACTTGCAGAGTTTTTTGTTTTGTGGGGAATATTACAGAAACATGAACCTATGATGGATTTTAGGTGGATGCAGGGTTTCAGAGATTGTAGTATTATCAAGACATAATAAGCAATAATTTGTGGTTCACAGCATGCAGCTACCAATCGATCCAGAATGCAAAACAAAATCTGCATACCAGGATACGCGAGAAGCCCCAGGGAACGAAGCAACTAAGACCAAGAACTGGCCGAGCGCTGCCTGGCTTTAGGAAAAGAGATAGATGTTCAGAGTTGGTCTGGACTTCTCTGCCCCGTACTCGGATGATGAGAGCGAGAAGAGACAAGACGCAGTGGAATAGAATCACGCACTGGCGACGAGGAGGGATTTGGAGGTGGTTGGCTTGTTAATTTATCATCGAGGCGCTTAATTAGCGGAGTGGCTAATGCTGGCGTCGTTGACTTGCGCCGAGGGCGTGGCACATGTGGTGGAATCCGTTCGTTCATAATCACAAGGACCCACGTTTGAACACACCACACTCATAAGCCGTTTTTTTAGTTGAGGGGATCACGCCCCCGATTTCGTTCAAAATGAAACCACAGAAGTACAGCAGTTTGCTTCTCCCAGCAAGTTACTCCTACTTATACGATCTACTACTAGCAACGTCATCCAGGTTCCAGAAAGCATCAGGAAACAACTTCCTCGCAGAAACTACACATTGGACAGTTTGACAAGTTTTTTTTTAGATAAAGGGAATTTATTGATATCAAGGAAGTACCAAACACACCCAGTCTCTGCAACAACGTATTGCCCTAACGGCTTTACGGATGCACACAGCCAAAAAAGAAAGAAGAATTACAAAAAAAAGTCAAGTCCCGCTATAGCGATCTATTCCTTGTAGAAGCAGCACTAACACCACCGAGACAGCACCAGAAGTCCAGAAGTACTCGCTCACAAAACAATGCCTTCAGCAAGGTCATTGCCAGGCACAACCAATTAAAGTCAGATCTTGGATTTTCACCCTGCAAGGCAAGACTTTGAACTTCTCCTGTGATGTCGCCCCCACTTACGATGCCGCTGCTCCAAGTCACAAATCACCAAGCCAACTCCTCATCGCCACCAAG
Organism: Poa pratensis; assembly: GCA_947311845.1. Taxonomy (NCBI): domain Eukaryota; kingdom Viridiplantae; phylum Streptophyta; class Magnoliopsida; order Poales; family Poaceae; genus Poa; species Poa pratensis. The sequence continues at coordinate 7,734,683 of CAMZMU010000072.1, forward strand.
ACTCAAATCACCGTTGCTAGATCTCAGATCTTGGCTTCCATGGCATTCTCCGCCAGCACCACGGAACGAGAACATGCTCCATGATATTAACAGCCGGCAGAGCTTCGAAGCGCTCCCTCTGAAACCAAACGGCCAGGGTAAAGTATGGGTGCGCACGACCGAATCCCATCCAAACCAGCAAACTCCAGGCATGATGAGCCCAGTGGAACTCGCCGGTGGAGTCTTCCGGAACACGACACTTCAGCCAGATCGATGACACCTGACAACCGACAGATCTCCACCTTGGCACCGACAAGCAACCCTAGGACCACCACCTTTTATTCAATCCGAGCACATGGAGGAGATGAAAGACCAGAACGCTGTCAGATCGACAAAGCCCAGATCCCATTCAAGTAGATCGCACGGGAAGGCAAAGCTCCACCGGATCCCCTCGTCCTCCACACGCTCGCTCGGGGGATCAGCCAGAGCGACCGACGCCGCCCCGAGTCACACCGTGCCGCCACAAGGACGGCGGGTCCAGGCGGAACCCTAGACCCGCGGCTTGCCTCCATCTTCCGCAGCCGCAGGGGCTCTGAATCCGGCTGCTGCCGCCGCCTGGCAGGGGAGCGTCGCCCCGACCACCGCCCACGTCCTGTACCTTGACCCAGCCCCAGCCGGATCGTCGGAGAGAACCGTTGCAACCCCCTCCCCTGGCTCCTTCGGTACCAGGGGGCCACCGCCACCGCGGCCGGCGCCGGCGGCAGCGGCGGAGGAGAGCAGATCGGCGGAGGGGGAGGTCGGGCGATGAGTTTGACAAGTATAAAAACGAAGAAGCAACAGCAGAACTACTCCTTAAACTTCGCCTCCCGATAAGAAAGAAGATCACACAAATTCCACACCATAAGCCAATTTCAATCCTCCTCGTCAAAGGACCCCCATCTCGTTCTTTTACTGAACACTTCAGACGCCACACCTGCCAGCCGTCATGCCGCGTTGTGAAGCCCCTAGCGCGCCTTTGTTAGAAATGTTAGAATTTTTTTTGTGCTTCCGGCATTGAGGCTACACCAACTACGACGAGTGCAATAGTGAACACAACTATCTTGACCACGACTACATCACAATCGGATATCTCAACATCGACATCAAGGGAAACGTCTGAAACAACTCACGTGCAATACTGCAGTCTAACAACGTCAGCGTTCCATGCGACTCTTGTGTAACTGCAAGAGGGGAGAGAGAAGCGACCATTCGAGACACAGTTGATGATGACGGAAAGGAGAAGACGACGGAAGGGAAAAACTGTAATTCCAGTTGCAATCATTCGCTTCACTCCCACTACCACCGAGGGGGAATGTTAAAATATGTTTACGACTTTTAGATCATTATAACCCAAAATATTAGGGTTCTATGACTTTCTACAAACCATACTCATTTTCATAGCCAAATACATCGACTTTATAGTAAAGAATCCAGGCATAGTAAGCAACCATCTACATATATCTTCACTATTATTAAGTCGGATACAATTTTTTCGCAAAAACGAAAAAATCATTGCATTTTTCAGTCTGACACAATAGCACGTTTAACCCCATAATGTCCTTCTAAACCTAATTACGTACCAGCCATTTATAAATACATTTGAGTCCAAAATATTTGAAGTCAAACTGGTCAACCTACTTTCAGTGTGATCACTTTCTTCAGGTCTGGTCTATTCTTCAGAAACCGGGACACCGCGCTCGGTTTGCCGAGGTATGCTTGCGGTTTGAGCAAGTGGCGAAGGATATTTTTACCCAACATGGGTGCTAGCATAATCTGCGGATCGGTTTACCATCGCTCATTGAGTTTCACCATAGGGCTTTCCCCATAGCCGAGCATGACTTGTTTCTTTGATTTATGAGCTCTTCTTACTTTTTTCTTTCTCCTTTCCAACTTCCAAGGTGTTCATTGTAGCGTGCTATGTAATATGTTTTGTGTTTTATTGATAGGTGGTAGGATTTAATTACTGTTGTGCTCTCTATGTTTCACAATATATGCCCAACACACATGCCCTAAAACATTGGCACCTTCTCTCTTAGGCCTCTCGCAATGCTTTGTGTCGTCTTTTAGCACTCCATATTAGGATTTTCTTTACCCGGCCCATAATCAGCGAGGAGAGAGGATGAATCCTCTTCACACAATCCAATACATACATCATTACTCCATATATAAGTCCATGTTGGAATATATCTTTAATGCAATAATTTGTATCATTCGAATTTGAAATACAAGATACTCACCGGTATCACTGAACAAAAATCGAGTGTTGATGCAAGATTCAGTATTCATTTGTACATCAACCACAGTATAATCTACACCATGTTGAAAATGATACATATGTGTACGAGATGTCACAAAAGTTAAAATCTACGTGGGAGAGGAACACATCAATGAACAATGCATCACTTAGTCATTTCGAAAAAATGTGCCAACTTTGTATCACCCGCGCCTCTATCTCGGCGACTTCCGGTGTCATGAGAGGTTCTGGTGAACACGACTCTAACCCTCCTACCCTAACCACTCTGCATGGCATGTCTTTTCTCGGATCTGCCACTTTTGCAACATAATCCGCCAAAAAAGACCGATACAATTCTTGCGAGATTGAAATAAACGGATCTATTGTGACCGGAAATATAGCCGGCCGCAAAAATGAAAAATGATTAAATAAGCCTGGTTCCAGGGAGATTCATTCAAATTAACCTAAGCTTTTTCTGTGACATTGGTATGTGGTCTTTTTTGGGCAAATAATCAAAATAGATTAAATTAATAATTCTGAAAAAACATGTAAAAATTAGTGACCTAAGGTGTCAAATTCAGATGGATGACGGATAACAAATACCAAGGGATACTATTACGTATCTGGAATTCTTGGACATGGGATTGTTATGGATCACTTATTTAGCGAGAGAGCCGTCATAATGCAGGGCGACATGCCTGGCCCGTGCTCCTCAACTTGCTTTAGCAGCAACTAGTGATGATTGAGGTGTAACCTCAGGAGACGAGTGCCCGTTCATGGCATGGTTACCATCTTCTGCCCAGAAGCTTGCTGTGTTAATGTCATCTTTCGTCATCAACTTTGAGTAATCCTCATGGTTGTACACCACATTGTTCTTCCCTCCAAAATCCACCGGAAGGACATCTGGATCAATGTGCGTGTACAATGTCTTCATGCTCTCCTCGTTCTCCTTGTACACAAAATTGATTTTCTGGATGGATTTCGGGTCGAGGAATACTTTGATAACCTGAAATCATTTGAAACGTTTCAGTTGTAAAGTAAAGTATATGGAACTTTTCTCATACTGACACTACATCCCTTCACGGTTATGAAGGGATATGGTGTTCACCTTAAAAAATGCCTCAAATACTCTTGGTGGGTTGAACAAGAATGCTACTGAAAGCCTCTCGGGGTAATGATTTTGCAGGATATTTGCACTGTCTCTGGCAGTCTTTATGGGGGTTGCATTGGCCATTGTCCATCCTGTGAAGTCTATCAGCCACACCATTTTTTCTAGACCTTCAGGCAGGCTGAAGACTGCATTCTCCAAGGTATATATAAGATACCGCAACTGCCCTTCATGAGATGATGTGTTCTGAAATTGTTTTGGAGTATTATACAGGTGAACTTTTTTTGAAACCCTTATACAGGTGAATTCAATGCTAAGGAAGCTACAGGTCCCCAAAAAATACTTGAGTTGTTACCTGCTTCGCAGGTCTCATGACAACGACATTTCTCCCTTCTCTGTCGGTGAAACTTGCCCGTACATTTTACCTGTTTCTGCTTCTACAGAAACATCAGGCTGAAATAAAGAGGAAAGAATTAGTAGTAGCACGCTTGAGATATGCTGGTAAGGAAAGAGCTTATTTACCCAGCGAATATCCTCCGGCCTGGTAGCAGCCCTCCACTTGAGACTTTCTTCCAACATCTTTCTAGACTTGCCAACGTTCCAGTTGCGGGCTTCTAGATATCTTATCAAGCATGCTTCAGTGCAGTACTTCTCTCCACGGGCAGACATAGGTCCAAGTGCATCTCTCAGTTCACTGATCTAATCACAGGAGAAAGTAGTAAACATGTTTAAATAAAAGAACTTCATACAGATAAAAGACAAGGGGTAGTTTTTTCTTGGATAAAAACTAGTATTCATGAGAGCTCCTGCAGGCTCTGGTTGATACTGCTTAGTGCTTATGGATTTCCAGTCAACTGGAAACATCGAAGAGGATTCATAAGAGAGCTCCTGCAGGCTCTTGTGCTAAAGGGGACTATGGAGTTTCAGTCACAACATAGATGTGTATCAAATTGAAGGTAGAAAAGCTTGTGTAATCAGACATTTCACAGTCTAAAATCCTACGTTATGGGCTTCAGTGCGAAACAATTTCTCAGTTAGTAGACTATGCACAATCTGAACTGTCACTAAAATATTATGCAAAAATAAGAGACGTTTGTTACAGGATCATTCTCATCAGAATGTAAGATATGACCTTGCGAGGGAGTATGTGAAATTGTTCTTCGCACAATAAATAGATGATAAATACGAGAAAAACGGACATGTATTCCCCGTTGTCCTCCTTTTACTAGGCGACAATCCTAAGGCTATTACTTTGCTATATTCAGATATAAAGTTTTTCCATTTCAATTGTTCAGAAATAATATAAGAAGAAGCCTGGAAGCCATCTCACCAGAAATATATAATTTCTCTTCTTTTTTGGTGTAACAATATTGCATTAAACGCTATTTTCATGGTAGTAATTCCAAAAATTATCAAAACCTGACTGATTTTCCAAAATACCTTTGCTTGCCGCTGCTCAGCATCATCGGAGTTGAAATGAGAGGCGTGCTTTCTCCGAAACATGATTCCTTCCAGTCAGGCTCACCCTTAAACAGAGCAAAGATGTAGAGCAAAGTTAGGTACCTTTGTCCGAAACCCGATTGAAATGTTCATGTACAGAGATTTTAAATAGCACATGCATGTATATTGAAGCTGAAATATCGGTCAATTAATTTACACGTTATATTGACATAAACCGTTGAATATAAATGCATTTATTTTTTGACAGAAATTCTAGGTTCTAAATAAGTTTACACTGACATCTGGGAAAAAGTAAATCTAGACAGGAGGGAAAGATTTTTGAAACCTATGGTGGGGAGCTCCCGCATTGCATATAAGAATAAGAATTGGTCCAGTTAATTAGGGAAACTGGACCCAAAAACCAAACAACACACGGAGGGCAAGATTGAGGAAGTTTGTTTCGGATCCCACTAGTTCGTGTGGAATAGGAGTAACATTTTAAATCCTCTACTACATACTACTATTATGGAACGAATAACACCATATAATGCAATATATTAGGAGTAACATGTTTAATCCTCTAATACATAGTACTACTATTGTGGAACGAATAACACCAGCCAGTTCTTTTGCGCGCCAATGTTCCTACTTAAAATTTATTATAAACTGTTACGGAGTATAAGCAAAGATTACCATGATATGAAGCCTTACCATCCTGTCAAGTCTGAAAAATATTATGGACCACAAGTACACAAATAAGAGCAAAAGTCTTCTTCGTATTCTTGAAAAATGGAAACGATTTTTTCAAGCTTTTTCAGTTGTTTTTGTTGGCGAAAACGATGGGTTACCCCTTCGGCCTTCCCCTTGTTTGCTACTCCATCCGTATCAAAATATAAGATGTTTTACATACTTTTGGTGCACATGTAACTTTACACTAGAACATGTGTAGATACATGTGGGACAAAAATAGGTAGAATATTTTATATTTTGATACAGAGCGAGTAGTATCGTATATTAATTCAGTAGGCCAAACCTTATGACAATAACTTCCTGATTAACCATCAACTGCTCCACCAGACCAGAAAACGCAACCACACGTGATTTTGAGCTCAAAGTGGTCGTATTCATCGCCTGAATAGATAGAAGAGATGACCCAGTTTATAAGGAAAACCGGGACCAAAAACCATACAAACTGTACAATGTCCTGTTTATAAGGAAAACAGGGCAAAAAAACGCACATGCGAGACGACCCGCCGCCCACACGACACAAGCCGACCAAACACCACAAATACACGCCACCTGCTCCGGGGCCGCCGCCCCGGCGTCACAACCAGGACGAAGCCTCGCATAGCCCGAAATCGAACCAGTCATGGTCGACGAACCTGCTGTCCACACAGCAACAGGACGCCACCAAATCCTACCTGTTCCGGGGCCGCCGCCCCGGCGTAGCAACCAGATCAACCTTCGCATAGTGTCGACCTCCAAGCTCTACCATGGGCCGCCACGGCACCCATGCCGCACCTCAGCAGCAACCGCAGGTCCAGGGCCGCCGCCCCGGCTTCCACGCCTCCCGGACGCCGGAGCACGGCGGCAGGAGAGGCCACCTCCTGCCTCCGCGCCGGAGCCTCCGCCAACCTCCTGTAGCACCGGGCGTCGCCGCCCTGCCACGCAACATCTCCATCGCGACGGCCCGCCCGGCCCACTTTGGCCCAGATCGAGCCCGGCTTCTCCTCTGCATCATCGGCCGGCACATCGGCACATCACCGTCCCGCGTCCGCAGCCGCGCCCAGCCGCGTCTCCGCGCCGCCGCACCACCGCACTCCAACGCCGCCACCGACTGAAGCTCGCCGTCGAGCGCCCACCACGGAAGACCCGCGAAGCAGGAGAAACACGCCCCGCCGCCACCTTCCTCGGGCGCGCCCGGCTTTGCCGGCGCCCCCTCCGGCGGCGGCGACGCGGGGGGAGGGCGGGAGGGCCCCGGCGGCGGCGCTCCTAGGGTTTCCACCTGGAGTCGCCCAGGGAGGGCGACGCGGGGGTGGGGGTCGCGGGGTCATATGACATAACCACACGTGATTCACTATACGAACAAGCACACACCCTCTATTTGGATCTGCTATCTGAGCTCCTCTACAACTGATCGCATTCTTCTCTGGAGCAATGCTGCGCAAGAGACAAGTAAGCCTTCTAGCATGTTGATACTTTATATAAGGGAGAAAGTTGTGGAGGATGAAGGCTTCAACATGTTGATACTTTTATCATCTTCTAGATGGCTGATATTGGCAGAAATCGTGTGGCGGCATGATCTTGGGATCTCTGAAAGTCTACGGTCCATTTTTGGTACTCCCTCCGTTTACTTTTACATTGCCTTCTAGCTTTTCTAAATTTTCTCCTTTTACACTGCGTTCTGCATTTTTGGCAATTGAATTCCTAATTTACCCCCGCTTTAATCTTCCGTGGCATTGAATTCTGCCGCAAGTGGCTCGCCTTCCTGATGAGGGTCTCGCGCGCGCACAGAGCTAGAAAGGGTTGGAATTAAATAGATGAGGAGGCGAGGTGACAAAGCCCAATGCATGCATGGTTTTGATGGCAAGCAGCTCGATTGATTCTCTCGCATATGCATGTACGATGAGGGGCACTCTAGTCCATCCATTCTCTAATTTATTCCCTCCCCAGATTTTTTTGGTATCTATGCTTGGGATAGAACGCAATGTAAAAATAAACGGAGGGAGTACTCTAAAGAAGAAGTTGGACTGCCGCCTATCGCTAGCAGAAACAGGGAAAGTAAACAGGAGGTGAGTGGATGGAAGAGAATCAGCACATGAGTGGACAGAAGAGAATCAGCACATGAGAGCATGCAAGAGAATCACCGCCATACAGGCGAATCTCTATGGTTCATACTTGCATAGTTACAGTATAGAAAAAAAGCAGGATTTCACATGAACAGAACATGATGAGTTTCCAGGTGGATGGCTTCAGATATAGCACAGCTAGTTTAACATCATCAGAGCAAATATCCCCGCAGCCTCTACGTATCCAGCCAGATACAACAAGAACAAGAAACGAGAAAGGTAAAAGGAAAGCCACCATACCAGGATACGCGACCAGGGGAGAAGACGTAGCAGCACCGCGAAGCCGTCTCAGCCACGGAATGGCTGCAGGCGAGAACTGGCCGGCGCCGGCGTTAGGAGAGGAGAAATGTGGAGGACTCTGGACTTCTCTCCAGCTCCAGCCCTCTCGGAGCCGCAACAATAAAACAGGGGACAGGGAGCAGAGAGAGAAGGCAACGAAGCCGTGTGATGGATCACGCACTTGCGATGAGGAGGGATTTCGTGGAGCACGCCATCGCCATTGAAGGGTCAAATTTCTGGTTAGCTTGATTTATACAGATGGTCGACGGGGGACGCGGGGCTCTAGACTGACCGGGCTGGTGCCGGCATCGCTGTGACGCGACGCGTGCGCTTTCAAAGCACGGCTGCTTCTGTGAACCGAAACGTCGGATTTGGTCAGTGTTGGGGACGGTGGTAAACATTGGTGGACGGCGCAACGAGAATGTGAGATGACGAAATCCGAATATTGTGTGGACTGTAGAGAAAAAACCAACCATCATTCGGAGCAAGTGCACCCTATTCATCCATCGTCATCTTTACCAAACTACTCCCTCCGTTCCCAAATACTCCCCCCGTTTCAATTTAATTGACTTGATATGTGGTGGATATCAAGTCAATTAAATTGGAACGGAGGGAGTATAAGATGTTTTACCTTTTGTGCACATTCACATGCATACAAGTGTATCTAGACATATTTCATGTGTAGATTCACTCATTTTATTATGCATGTAGACAACATGTGTAACACCTAAAACATCTTATATTTAGGAACGGAGGGGGTAGGTGCGTCTATGGAGCACTATGTGTTTATTATTTATCCTCTTAGTTTGCACCAATTTTACCGACAAAAATACATAAATCTACGATAGAAAATCAATATCAGCCGGAGCAAAACACCCCGACCCTCTCCCGTTCCCCACCTACAGTGCTCGGAAGGCGATTTTTGGGCGATCTCGTGCGCTCCAGCTCGCCGGCGGCGGTCCGGCCGATTCCTCGCCCTCCGCGGCCGCTCCGGCGGCGGGAGGACGGGGGATCGACGGATCCCGCCGTGTACATAGCCTAGGTGTGCGTGGGTGCCTGCCGGCGGCGCTTTGGAGTTGGAGGCGTGGCCGGAGAGGCTTTTGGCGGCGGCGGTTCCCTCCTCTGTTTCTTGCTTCTCCGGTGGAGGGCTTGGACAGATCTGCCGTCTTGGGTGCGGCCGCAGCTCTCCGGAGTCGTGGCGCACTCTCCTTCGAGCTGGTGGCCATGGTGGTGGCGCCAACTCCAGATCTAGGGTTTCGGCGGCTTCCACTTCGGTGGGGCCTCGTGCTTTTGCTTAATCTCTCTGGGAGGTTGCAGGTGCGGTGCTTCTCTTCGTCGGTGTTCCTGGTGGGCTTGCGGAAGATGGATGGAGCCGTCATCTTCGTCTCCGGCGCGAGGCGGCGATGGTGGTCTGGCGGCGGCTCAGCGCCGATGCTCGTTCAGCGGCAAGATTCCGGCGCCTGCGTCGGATGGTTCATGCGGCGATCTCAACAAGGTTGGCTGAGCTTCTTCCATAGGTGTGTGGTGTGCGTGGTGGTGACAGGATCGTCGCCTGTGGCGAGGCCTGCAGTTGCGTTCGTGCGTGTGTGCTCTGTTCTTCTTTGATCCTGTACACGACTCCCTTCAAAAAAAAAGAAAATCAATATCAGCCAGCTTCATCATAAAATATATTTTTTATACTACTTACTACCTTTTTTTAATATAAAGTTGTGTGCATCATCATGATGCAGAGGCTCGAGCTTTGCTCCCATTTTGGGGAAAAATTAATCAAACTGAATAATATATGACTTTTCAATAAATTTAGATGTTTTACATTTTGAAACGAATGTAGTATAAAGTAGACAACCTGAGCATTAGTTCGCCACCCCTCCTACGTAGTTCTGTTGTAGGATCAATCTTCTTCTATGGTTCAAGAGCAATTGTTCTTATTAAATCGTTGGCTCGCTTCCAATAAACTCTAATACATAGTTCAAACGAGCCACTTTGGGTGGTCCTTCATTCATGTAATGTTTTGTTTTTCTCTATTGGAAGCAAAAAAAAAAACGGATTTTTGTGTTAAATGCACTCTTTATTAAGATTTCAATGTGCAGATCCCTTATTAGCAAAAAATAATAAATTAAAGTTATTTATTTCCAAATTTAACATGGTGTCAGGCATTTCCACCAAAATGTATGTAATTATATTTATTTTATACTCACACAGGTCATTATTCGTTGTAAAAATGCCACATTTTGACCATATTCCTTGATTGAACATGAAACTGAATTTTCTGTGGCAAACATGTAGGTGGGTCGTTTGTATCTAAAATCACATCAGTTTCATGACATTTAAGTTCAATATGTGTGCTCGTCACTAGATCATTCGTACTTTTTAAGGTCATGTACAATGGTCTTATCGTAGTAGTGCCAAATAGGTTGATTGATGAATTGGAATAGAGAGAAGAAGAGAGTGTGCCTTCTCCTAGGCAAGAGGCGGTATCTTAGTAAGAAAGACCGGAATATCCTCTCAATTGTACAACATCTCATCAGAAAATGCAAATGGAGTCCGAGGTTCATGTAGCTTGTTTTTTCAAATAAATTAAAATCCGCACTTTATTGTTTCGAAAAATAGAGAAAACAAACCCAGATGTCGATAGGGTTGAGATCTACAAGTGTGCAAAATTTGAACTCAAAAGTCATTGTCCTTTGTGCTACACAAAAAAGACAAACCGGGCAAGAAATTTTGCACACATAGATCTTATCACTATATACATCTGGATTTTTTTCTCATTTTTTAAAAACTTCAAATCCAAATTTTTATTTTTCCAAAAAACGAGCTACACCACCCCCCCCCCCCACTTCATCTCACCAGCTCGAACCTTTGGACGTCTAGTGGGAAAAGAATTTGTCCTCGCCATCAAACGTCAAGAAAAGGGAGCGCAGCGGAAACCTATTATATTCATGGTGAAACATCTGGAAGGAACGAAACGGGCGAATTTTTTAAGGAAAGAGAAAGCCCTACACCGAGGTGATGCACCACACCCTCGACGACATTCGCATGCATTCGACTAGTAGTTTCTTAATTCGGGAGTAATTCCCAGGCCGAAGCGAGGGGAGTCCTACGGGACTTTCCGATTTCGTAAAACTCTGGTTACCATATTCTTCTAAATTGAAAGGTAGAGCTCTTGCCGATTTCTTGAAAGAAAAAAAGAGCTACATGAAGCTCGGGCTTCAAAATGCCTCACTCAATATTTCATCTCTTAGTTACATATTTTCTAGTTTAGTTTTCATCACTCCATGATTTTAGACGTATGCAAACATGAATTGCTAGAGGTAACACTAAGACATGACCCATTGTATGGCTTATTATTTTTATCTAAATGACATGCATGTCATTAGGGAAGTTTGTCTTATCAACCATTATACATAAGCTGAATTGTTGGTTTTGTGTGTCACCAAATGAGCACCTTAACTAAATTTTCTCACATACCTTGTACCCCGCCACAAAGAAAACTCGGGTACTATCTTACACAAAGCTTCTAGTATGGGGACTACAAGACTATAAACTGTAATGGCTGAAAACCCTACTTAATTACATGACTTCTACTGTTGCTCGGCCTTTTTTGGTAGCTTTATGCAACCCTACAACTCAGCATCTTCTCCATCGTCATCTATCTCGTACGTGATATGTACTAGTTGAGGCCTTTGATTTCTCTAGAATTATCTGGTTTCTCATAGATGATCTCCTCCTTCTCCAGTTGATGCTCATGGTTATCCTTCTCGATATCTAAGAGCCTAAGCAAAGGTTTGAAAAAATACATAGAGATAAGTACACCATACTCAACAAGTTCAGATATTAGATAAAGTGTTTGGAAGGCTCTATCTATAGCTGATACCTTAGGTGTGTAAAATCTACATGGTACACATTGCGTTGGTGCCAGGGGCGGATCCACACCTCTAGCAACAGTGGCAATGGCCCAGGGTGCATAATCTTTTTCTGCCTACATATTTGTGAATATTTTTATTTGGCCTAGCAATTATCCTAAGTACAACACAAAATGCAAATTTTTGGCCCGCGGTTTGGTTCCATCCTGGATCCGCCCCTGGCCGTTGCGCTATGTGGTTTCATGTTCCATGGCGGCGCGTACGGGCGCTTGTAACGGTTTTTCGCTAGTTGTTCATTTATTAATTGATCAATATTCTTCCTACTCCCTCCGTTTCAAATTAGATGACTTCTATTTGTCCACATGCGAATATATCTAGACATGTTACAAGTATAGATACATCCACATGTGGACAAATGAAAGTCATCTAATTTGGAACGGAGGGAGTATGTAATTGGGCAAAGTTGTTGCTTCCGTTTCAAACCCAAAAAATGGCGGTCATATAAGGCCGCGTTTGGATTGTCGTAAAATACCCAATTAATACAGCCGGAATATTTCACGGAGCTGTCTACCTCCTGCTAAAGATCCTGCGTCGCGTTGGAAATTCTGTCAGCTCCGTAAACTGAAACTTGAATCCAAGCGGGGCCTAACCAATCAAGTACGTCGGCGATCACAATCAGTCTATAAATGTATCGATCGTGTGTACTCCTAGACTTCCATGCCCATCCTGAAGTAACATCTGTTCAATAAACGCACTTTTGTACACCAAAATGGGGAATGTGGGCATTCCATAAAAACGCAAACGTAGCTTTTCCTGACGGTTATGCATTATTTTCAACCAATTGTGACGTGCAATGCAGCCTAATCTACTTAAGATCTACAGAGCTTCTAGGTGAGTGCTGAGCTGGTCAGATCATGCTCGGGCTGAGGCCCAACCATACACAATGTAGTACGTACCCCTATGTTTTTGTTTTAGCTTAACGTGGTCGATATCCACCGCTCGAATAGATATAAGGGAATTGATCCAGTTTATAAGAAAAACCGGGTTCAAAAATCATACAAACTATACACTGTACAACGCTCTGTTTATGAGGAAAACTGAGCCGAAAACCGCACAAGCGAGGGGGCCGTCGCCCACACGACGCAAGCCCACCAAACGCCACAAAAACACACCACAATCTCCGGGGCCATCGCCTCGACTTACACCAATCGGCACCAAAAGCGCATACGAGTCACAACGCCGCACGACATTATTATAATCCGTTTTGCCAAATTAAATTAGTTTGCGAAAACGGCTTATAATACGGAATAAAGCGAGTAGCTAGCATCGTGGATCTTTCTCACTCGTTAGCTGAGGCTGCACTTAATTTCGCATGCGTGGGTTTTCTCTGAAAATTTTCAGGTTCAGACTGCCACCGATTAACAACATAAGAGTGACATGAGTATTTGTTTTTACAGTGAGTTTGATTTAGTGACAAGAGTGAACATCAAGCTTTTTGCCTGCGAAAATCAGTTTTCATAGAAGGAGCATACGATTCCGCTACCTAAAAATCGTATTTCAAAATATTATTATATTCCACACAAAAATTGCGGGTGTACATTGGGACATTTTATATTCACACACAACGTTTCGCATAAAAATGACATTTTTTATGAGCTGTGTAAAAAAAATCACGGTGCTCTGAAATGACTTTGGACGAGACATTCTTTTTTCTTTTTTACACAGCCCACAAAATATATATCTTTTGTCGCGAAACTTTTTTGGGTGAACATAAATTGTTTGGATGTACACCAGAATTTTTTGTTTGATTTTTTCTAGAATTTAAATGTATTTAGATAAATATAACGGATGCATCTAGACCCACGAGACAAAACACCGTGTCTGTTCTTATACTCTCGTTTATTTTCTTGATCTCTTATTTGAGAAGCACAAGTGCACAACATGTACACAAGAGCACAAGTGAACAAACGTGTGACCACGAATTCCTGAAACAAACCATGCACGCGTATGTCGTGAGCACAAGTTCCTGGACCTAATCCCACACGCATCTCTCGTCGGCCCATCCAAACAAAAAGCCCAGCAAAGCCGTCATTTCCCAACTCCCGTGCATCCCAACCAGCCCAAAGCCGAGGCAACCAAGCAAACGCGATGCGGGCCAAAGCCACTACCGCGCCTCGCTCGCGCCCAGACGCGGCGCCCCTGCGCCTCGTGTTCGTGCCTTTCCTCGCGCGCAGCCACTTCGCTCCGCTGGCGGCCGCCGCGGCGGCGGCCTCATGCGACGGCGATGGCACCATCAGCGCGATCATCATCACCACGCCACACTTCGCGGCCCTCGCGCCAGCCTCCGTTCGTGTCCGCGTGGACGCGTGGTGCCGTTCCGCTTCCCGGGCGGACACGCCGACTTCTCCCTCCTCCCGGACGAAGCCTCAGCACCGGCGTTCTTCGCCGCCGCGGAGGAAGCCCTGGCATCGGTGCTCGCGGAGACCATACGGGAGCGCACATCAGGCGCCGTGGCCGTCGTATCGGACGCCGTGCTCCACTGGGCGCCCCGCGTCGCCCGCGAGTGCGGCGTCCCGCACGTGACGTTCCACACCATCGGCGCCTTCGCTGCGGCGTCTATGGTCGGAGTCCACAATCACCGCCCAGAGGTCTTACCGGATACCTTCGTTGTCCCCGGCGGCTTCCCGATCCCCGTGGAACTCCGGAGGGTCCATGTCAACGAGGAGGCTCTGGCGCACCTTCCTCTGTTCCGCGCGGCCGAGGCCGAGAGCTACGCCGTCGCCTTCAACAGCTTCTCGGCGCTCGAGGCCGACTTCGCCGAGTACTACCGAAGCGTCGATGGATCTCCCAAGAAAGTCTTCCTCCTCGGTCCCAGACGCGCCAGCGCCGCACGCCGCGATGCCGCCGTCACCGGCGGCGCAGAGCGAGACCCCATCCTGCAGTGGCTCGACGGCCAGGCAGCCGGGTCGGTGGTGTACGCCTGCTTCGGCAGCACGTGTGGCCTCAGCGCGATCCAGCTCAAGGAGCTGGGCGCCGAGTTGCGCTCGTCCGGCACGCCGTTCCTCTGGGTGATCCCGACGCCGGCAGATGGTATTGAGGAGCACGCGTCTCAGCACGGCATGGTGGTGGCCGGGCGATGGGCGCCGCAGGCGGAGATCCTGGCGCACCGCGCGGTGGGCGGCTTCGTGAGCCACTGCGGCTGGAACTCGGTGCTGGACGCCGTGTGCGCCGGCGTGCCGCTCGCGACGTGGCCGCTCCGCGCCGAGCAGTTCCTGAACGAGGCGTTCCTCGTGGACGTGCTCCGCGTCGGCGTGCGGGTGCGGGAGGTGGCCAGCAAGGCGGACGTGGAGGCCGTGGTGCCGACCGATGCGGTGGCGAGCGCGGTGGGCAGGCTGATGGGCGCCGGACAGGACGGGGTGACGGCTAGAAGGGCGAGGGTGAGGGAGCTCGGCGTCGCGGCTCGCGCTGCCGTGGCTGAAGGTGGGTCATCGTGCAGTGACTGGGCACGGCTTGTGGATGAGCTCAAGGCGTTACAGGGTCACGAGTGACAATGATGCACCGACTGGCATGTGGTGGCCGGTTAGTGCCGCCCGATACGGACATGGAAGCAGAATACTAGTACTATAGATCGAATCGGAGATTGAATGTTTATGGTCGATATGTTAACACGGATCGATGTTCCCATGGCGTCCGCAGACAGTGAGCTGCCGTTCGCCGTTCATGTAGCGACGCCGACTCGCCGCGTAAATCCCAATTACGGTATAACTAGAGTAATGTCCCTGCTAATTAGCTTTGAAGTGCGGCTGGTCCAAAAGCAGGTTTTAGCTAAACGAGGCTCTCGCCTAGTCGCCTCACGGGAACCCGTGACCGCCATGTGAAAGCAGTTGGAATCCAGGATATTTCTCTGTTGTATAATTTGATAGTACTTAATTCATAGGATCTACCAAAAACAGAGTGAGTTTAAAAATAGAATGACTGGATGATGAGGGTGTTATTCTTTTACTAAAAGACGTTGCTTTGGACTTAAGTAAAGAAAAACTTTCAACAAAAAAAATGGGTTACCAATACCTTAAAAAAATATTTGGGTATGGTACCAAGGCATATAATTTTTTGTAGTTTTGAGAACATTTTACAACAAATTTAAGGTTAAAGCTGAAGAAAATTTGTAATCATGTTTTCTGTGAGCACATTCAATTGGCTCGGTGTACATTCAACATTTTAGAGCTTTTTAATCAATAAAGTTTTGATTCTCACAAAAACATTGGGTCAAGTTGCATTTTAGGGACGTCTTGATAAAATGCCAACTACTAAGAAGGAGTACATGCGATTATTTTCCGCCTTTTTACTATGTATGAAGTTCTTTGTATCTACATACTCCTTCTGTTCGGAACTACCCCTAGTTTGGTTGGCCCAAAGCTGTCGCCCCTCCTGCCATGGGCAAAAGCCGACCCTGAGCTAGACGTGGTCGCTGCAGACCGTCGGCGAGGACGAGGCGACGGCTAGAAGGGCGAGGGTGAGGGAGCTCGGCGTCGCGGCGCACGCCGCCGTGGCCGAAGGTGGGTCATCGTGCAATGACTGGGCACGGCTTATGGATGACCTCAAGGCGTTACACGGCCACAAGCGATCACGATTACGGTATAACTAGAGTAATGTCACTGTTAATTAGCTTTGAAGTCTGTGCAGCTGGTCCAAAAGCAGGATTAGCTAAATGAGGCGTCTCGGGAAACCATGACCGCCATGTGAAACCAGTTCGGGATCAAGGATAGTTCTATTGTGTAGTACTGAATTCATAGGATCTACTCCAAAAGTGAATTTAAAATAGAATGACTAGATGATGAGTGTGTTACTCTTTGCGATTCAAAGACGTCGCTTTGGACCTAAGTAAACGTGAACTTTCAAAAAAAATGGTTACAACTTACAAATACCTTTAAAAAATTGAATATGGTACTAAGGCACATAATTTTATGGAGTTTTGAGAACATTTTACTATGTATGAAGTACTTTCTATGTACATACTCCTTCAGTTCAGAATTACCCCTAGTTTGGCTGGGCTACGGTCCGTGGACCCTCCCGCCCTTGGCCAAATTATTTTATACTAAACTTTTATACCTAAAACTTTATTTTCATGGTATGATCATAGCCACCATGAATTTCGGTTACTTATTTTACATACTTAACCACAAAGCAAGGTTTCTAATATTAAAGTAAACGTCGTTTGTTGTACAATTGTAATGTATGTCGATGAAAAATACACCTGCATTTCACTTTATGTAAACTAATTTTGTAGCATTATTCCTTCATAAATTATTTTCCAGTTGAGTAAACTATATATAACTATACATGTTTATGGTGGATATCACTAAATCACGTGGTCCAAAAAATATCTTCATAACTGTTTTGAATGACTAGGTAAGAATTCTTACAGGAAGCTTCTTGAGTACAAATTTAAACTTCCATATTATAAGTAGAATTGTTGGTTAGATTTCGTGCAACGGCTATTTTTCCTAGACCAGACTCTAGAAAAAGTTTTCCTGCAACGTCTAGTTGTAGTGGAACCTACAAATGGCCCTCTTTCTCTCTAAAGGGATCCGATTTGTTGAGCATGGTTTTGTCCTCCATTGTTGTTCTCAAATTTTTTGCTTTCTGTTTATTCCTCCATGATTTTTCATCTGCATGAAGCGGAAAGAGTGAGTAGATCTAGATCTACTATTTCATAAATCAGTCTCTCCCCTTAGTGAGGGGAAACTTTTGGGTATAGTTAGTTGTGATTCATTTGTTGAGTTCTTGTTTTTCCTTTCTTGTCACACCATAGCATTAGTTTTTTTTGTGAGATTTGGAGAGAAGGAATTGACCACTTGGTCTTGACGTTGCATTCGATGCATCGGTTTGAATTCTCCGACGAAGATTTGTGAAAATAAAAGTTTTAGAAGCTTACTACTCTTGGGTGCATAGTGCGCTCATGAGTTTGTTCCTCTTGGTCGCACTGTGTACCCTATCGGTTGGTGTTACCGCGGAGTTCAACTTGGTGAGAAGATTTGGGTAAATCTTCATAAGCCTCCAATTAAGTGGCGGAGATTGCCCCGGACGATTTGTGCGGGTTTGGTGAGCGTTCTCAAGATTACCTCACAGTGAAATCGTGGCACGTTATATTGTGTGAGGGCACAGGAAGAATAAGGTGATCCATTGTGGCTATTGGAGAGAATCGTTCCTCCACACCTTTTGTACTAGAATAGTTTCTACTAGAAATGGACATCAGGATAACTATCATCTCTGCGTGCCTCAGTTTCTTATATGTATCCAAACTCTTTACTTGTGAATTAACTTTGTGATACCATCGTGCTTGAAGTTATATATCATTCTATCTCATAGCTGTATATCTTGTTTAGTATAAGTTTTTGGTGCACATAGTTGAGCCTAGTTGATTTAGATTCCATGCTTGATAAAATAAACGTTAGTTTTATTCCACATTTATTCAAGTCTAAACCATAATTATTTTAAATCGCCTATTCACCCCCTCTAGGCGACATCCATGTCCTTTCACCTGCTCTCTCTCTCTCTGTGTGTGTGCTGCCCATCGTCCATCGCGACTTCCCTTGCCGTTATTCTTCATCATGTCGACATGCGTTGTTTTGCTGCGTCCTCGGCTCGCATGTCCTTCTCCTCCATGGAAGACACACATGAGCATAGCCATGGACATGGTCATGGCGGAGATCCAAAATCAGAGGACTCCAAAATGTATCGAGCTTTGTGAGCGATGGGAATGGGCCTAGTTTGCCCTATCTAGTACTGACAGGGCTCCAACTAGGTGGATTCGCGTCCGGTGTAGCGAATCAAGGAATCCGGGGCTGTCATGGATGGTGGCACGAGGTTAGGTTTTCACGATTTTTCGATCTTGCATACTTTTGACAGCTTTGTACAAACTCAATCCACTAGTACCAATAGATGGCATAGGGATGCTAATGCACACGTGAGATGCTGCGACGATTCTAGGGGTATGCTATAAGTTTGTTTTTTCCAAATAAAAATTGACGTTGTATACCTGCGTAGCAAATGCTGCAAACATGTGTTTGTTTTCTAGCGAATGCATATGCAAAATGTTGCGACGATTCTCGGCGTTGTCACAAATTTGCTCAAATGTTGCGAATGTGAGGTGCTACAAACATTGATTTCGCATGATTTTTTTTTTTTGACATTTTCGTGAATCTTGCTACAACCGATTTTCGCTGCGAAAAATTGTTGCACAACTAGTTTTTTTTTTGGCGCAATACTTTTTTCCCGGTATGCTATGAATTTCTTTGACGGTCTTCGTGGGACTCGGTTTTTGTTGCAAAAGTCGGATGGTCCAATCTGCCCTAGATGGCGATCGGACGGCTGGGCGGTCAAAATCCTCGTCATCGCGAAACCTTTGGCCGGGGCGGGGACCCCATCCTCGACCTCGAGTGGCGAGGCACACGAGTGCGCTCGATGACATCCACGACGTGAACCGAACTTGCAAAGTCGCCGTTGCTAGAATGCCAGGATAGGCTCGAGCAACTCTTGTCAAACTTTTCCACCATCATATTGAAAATTCCTTGTATCGCCTGGCGCCCGCTAGCTGCTCTCTCCTTCATCCCCGGGCACTTGGCAGACACTCCCGCTTCCCGTAGCCCCTAGGCCTCCTCGCCCTGCACAAACTTTATAATCCCGACGCGAGATCGCGAGGGAGCGTGCTCGTGCATGGTTTGTGGTGCAAGATCCGGGGTGGTTAAATATGGACATCCTGGATCACTCTGAAGAAGAGGAGGAGCGGTGCTACTACGGCAGCGGCGGCAGGTTCGGCGCGCGGTGGCAGAAGCCGAGGTCCAAGAGCCACCACCAGCTGCTGCTCATGGACAGCGTCGGCAAAGGCAACGGCAACGGCGTCGACCGGGACGGCGCGTCGGAGGATCAGGAGATCGTGCCGCTGCCGGAGTACGAGCGGCTGTCCCAGTCGGCGCGCCTCCCGGAGGACCCCGACCCCAAGAACCCGCTGCTGCCGGAGTACCGGGTCGCGTCTCCGCCACCGCCGCCGCCGCTGCCGATGCTGCCGGCGCGGCAGCAGAAGAAGCCGGCGGCGTGGAGGCTGATCGAGTACGTGCGGTCCCGGCACAGGTCGGGCGTGCCCGGCGGGTGCGGCTCGTCGGACGGCGACTCCAAGAGCTCCGACGGCGAGAGGGAGGCGGACGACGGCGAGGAGGGGAAGAAGGAGGAGAAGGGTAAGAAGCGGTCGTCGTGGCTGCCGGACCGCGAGCGCCGGTGGCCGGTGCAGGGGTTCTACTAGCTAGTGTGCCGTCTCCGTCCGCCCTTGTCGTGGACTTGTCGTCGTCTCTGTTCTTTTCGTTCTTTTTTTATCCGTTCTTGTACGCCAAAGCTGATAAACCTCATGACGTGTCCCCGACTCAGGTCTACGTCTCGAATTTCGATTTCCTTTTTCTTCGCCTCATCACGTTCTCTCGATGTCGATGGCCTGGGGGGAGAAGACGATCTAACACGTGGCTTTGCCTTTGACTCGTGTTTCGGCCGAGAGCCCGATCGAGATGCACCTTGCTTGCTCGTGTACCTTTCTGCATTTGTCTCCTAGAAGGTTTTATTTCACGTTGTCCGTTCGTCGGAGATCGCCGATAGACAATGTACAGGTTTTGTATAAGCGCGTCCAAGTCATATTTTCCTCTGTTTCCCCTTGATATGGATGTTCCGCGCAGAGATGGTATGTGCGGTCCAGGCACGAGTCGTCCGCCGCCTCGAAACTCCCAAGCTACGAGCATCTCCACTTAGAGAGCCCAAACGGTGTCCGGATGAGTGATTTGGGGCGTGTCCGGATGACGGATAAATTATATGGGGCGTCGCTCTCTCCAATTGCACCGCCCAATGCCATTTCTTTTTCTTTTTTTTCTGCTATCATATTTCGTTTAGACATTCTCACAAACAGCTGATGGGCGTGGACGGCCAGCAGCAGGCCGGCGCCGGCGCGCACGACTGGGTGGAGTCGAGCTGGACCACGCCGGCGCTGCGGTGTGCGGTGGGCACGAGCCTCGCGACACCTCGCCACGGACGTAGGACGTGGAGGATGGCGTTGTCACTTGCGTCCTCCAGGACGGCGGCGAAGGAGGCCGCGTCTTCCTCCTTGGGCAGGAGCAGCACGCCCAGGGTCGACGCGGGCAGGAGCAGCACGTCCTTCGGGTCGACACGGCCACGCGGCAGTGGCAGAGCGGGCAGCCCGTGGTCGAGCGTGGCGGCTGCCGGGCGCGGGGCGCACGGGGGGACGTGGACGACAGCGACCTGCTGCTCTGCAACCACGGCGAGGCGCATCCGTAGTAGGCGGCGAGGAGCCGGCGGCCGCTGGACGTCCTTGGGCGCGGCTCTGGCCATGCGCACGGGAGGGAGGAGCATGGAGAGGAGGACGACATTGGCGTCAGCCTGGCCAGGCAGCACGACCTCGGGCTCCTTGTGCTCAGCTCAGCGCGGGCACGCAGCCACCTCGGCGAGCGCGGCCACCTCGACCAGCGCGGGCACGCAGCCACCTCTTCCCCTCTGCTCGCCGTGCCGCCGCCGGGAGGCTGCTCCTCGACCTCCATGCTCCGGGACACGGCGGGCGAGCTGGAGGCGCCGGCGTGCTGCCGCCGGGAGGCTGCTCCTCGACCTCCATGCTCCGGGACATGGCGGGCGAGCTGGAGGCGCCGGCGTGCTGCTGCTGGGCGCCCCGACAGCGATGCTGCGGCCGGCGGGGGCGTGGTGGTGGGCGTGCTCTGCTACTGCTACTGCTGCTCTCTCCCGATGCATGTGAGATAAAAGATTGGGACGTGGGGTGACAGAGGATAGAGGAGAGAGGGGGGAGAGGTACGTGGAGTTTGCTGATTGGAAGGAGCGGACAAAGTTTTGTGTCCAGGGCCGTCCAAGGCCTCCCCATTCCAAGGGCTTCATGTGGCGCTGCCGGACGCAAAACTGGACGCTTCCGGACGAAATTTGCTTTTGAGCGCCGCGAGTGGAAGCAAAAATTTGTCCGGCACACGTCAAAAGCCTTTGGGCGGCCATTTGGGCGCCCCCGAGTGAAGATGCTCTACGACCATTGTAAGGAGAGGAACGATCAGAAGAAGAAGAAACGCTCGACGTGCAAGCATTTGGTTAGCAGAATGATAAATAATCTGGGGGTGTGGGGCATCAAGTTATTTGGTAACCGCGATTAAATTACCGGTTGGTTATCAGACGAGATTCTCATACAAAATTTGAAATTCAAATTTGAAAGTACATAAAAAAGAACAAAAATACTTTTGCGAGAAAGAATTTGGCGCAAATTCAAATCGTCCGGAAATTTTCGGCCAGTAAACTCACTGGGCCAGACCAGAAATTACATTTACCGTGCGTTAATTTAGACCAGTAACCAAATCCGTGTCGTCTTCGCGGCCGGCAGCGACCACCGGTGGCTAGTGTAGGGGTTCTGCTAGGGTCTTCGCGGCGTGTCGAGGACTTGTGTCGCGCACGTTTCCTTCCTTACTATCCCCTAGTCAGGTCTTCGTCGAGCTTGTTCCCAATTCTTTCCTTCTCCCTTCCTCGTGGTTTCGATCGTAGTAATGCCGATGAGGAGGAAAACGACAGAGGATTGGCTATCTTTTTTGACACTTGTGATTTCCCGTGAATTTCGGTTTGACATTCCGAAGCATAGGGTGTGCGTGTTTTGTCTCCGCATGCTGTAAAGCCAATTGCAAGCATCTTCCTTTCCTACGTATTCAAATTCCGTCTGCGAAGATTGAGAAGAAGGATCGAAGAACGTGTTGAAACCGATTTTCTGTTTCACACCAGATTTAAGTCTCCGGTCTTGTAAGAACAGGCGAGTGGCATGCATGATGCTGAAAGTAACGATGTTGCGTATGTTATCCGTACTGTACTACGTTGATGGGCTCCCACCAAATAATCTTGCCCCAAAAGAAGGTGAATATGGCATCCGAGAGAATAGAGAAATTCACTTTGATTCCCGAGCTCATATGCTCTTTATATATTAAACGAAATTTTAAAAATAGTAAAACATTGTAAAAAATTCTAAAACAATTGGAGGCGAACACATACCAATGTTTAACATACCTGCCAAGTTTCGTGGCAAAATGACATTCGGTATATCCTGTGCAAAAAAGACAAATCAGTGGTCGAAATGCAATTTCAAAAATATACTTTTTAGAGCACATATTTTGTTATTTTTGCACAGAATAGCACACATGATATTCCACCACGAAACTTGGCACGTATTTAAAAAACATGTATATGTTCATCACAAAAAAATAGGAATTTTTAGAAATGTTTTACTATTTTTTTAATTTCGTTTAATATAACAGGAGCATATGAACTCGAGAGCCAAAACGCCTCTCCTAAGAGAATAGGTCTATATCGTGTTGCCCGAAGAAATGCACCAAATGGGCCGGCCCTGTTGTCAGATATTTCTATTTTCTTATTTATTTTTATCCTCTGTTTTTCTGTTTTCTTTTTCATTTTTAGTTTTTACTTTTTTCACTTTTTTATGACTTTGAAAACTGTTCAAATCTAAAAATTGTTCAGATGTGAAAATTGTTCAAATTAAAAAAAATAATTTTGAAAATTGTTCGAATTTAAAAGTCTAGATTTGAAAATTGTTCAAACTTCAAACTTCGAATTAAAAATTGTTCATTTTTTGTAAAAGTTTTCAATTTTTATTTTCATTTTTTCAAATTAACAGAACAAACTGGTCGGGGCGACTTACAACCCGACCCATGTCTTCAGGCGTCGCCTCCCATCCCGACCGCACGCGGGCACGATATATGAGCTCTCGAGGAGCATGTGGGGTCGGAAAAACATGAACTGATGGATTGGGTTTGGGGTAGGTCAGGGTCTCGGGGACAAGAGGTTTCGGCCTATAGGGGAAGTCACACAATTTTATCCTAAAAGCTTCTAAACGCGCGTGCGTTATCTCGTCGAACCGAACGGCCGGCTGCGCGTCGCACGACCCCGCACCGCGTGAGGAGATTCGTGCGTCAGGTGCCACCTGGTCGGACCGGGGTCCCCACCTCGCAGTGAGACGCGCGCGTGCACGTAGCATCCCCATTTCCGTCCCGCGCGCGCCGCTCTCGGGCAGTTTCCTCTCCGCCCACCTCGCGCTCCCCCCCCCCCCCGCATTCCTCCTGATTTTCGCGGGGAAGGAGGGAATCACCACGGGGCGGTGAGATTTGCGGCGGGGGAAGCTGAGATCGAAGCAGCGGCGAGGTGTAGGTGGTGCGGAGAGCGGCAGTGGTGGGCGGTGGTCCGGAGGATTCAGCTGTTTTAGGCGGTGCTGCGGAGGAGCGGCGATCGACGAGGGGTGGCGAGAGGTTCGGCGACCGGCGGCTGTGCGGCGGGCGTGGGGAGGTTCGGCGACAAGCGCTGCGTGGAGCTGCGACAATAGGCGGAGGAGGGTCAGCTCCGACGAGAGGGTCTCCCACAGGTGAGTGCATCACCAGCTCGTACGTGCTCCTCGACATGCTTTTCGCGGTAGTCGGAGTTGCAGCGCTCTCGATCTGTTAGCTTTCACCATTTTTAGAGTCCATGATCTGTACAATTTTGTTGCTCCCGTGACTGAGGCGGATGATTGTTTTGTGCTTTGTTTCTCGGTAGATCTAGGGTTGTCAGGGATGGAGGAGATGTATCTATGAAGTCTGTATTCTTCGTTCGCAGGGTGTTTTGATATCTGCTAGTTGCATGGCTAGTTAGTGAGTTACCATATGAGAGTTGCTCAGACGTGTAGCAGGAGTTGTGCAGACGGATAGTTCGATTTGCCAATCGTCCAGTAGTAGTTGCCCAGTCGTCCAGTAGTAGTTGCCCAGACGTCCAGTAGGAGCTGCC
The DNA here is from genome assembly GCA_947311845.1 of Poa pratensis. NCBI lineage: Eukaryota > Viridiplantae > Streptophyta > Magnoliopsida > Poales > Poaceae > Poa > Poa pratensis. Next base: position 7,759,331 of record CAMZMU010000072.1, read on the forward strand.
CACACATGTAGTAGGTTTTGCCCATATCATCAGGGATGTTGCCATACCATCCAGGGAAGGATGCCCAAACTATCAGGAGATGTTGCCCACACCATTAGGGGGATGATGTCCAGACCATCAGGAAATGTATATGAGATAGGTTTTTTTGCCAATAGCAGCTGATTCAGTTGCCCATCTTTTTTCCTCATGTGTTTTTTAAAATGGATGAAGATGCTGCAGACACTTTGAATCACTCTTTTTTTCACCTTCATGCTACAGGTTTTCTGAGTATGGCTGGTAGCGGAGATCCAGCAGCTGGTGGGGATCCCGAGCCCGTCAAGGGCAAAGGGGAGGTAGGTCTCACATATCATATCTTTTTTTTGTGATACCAGTATAGGCTTTTTTTGGGGTGCTTTTTTAACCCCAAGCCTGTACATATCTGTTTTTTCAGGTTTCGAAGGTTGCTACCCCTACGCGGAAACATAAGGCCGCAGCTATGCGTGGTGCACCTCCTAAAAGAAGGAAGACATATATTGTGATAAAAAGCCGGAGAGCTCAAAAGCTAATGAAGAAGAAAAGAACAAGACATCGGATGTTCAAAATGTGGGTTTAGTTACTTATTTTTGCTAGTTTTGTTTTAGTAGTAGATGCAGGGCATCACCTTTTTTTTCCAGACTTCTGATAGTTGCTTTTCACCTTCATCCCTTTTATGCAGGACCTCCTAAGAAATAGGGCATCTCCATCAAGGCTGGTTACGCTCAACAAAAAGTTATCAACTGACCAAAAAATTGCCATCATCAAAAGGGGTCTTGGGGGGTTGCTTTCAATCGGAGCTACCACAATGCCAGCTGACCTCAGTCAATGGGTAATGAAGTGTTATGACCCGTTGAAGTCAGAGTTAGTGATCCCCAACACGGGAGGATACCTGTGGATGCAGATAGTGTACACTTGATGTGGGGCCTCCCCAACTCTGGTTTGAAGGTCTGCTGGGAGTGCAATGCAGAAGTCACCAAAGCTTTCAATGAGGAGTATGAGTTCAAACCGGGCAACGTTGCTCCATCGTTGAATGCATGGTGTGAAATGATAAAGAAAATGAACGGAGCACACGACGAAAAGTTTGAGCGTGCATGGGCTGTTCTAGCCTTCGACTGCTTCCTCGCACCAACTACCGGGTTAAAAGTTAGCCCTCGCTGCTATTTAGCAGTTTCTGATCTTGACCTCCTGTCGAACTCGAACATCTGTCAGTTTGTTGTTGATCAGACAAGATTAGCCTTCCTAGATCTGGTGAACAAGAAATCCGTGTCCTGCTGCGTTTACAATCTTGTCGTAAGCATCTGTCACTCCCCTTGTACCATATTTTTTCGGTTCTACATTTACAGTATCTATATTCGTTTAGTTGCTCAATAATGTCCTTCCAGTTGCTTATTAGATCAATCATAGTTCATCATAGTTGGTTATTATTAGATAGGTAGTTGCTTTTTTTTTCAGAACACTTTTTTCAACGTTGTTCTCAGATTTGTTGGGATAGGCAGTTGGTAGCATATGTGACCATGGTTACAAGCACATTCTTCCCACATGTTAGCGTTCAGATTTGTCAGCACATGTTTTTTTCTCACAGTGACATGCATGCTCATTTTTAAACGTTACTATCGTTTCCTTATTAATATTTTTTCATGTCCCACAACTTCCATAGATGCGGTATCTTGATGCGTTGGAGGTGGCTGAGGTTATCAGTGATTGCGTGCCACACATAAATGCATGGGACACAATTTTAGTCAAGAAAGTCATGAATAAGGATAAAATCTCAAAGGGAGTTTTTGGGAAATTGCAAGTAAGTTTCTTAATGTTGCCCTTTCTATATAAGCAGAACACAATTTTTTCTTATACTTTTCACTGCTTGTGATTTTTAACCTTTTTTGTTGCTCATTTCCTTTTTTATGGCTTTTTTTTTGTCTCAAAACAGTTGAAAGAGAAATTCAGAGATAGCGTCCAAACAGGGCTGTTTGGCGGCTTGTTAAAAGCTGAACAATTTGTCTGTGCCAATCTCCCTGCTAACTACGACCAGAGAGTGAGTTCCCTACGACCAGTAGTAGCTTTTTTGTTACCTAGTTGCACAGTTTCTAATTGCCTAGCAGCACATTATTTGTTGCCTAGCAGCACATTATTTGTTGCCTAGCACAACAGTATTTTGTTGCCCAGTACCACTACATTTTGTTGCCTAGTTGCCCATAAATCAGAAGACACTCCCCCTGTTTTTTTCACTGACATATGATCCATATCAAATCCATTTTTTTTGAAAGCTAATGCATAATATCATGCAGAAAAAGAGGAAATTCGGTGCTTTGCTTCACGGCTTGTGCTCAGAATTTGAAGAATCACTCGCTAAGTTTGTGCAAGGTGTTGGTAAGTTGGAGGAATGTCAAAGCTCTGGGAGCAGACCTACTGAAGGTGTTGAGCAGAGGTTCTCCAAGAAGAAACGTACAACAGCGCAACCGAAGAATACCAATGAAAGGGATGTTGAAGCTGAACAAAGGCCTCTGAAGAGGCAACCCAAAACAAAGACAACAGAGAAGACTGTGATTATAGAAGATGCAGAGACTGCAGAATCAGATGAAGAGGAAAGCGTTCATGTCGAACTAAATGACACAGAAAGCGAAGATGATGCAAGGTTTGTTCACTAAATAGGGGTTCTTCAAGTTGTTTTTTTAGTTGCTCACTATTGCACTCGTAGTTGCTCATTAAAAGGAAGATAGTTGCTCATAACCTGACAGTTTAGTTGCTCACTTTGCATTCACTTTTTTCCTATGTTTTTTTGTTGCCCAGTTATGAAAGGAAATTTACTAGCAGATGCAATCATTTTTGCCAGCACATGGTAGCATAGTTGCCCAATAAAATGAGCACACATTTTTCTTTTTTCCAAAATTTTTGTGTGCTACATTCACTTAGCAGTTTTTGTTTGACTGACTGTCCACTCATTTTTGTGTTGGATTTTCTCTTACAAACAGAATAAGTCAACGCACTGACGGTGAAGAAGATGAAGACTGCACAGTCAACCTGGGAGGAAATGATGCACCGCAGCCTGACAAATCAGACGACAGTGACAGCGACAACGATGAAGACAAGGATGATGAAGTTCATGATGTTGTGGGGGGAGGTCCCAGTAGCAAGAACGATGATGATGGTGACACTGGAGGAAACAATGGTGGTACTGGATCAGGGGAAGCTGCAGATGAAGGGGCAGACAACAATGCCACCACCCCGGCTGACGTTGGTACTAGGAAAGTTTATGGATTAAGGAGTAAAGGCAATGCACAGCAGAACACAAAGGGAAAGGCTGTCACCACCAACAGACCTAGTGAAGAAGAGCGCGAGTACTCCTTGCTGGACATGTGCAAGATGGACATGAGAAGTAAAACCCCTGACATACCACTACTAGAAGAGGCAGTTGTTTGGGATGAAGATTGCCCACATGACTTGAACAACCTCCGACACATGTTTGACATGAAACAAACCAGTGTTGGATACGAGCTAGATGACCCAGTGCTGCATGGTGCCTACTCCCAGGGAACATACAACGAGTGGTTTGAAGAATCGCTTGGAGTAATGAAAGAACCAGCACAACACTGTTCAACAAGAAAAACAGCAGCCACAATTATCAAAGAGATAAGTGCTAGGAGGGCCAAGGCTAAGCAGCGAGACAAGGCGCAAGGGGGGTGACACTCCTGATCATGGACAAGTCCAGCAGCACCCTAATGCATATCCTCCAGAGAAGGCAACTCCAACTGTCGGAAGGGCAACTTTACCTGCATATGATGCAACTCCAACAACACAGAAGGCAGTTATCTAGGATGAAAGCCCAGCAGAGTTGTGTACACTGCAGAGCATCAAGGCAACTTCATTAGCAGAGAGGGCAACTTCAGGTGCAGATGAGGCAACTCCACAAACAGGAAGGGCAATTATATGGGATGAAAGCCCGAAGCTGTCGTCTAACTTGATGATTACTGAGGCAACCCTTCTAGCAGAGAAGGGAAATACACCTTCAGGAAAAGCAATTCCAACAGCAGAAAAGGCAACTGCAGTATGCATTGAGGCATTTAAGGCACCATACAGACAGAAGGATGTGCTTGATGAGGTTCAGGTGGTCCAAATGCCTCAAGACAGTTCAAGTTACAAAATCCAACAAAGCACACTGCCAGTGACAGCTTCTTATATTCCAGAGCGACCAGTTCCAGTCCCATCAAGGGTGATGAGGTCGAATTTGACGGTACCACGTCAGTCAATCGTACGTCCACCCCAGGCGACATCATGCAACTTACAGGCAACAACAGCTAGGATGCAGGCATCGCCATCAATGATGCAGGCAACAACTTCCACTACGCATGCAACAACAGGCTCATACCTGACAAGTGAAGTGGTAACACAGCAGGGAAACATTTTTCCCACATCGACACACATACGCCTTCTGGCAGTGGAACTATCAAAGCTAAATTCAGCCAAGCTACAAGGCAGACTTGCCCTCCACCGCCACCGGCTGAAGCAAAGAGATGTGTGGTGACAGCAGAAGATCTCGCAAACATACTGCAAAAATTAGGAAAACCAAGCAACATGCATGGATATTCAGAGAAGAGCAAGTCAGCACCAGAGCAGAATATACCAAGCAGTACCCCATCCAGCCGCATCAGAGATGGCTACCGCGATGCCCCCGATGCCCCTAGTTTCAGCCTCGGTCCTGATTTTGACACGCCACCAGAAACCGACACAGAAGCAAAACCTGCAGCCACTGCAGGCATCGGGGACATTCTTCTTGATTCACTGTATTCTGAGGAGCTAGAAAAATTATGCCTTGAGGCAGAGGAACAATCGAGACTCAAAGCGCAACAAATCTCTGTGGGAAAGTCTGCGCACTCACCATCTACTTTCGAGACACCGGTTAAGCAAACAGATGTAGAGACTGGAGGTCCAAACTCAGATGGCACCAGCAGTTCGAGCGGGCCTCCACAGCAGGTTAGGAGAGTAATAAACCCCCCGCACACATGCAATCCTACGTGGATGTGGGAAACAAGAAGCAGTTTGCTTGTAGCACTGAAGTCAACAGGCTATATGCTCTAGTTTTGTTGCATGGCAGAAAGTACACAAGGCGCGGACAAATCGAAGATGAGAGGTACTAAATTTCGAAGTAGCTTCTCTTTTTTGTTACCTAGTAGCACAGTTTCTAATTGCCTAGTAGAACAGTATTTGTTGCCTAGTAGCACAGCATTTGTTGCCTAGTAACAGCATTGGTTTGTTTCGTATTAGCACAGTTTTTAGTTGCCTAGTGCCACAGTTTTAGTTGCTTCAAAATAAACTTTTTTGTCTACATTGCTGTTCTATTCTTTTTATAGCCAAAAGGTATGCGGAAGTTGCTTTTTACAATTTTTCCCTAGTGGGAGTGGTTGGCTAACATGCTTTTCTCGCCGTGTGTTTTTCTTTTCTTTTGGTAGCCCGCCTGTTGTAAACTTCAACGATTTTCCCGTCACCCTCAAGGAATTATCAGAGTCAGTGAAACCAGGGGGTTGGCTACACACGTCTGTCATGGAAATTGGAATACAGGCAATCAACAACAGCTTGCCAGCTACCTCGAAGAAGGTTATAATGCCTTTAAGGATAGCAGTGAGTCAAATTTATTCGTTCCCCCCGCCCCACCCTTCCGTTTTTCCTTTTTTTATCAGTTTTGTTACCAACAAGGAACAATGTATGCAGACACGCCTCCAGCAGGGAGTGCACGAGGGAGCTGAAATTAGTAAATTGTTCAGTAAAGACAATCGTCTGGACAAAAAAGATATGGTTAGTTCCTTTTCAACATGCTTTTTTTGTGCAATACTTTATTTAAGTTGCACAATATCCATCGAAATCTGCATCACATAGCCATCTTTTTTTTTGGTCATTGAAAGGCTTTTTTAGGTGCCTTTTTTCTATTCGGAAAACATATGACATTTTTTAGTTGCCTAATATCAAGGCAGCCATTTTTTCTTGTTGCCTGACAAAAATGGATTTTGTTGCCTAAAAATCCAACACGTATTGCATATTCTGTAGCTAACATTTGCCCTGGAAATGCATTTTTGGTCACAGATCATGCTACCCGTCATCCAGCCTTTAGATACAAAGTCAATCGAGACAACCGAGCCAATCAATCATTACTTCCTATTCAACATAAATATCAGAGACAGGAAATATCAAGTCCTTGACTCATGGAGGACATTAAAGGACAGGAGCCTCAAGAATTGCGCACTCAAGATCATTTCTCAAGTCCACGCCTTATGGGAAGAAAACTACAAGAAATCAAAAATATCACTTGAGCCTTTTGGCCTCCAAGAAATACAAGTACCGAGGCAACCCACAAAGTAAGCACAAAATCGTACTTGGTTTGTTTCACACTTAGTACATGTGTACCCCCAAAAACTTGTACCTTCGAATGCCATTTTTTTGTGTGTGTTTTTTTGGGACACAACATCTGATGCAAAGTTGTTCATTTTTCATTTTTTTAAGCCATGACTGCGGGGTCTGCACTCTTGCTAATGCTCAGAGCTGAGAAGGTAGGCAAGTACCAGGCTACACGGGCAAAGAGGTCCCGAACATGCGGAAACTCATGACTCATGGCTGGTTAACATCTGTACACAATAAAGCTGAATGGAGAGATGTTGTGCACTTTAATTAGGGGTGGTAAGTTTTTAATTCCTAACCAGCAATTTCTTAGGCCCATTTTGTTTTTTTATGTAAAGTTACTCCATTCTGTAACGTGCAAACATGTTGACTATATCAATCTCCATGTATGAACGAAAAAGTTCCTCTATTTTTTGTTACCTAAACAACTACCAAGAGTTGCACAGTACTAGGTAAAAGTTGCCTACGTAAACTATAAACAAAGTTTCGGCTATATCAATCTCCATGCTTGAAAACTACAAACTTGCCCAGTACTGCATTTTTTGTACTTGAAAACTACAAACTAAGTTGCCTAGGATTACACAATAAGTTGCCTAAACATCATCCATAACTTGCCCAGTAATACATCAAAGTTGCCTAGTTAAAGCAAACATGTATCCCCCTTTTTACAACAGGTTCACATGAAACTTGCCCCAAATTACATATAATTTTGACCAACGATACGAATTCAACTGCCTAACCAGGGGCGAGAAGTTTGCCTGACTCTCTAGTGTACTAGCCTCAGCTCACATGTAGCTGCATTGTGATCAAATGAACCACAAATACCGCACTGGACTGCCTGTTTTGGGTGCAACTCAAGGGCAGATACAGTCCTGTGCTCCTTTGTGCGACCTTTTGTTGTCGATGTTGGGGGGTGACGAGGGGTTAACTCATCAAATCCCATGGTTAGGACCTAGGGTTGAGATTATGGGGAGAGAACGTGGTAGTACTGGTAGTTTCGTCGGCTGACAAGCAGAGGCAAAGATTTACCCAGGTTCAGGCCCCTCGGGTGGAGGTAAAGACCCTACTTCCTGCTTGTCTGGTATTGATCGTGTGAGATTATGCAGTTACAGGGGAGCTCTGGCGAGATGTCGACCTCGCTAGGGCTTTTGGTGGTATGAGTATTGCTTATCCCAGATCGGCGCCCCTCCCAGCCTTTAAATAGGCTGGGTCTCGGGAGTCCGTAACCGATCTGATTTACATGTAAGGAAAGTCCTAGCCGACTATGCCTATGTCTAAATCTTGGAGGGTACTCCATCTTCTTTGGGCCTCCCGTCTTGGGCTTCGAGTAGGCTCTTCATGACTGGGCCCCATTCATTACGTGCACCAGGTACCCTCACGGTAGGGTACCCGAGATGTATATCCATGTCAGTAGCCCCCGAGTACTTGTCTGATTCTAAGAGTCGGGCATGGACTCATTCATCTGTGCACGTTACATTCTTTGCATCTGTGTTTTATAATTGGAATTCCTGTATGAATAGCACACGTTGGCTATGTCGAGTATTTCATCGACTATGACTCTTTGCTTATGATAATCAAGGGATAATAGCTTAGTAGGCCCAGTACACACGACGCATCGGGACCGGTTAACTACCATTCGGGCAAAACCATACTAGCTTTCAATCAAACTCGAGTCCCTGGACTCGAATCTGGAACAGACTGGTCAGACTCGACTCAGGCTGTTGAGGTCTTACTGAATCGAACTGCAGTATAACTTTGAGTTTACCCAATGCGTCAGTCGGGATTTTCATCATGCCTGCTGACACGGAAAGTTTAACAATTAACGCTGCTGGAGCGGTCCCTAGCCCAGCTCGACTGATCGGCGGGTCTTACCTTTGCACTTAGACATGCAGCATCCGAGGATCGTCAGATGCAACTCGGGAATATTTCGAGTATGATTTTGCATATGAACTGAGTCGAGTCATTTGTCGACTGATACTTTGTCATTATTCTATCGGGTGCGCGACAGCGCTCCCGATGGGAGTAGCCCTCGAGATTGTGCTTTATTGCTTCCAATGGAGGATAATCGCAAATTCTTTTTTTATCCTGCATATGTTAATCAAAGAAATTTTTTGATACGCTCCTGATGGGAGTATTATGCTTCAGTCGAAGAACCATCGACTGCCATTGCGGTCATAAGACCAATCTAAACTTTTGTGTGATATCAATCAAAGAAAATGCGAGTGACTTTGATGTCTTTGCATGCCAGTTGTGCAAGATGAAGTAGCGTCAGCAATGACGCATTCCGTGACTGCAATCTCTGAAAAGTGGTGGCGTGCTTGGTAAGGCTGATGGGACGCGACATGCCTGTGGGCCCATTATGCAGAGCTGACCAAGGACGGCACCATTTGGACTTGATTTGACCGCTCTGGCGCGATTTTCACGAGGCGTGATGATGGTTCCTGGATTCCCGTGCATAGTGGACGGAGTGGCCGGCGACAGTTGCTCTCCGTGGCCGCCACGTGTACGGTAGGATATCGCGCGGAGCGTACGATTATGGATTAACAGTGATGATCGTTCGTGACCTATGGTAAATAGGAAGAGCGGCGCTGGCAGAGTTTTTTACTTGCCATTTGCCTCCTGCGCCGCTTCCCATCTCGTCTTCCTCCTTGCGCCGCTGCTTCCATTGTTCTTGCGCCCAAGTTTTTACGCCCAATCCATCCACGTTGCCAATGGCGAAGGGTGGAGGATCCAAGCGGGCTGCTATGGCCTCTGCTGCGACTGACGCGGCGACGAAGACGAAGAAGAGCACGGCTAGCGCGTCCACAGCCGCCACCGCCCTGAAGAAGAGCAGCGGGGACTTGGTGAAGTCCACCATCAAGGACACCCATCTGACCAAGTTCCGCGAGGAAGGTCTGCTGCCTCCCGCGGATCAGCTGGCCGTCCGCGCGCCATCGCCCAAGGAGGTACTCCCTGAACCGCGCGCCAATGAGCGCGTTTGTTTTGCGGATTTTCTTCTGAGAGGATTTTCGCTCCCCCTCCACGGTTTCATTCATGGTTTGCTTTATGCCTATGGGGTGCAGATCCACGATTTCACCCCTAACGGTGTTCTGCACATTGCGTGTTTCATCACGATGTGCGAATGTTTTTTTGGAGTTGCCCCGAGCTGGGCATTGTGGAAGGCCATCTTCATGGTGCGGCCGAATAAGGGAGGCGGCCGCACCTACCCCTTGGGCGGCTGCGGAATCCAAGTGCGCGGCGACACCCGCTACTTTCAGATGAAGCCAGTCGACTCCGCGCAAGGATGGAGGAAGGGATGGTTCTACGCCCAAGTCAAGCAAGACGGAGTCGCCGCTTTTTTTGACTGCGAGCTTGTTTGCAAGGACCAATGCATGGGATCACCAGCTTTCGGCTGAAGAACTGGCGGAGGCAGAGCCTTTGCTGACTCAGATTGGAGGCCTGCTGGATAAGATCACCGGCATCCATCTGATTTCTACATTTTTGAAGAGGCGGGTGTGGCCGATCCGCGCCCGAGCTCATACCATGTGGCAGTACGAATGTGCATCTGACGCCACTCGAATGAGCCCAGATGAATTGCCGAAGAGCGAGGTGGTGCAAATGTGCGATCCATCACCAGCATCAAGTCATCCGACCCCTGCAATGTCGACTGCCCCGTCACTCCATATGGGATGGACAATCCTTTGCCTGAGGTTAGTATAATTTATGCATTGTTGACAGTTGGGAGCTGCCACTCGTGTGTTTTGCGGTGTTCAACTTTTGTCTTTTAACTATGTAGTTGTGATATGTGATATGCAGGGTCACTCGACTGCTGCCTCTCTTCCTCCTCTGCCAGAGAATGGCCCAACTGAAGAAACAAAGGTGCAAGAAGTGGAAGCGAAGGGGGATCACTCGCCGATCCCTTCCGCCAACACTTCGCATGTGGAGGAGGTTGAAGAGGAAGCAGCAGACGAGGTACAGACTGAGGGGGCGGCCGCACCTTACCATGAAATCGACGTCACCCCGCCAAAGCGTCGTCGACTGGTCAAAGTGGTATCATCCTCTATGAGTTCACCCGCGAAGGAGCAGGACCTGGAGGATGACGAAGACTCAGGCTCTTCGCCCGTTGCCAAGGCCGCTCCTTTGACGGTATGCCCGTTGAGCTCCATCTCTCCTCCACCATCGGGTGGAGCCCTACTTTTTGGGGGCCCAAATTTTGAAGACCTCGACTGTGAGGAAGATGAGGAGCACAGGTTTGTGCATTTGCATGTAGTATAACAGGCTTCTGCTGTTGCATACATATGCTGATGTTATTTTCCTTTGTGCCATTCGCAGTGCTGAGACGGAGCATCCCGCGACTCCTCCACCCGAGAAAGCCTTGACTCCGGATCACCCAGACACTTCACCTGTTGCGCCCGAGGTGTTCCAACCAGTGGCCACGACGACTGCCATTGAGGCGACCAAGGTTGCGAGTGCTGCGATCCTGGAGATTGGGACATCCACCACGCAACCCACATCCTGGATGGATCATGTAAGTGTCTGTTTGCCTAGTCCATAGACTTTGGACTGTTTGGATGTAACTTATGCTAGTTTTGCGTGCTTGCAGCCCTTCTACCGCAACCTGGCGGAATCAGGCAAGGCCTACGTCCAGGTGGAGCAGGAGAGGGATAGCCTGCGTGCCGAAATGGAGCAACTCAGCCGTAAGTTGATTTTGCTGCTTTTTCTGAAGCTCTTTATGCAATGCTATACTTTGCCAATTATGAATTATATGTTGTCTGCTACTTCAGGCGAAAAGACATCGGCAGAGTCCCGCGCGAAGGAGCTGGAAGAGGCACTCGCCGCGCAGCGCGCTGAGTCGAAGAAAGAGTTGGATGCTGCCAAAGACTCAGCCGCCAGGCGCGAGAGAGTGTATGCCGAGCAACTGGCGGAACTCGCGCGGGACGTGGGAGGTGAGTAATCCTTTCCTTTTGACATTATGATTTAGCTGCTGAGTGCTATGTGTTTATTTTTTGCTCTTTGTGATTTTTGAAGGAGTTGTTGGTGTACCGGCCTCTATGGACATGGCGAGTGGCAATCTGTCACTCGACCGTGTTGTAGGCGATCTCGGCGCCGTGTGCACCTACGCAAATGATGCACTCGCCAAGTCGGCGAGTACACTCGGCGTCGTGTACAAGTCTGTGCTCCCGTCTGGCGAACTGCCATCTTCTGTGGACGGCTTCGCCAGCGTCTTTGGTCCGGGGAGGTCAACCATGGCGGATTTTGCTCGCACCCTCACGGTACGCGGCTCAGAGTCTACCCTCAAACTTCTTTTAGGCCACGGGTTAGAGGCTGATTACGAGGCAGCTCTATCTGAATTCCCACGGAAGCAAGACGGGAAACTTTTGTCTCTGAAGGGGGTTAGCGGACCAGCTGCGGGGTGTTGGAAATATGCCCTAGAGGCAATCATATTGATGATGATATTTTCACATGTTTATGAATATCTGACAAAAGAATAATTGTCATTCCGTCCCTTGAATAAACTATCATGATATTGGTTAATGAATACGTGATTCATTTGTGAAATCCATTATCTCTATGATGTTATTCTAAATAGGTTCCTGGTAAACAATCATATGAGGGAGGCATATGATTTAGTGACTAGCACATGTATTGATGGATGATCATGTTTCACGGATCATTGACATGGAGATGTCGATCAATAATGTGGACTCATGCTACGAACATAGAGTTGGACTGACCCACCATGAGACACTGTGAGAATATCTATTCTTTCATGTCATCAGCTGATCTCATACAATGTGTATGCTGATTCCTTAGACCTGAGATCTTCGCGTGAGCTTGGGATGTGTAAGGGCTTTATTTTGGGGCTATCCAACGCTACACCGTGAAAGGGTAGCTATAAAGGTAGCTTCAGTTTTGTCATGAAACATGCTGCAAGTCATGGTTATCAAGATGGGATTTGCCCTCCGTCCAACGGAGAGATATATTTTGGCCACTCGAATGACCGGATCCAGAAAATGTATGGCCGTACTCTCGGTTAAGTGTTAACCGTGTTTCAGGGATTCTGTGTCATGGAAATCGAGAAAGATGATTGAGCTATTATAAGGATGACAAGTTCTCACCTTGAGCTTAATCAATATCGCACGACAAAGGGAAGAGGTATATTATATTGTGGAAAGGTTCGTCCGATATGATCTTTATGTGTATTTGGGAGTCGGCACGTCTTGCTAGAGGCCGCTACCGATTATTGGTCGAGTAGTGTACTCGTGCCATGTCCATCTATACGTGAACCTATAGGGTCACACACTTAAGGAGTATGGAACAGAGACTGGATACGATCCATCTCTTAATGGGTTTATAGTGCTAATGGGCCTCTATTGTAGCAGCCCATTAGGAGGACTATATATAAGAGAGGAGTGGGCAGCACAAGGACAGACCAGTGCTAACCCTAGCCGCCGCACTCTCTCCACCAGATCGCGCCATCGGAGCTAGCACGCCGATCGCGGTGTATCATCCCTGTATGTGTGGATACCGATAGAGGCGTCACACTTGGGGCGCTTGGACGATCCGTTCATGTGATCCGCGAGGTGCTGTTCGTGGGATCGCAAGGAGAAGGAGTAGTACGACTACACGGCATCGGCGCGCTACATCGACAGTCTTCCGCTACACTGCGCGTCGAGAGGTAATTCGTGCTCCGTGATCGATTACTTGCAGGGGTTCCTTGGGATAATCGCGGTAGAATTTTTGATTTGTGCTAGCGTAGCTTACCCCGATTCCCTAACAAGCGGCTGGCCAAAGTTTTTATGGCCACCATGGAACGCCGGTCAGCGGAAGTCACGGCTCGCGCATGTAGGGCTAGGTCAGAGTCTGAGTCCTAGGCCTAGGGCAGCCAAACTTTTATGAATTGTAATGATATGTGAATCACACGAGTGTGTGCTTTTGATACTTTGGAATAGCTTTTGCTTGATGTATATTCACTCGAGAAGCTGTGTGCTAATTTATCCTGACTTGTTTGAGGCATTGGGTGTTCCCCTCTGACATGAACTTTTTGTGATGGATGTGTTTTGAATAGCCACGGGAACCCAATGCGACAGTCGGTTCTTCGCAACCATCTCCTGCCACCCGGTCACAGGCTCAGGTGGCAAATGACGCCAAGGTGATGGAATATATGAAAACTCGATTTGTGAGTATGGAGCAAGAGATAAAGAGCGCTCAGAATGAGCTGAAGAGGCTGAGGATGAGACCAGCGCTGGCCACCCAACGCGAGGATTATGTGCTTGGCGAGATGGAGCTGGTAAACAGGCAAATCGAATGTGAGTCTGATCTTTTGCCCTGTTTACAGTCTTTTATCCTTTCCTTTGTGCTGACTTGACTTGTATGTTTTGCAGGCTTTGTTGACGACTTCCAAGCAGAGCAAGCCCGCGTTGAAGAGCGTTAGGACAATGTTGTCGACAACCCAACCATGGGTCATCAGCATTTTTGGCTTGATAGTATCATGCGCGGATACTCGCCACGTTGAAGGATCATGTTTGGCGGAGTGCTCAGTTACTTGAGCTGTGTAGGACGACCTTCATTCGAATCAAACAGACTCTTTTCCCGATGGGGACGCAACCTCAAGGAATCCATGCATTGCTCTGCATATCCGGAGTAAGCGTCCACATATGTAGCTACATTCACCCGTGCCTGGATCGACTTTGTCACAGTCGCAACTGGACGAAATAGCCGAATACGCGAGGGTGATGATTGAGTGTTATCACGCTCAACTTATGGGCCCTGTTCTACCAGTTAAGGACGAACCGAAAGATTAGGGTATTTATGTATATAGGATAGCCCCCGAGTGTAAATTTGCCTCTCGTACACATTGTATATTTGTTTATGTGTATGTGCACAGCCTCCGAGCGTATCGTGTGGGGTTTATGAAAAACACTTAGAATATGAAACATGAACCGTACAGCCCCCGAGTGTTCGAGTGAGGCTGTGAATTTTTGTGATGTTTGAAGCTTCAACTCATGATTTTGAGCAACCTTTTCGTTTATGTACGATTCTTATGACCCAACCCCCGAGTATTCGAGTGCGGCTGGATTATTATGTTTGAAGGAGCAAAAGCTCATGCTTTGAGACAGCGCAGCCCCCGAGTATTCGGGTGAGGATAAGTTTATGCGGATAAGTTATGCGAGTAGTAAGCAGGGAGAAATATGAGGAATCATTGACTATATTCCATTTTTGAATGTTAAGCTGCAGGCCGCCTCATTAAAAACCTTCCAGTCCCCTTAGGTACCCTGGTAAGGAAAAGAGCGCGTCTGAAACCTGCAGCCATCCGACATATGTGCCTATTACATTATGCGACTGAGCAATCTAAGCATAGAAACGGCGCAGCTGCGCAACGTTCCAAGGATTGTGCGAGAGTTCGCCTGTCTTCGCGTGCTTCAGTCTGTATGCTCCACCACCAATGACCTCGGTGATGATGAAGGGTCCTTCCCATGGAGAAGCAAGTTTGTGCACCTTCTTTTGCTTCAGTCGAAGTACCAGGTCGCCAACCTCGAAGGACCTGGTACGCAGTCGACGGCTGTGATAGTTGCGGAGGTCTTGCTGATAGACAGCTGTGCGTGCTAGCGCCGTGTTGCGTGCTTCTTCGAGCAAGTCGACTGCATCTTCGAGTGCTTCATTGCATCTCTTCGTTGTATGCTTCGACTCTTGGTGCATTGAACCTTACATCTGATGGCAGGATTGCCTCTGCGCCGTAGACCATGAAAAATGGGGTGAGCTGTGTTGAAGCGTTGGAGTTGTGCGTAGGCTCCATAGCACAGATGGGAGTTCTTCGACCCAAGCACCCGCGGCTCTTTTGAGTGGCACCAGGAGGCGTTTCTTGATTCCACTCGTCACGAGTCCATTGGCTTTTTCGACTTGGCCATTGGACTGCGGGTGTGCCACAGATGCATAGTTGAGCGTGATATCCTGCTCTTTGCAGAAAGTTGGAACTCTTCAGCCGTGAAGTTTGTACCGTTATCAGTGATGATGCTGCTTGGCACACCAAAGCGGTATATGATGGATTTTATGAAATTGACTGCTGTAGTGGCAGTCGAACTTGTGATAGGGACTGCTTCAATCCACTTGGTGAACTTGTCGACCGCCACCAGAAGGTGAGTATGCCCTCCATGGGAGGATTTTTTGAGTGGCCCAACCATATCGAGCCCCCACTGGGCGAAGGGCCAGGCCAATGGTATTGTCTTCAACGCCGATGCGGGTGCGTGCGGCTTTGTGGCGAATTTTTGACAGCCGATGCACCTTTTGACTATGTCCTCCGCGTCTTTGAGTGCTGTGGGCCAGTAGAAGCCTGCGCGAAAGGCTTTGGCTACGAGTGATCGACTGCTGGCGTGATGCCCGCAGGTACCTGCATGAATATCACGAAGGATGGCTTGGCCATCTTCGAATGCTATGCATCGTTGGAACATACCTGATACGCTGCGCTTGTATAGTTCGCCGTTGATGACGGTGTATGCTTTAGATCGTCGAGTGACGCGTCTTGACTCTGTTATGTCTTCAGGTACCTCGCCGCGGAGTATGTATGCGAGGAAAGGTTGAGTCCAAGTTGGCTCAATGAGGAGTACCTCGACTGGCGGGTCCTCTGTGCTAGGTGCTTTGCTCTTGGCTGGTGCGGCTGATGTAGGAGATGTTGCTTTTTCTTGATGGACCTGTGCTCGATGCGCTCGAGGAAGACACCAGGTGGAACTGGTGCTTTGGTCGCGCCAATGTTGGCTAGCTTATCTGCTTCTTCGTTGCTCTCGCGCCCTATGTGCCGCAACTCGCAGCCTTCGAAGCTGCCCTCCATTAGGTTGTACAGTCACGGTAGGCGATCATGTTATCTGCGATTGCATCGCAGGCCTTCATTGTTTGCTGCACCACCAGATTCGAGTCACCATAGATCATCAGTCGAGTGCACCCGAGGGCTTTGGCCATCCGCATGCCATGGATCAGGGCCTCGTACTCTGCTTCGTTATTGGATGGTAACTCGAATCCCATCTGCAGGATATAGCGAAGCTTGTCGCCTTTTGGTGATATGAGGATGACACCCGCCTGCGCCTTCGTTCTTCTTTGAGCCGTCAAAGTACATAGTCCATGAGTTGGACACATCTGGTGCTCCTGGCAACTGAGCTTCGATCCACTCGGTATGGAAGTCAGGTAAGACTTGTGCTTTGATGGCCTTCGGGTAATCATACTTGATATCTCGTGGTCCTAGCTCGATGAGCCATTTTGCGACTCGCCCAGTTGCGTTGGGGTTTGTGAGGATGTCCGATCCCTGAGGTGCTGATTACAGTGATCGGGTGCTCTGCGAAGTAGTGCGTCAGCTTCCTTGAGGACATGAACACGGCGTAGGCCAGCTTTTGATAATGCGGGTACCGCTGCTTTGATATGGAGGACTTCACTCAAGTAGTAGACTGGGCGTTGTATGCTTTGGGCGTGTCCCTCCTCCCTGCGTTCGACTACCAGTACGGTACTACCACCCTGTTAGTTGCGGAGACATATAGGTATAGTGGCTCTCGTTCCCTTGGTGCGACGAGGATTGGAGGGCTTGTGAGGACTCGCTTGAGGTCCGTGAAGGCTGCTTCGGCTTCTGGCGTCCACTCGAATTTGTCTGCTTTCTTCATCAGTCGATAGAACGGGAGTGCTTTTTCGCCCAGCTTGCTGATGAATCGACTGAGTGCTGCCACTCGACCCGCTAACTTTTGCACGTCATGGAGCTTTGAAGGCCTTTGCATCGTCAAGATGGCCTGTATTTTCTCGGGTCCGCCTCGATTCCACGAGCCGAGACTAGATACCCCAGGAGCTGCCCGGCTGGCACGCCGAACGTGCACTTCTTCGGGTTGAGCTTGATGTGGAAGCGTTTGAGGTTTGCGAACGTCTCTCGCAAGTCATCGAGTAGTGTGTTTTCCTCCTTGTTGTGATGATGATGTCGTCTACGTAGACCTGGACGTTTCGCCCAATTTGCTTCTTGAGGCAGTCTTGCATCATGCGCTGGTAGGTTGCGCCTGCGTTCTTGAGCCCGAAAGGCATGTTGTGTAGCAGTAGACCCCGAGTGGGGTTATGAACGCCGTTTTCTCTTCATCTCTTCCTTCATCCTTATCTGGTGGTAACCTGAGTAAGCATCCAGGAAGGACAAGCGAGCGCACCCGGCGGTGGAGTCGACGATCTGGTCGATTCGAGGTAGTGGAAAGTGATCCTTTGGACAACATTTATTGAGTGCTGTGAAATCTACGCACATCCGAAGGATATCTGTGTCTTCTTCTCTACAAGTACGGGGTTAGCCACCCATTGTGATTTCTTGATCTCTGATGAAACCTGCTGCGAGTAGTCTGTCGACTTCGGCTTCGACTGCGGTTCTTTTTGGGCCGGATATGCGGCGCATTGTTTGCTTGACTGGTTTAGCATCTGGAAATAATTGGAGAGAGTGCTCGGCGAATTCCCTGGGAATACCTGGCATGTCGGCTGGACACCACGCAAATATATCCCAGTTCTCACGGAGGAATTCGACGAGCGCGCTTTCCTATGCGATAGGCAGACTCGAAGAGACATTGACTGTCTTGGTCGGTCGGTCGGGTGCACCTGATGCGATCTTGTGTCATTGGTGGCGTTGAATGCTCTGTCGACTGCCACCTTCTTGTTCCGGCATAAGTGTTCGATCGTTGGAGACCGCTAGATCGGCGAGTGTTGCTTCCATGCCGAACATCTCAGAGATTTTGCTGAACTCTCGGTCGCAAGAATCGGACTTTTGGAAGTTTCCTTTGACTGTGATTACTCCTTTTGGTCCAGGCATTTTAGCTGGAGGTATGCGTAGTATGGGACCGCCATGAATCGAGCGAACGTCGGGCGTCCAAGTATGGCGTGGTATTGTGACTTCCAGTCGACGACTTCGAACTCAATCGACTCTGTCCTGAAGTGGTTTTTGTCCCCGAACGTAACGTCGAGTTGTATGGTGCCTTCTGGGCTTATTGCTTTGCCTGGGACGATACCGGAAAGGTATTTGAGGATTTTGGCAGGTTTTCGACTGACCTGTTCATTTTGCGGAGCGTATCTGCGAAGATGATGTTTATGCCGCTGCCACCATCCATGAAGACCTTGGACATGGCGTAACCTCCAATTTGGGCGTCGAGTACCAGAGCAGAGTGCCCTGGACGAACACCGATGGTGGGTGGTCCTCTCTGCTGAAGCTTATTGTAGTTCGGATCCCTTCAAGAATTCAGTTATGGCAGGAGGTGACATGACCGCCATGTTTACTTGTCGAGTGCGAAGTTTTTGCTCCCTGTTGGAAGGGCGACCTTTCTGTATCATGTACATCTGCCCTTGGGGGAGGGTACTGAGGTTCGTCCACCGAGGTACGGTTGTATGGCACCCGCGATGTTTCCGCCTGCATGAGGCTGTGGTGGTGGAGGTGGTGCCATCAGAACAGGCACATTGTTTGGCTGAGGCACAGGTGCTGTGCGGGTGCGTGTGCGGCTGTTGCCTTTCTGAGTTGCACGTATTCAGACGCTAGTTGGTCGAATTCTCTGCAGTTTCTCATCGAGTGATTGGAGCGCAGTTTTCCGTCTTCCCCCTTGTACAGGTGGAATCTGCAATCAGCATCCAACTTTTCTTCGAATGATCGCTCGGTTTGTGCGCCGGAGCGCGACTTGCGCCAGTCTTTCTTTTTGTAGTCGTCAATGCGTTGGTCGCGGTCTCGACTGCCCCGGTGATCATCTCGACTGTTCCGGCGATCATCTCGACTGTCCCGTCGATCTTCCGACCGTCAGTCGCTTCTGTCCTGGTCGTTTCGGGGTGTGGAGAATCCAGCCGCCAAGAATTTGGGTCTGTCGTCGTCGTAATGACGTTTTGAACGTTTGCGCCTCCGGTCGTCTCTGTATGAGTCTCTGCGGCTTCGACTGCCGCTTTCATGATTGTCACGGGGTGAGGACCCGCGTGTGGTCCGCGCCATGTCTTCTCCGTCTGCCCACTCAGTCACGATCTTCAGGAGGTTAGCCACAGAGGTTGGCTTTTGGCGACTGATGCATGTAAAATGCATACGTGAACTTTGCATTATTTATTCATATTCCCGTCATATTTGCATCATATAAGGATTATATCATTGATTTATAATGATTTTGGGAATAATTCACAAGTTCCCCTATTTTTCTGGAATTAACCCTGCGCAGGCAGAAAACCATATTTTCTATATTTTGATGTTTCAGGGACCCAAACGACGTCCAAATGACTTGCAATTTTGGGAGCATCAATATTTGGAAGGAAGAAGATCTGGGAGCGAAGGAAGCAAACAAACGGAGGTCCGAGGACCAAAAGGAGTGGGCCCACGTAGCCACAGTACCTGGCCGCGTGGGACCCCTCATCTGGGCCCTCAACGCTCCGTTGTCATCGATCTTTCTTCCAGAAGCTTCGTCTTGACCTAAAACCTACTATAAAAATAGTCCCCGAGGCTCTTCGGAGAGGAACGCCGCAGAAACACAGAAACACTGAAACAGAGATCAGGAGCTGCAGATTGGAGGGGGAAAACTCCGGCGGGGCGCTGCCGGAGAGGTCTCCACCTTCTCCAACGACATCTCCATCAACTCCATGATGAAGAGGGAGTAGTCCACCCCTGGACTATGGGTTTGTGGAAGTAACTTATGTATCTCTCTCTTGTGCTTCACTAATTAGCACCGTATGAGCTGCCGAACATGATTACGGTCATCTATGTAATACCTTTGTGGTGCATCTTTATGAGTTAATATATGTGTGAGATTGCAATTGTTTTACTTTAGTTATGAAAGTAGATGCATATTATGTACCCCGTTCTTGTTTACTTGTTTTGATCAAGCATGTTTATGAGAGCGTGTGAGGGGGAACGTGTGCATTAGATGGAGTAACGGGGGGTGGCTAGTGCGGTGAACGTGAGAGAAAGTTCCGCGATCCACTTGGGTATTTTACCTTACTTTGTTGCCTCACTAGGGATAAAAAGAAATACCTTGCTACCGGAGATGTGGGTGTGACCATGCCACTACTCCATGACTAGATCTAGCATGTTCTTATTTCAACTTCATGTCATGAAACTTATTGCTATGCTCTGATTTATCTTAATACTAAGGTGTTATGATTTAGTTCGCATCTTAGTGGAGTATAAGAGAGATTAATAACCAAAAGATCTCTATGTTAGGACGTGATGCCCATATGATTAATAACTTGTCATGAAACTTTGTTGCAATCTCATATGTTAACTTTTGTGTTCCATTGTCCACCACATCATTAAAGAGAGAGTGCATTTGTAAAACCATGAACCCCGGTCCATTTTTAATCATAAGAAACACCTTTCCAACAACTTTCATCCACTTTTCATTTTCAGCCATAATTAAATCCGAAAATACAAAAATACTTTTGCATCTTGCATACATCATAAAAAACCCAAAAATATTATTTATCATCACTATCATCATCCTTGCACATTTCCTTACATATTTATTTATTGTTTTGTATACATAACTTACTCACACCTTGTGCTTGACAACCACTTGGTGAGGTTGAGGGCACAAAACAATTTACTTTTGTTTGTAGGTTTCCAAGGGAAGGATAAGGAGGTAAAGCTTCCACTACTGATTCCTCGAGAGTTTGATATAAACCCTCGAGTCATCCCTCGTGGGGAAAACAAGTCTTGCCCGTACTACACACTCTGCTATTGGGGTCTCAACCTATGCCTTTGAGGGCTATCAAGACTATTTTCTGGCGCCGTTGCCGGGGAATCATTGCTGAAAGTTTTATCCAAGGGTATCTCACAACAAGTCAACTTCATCATCAAGTTGTGCAAACACCTAAGCTTGGGGAGGTTGCACCTACGTGAGCACCATCTTATCCATCTTTACTTGCAAACCATTTTATTTTGTTTTGTTATTGTCTTGCATTTTGTGTTGCATATTTTATTTTCAGTTTTGCATAAAAAATTAAAAAAAACACATAAAAACTTGGAAAATGGGAGACAGAACTAAGTTGTGTGACTACACAAACACTCCAAATGATCAATTTATTGCTAGGCCCATTGCCACACTTGAGATACAAGCTAATAGCTATGAAGTAAGTCCTAGTTTGCTGAACTTGATAACTAGGGAACAATTTGGCGGTAGTGCTATGGAGGATGCCTCTATGCATCTTCATGATTTTGTTGAAATATGTGACATGCAAAAGTTTAAAAATGTGGAAAGTGATGTTCTAAAACTGAAATTATTTCCTTTCTCACTTAGAGGAAAAGCTAAAGAATGGTTGCATTCATTACCTATTGATAGCATTAAAACTTGGAATGATCTAAAAGAAGCTTTCATTAAGAAATACTATCCTCCTGTTAAAATTTTGCAAAATAGAAACAATATTCTTTATTTTAGGCAAAATGAAAATGAACATGTTGCCATGGCTTGGGATAGGATTTAACTTATGCTTAGAACATGTCCTTCACATGGGGTTAATGAATGGACCATACTACACTCTTTCTACAATGGTTTAAACTACATGTCTAGAAATATTCTTGATTCTGCTACCGGAGGTGCGTTTATGGGAAAAACTGTAGGTGAAGCTAAAAACATATTGGAGAGCATTTTGCAAAATTATAGTCAATGGCACACTGATAGAGCACCTACTTCATCTAAGAAAGTAAACTCAATAGAAGAAACAAATGATTTGTCATCTAAAATGGACACTATTCTTGCTTTCATTAATAAACAAAACATGGAAAATGTGCCTTTGCAAGAACTAGTTGGTAATAATTCCGAAAATATAGATGTCAACTTCATTAGGAACTATGGTAATAATGGGTATGGTAATAACAATTATAATGCTTATAATAAACCCCCATATGTTCCAAATAAATATGCTACTAGTTGTAATGTTTCTAGTGATTTGGAAAACACCATTAGATCATTTATATCTACTCAAAAGGAGCTTAACAAGGAATTTATATGTAAGTTTGAAAAACAAAACACTTTGTTTGAAAGAGTAGATCAGCTCACTAAGGAAGTTTCCTCATTAAAGAACACCATTGTAGCTCAAAAACATGAGGAAACAATTAAGTATTGCCAAGAGGTTATAAATAAATCTTGGGAACATATTCATGAGCAAGAGAGAATTGCTAAGGAAACTATTATGGTAATGGAAGAAAAGAAAGTTGAGGAAGTTAAAATGTTGAGTGAAGTCAAGGAACCATTGCTTGACTTAGAGAATTGTAGCTTGCATGAATTAATATCTATCTTACAAAAATTTGCAAGTGATCCATCTATTAATGCTAACCCAGCTGGTTTTGGTTCTTATATTGTTGATCATGTTTTAAAAGAAAAGATTGCTAGGTATAAACAAGAAGCTATGATACCACCTAAGCTTGGGTATGTATGGATTCCCAAAGTACTTGTAACCATTGGAAAAGAGACACACCATGCTATATTAGATCTAGGATCTAGTGTCTCAATTTTATCTAAAGAACTATATGAAATACTTGAATTAAAGAATCTTGAAAAATGCTCTATTGAACTTGCACTTGCTGATGATTCCATTAAATATGCTATAGGAAGAGTAAGTGATATTATGGTAGAGTTACATATGACATTTGTGCCTGTTGATTTTCTAATCATGGATATGGGGAATAAAACCTCTAGTCCAATTATTCTTGGAAGACCTTTTCTTCATACCACAGGTGCTATCATTGATTCAAAAGAAGGGAATGTGAAGTTTCAGTTTCCACACAAGAAATGCATGGAACACTTCCCAAGGAAGAGGGACACACCAAAGTTCAAGCTCCCTCATGAGCTTCGTCCACTATAACTATCAAGTAAGAAGCCTAGCTATATGGCTATAAAGAAAGCGCTTTACGGGAGGCAACCCAGTTGTTTTTATTTTTGATTTTTTTTGTGTCCTCTTGCTGTCACAAGAGACTTTGTTTATAGTTTTGTTTCTGGAATTTTTAATAAAGTGCCAAACTTTACCCATTTTGGTTTGAAAAAGTTGCTTATAGCATTCAGAGATATTATTCCAGCACGAGTCTGTGCACGGTTTGATTGTTTGTTCCTATTATGTAACTCCGAATGAGCTGAAATTTAAACTGTAGAAGAAACTTTTCATCCTATGTATGCCTGATTTTTTTCAGAATTTTTTGACAAAATTAAGTAGGGTAGAAAAATACGTTTTGCTACTGCTGTTTTTCTGGACAGATTCTGTTCCATTTTGTTTGATGCATGCTTAGAACTTTTAGCTTGAATCTTTCAGATCCAAATGAGTTTATGAGTAGGGATACAACATAATACACTTACTGGACATTCATATAAATTTTTGTCTAAGGATTATATGCAGCACGAAGCCTATTTGTTTATCTCTACTATATTAAAGCGCAGCCGGTGGTGATGGTGATTGCGGTACGTCGTCCCGCACTCCCGCCCCAGCAAAAAGAAAAAAATCTTCCGCAACTAACACACGAAAAATCCATTACCCAGACACGATCTCCTTGACTCGTCCGATGCCCCCACGACTCGGCCCTCCCACCCACGCACAGACTCTCAATTTCAGTTTCTCCATTGCATCCTCCTTCCCTTTCCGTCTTCTCCCATCCAACCTCCCATCCAACCTCAACAGCCACGCACAATCCACTGAAGAAATCTTTGATCCGATTAAGCCTCGGCCGTTGTATCCACGATTGTATCCGCAGACACGGCCGCCGCACGCCCAAAGCCGCCGGTGTCGGTGTCGGCCGGCGCAATCCGCCCAACGGGCCACAGGGTCATGCCCAACATGCCAACATCACAAGAATCGCCATGCAGCGGCGCTGCGGCGTAGGACGCTGGTGGCGAGGGTCGTGGCTGAGGGGCTCTGACTGGTGGCGCTGGCCACCGACACCCGCAAGGGCTGGGCCCTCGACTCCTCCGGCAACTACATCCAGCTATGGTAAGCGATTCGAGAAACAAAGAAATTTCCCTCCGAAAATTCCATTCACAAAATCTCCTCACGTTCAGTTAGGGTTCCTAGATTGGTGACTTCCTTTACGCTATTATGGTCTGCTGCAACGCATGTATTCGGAGGCGGTGAACGAGATCAGGTTCTTGTACTTGGTGTTCCAGTTCTTTGCACCTGATGCAAGCGATGAGGAAGAAACATCTGATTACCAGTCCCAAGGGTGATTATTTAGACTTCACCATGTGCCAGGTTTGCATTTCAGAGCCTTTTGTTCCTTTTTTAGGTATCTGTAGTATTGTGCAACCTGCAGGGCGGGTGGTGTTACAAGGGAATAAGGGAAGGTACGAATTCATCAAGGTGTAGCAAAGTACAGTATACCTTCCTAAGCCCCTGAAGATTTCTTCGTTGTGATTATTAATTTAATCATTGTTTTTCCGCGGTCGCTATCTGCCTGCTCATGCTCAGATCGTCCCTATATGTTCCAAACACGTACGCTGTTATCGTAAAAATTTGAGAAATCAGAATTAAGCCATAGTCGGCGCTCCTGCTCCCGATTAAGAAGCTGCTAAATGGACGCTGGTGAAATTGCGCGAGAAGGAAGAGTTGTGGACAACGATGACGAGTTGAGGGCGGAGAGGTGCGGTCGAGACTTGACGGTGGCTCCGATGTCAGTCATGTTCTCTGGTTCATAAAGACAGCACTAGCGTTGTCCGCATCGCCGGGAGATTCTAGAGGAGTTGCTCTCGGATACGGTCTACAATTTGTCTTTTGGTACTCTCCCCCTTATTTATTTTAATGCTTCTGGTTATTTTGTGTCATGTTTTTTGTTTGCTTCAGCATTCACTTTCGATTGGATGCGTAAGATGCCTCGAATGGAATTGCTGCTTTTGTCCTAAAATCCATTGTTTGTATTACTAATTCCTATCTCTCCAAATTATATGTAGAAGAAACTGATTCCTATCTCTTCAATTTGAATATAGAACAAACTGATTCCTATCTCTGCAATTTGAATATAGAGGAAAATGGTATAACTCTGTTCTACAATTCATAATTCTAAGCAGGAGATGTCTATTTCACTTTCTGTATTCAGCTCACTTAAATATATATCAGGTGAAGTTTTCATGGTACATGTCACTGCTGGTGTGCTAAGGGTTTGTCAAATTGTGACAGGTCGGTGGGGTAAATTTACTAAGAAAGTTGTTGGGAATAAATGCAACAGGATAAATAACTGCATATACGAGCTCGGTATTCAGCCAAGATCAGGAGATTTGAAAGTGCCGATTTAGATGATTCAGAGTTTGTAAGAAATAGTGCACGTCGGAGGAGACTATCACCTCCAGCATCGGGGCCTAGATCCCTCAGACGCCACCCAAGACTTTTGTGTATACTGCCTCCATGTAAAAAGATCTTTTTGTTATACATGTATGTGTTCATCCTAGATTTTTTGGTGCTTTCAGATGTACTTTTTATTTATGAGTGATGCAACTGTAGCGTTAACATATCAGAAAAATTATACTTGCGGAGATAATTTCTTCTATGGTTCTAGCATGCATATATTTCTGATTGTATTTGTTTTGGGGGAGCTGATCAGACCACAAATTTGTATAAATCTTTGCTAATAACTCATTGTATACAAGCGTACAATTCGTGAATTGGTCCTAGGAGAAAATCATGTGTAAGGATTTTAACTTCCAGATTGAAGTTACACAGTCCTATAAGAATGTAAGTGCATAGTGAGCATCTGATAGATAGAACTCTGAGTTAGTACAATCCGACGGTGGTTGCAACTCATAAGCCACATTTGATGTATAGTCATTGAATTATAGTTTTGCTTTGTAATGTCTATGTCTACTCTTTTTTCCGTGGCAACGCACGGGCATTCAACTAGTCACTACTAATGTCACCCCACAGAAAAGAAATGGGAGAAACGGTGTTTTGAAGTTTTTTCACAGGGATTAGAGGAGATGCACCAAGAGTCATCTAAGGATGGTGAAAACCATAAGCTTGGGGATGTGAAGACAACCCACTGGACCAACGCACTCTCGGTTTGCACACGTCTAACTTCTGTTTTCGATCAATGCACTTTATCGTATAAACTTGGAGCGTCTTTTTGTTTTTGTTTGTTTTGATTTTTATTTTTGAGAGACTACCACATTATCATTTATGTATAAGAGAGCTACTGGAAATATGGGTTGAAATATGTTGGATGCCATTATAAGATTGGGAAAAGAGATGTTTGAGTTGATTTTAAAAGATACATATAGTTGCATGATTCATGAGCTTGTTAATGAGTAATAACTTGCAAGTGTTTTATCAAGAGCTATCTTTTATTCATGTTTTGATGCTGAATGTTACTTTACTTTGTTTAACATGAATTAGTTAGTTCTATGGACACTCATGCATGCTTTTAGACGGTCAACTTTCTCCCTCTTGCTAGCCCAAAAATTCCAACAAGTAAAAAAAACTTGTTTCCAACACCTTCAACCAAAGTTTTTCTAGTGAGTCCACCATATCTACCTATTAGATTTATGCTATTCCGAGTATGTTTACCATGTTATTTTGTATCATTGATACCTCTGAATTAAAATGCTTATGTTGTTGATTGTTATGGGAAAAGTTGGTCATATAGCTCTCACGAACTTGATGCACACTTTACTTTTATTGCACTTAATGAACATGACCCATTGTGATGAAAATTATGATGTTATGAGCTAGACAAACGTCTTTGGTTGAGAGTTAGCAGAAATGATCTGTCACATGGAACGCTTTCAACATTGCACTTCATTATATCTAGTTTATGTCATGCACTTTTGTTTATGGATGCTTATCATGGTGAAATAAATGTGGAAATGGAGTAGGTTTAAATGAGTTTCTATAATGGTTAGACAGACGTCTGGGCCGCTAATCTAAGACATGCAGCATTCATGGTGGAAATTTACTTACATGCTATGGTGAACCGTCTGTGATACACCTTACAATAAAAAGCTATCCAATGGTAAATAAAAAAGGGTGTTGAGATTGTTCATTATGTTTGTTTGTCTTGTCATTTTGATATGGGCTTGTTCCATATCCTGGGACAAGAGGTACCCCAGTTGACGCTCTTGATGATGCTATTTTACTACCAATGATATTTAAATTGAACTTGCTTTGTTTCCCAAGTTGAGTAACACATGGTGTAGGTACTCGTATTCAAGGGGCATGAGATTTTCAACCCATACTTTGTCAAGCACAATACTCATATTTGCTTTCACTTTAAACTTAATCATTCAAGATGCTATGATAGGGGCAATGAGAGCTTGACACCAAGGAGTACCACATTACAATCATTAACTTAAGTAGAACATTTGGAAGTTAGATGAACTTATTGCATGCTTTACCACTACTCAAATATCTTTCCAAAGTGTCCACCTTATTCAGATTTCCATCTACACTCTATGACCATTATAGGATGTTCTTACTTATCATTATGCATACTTGTGGTCCATAGTACTTTTTCATTTATGTTACACTTTGTGAATTATCATTGAACATCCTTACATTGAATATTTGATATCGCTTCATAAACTATCTTGCATATTGTTACATCTTATTAAGAATGAACCATTTGACTCTATGTAGCAATAGTAATCATCTTTGATATCCATCGATAGTATTGAAATGCAAAGTCCATGTTAGTTTTATCACCTTCATACTCGAGGACGAGCATGGGTTAAGCTTGGGGATGCTGATGCATGTAAAATGCATACATGAACTTTGCATTATTTTATTCATATTCCCATCATATTTGCATCATATAAGGGTTATATCATTGATTTATAATGATTTTGGGAATAATTCACAAGTTCCACTATTTTTCTGGAATTAACCCTACGCAGGCAGAAAACCCTATTTTCTATATTTTGATGTTTCAGGGACCCAAACGACGTCCAAATGACTTGCAATTTTGGGAGCATCAATATTTGGAAGGAAGAAGACCTGGGAGCGAAGGAAGCAAACAAACGGAGGTCCGAGGACCAAAAGGAGTGGGCCCACGCGGCCACAGTACCTAGCCGCGTGGGACCCGTCATCTGGGCCCTCGACGCTCCGTTGCCGTCGATCTTTCTTCCAGAAGCTTCGTCTTGACCTAAAACCAACTATAAAAATAGTCCCCGAGGCTCTTCGGAGAGGAGCGCCGCAGAAACACAGAAACACCGAAATAGAGATCAGGAGCTGCTGATTGGAGGGGGAAAACTCCGGCAGGGCGCTGCTGGAGAGGTCTCCACCTTCTCCAACGACATCTCCATCAACTCCATGATGAAGAGGGAGTAGTCCACCCCTGGACTATGGGTTTGTGGAAGTAACTTATGTATCTCTCTCTCTTGTGCTTCACTAATTATCACCGTATGATCTGCCAAACATGACTCGCCAATAACCTCATCCATGAGCCCCATAAAATAGTTCTGTGGTAGGACACCAGCCTCTTCATTTAGATCAAAAGGCACATCATTCAGATCTAGTGCACCAGGAGGAACCTGTACAATTCAAAGAGCAGGGCAAGATCATAGCCTGCAACAAAGCAACTAAAACGCTAACAGAAAACAACATTTTAGTTACTGAAGGCACTTTCTCTTTTGTTTCTTTACTGCTGTCACTACATGTTTGCTTGGTTTTAGTTGCTTGTTGAGTTCAAAGTTTTCTCACTTTTTCTGTCTGTTTTTTCTACAGGTGGGAACCAGACAAACAAGAAGAATACATACACCCCTTGGTTGTGCATGATACTACAAAAGGACTACAAATGTTCAACGCATAAAAAAGAAGGATCAGTATAGAGCAAAGTCCTTTATTAATGGTCTTTTGTACGTTCTATGAACCATTCTGGCTACATTACTTAGACTGAGTTCTTTGGTTTCCTACATTTTTTAAAGTACCTTTTGCATAGTTTTGCATCGAAGTACCTTTCTAGTTGCCCACTGATCGTAGCAAGACTTGAATGGAAGGTTCATAGAACTCATAGTTGTTTTTCATGTCTACCGTTTCACACCCCTGTGTTTTTTTCGCCCTACACTATGCGTCTACATTGCCCAGCTTTACAGCTGCCATCAGTATTAAAGTTGCCAAGCATGTTGTTTTACATTTTTCCAACTAGCAGTACTAAAGTTGCCCAGTACTTCAAGAAGAATTGCCTAGGTGAACCACACATGTTTTTCCCCTTTAACAACAGGTCCACATTAAAACTTGCCCCCACATTTCATAAAATTTCCTAAATTTTGTTCCATATTTGCCTACAATTGCAAACACGATGTAGACCAAACTTTTACTTGGGTGTCTAGATGTTTCTTGCCAACAAAACGTGGGGGTACAGCTTGTGTTGCCCAGGTTGGACCTCTGAAGCAGTAGTTAGTTGCCTAGTAGTTACCCTGGAGTTGCACCGTTCCTGCAACTAAGTTGCCTAAGATAGGTTTTGTTCTTTTCCCCCAAGAATTACATGCTATAGGATCCCATACACATACACACGAACACAATTTGCTCACTTCTATACACACACAAACTTGCCTGCCACGAGTTCTCTACCAACACAAACCACAGAAAAACAACTGCCACTAGTAGAAAAAAGCCTATTAGTGGCGCACCAAAATAGGCTATCAGTGGCGCACTAGTGGTGCGCCACTAAACTTGCGCCACTGATAAGTGTTACCAGTGGCGCACCGGCGGTGCGCCACAGGTAACTCACTTATCAGTGGCGCATCATCCGGTGCGCCACTGATAGCTGATTCTGGTGCGCCACTGGTAAGCTGTGGGGGCACACAATTGCACGCACTCGTGCCACATTATCAGTGGCGCACCAGCCGATGCGCCACAGGTAATTTGAACGGTGCGCCACAGGTAATCTGCACAGTGCGCCACAGATAAGTCCTTGGTGCGCCACTGGTATAGTTTTGCAAAAAAAATTAAAAATGCACCGTATTTCGTATTTGCACAGGTATATATGCTGTACAGGTATACAGTACATATGCAGTAAACAGTTTTTGAATAACACAAGTTCATCACATATGATATTAGAATACATACATCACATGGTTATGAATAATACAAAGTGTTCCTCACCAAGTTCATCACACATTTGATACTAGATAACATACTTAGCAAATTCGAAGGTACTAAAAACAACAGCAGCAACAATTTTCTGAATAACGTTTACAAGACACAAATAAAAGTTGCGACCATCACTGCTTCTTCTTGCTCGCTTTCTTTTTCGGCAACTGCAGGAAAGGGTCCATGCCATTTAGAGTGTTGAATGGCCTATAGTCACCCTGATCTTCTGAGCATCTTTCAACGTCGGCGTTAGCTGGCGGAGAACCGTAGTAGAACAGCCCCTCCTTACGGAGAACATCCTTGTTGATTGTTGTCGCAATCGTATGCTGGATGCGAATGAATTCAAGTCTGTGTTCAGAATCAGTGGCTTCCGTCATGTTCTTCAGGCACCATGTGCGGAGTTGCCCTGGCAACTGTAGTTGCTGCATATCCTGTACATACTCCCGGATGAGCATTAAGACGTAGAAGGCGTCCAGCTTACTGCTTTCCGGCTGCGTGACGGATTTGAAAAACGTTTTGTGGCCGAATACCAGCTTTCCTTCTCTAACATATTGGTGATCCACCGGGCACCCATGGAAGGCGTATCCGGTGAGAGCCTCATCCATAACACTCCTGATGGGTCCATAGTCTTTTTTCTTATGATGCCTCCCTGAGTCCAAATAAATGGCCTCCGACCTTTTTGGAAATGCAACAATTAGGACACAGTATTTGTTCCTGCAAAAGGAGACCATCATACTCAAATTAACCATTGTATGGACAAAACTCGATGAAAAGCATGTAATGGCGGCTAGCGAATGACTTACTCGGGAAAGTATGGCATTAGAATGGCTCTCTTGTCCTAATGTTGTATGAAGAATTTTTGTATGTAGAGCGCCGCTTCTCGCGCAGCATCACTGTGGTTCAGGCGGCCCTCTTGCAGGTGGTAGGGGTCCATTATCGCTATGAGCTCGGTTTCCTCTTTCATAAGCTGGTACTGCATATTGAGAGCAAGCAGGCGGACGAAGCATATGGGGAGTCGTTTCATATGGTACATGTCGAAGATCTCTTCAAATCTAACGAAGAACACATCCGCGGGGTATTCATCGGCATAGCCAAGGTTCTTTGGTACCTTTACCGGGTAAAGAGGGTATAATGGATTTGAGGAGCTGAGAAGAAGTTTCTCCACACGATGAATACCTTCATGGAGACTCCTCATATCTCCCCTTAGTAGTTTGGATAGTCTCGGCGGCAGGATCGGTTTAGCCAACTGATGAAACGAATGCCATTCGGAGACGCCTACGTTGTCTTTAGCCCGTAACGGTTCTTTGGTCTTCGGCGCTGGTTGGCTGCTGGAGGCAAAGTCATTCTTCACTTTTCTTTTCCGTGCTTTATTACGCCTCTTCTCTGCCGCTGTGGGAGGGATGGTCCCTTTCTCAATCTCTGGCATGACCGCCTTGAGGAGTGTCTCCTGGCTGAAAGGCGTGTTGCCTTGTTGATCCTCGGTGAAGGGGGCAGCTTCAGGCGTTCCTTGAGAATTGAACAGACGCTTAGAGCATTGACGAGGAGCCTGAAGATCCTGATCCACTAAGTCATCACTATCATGGTCATCATCCCCTCCTTGCATTAGCTGATCGACACGATGAATCGCCGACCCTGGTGGAAAGACTAGTGCAGGTTCATCTTGAGTCTTGTGGTCTGGTGGCATGCCCCAGATGTACTGCATCAACTGTTCTTTATCCGCCGGCTCCACCCTGCCAGTGTTGGCCGTGGCAGGGTGCAGGTGATAGGAGGGTCCAAACGGATCAGTGCCTTTGGCCATGTCATGGGATAACCCAAGCATCCATGGAGGGTTTTCTCTGAATCGACACCCGCGGGTTGAATTGGAGGATAAAGGTCATCACAACCCGAGAGCACCCGATGAATATGTACCCGAAACACGTCAGGGGCCATAGATAGGTTGTGCATCACGCGTTGAAGTGGTGACATGATGCTTGCCGTTGCCACATCCCGAAGCTCATTCTCCACACGCAATAGCAACATGCATCCCACCTCGTCGGCCTGCGAAAACATGCATGTTAAGGCATAAGAGAGGGCGCCAAGGATGAGGTATACATAATTTGTTGAGACTTGTGACGCTTAATTACCGTGAGAGCTTCGAGCTCGGCCAATGGCGTTGGACTGCGGGCGGGCGTGGAAGAGATGATGGAGGGGCTGCTAAGATCCACGCTGGCTAGCGAAACCCCTTTAGCAACTTCATTGACGGCCGGGTCGCATCCTCCCTACCACAAGTAGGGTTGGCGGCTGGAACATCCATCGTAGGCGCCTGATTGTTGGAGTTGCTTGCGACAAAGCTGGGTATGTTAAACGGCCCTTGTTGCCCTTCTTCCATCCAAACCTTGACCGATTGCATCAGGCTAGGCATGATGTCAGTGAGCGACTGCGCCAGTTGTTGTTGGACTAACCCGGGCACGGTTGCTTGCACCTCCTTATCTACAGCCGCCTTTATATCCATCTCCTCGAACCTCCTCCTCTCCTTTCGCAGCTCCTTGGCTCAACAGGATAATAGTAAGGGTGTTTGTGATGCTTACCGGCGCCTACCACATGGCCCTTGTGCGGTTGTTCTGTCGCCGGCCTATCCTTCACCTGGTTGTATGCCCTGACAAAAGCAGTGTCCCAATACGGGGCCTTCGACGACGAACCGCCAGAGGAGGTTTGAGTATATTGCGCATTTTCTTCCGCCTAGAGAAGTAATGTGAACCGTTTAGAAACGACGTGACTGTTATATAATTTAATGGACTTGATTAGAAGCATTTTAAACTGGTAAATTCCTTACCAGATCTTCTTCTCAAGCTCCAAGACCTTTTTTCCCGTCTTGAGGTCCCCGGTTTCCATATCATGCTTGTATCGGGCCCTGATCGTTCTGCGTGCCAACGGGTCTGTGAACTTATCCCAGGGGTTCTCCTCATCAGGAGGGCGCTTGGCGTCCTCTTGGTCCCATTTGGGCTGCTTTCCGGCATAACCACGGCTTCCAAGAGTGTGGTCACCTATGTTTTTATCCCGCATTTTCTTCCCCCACCCCCGTTTGGCAATCGCTTCTGGGGTGTTCTCGGCGTCCTTGAAAGTAGTCCATGCGTCCGCCGAAATTTGTGGAAAGCGGCGGTGAACCTCCTCGAAACTGCAATCTTTATCAAGCATCTTCCTCAGCCTATATTTCCAAGAGCCTAAACCTTTGCTGATCTTGCCGAGGGCAGCTGTGTTTACTATGTTGTCCTTATTTAGGTTATTGTACGGCTCCGGGAACTTGTACCGCTGATGGACCCTCTTAACGAGGAGCTTTTCCAAACGCTGTTTGTCTTTGTACCTTAGGTGCCCGTCATTGATCGAGCACATTTCTCGAGCAATGGCGGCACAGGTGTTGCCAAAGCCCCTTGCATGATTCTCAGGTTGTATAGGTAAACCACTGGTGACGTCCACCTCTGTGATTTCTTGTCGGCTGATGCCCACCAAGTTTTGGCGCCTTTCCTTCCGCTGACGCTTGGCGGAGGCGCTACCTGAGCTAGTACCATCTGTGCGGCGCCGCCGGTGTCAGTGGTGTTGTTGTCCGTACCCTCATATCCATCGTCCTCGCCGGTGTCAACGAGATCTTGCGAGAAATATTGCAGGTAGTGGTTCTCCAAGTCTTCTTCTTCGGAACCAGCATGAGGCCGAGAACCACCGGCTTCGTCGTTGTCCGCCATGTCTACACAAATTAGTAAATAGCACGGTATTAGTAACAAAACAAAACGAAAAAATTCGCCATGACCTTTGCTAAAAAGTCTAGCTATGGAGTGCGATAAATTTGCCGAAACGGAAGTGAATCAACATTTCGGCAAATTTCAGCAACTCCATCCACATCCATATCCATATGAATCACAACATTGCAAAAAAGTACCAACTTCGGAGGCGTCTTAAATTATCAAATCTTGA
The DNA here is from genome assembly GCA_947311845.1 of Poa pratensis. Lineage (NCBI taxonomy): Eukaryota > Viridiplantae > Streptophyta > Magnoliopsida > Poales > Poaceae > Poa > Poa pratensis. The sequence continues at coordinate 7,793,663 of CAMZMU010000072.1, forward strand.
TCCTATGTGCAATTTATCTTCATGGATCTCTTCTACTAAGATAGTACTTCATGATAAACCACATAAATATTTTTTTGAATACTTCTAGCACCTTAATTCAAGTTGTTTTTAAGCCATGTTTAAGCAGTGACCACATTTTACTTAGCAAACAAATTCTGAAATTTTTTGGTCTCCAAATTTTTTCATCTACAAATTTTTTCCTAAAGCAGCAAAATAAAGCAGTGACCACATTTGAATACATCTAGTGCCTGGCAGGAACTAGGAGAAAGTAAGCAGTAAAATAAATAATCTAATTTGAGTTGGGCATTTAAGCAAACACCTAGAGGGTGCGGGAGAGGGATGGAGGAGAGGGAGAGATGGCGGCACCTCGAGCACGGACGGGAGGTCTGGGAGGGAAGGGAGGGGCCGGGGTCATCGACGGCGGTGTGGAGGTGCTCCTCGAGCACGGATGGGAGGCAGACGGGCGTGCCGGCATCGAGCGCGGGCGTGGACCCGAGCGGCGTGGACCCGAGCGGCGTGGCGTAGTGGAGGGCGAGGGGCGCCGAGCGGGGCGTGTCCGTCGGCGGGAGAGGCGCGGCGTAATGGTGTGGACGATGGGCGGCGTGGTCGTCAGCGACGGCGAGCAGGGGCGGGCCAGCGGCGATGGCGAGCACAGGGGCGAGAGAGGCGCGCGCGCGGTCTCGGTTGGGGAAATTTGACTAAGCGTGTGGGGAGAGAAGCGAGGGGGCCCAGATGTAAGTCACCCAGAACTATCTGTGGCGCACCGTGAGACTTATCTGTGGCGCACGACACGGTGCGCCACAGATAACTTTGGGTCACTTACATGTGGGCCTAGCTGTGGTTATCTGTGCGCACGGAGCGGTGCCCACAGGTAAGCTAACCGTGCGCCACAGATAACCTGGGTTTGTTTTTTAGTATTTTTTAAAATAGACATTTTTTCAAACTTTTCAAAAACAAACATATATTTAAATTGCACTACTTGAATTTTTTGACATGTTTTTCAAAAACAAACATATATATTTGACAATATTGTTCACATACTTGAAGTTTTATAATTTTTTTGAATTGACACCGGATACAATTATTAAGAGGGATACAAAATGAGTTGATCGCGATATATAAGTGCATAGTTATACAAATGAGGGATACAAAATAATAAGTGCTTCAATCATCAGTGTTTGGCAATCTCTTTCCTTTTTTGGTCGATGTTGCAAAATTTAGCCCGACATTGTGACTTTTTCTTGTGTACGGAGGACCTGCTGACTTGGGTGGTACCGTGGTCCTGCATCTTCTTGTGGTGTATGATTCCTGATTGTTGTCGTCATCTTCAATATTTGGGTCACCGTACTTGTCAAAGTCGTCCTCATTGGCGACTCCATCCATTCTGGCGATGTTCCTTTTGCCTCTCCTCACAACAACACGGCTAGGCTTGGACGGTCGGTTATGAAGAAGCATTGTGTGCAGTGCTTAGCCAGTACCCATGGCTCATTTTGTGCGGTGTCGTTGGCGCTTGATTTGGCTGAGGGTATGGACATGGTGATGAAATATCGGTCTTCGGGAGTGACGTTCTTAACCCATCTGACGCGAAACATCGGCACCTTCTCTCCAGAGTAGTTTAGCTCCCATATCTCCTCGATCCTTCCGTAGTATCTTGTCAGCACGTCACCAGTGTAGGATTCCACCGTTACACCTGAGTTCTGATAATCAGAGTTTTTGTCCTTCTCCTCCGTGTAGAATGTGAACCTGTTGATATCATACGCTTGAAACGTCTGGAGGTTGGTCGCGGGTCCATGTGCCAATGCGAATAAGAGAATGTCATCCTCCGAGATCATTGGCGGCGGATTAGCCTTAAGATTTTCTTTGAACCAACCCGCGAAAGAGGAGTTGTGCTCTCTGATTATTTCTCCCTCCGTTCTCGTCTTGCCTCTATCAGCATACTTCTTCCTAATTGAGTTTTGGTGCTCCGTCAAATAATCGTCAACCATATGAATGTGTTGTAGTGCTACTAAGTTGGCCCTGTCAAAGTCAGCGTGTCGACCTTCAAAGTCCACATGCAAATCCCTCCGGCCATTTCTGTGACCTGATCCAAGTAGCTTGCCCAGGTGCTTGTTTACGGGCAAACCAACAGGGTTCTCGAGTTCTAGAAAGTTCGTGCAGAAAGAGATGCACTCTTCATGAGAAAGCCTTGGACGATGCTTCCATCCGGACGGGCCCTGTTACGAACAAATCCTTTGATGACCCCATTCAACCGTTCGAACGGCATCATATTGTGCAGGAACAGCGGCCCGAGATGGATTATATCATCCACGACATGGACCAATAGATGCACACAGATGTCAAAGAATGCTGGCGGGAAGTACATCTCAAGCTCGCATAATATCACAACGATCTCTTCCTGCAGCCTATCTAGCTGCTGCCGGGTGATCGACTTTCGAGAGATGACGTCGAAAAAGGACATAGGCCAAAAAGTGTTTCACGAACGTGCTTGTCCATTATCCCTCTGATTACAACCGGAAAGATCTACGCATCATCACGTAACAGTCATGAGACTTCATCCCGCTGAAGCAATTTTTCTTCGGGTCTAGGTATCTGCTTATCAACCCCGCGTAACCGATAGGCATTTTGACTCCTAGAAGGCACTTGAAGAGCTGATTGATCTCATTCTCGTGCAGAGTGCAGCTGGAGGGGGGGCAATAGTAGTCCTTGTTCCTCTTAACCCTTTTGTCCCTGTGACCGTTCGTTTCCTCATCCGACAGATCTTCCCCCGGCCTTTTATGGGTTCCCCCGTGAAGCTCTCCCTTAAACCATAATATATCAAGTCGCGCCTTGCTTTCGGCCCATCCTTGGTCCTCTTCGCCATGTTGACCACGGTGCCAAACAAACTCTCGAACACATTCTTCGTGATATGCATTAGATCAAGGCAATTAGGCGTATCGAGAATGGGCCAGTATGCTAAGTCCCAAAACACGGACCTCGCCTTCCATACATCCAGGAGCGGTTTTGGTGCCTTCTTCTTCTTTCCCGGTGCAGGGCACTCTTTCCAGTTATCCAGAAGTGTTTTGATCTCTTCGCCGCTTCTCTTACGTGGAGGTCCTCGATGCTCTTTTTCATTGTTGAACAGGTCTCCACGCTTTCTCCACGGGTCTTTCTTATCAGCTAGCCACCTTCGGTGCCCCATGTAGACGGTTTTCGAAGACCCCTCTTTCGGTAGCTGTAGGTAACAGGTACCGTCCATGCACCTGACGCACGCATGGTGTTCTTGAACCACCTGGCCCGAGACATATCCGCAGCCGGGCAAATCGTGCACCGTACAGAGCAAGGCGGCTCTCAATGGAAAATACTCTTGAGCGATGGTGTCCCATGTGATGACCCCTTCCGGTGCCCATAACGTGTCCAACTCATCTTTCAGTAGCTTCAGATATAGATTGATGTCGCTGCCTGGTTGTTTCGGCCCTTGAATGAGCATGCTCATGTGAATGTACTTCCTCTTCATGCAAAGCCAAGGGGGGAGGTTGTATATCCACACAAACACTGGCCAGGTGCTATGTGTGCTGCTCTGTTTGCCAAATGGGTTGAGTCCGTCGGTGCTCGCACCCAACCTGATGTTCCTTGACTCTGCCCCGAAATCTCGATCGTAGTTGTCTAATGCTTTCCACTGGGTAGCATCCGAAGGGTGTATCAGGGTTGCCTTATCCATCCGGTTTGGGTCCTTTAGCAGTGCCTTCTTTCTATCCGCGTGCCAGCGCATGAGCTTTGCTTCCTTGGGGTCCAGGAAATACCTCTGCAGACGGGGAATGAGCGGAAAGTACCACACAACCTTTCGAGGAGCTTTCTTCATCCCTTTCTTGTATCGAGCAGCATTGCACACTGGACATGTGGTCTTGTCCGCATCCTCTTTCCAAAAATATAGCAATCATTGATGCATACATGGTATTTTCGTGCGGTAAATTAAGAGGGCACACAACTTTCTTGGCGTCGTCAAGACTCTTAGGACACGTGTTCTTCTCCGGAAGGACATCCTTCCAGTATAGCAGATTAGCGTCGACGCTAGCGTCGGTCCAATGGTGTTTTACCTTCATCTGCGGAACATCGAGAGATACTTTCAAGCGGGTGTCCTCAGGCCTGCAACCTGGATACAACGGAGTATTCGAATCTATCTCAACTTGCCCCAACTTAGATTTCTCTCTAGCAGCAGCTCTATTGTCACTCGTCGGCCTTACAAGCAATTCTTGCAAATGAGGGTCCTGCAAGAACGTAGTTAGCGGCGACTCCGCATCAACAACGCCAGTTCTCCATCGTCATGTGCGGTAGGCTCTTCGTCTTCTTCCACGTCGTTGTTATTCTCAACAATCATCATGTCATCATGATGCCCTTCGTCGTCATGTACTGCCATCGGCGCCACATGGACCTCCAGTACATCATCTTCATCATTCATCCAAGGGGAGCCATCCATGAAACCACGCATGAGCAGGTGATCCCGCACTACACCGGAATAGGGGTGGTGCAAGGTCATTAACTTGCATTTTCAACACGGACATCTTATCTCCTGCTCCTCATTTTTGTACATGTCCTCTATCGCGTGTCTTAGATATCTGTCCACTTTCCTTTCGCTCATGATGACCATTATCACCTGCACGTCCGACGGTACACATATAAGCAAAATAATTAAGTAGTACCATCTCATTAGTTGTTGTCACGCAAAATTTCGGCATGACCTCCCTACAAATGGGACCGAGGAGTTTACCAAAGTTTTGCCGAAACGGAAACGAATCAATGTTTCGACAACATTTGGCAACTCATTTTCATGTCACATCGATCATTTACATTTATATAGTAATCACATTCTCGCACAAATCTCACAATTTTATTTATTTACATCATCCAATCCATATAGTCGTCACCTTACACACGAGAAGAGATAACCGCGAGACGACACGTCGACGAGCTCGAGCTTGTTGGAGAGGGGAGAACAAAAGTAGATCTATAGATCTATAGGTGTGGGTGAGATTTTAGAAGCTAGATCTATATGCCATGGATGTAGGAGATGTGTATGAGGGAGATTTAGCAACTAAAAGTGGTTAGATTGACCAAATTTGGTCCAAAATGGGGAGGAAATGAGGTAGGAAGGAAGAGATTTCGAGCTAAGAAACAAAGGGGGAAGTGAGGTTATGGAGGTGAAGGTAGGTGGGGCGACTTTAAGTTGTCTGCCCAGGTTACCAGTGGCGCACCAGATTACTCGTGCGCCACTGGTAAAATATTACATGTGGCGCATTGGGGCTGGTGCGCCACAGGTAATACCTGTGGCGCACCAGCCCAGTGCGCCACTGGTAAAAACTTTACCTGTGGCGCACCACTGCCCAGTGCGCCACAGGTAAAACAATTATCAGTGGCGCACTACTGGCAGGTGCGCCACCGGTACTCTCTCTCCTCCACCTCGAATTTTTTCAAGTTTTACTGGAACTTACCTGTGGCGCACCACATTTACGGTGCGCCACCGCTAAAAATTTACCAGTTACGCACTGGAATCTTGTGCGCCACTGGTATTTTTTTTTTCAAAATCCAGGAACCCAGGTGAGAGACTATCAGTGGCGCACTGGGATCTGGTGCGCCACTGATAGCATCTCACCTATAAGCTTTTCCCTACTAGTGTGCCAAATCTGTTTTTTTTGCTGGGTTCATTGATGGGCAAACATAACAAGTAGCCAGGGAGAAAAAGGAGTGGGGAAAAGAGGGGTACCTGATCTGGGTAGTCCAATGGAGCTCCACGCCTGTTCATGAGTTCCCAGGACCTGGAGAAAACGCCATGGATGTCTCTTTTCGAAATCAGGTCTGCGTGAGGAAGGGGAAAGAGAAGGGAGATGAGATCTTTGCTTTGGACAAGGGGGGTGGGGGGCTAGAAAAAGGGGCAAGGACCTGAAGAAAACCAGGCAAAAAACGGTCGGGTCGCGTTGAGGGCTAGAAAAAGGGCAAGCACATGGGGGGGGGGGGGGTCCATGGAATCATGTGCCTTTTTCTCCTGTGTCGTGTTGTTAGCTGGCACGGAGCTGATTGCGCACGTCTTGGCACGGACCGGCCGTTTGAAACAACGAAACAACGGCCAGCGGGGGGATTGCGCGTGGTGGTCCTTCCTTTTTCGTCAGGGGGGGACAAAAACTTGCCTTTTTGGGTCGGCCGTTCCAGTCGACCATCCTACGCGCGGCCGTTGGGTAGACGCGTCCCAATTTTATTGGGCCGATGGGTCTGGGTGTGGATGAGGGGGATGCTGGTCCGACCAGGCTTGCACACACGGTAGTTTCGGTTTGCTTGGTCCGTTCAGGTACCGGAAAGTGAAAACCAAATTGACAGTTTTGGTCTTTTAACATCTGCTACCTCTTTTTTAAACGGTCTTTTTGGTTTCGGTCTCACTCTTTTTAGTTTTGGTTACAATTTTTTCTGCCCGCCCCTACACACACGTAAGAGAAATAGAACATATTTTCTTCAAAAATTTTTTTTGCAGTTTTAGGAAATCTGAATAAGCACAAGGCTTTAAACCTCTAAAATATTTTTAGATGGTCATCTTGACAATTATAGACGCTCATTGTACGCCTCATTTTTTCTGCTGCACCTTTCAATCCTCCGTCCCTGCAGCCTTCAGAACGAGCACATGGAATTTCCAGGCTCTACATCCAACTTCTGTGTTTCTCCACATCTTCCCGGTCAGTCAGGTAGAACTTCCGCGTCATAACAACAAAAATGCTAATTTTGCATACTCCGGCGAATCATGAATGCACGATAAATATCAGAAAAAAGGAAACAAGATGACCAGAGGAAATTCGATTAAAGCAAAAACAAAGTTTTACAGAAGTCTCTACTTCACACAGAACCACCCTATCCCCAATCTTCTCACGCGTCACATTTATTCTCGTGGCATGTCGTGAGATATGGGAATATTTCGCCTACGAGCATAACCCTCCGCGGACCACTGTAGGCAAGGTCTAATCCTTCTTAAATCAAAGCCATCTCGCGCGCCAACGTGTTCTCGTAGCACAAACAAGTCCGATGGATAATTGGTATGAGGGACAAGAACTGATGAATGCTTTTCCTAGATTGTATGACCTGTCGCTTAATAAAAATGTTAAGGTGGATAGAGTTGTGCGATCTCGGGGGGCTTGTCTTGTGTTTAGAAGATGTTTATGGTGTGATCTTGCTAGGGAGTGGAGTAAACTTCTGGAGATTATTCTCCAGATAGAACTAAACGATGAACATGATAGGGTGTTCTGGAAATTGGGGCACAAAGGATTTACAGTTAAATCTTTATACAATGCGCTACAAACCAGTAGACCTCGGAGTAATTTTAAGCAGCTCTGGAAGATGAAGATACCAACCAAAATAAAGATTTTCTTGTGGTTGGTTATGTGGAAAAGAACCCTTACTACGGATAATTTGAGGAAGAGAGGCTGGGAAGGAGAGGTTCAATGTATGTTTTGTGCTTCCGACGAAAGCATAGATCATCTATTCCTATCCTGCCCATTGGCGAGGTTTGTGTGGGGGTGTTTCAGTGCGCCGCTGACACTCGAGCACAACCAATTTCGGTTGACGAGTTGGGGGGCTGGGTTGATGGTTTCATAGGATATGAAAAGGTAGCGGTGAAGGTTTTTCTGGCTGCAGCTTTTTGGGTCGTGTGGAAAACTAGAAACCGTGCATGTTTTGATCATGTGATGCCTACTGATCCTTGTGGGATTATTTATCATATCTGTCAACTGGTTATTGATTGGTCTGAACTGCAGAAACCAAAGGTGGGAAGAGCTCTACGTCGAGGAGCTGATCTCATGAAGATGGTGCTGCAAGAAATCTTCAACAAGTCGAAAGGGTGGGCGCCGCTATGTCGAAGGCTAGACAATGGTTGAGCTTCATCACCAATGACTGCACCTGGTGCTGTTAGCCTCTGGAGGGTCGTTCTGTTGCAGTTTTAACTTCGTTTCTTGTTGTCTTTTATGCTTTATGCCTCATCCTGTACTTGTTGAGAGGAACAAACCTCTAGGTTTTGTTCTCTTGTTTCTATCGGCCGTGTGTTGGCTGAAAAAGAGGCAATTTCATGGGGGGAATAATGTAATGAACTCTGTAGCTCTTATGCTTCGTTAATGAAGTTGGGGGCGAGGTCCCTTTAGTCTAAAAAAAACAAGTCCGATGAAACGGAACTGGTCGTCGGTGGTAATGAGAGGTGCAACTGACAAAGAAGTAACACAACTACAGTAGAAAGGAGGCGCGCTTCCTCCGAACGACAGTCAAGATCTTCGTTCACTAAACAAGCCTAGACTACAATGTTCTAGTATACCGTTTGACCAATAACATGATTTTGAGTGGCGACTCCATTCGAACACTTGCACACCAACTAGTTTTTTCCCAATGCCTACAATTTCCGTAAAATTCGTTGACATTTCAATCGTACATCTGAAACACACATCATTTGGGTTGAAAGAAACACACCCACACCAGTGTGGATGTGTATATAGTGTATACTGATATAATGGGTGTGTCCGGTATATATCAAGAGAACGATATGAGTACATCTCGCTCTAAACGCTAGTGATGGTGTTAGGTGTAGTAGCCTAGTGGGTGATGTTTATATCAATGTTAAAGACAATCCACAATGAGGGTATTATAAATAGTATCATGATTCTTATTGTCAGTTTTCATCAGTTGCTGCCACGAGATATTGGATTTCTCAATGTTTTTGGCGGGCAGGCAATCCTCTGACTTAGATTTTTCATGCGTTTAGGTTTTGAAACAAGCCACAATATTTTCCATTTTCATTGGTTACGAAAAGAGAGGTGGCCAGTTAATTAGCGAAAAACAGGCCTACAAACACACCTATGTCAGCATGGAACACGATCTTATTGGGCACAACCACAGGGCAATGTGGCCACCTATACTGAGCACCCACGCGTCATCGAGATGAATTGCACCGCCGAGGTTGCCACCAAGCGACATCGTCATCACTCGTCCTCAAGCAAGAAATTGTGACTTCACTTTCGTTGACCAACGGCAGGGGCCTTGTTGCAAATGCCATCGACACCCATGTTGACTCATGCCAGCAGTCGGCCACACGCTCCAAAGATAGACAGCTTTGACTTTAACGAAGAGCTTCGCAAGAGAAATATGCTAGGCTAGCGACGACCGGGTCATCCGCAAAGGATGTTGGTTGCTCGTCATCGTCGCTGCATGGACGCACACCGCCCCAGGTCAGACTCCACAACAACACAACGAATCATGAGAGAACCCATCGGACACATCAGAAAACCGACTAGCGAAGCCCGAGCCATGATCAAAAAGCTCTTCTCGATGCATCATTGTTGCCAAACTGCTCTCGGCGCCCCCAATATAGCCGTCTCAGCAACCATGCGGACAAGCCGCCACCCACATGTTCTCAAGTCATAGCCGACTCCAAAACGATGCCCCTAGGGAGGGAAAAGACGCAACAGCGCCTCCATCATCCGATACCTAGGATCTGAGGTTTTTCCTCAAAAGCCAAAACCATGGGACGAATTCCGTCAGATGAATGTTAAAAATTTATAGAAGACACTACTACACAAAACCCCATCAGAGAAGTATGTTAAATATCCCGCTAGACGAATTGCCCTGGATGCACTACTCTGTGGAGCTTGGCATGGTATTTTTTTTTTAGATAAAGGGCTTTATTACTCAAATGGTTTAAGTATTACACCCGGCCTCTGCATCAAAAAATGCACACAGCCGCAATCCAACAGATAAAGTAAAAAGTTGTGCAACAATAGACGCATTACAACACAAGATAATGTAAAACGCCTATGTCATGGCTAATCTCGACGGCCTATGGAGGTCCAATCCGGCGATCAAGCGGCCACCCATGTTGTGAGAAAATGTCCCTTGCCACCTCCTCCAGTCGTGCACACGCCTCCGTAAAGAGGTCTCGATGTCCCACACGTTGTAAGGTGGACCACATACGGAGAATACTTGTGCAACGGTAGAGTACCTGCATATGAGAAACATTCTTATCATTGAAAACCTTGTCATTTCTACTAAGCCAAAGCGACCATATAACACGCAATCGCTCCCACCCTAATAACGTTCTAACCTTTTATCTATCCCATGTAGCCAGTTACCAAAAACATTGGCACAGACTTGGGTGGATATAAGTTAGACGCTATTTGGATGGCTGACCATATAGAACGTGCGAAACTACACTCGAAGAATAAGTGTTTTATTGTCTCATCATTTGGACAAAACATACACTTCGTACTTCCATGCCAATTCGTTTAACAAGGTTATCCTTTGTTAGAATGACACCCTACGAAGATACCACGTGAATACTTTAATCTTAAGTGGTATCTTCATTTGCCATATTTTTTATTATCATCAACTGGCACATCGGAATGTACTAACGCCCTATACATGGAATCCACAGAGAATTTACCATTCTCACATAGATTCCAACGAAATTCATCGGGACCCTGTGTGAGTTGAACTGATCTCAACCGTGCCACCAGGGAGTTCCAAGACGCTAGTCTTGGTCCGAAAATCTCGCCTGAACGTCACATTCGGAGGAGAGCATTGCAAGACAGTGGCAATGGTATCTCCCTTATGACGAACAATATTGTATAGGGCTGGATATCGATCCCGGAGGGTGGTGTTGTCTAACCATTTGTCCTCCCAGAATCTAATCTCCGAGCCATCCTTAATATTAAATACCCCGAAGCGAAAGAAATGTTTCTTTGTCGCCATCAGTCCAGCCCAAAAGTGGGAATCACCAGGTTTCCAATATACCTGTGATACCGCCTTTGTGCCAATGTATTTTCTCTTAAGGAGTGTTTGCCATATCCCTCTTCAGTAAGCAGCTTAAAAAGCCATTTACCTAGGAGGGCTGAGTTCTTGACATCAAGGTCATGAATACCAAGCCCTCCCTGATCTTTAGGGCGACAAACAACATTCCATTTAGCCAGTCTGTACTTCTTCTTCTCACCATCTCCTTGCCAAAAGAATCTTGATCGGAATAATCCAATTTATGCAAGATCCCTTTTGGTATTTGGAAGAAGGAAATCATATACAGTACCATGTTTGTTAGTACCGAATTAATGAGAACCAATCTTCCACCAAGAGATAGCAATTTTCCTTTCCAACTAGATAGCCTAGCTTGTAGACGTTCTTCGACGTGTCTCCATTCCGCATTAGTCAGTTTCCGATAATGTATTGGTATTCCAAGGTACATATTGGAAATTGACCCTGCTCGCAGCCAAAAATATCGGCATATTGAGCAGCTGCTTCTTGAGCCTCGCCGAAGCAAAACAATTCACTCTTATGGAAATTAATTTTCAATCCCGATAATTGCTCGAATGCTGATAGTATCAATTTCAGATTCGCAGCTTTATCTAGATCATGTTCCATAAAGAGGATTGTATCGTCTGCATATTGAAGAATAGATAAACCCCATCAACAAGATGTGGAACTACTCCTTCAATTTGGCCATCTCTTAGCTCGTTCAATCATGATCGTCAACATATCCGCCACTATATTAAATAGTATAGGCGATAGAGGATCACCTTGCCTTAATCCTTTTTTTGTTTGGAAGTAGCGGCCAACGTCATCATTGACTTTTATCGCCACGCTACCTCCGGTAACAAAATTGTGGATCCAAGCACACCACTCCTCTGAGAACCCTTTCATTCTCAGAGTCTGTAGCAAGAACGGCCATTTGACTTTATCATACGCTTTTTCAAAGTCAATTTTAAATATCACCCCATCAAGTTTTTTCGTGTGCATCTCATGTACGGTCTCGTGTAAAACCACAACACCGTCAAGGATATTCCTCCCTTGCATAAACGCAGTTTGGGTAGGTTTTACCACATGATCTGCCACTGAATTTAACCTGATGGTCGCTACTTTTGTAAAGATTTTGAAGCTAACATTCAGAAGGCATATTGGCCGATACTGTTGTATCCTTTCGGCATTCTGAATCTTAGGCAACAAAACGATCTCCCCAAAATTAAGGCGAAATAACTCAAGTTGTCCGGCATGTAAGCAGCCAAATAACTCAAGCAAATCAGACTTGATGGTTTCCCAGAAATGCTGGTAGAACTCAGCCGGAAAACCATCTGGTCCTGGCGCCTTATTATGCTCCATTTGAAAAACCGCCTTGCTTACCTCCTCCATAGAGAAAGGTGCAGTAAGAAAGTTGTTTTCCTCAGGAGTTACTTGGGTAATATCATCTGTTCGAGACTCATCTAGAGTAAAGTTCCCTTCCTCGGGAGCCCCGAACAAACCTTTATAGTAGTCGTGATATATTCCTTGAGCTGATCCTGTCCTTCGATCAAGCCCTCATCCTGTAGGAGAGAATGAATACATTTCTTTCTATGTCTGCCATTAGCAACATTATGAAAGTACTTTGTATTCGAGTCCCCTTGTAGAATGAATTGAGCTTTAGATCTTTGGTACCATTTGAGCTCTTCTTCCCGCAACATACGACCCACCTGCTCATTCGAGTGCCGTTTTAGGTCACTCTCATTTGCTGATAAGGGGCGTACTTCTGCTAGTTGATCAAGCTCATCAATAATGGAACACAGGCGCTCCTTTTCTTTTTTAAGCATACCAGTTGTGTGTCTTGCCCACCCACGAAGGAATTTACGCAAATTGCGCATCTTATTATTCCACCGCTGGATAGCGCTATCACCCACAACCGGTTGAGACCATATCTTTTAACCAATCATCGAAACCATCCCGTAACAGCCAACCTAATTCGAATTTGAATTGGTGCTTCCCGGGCGATGTCAACGTTCCAGTAGATAAGTATGGGGGCATGATCCGAAAAGCCTCTATCGTTCGAGCGCACGAACCGTTACTAATGGATATTTATCCTCCCAGCGGGAGTCCATCAGAACCCGGTCCAGCTTCTCGTACGTCGGCTCGGGGAGACTATTAGCCCAAGTGAATTGTCTCCCCGTCATATGAACCTCTCTTAAGGACAAGCTATCGATGACAGCGTTGAACAAGGTAGGCCAATGAGTATCGAATCTACCCCTACTTTTCTCGTGTCGGTACCTCAGCATATTGAAATCCCCTCCTATAATAATAGGATATGGGTCATCTTTAGCTAGATTAACCAACTCTCTAAGAAAAGCAGCCTTATATTCTTCTTGGGCAGCACCATACACAGCAACTAGACTCCATATAAAGTTGTCGGACTTGTTGCGGATTTGAAATTTAATGTGAATTCACCATCCGAACGACCCAACAACTCCATGGTTTCCGTTTTGATGCCAAGTAGCATGCCACCCGATCTACCTCGAGGGGGACAAGAATGCCAATCGAACTCCACACCGCCTGAAAGGCGGTCTAGTAGAGTGCTTGGAAAATCTCGTCTACCCGTCTCGGAAATAGCCAAAAAATCCAACTTATAGTCTCTCACATGATGTGCAATATTCAAATGTTTAGCCAAGTCACCTAGACCTCTGCTATTTTCGAAAATGCCATTCATCGGGAAACAGTTGGGGATTTTGACTTCTTCGCGCTTTTACGCGAAGCTTTGTTCTTTTTATTTTTGGCGGATTTGGATCTCCGGCCGGTAGCATACAGGTCATCAAAGGATCCCAGCTCAGCCTCGTCCATATCCACCTCAGTTACCTCGCCTACAAGATGTGATAGAAGCTGTCCATCTACTGTGGCATGCGCATCATCATCATCTATAGTTGAGGGTACCGGCTTAGTCGAAATGGTATGAGAAACCCTTTGACGGTCATACTCTACATGTTTCAAAACATTAGCCGATAACACCACTTCCTTCTCATTTTTACCCATACTAACACCTACCGCTGACAGTCTAGCAGATAAAGACGGCGTAGATAAGGATAAAAATGATTGTGAGAGTCGAGATGTACCGGCAGGTGGAGAGGAGAACATGGCCGCTTTGCGACACATCGCCTTGGACATCGTGTCCTCATCCGTCGTGGAGGTACCATCCTTGTCCACTGGTGACGTTCACTCCGCCTAGGAGCACCCCTAGGTTGTGGACGTCCGCTCGCAGCCTCGGTCACAGTGGGAGAAGGCACAGGCGTTGTAGCAGCCCTCTCAACCACCGTGACCGACCTCGGTGATGAAGGAGTCACCGGAGACGCCATGGCGTCATCGGTCACGTGGAGAAGGCACAGGCGATGTAGCTGCCCTCTCAACCACCGTGACCCTCCTCGGAGTCGTAGGAGTCACCGGAGACGACCTAGTGTCCGGAGACGCCATGGGGGGAACAAGGTCGACGTATAGTCCCCCTCCCCAGCGTATCCACCACGATCGGTACCCACCTCACCTCCTCGCATCGGGCAACTCAGGGAGCCAACCACCAGGCTAGACGGCGAACTTGGCGCACCGTCCACTGGCATGTCGGCCTCTCTCCCCGCGTGCCAGCCGGGCAGCAGCCAACGTTCCCGAACCCACCGAGCAGCTCGTCGCCTGGAGGAGTACCACCCGGCTGGGCTAGGAGCGGCCCACCGACAGCGCCTGAGGCTAATGCCCGCTCAGGTCCGTGGGCCTCCCCTTCCACTGCGCTGCTCCTTGCCTCCCCTGCATACGCCGCCGGGTCGGCTCCTTGCGGCCCAGCGCTAGGCGCGCTTGAAGCCACTGTGGTCTGGCTGTGCACGCCGGCAACCACCTGGGCGGCACCTTGCAGCCCAGCGCGAGACCGTGTTGCTGCAGCTGCATCCCGGCAGTCCATCGGGGCAGCACCAAACAGCCCATCACCACCTCTTGATTCTCTCCATTTTTGCACAATCTCAATCGCCCGCGGTGTGCTAGGATTAGGATTAAAGGGGGTGAGAGCCAGAACCTTATGCGAATGTGTGTATGCGGCTCCTTGCCCTTGTCCCCCTCCCATATCCGGACTCTCGTCGATCATCATGTTAGTGGAACCCTGACACATCACCAACGGAACCACCGTGCTCTGTTTGACCTCCCGCACCGTCCTTGTCTAGACCATTATCATCCGGGCCATCCTTGCCCTTGCGTTGCCAAACAAACGGGACAAAGTCCGCCTCCGGAATATAGTCTTTTGACTCTGGCCGAAATGTGAAATCATACCCTTTCAGACGCAGGACCCCATCAGTTCTGAGATATGGACCCAGCTCATCTGTCTTCTTGAAACAGTCGGCCTCCATCATCCCCACTAAGATACGGACCACACCTCGTCGCCGAAGAGAGAACATATCCACATCAATAGTGGTACCAATGAGAGACCCGACCGCCCAAACTCCCCAAAAGTGACGCATCGGATTTGGTACCCCAAACACATGCACCCAAACCCGATGAAGGTCCAGCTTGTGAGCAACCTCTTCGGCTTTCCACTTGCTGAACACCAATTTGGTAGCCTGAGACGGGACACCAAGCTCGATACCATCAAACCTCAACAGATCCTCCTCAGTCGGGAAATTAACAGTGAAAGTGTCATCTCCGCTAGGTATAGCTTCCCAGCACCAAGACTTCACCGGGCACAACCTCGCCACCTGGGTTTCCACCTGTTTTGCGGTGGCGGCCGCACCGTGCACCTTCACTAGAGCCACCGGTGTATCTTTAGGCACCAAATCAGCCTTGTACAAGCTGTCCGGGAAATGAAAGAAAATCGTATCCCTGTGTCCTTGTCCAGCCACTTGTACCGTCGGTCTTGGGAGCTTTAAAGACGGCACATAGGAGTAGGGTGCTTTGCATTTTCACAAATGTGACAATAATGTTTAGCGGGGCACTCCTTTGTGGCGTGGTCATTGACCGCACACTTCCAGCACCAAACGTTTGGCTTCTTGATATTCTGAGCAACTGCTGCAGCCGGTGCCACATCCGTCGACCCCGACACGGGAACGACGACAGGCTGACCGGCACCTTGTCCACCCGCAATAGTCTGCTGTGCCACTCCCTGCGCAAGCTGCGGACCAGGAGCGATCACTCCCCCCTGCTGGACAGGTTGATTAGCACCAGCGGCCGTCCGCTTCTTTTTCTTCTTCCTCCCCGCCCCTTGAGTAGCAGCCCCGGCAGCTCCGAAGGCGAACCCCGGCGGCAGCGCAGGTCCTCCCGCAGCCAGCATCCCCAGCTGTGGATCGCCTTGTTGCCTTGGTGCGATCGAAGAAGGGCCGGCCGCATTGCCGAACACCACGCCATAGCCGCGCGCTTGAGGTCCTGGGTTAGCCCTGGGAGCCAAGTGGGAGCCCTGACCAGGGGGCGCCGCCATAGACGGCCGCGCTGCTGCAACCTCCGCAAACGATCTTCGTCGAGGTGTTGCCAAACCGGTGGGCGGTCCAGAGGACGATGGCGGCGATGTGGGCGGCGGAGTAGCGACGGCGGCCGGTGGAGCGCGAGTCTGAGTCGAAGCGGATACGCGAGGGTGTGACGATCGGGAAGACCTAGCTGGAGTCCGATCGGACCACAGCCCTCCGTACCAACGCTCCAGATGCGCCAGACTTGCCCGAGACGCTGACATCTGGGCCCCAGCAGTCGTGGATGGCGTTTGAATTCTCGGAGCTTCGTCTTCCGCACCCGCCGCCGTGATCTGCGCCTCCGCGATCCTCTCCCCAGCCGCCGGCGGCACCTTGCCTCCGTGCGCCACGGGAGAGCTCGACGCCGGCATGAAGTCGCCTAGACAGGGCGGCGGGGTTATCCTAGGTCGAGGTACAGGACCCCGCCACCCCATCCGAACCGCCGGCCGCCGCAACGGCCGAGCAGCAGCTCGTCCACCACGTTCTACTCGAACCTCGGCAGACTTCGGCGAACTCATCCGCTCCGGAGACCTGCAGACAACAACAGGTGACGTACCTTCGTCCTCGGAAGAGGAAACTTGCTCCCAGAAGCGCGACGCCGGCGTTGGAAACCCCGCGTCGTTCCAGAACTCCTGGACCAGTTCCTCGCCGGATTTGGAAGGCCGCAGGATATCGTCACGGGAAACTCGCCATGCCTCCTCTAGCGTTTCTTCTGCCATGCGCACAGCAAGTTCCTCCGCCTCCCGATCTTCACCTTCTCCCGTCTCCTCCAGGGCAGAGAACCTAGATCCTGAGTTTGCCAGTGAAGTCTCCGGGGAGGCCAACGGCGAGAGCGCGCCCGGTACCAGCGTCAGTCGCCGGCGCGGCCACCGCCGTGGCGTAGCGCCGTCGATCCGCGTCGCCCGGTGCATCCGCCGGTGAAGTCTGTTAGTCGATGAACGAACACTTCATAGTATTGCATATACTTAGCAACGAAAATGATAGGGAGGTGAAATGAGCCAAGAGAATTGGACCAAGTACCCTTTATCTTCTTTACGCGATCATCTCTGAACTGAGTCGCTGTCCCGCTTTGCATTGATCCCATCTCGCTCCTAGTAGAGTTACTTTTTTTGCAGGGAAAATAGAATTTATAAACAGGGCAAGATGGGCACAATCAAGGTTTATCGCCTCAGCAATTTCTGATGGGAAATTACGCAGCCACCCAGCATTCCTTCCGTCTACTCTACATATCTGAGCTAGGAGATGACTTGCTGCACTCCGACACGACGCAACTGCCCGTCGGGGGCAACGAGAGGTGCAACTGACAAAGGAGTAACACAACTACAGTAGAAAGGAGGCGCGCTTCCTCCGAACGACAGTCAAGATCTTCGTTCACTAAACAAGCCTAGACTACAATGTTCTAGTATACCGTTTGACCAATAACATGATTTTGAGTGGCGACTCCATTCGAACACTTGCACACCAACTAGTTTTTTCCCAATGCCTACAATTTCCGTAAAATTCGTTGACATTTCAATCGTACATCTGATCCACACATCGTTTGGGTTGAAAGAAACACACCCACACCAGTGTGGATGTGTATATAGTGTATACTGATATAATGGGCGTGTCCGGTATATATCGAGAGAACGATATGAGTACATCTCGCTCTAAACGCTAGTGATGGTGTTAGGTGTAGTAGCCTAGTGGGTGATGTTTATCTCAAATGTTAAAGACAATCCACAATGAGGGTATTATAAATGGTATCATGATTCTTATTGTCAGTTTTCATCAGTTGCTGCCACGAGATATTGGATTTCTCAATGTTTTTGGCGGGCAGGCAATCCTCTGACTTAGATTTTTCATGCGTTTAGGTTTTGAAACAAGCCACAATATTTTCCATTTTCATTGGTTACGAAAAAGAGAGGTGGCCAGTTAATTAGCGAAAAACAGGCCTACAAACACACCTATGTCAGCATGGAACACGATCTTATTGGGCACCACCACAGGGCAATGTGGCCACCTATACTGAGCACCCACACGTCATCGAGATGAATTGCACCGCCGAGGTTGCCACCAAGCGACATCGTCATCACTCGTCCTCAAGCAAGAAATTGTGACTTCACTTTCGTTGACCAACGGCAGGGGCCTTGTTGCAAATGCCATCGACACCCATGTTGACTCATGCCAGCAGTCGGCCACACGCTCCAAAGATAGACAGCTTTGACTTTAACGAAGAGCTTCGCAAGAGAAATATGCTAGGCTAGCGACGACCGGGTCATCCGCAAAGGATGTCGGTTGCTCGTCATCGTCGCTGCATGGACGCACACCGCCCCAGGTCAGACTCCACAACAACACAACGAATCATGAGAGAACCCATCGGACACATCAGAAAACCGACTAGCGAAGCCCGAGCCACGATCAAAAAGCTCTTCTCGATGCATCATTGTTGCCAAACTGCTCTCGGCGCCCCCAATATAGCCGTCTCAGCAACCACGCGGAGAAGCCGCCACCCACATGTTCTCAAGTCATAGCCGACTCCAAAACGATGCCCCTAGGGAGGGAAAAGACGCAACAGCGCCTCCATCATCCGATACCTAGGATCTGAGGTTTTTCCTCAAAAGCCAAAACCATGGGACGAATTCCGTCAGATGAATGTTAAAAATTTATAGAAGACACTACTACACAAAACCCCATCAGAGAAGTATGTTAAATATCCCGCTAGACGAATTGCCCTGGATGCACTACTCTGTGGAGCTTGGCATGGTATATAGTATTGCATATACTTAGCAACGAAAATGATAGGGAGGTGAAATGAGCCAAGAGAATTGGACCAAGTACCCTTTATCTTCTTTACGCGATCATCTCTGAACTGAGTCGCTGTCCCGCTTTGCATTGATCCCATCTCTCTCCTAGTAGAGTTACTTTTTTTGCAGGGAAAATAGAATTTATAAACAGGGCAAGATGGGCACAATCAAGGTTTATCGCCTCAGCAATTTCTGATGGGAAATTACGCAGCCACCCAGCATTCCTTCCGTCTACTCTACATATCTGAGCTAGGAGATGACTTGCTGCACTCCGACACGACGCAACTGCCCGTCGGGGGCAACGAGAGTTGATATGCCAGAAAGTAGCAACATGATTGGAAAGGAGAAGGTGAGCCGCATCATCAGGCACGCTTCCTATGAACGACTGCCAAGATCGTCGTTCATGAAAGAAGCCTAAACTAGAATGTTCGAGTATACGGCTTGACCAATAACGTGTGAGCAGACAGCAAGTCCATTCCGACACTTGCACATCAACTAGTTTTTCCCCAAGGCCTACAATTCCTATAAAATTCGTTGACATTCCATCCTAGACCTGATCCACACATTCATCTCGGTATACACTTTCTAACAGCACTTGTTCCCTCTGTATATATTCTACCAATTTTTCATCAAAACTTATCGTTTAAATAAGCACACCGTCAAGTGTGCATGTTATTTTTTTGGAAATGGGGATCAAACACCAGCCTCTGCATCAAGTCTGGATGGGCACATGGTGTATACTAATAGTGTCCGGTATATATGGAGGGATCAATACGAGGACAAGTCGCTCTAAACGATAGTGATGATGTTAGGTGTGGTAGCCTGGCTGGTGGGTGATGTTCGAATCAAATATCTTAAGAATTTTTTTGCGGGGAAATATCTTTAAAAATTTCAAAGTACATATTCTACTAACATGGAATAGATGCTATGTATACGATTTCAGTGGCATTGCACTTGCACACCAACCTAGCTACATGAACAAAGCACCACCTGATCGTCATAAAGAAGCAATAGGTAATCCTTAATCCAAGCCCAACAGGGATTAGTTTACAACTCGAATATCTCTGTTTTTTCTACAAGAGGTAAAAACCCAGGCCAGGCCCTGGGGCAGGGCGAGCGGGGTGGCCATCGCGAGCCCATGAAAGTCAGCCATATTTCTACTGCTAGCCTACAGGTCCTTGCACAAAAACGCAAACACATGCAGAAGTAGATCAACAAAGTTTACTATACCTGTCAAAATTCTAACACCTACTGGGAAGGAGTTCCTAAGATCAAGTCCATCCCTCGTGTGAGGGTTCCTTCCTCGTCTCGCATTTCGGTGGATGACATACAAAATCATTGGTTGTCATCTTGTGTGCAAGAAAGGAGATGGCCGAAGAAAAAAATGAAGATAAAAGAAATGGAGGATAGAACGCCAACCGAGAAGAGAAGGGTTGTGGCCGGCCGAGGAGTAATAGGCAGCGGCCGAGCAAAGGAAGGTGACGGTCGAGAAGAGGAGGGTGGCCATGGAAGAAAGTATCAAAGCAATAGAAGTTGATAAAAACTTAATGTCCATGGACACAAGTGGTATCGATGCAAAGCACAAGGTAGATATTGCGCTTTGTCACGAACAAGTGTTGACGAAGAAGTCGATGAGCATGGGAGGATACGCGGGAGGCAGCATGGGTGGATAAATGGGTGCCATGGAGGAGGAATGAGTGGCGGCGCGAGTGTTGGCGTGAGTGGCGGCGTGGGAGGCTACATGGGTTCCATGAGAAGTGGCATGGGAGGATATATGGATGCCATGGGAGGAGCCATGGATTCCGGCATGGGAGGCTACATGGGTGTCATTGGAGGCGGCTATGGAAGGATACTTCGATGCCAATGGTGTCAACAATGTCAATGCTGCAAATGAAGAGCAGGAAAAAAGATGGAGATGCAAGTCATAAAAACTAAGACAAAGAAATTTGAGTGGCTATGCATTGTTTTTAATTATGATGTCGTTGTATGCACTCTATTTTTATTTGTGTTTTCGTTGCACTATGCTATGATTTTAATTTTAATTTCTTCTGTGGATTTAAAGTACAATTTGGTATGTGGATTTTATGTACTATTTGATATATTGTTTAACAAGTATGTGGTCTTTTGTTTCAATATGTATTCAGTTGCGTAAAAAATACATGTGTTGGGAGCCTATTTTATGACATCCGCTATATCCGAAATTTTCGGGAGCAATATTTTAGGGCATCTGGTTTACCAAAACCAATTGTTTGGTGACGTTAAACCACTTTTTGCTGCCCTATTTTAGGGCATCAGTTGGAGATGCTCTTAGCAAGAAAACCACCCAATTTATTTATAGAAAAAAGTCACATGATAACTAGGCATTTGATTAAAGCAACATGATTGTTTCGTACAAGATATAGTACTACACATAACCCTGTGAGAAGTATGTCCAAAATTCAATTGGATGACCAGACATTCGATTAAAGAAAAATAGTTGTTAACACTTATTCTGTAAAGATAAGCGGGTACGTTGATGTTGGAATAGCTGCTCTGTTGTGAGCAATCTGGCCTGCCAGAAATTCTTAGAAGAAAATAGATTTGTGGTCTACCCCTATTCCTCTGCGCTTTTCCGTTGTGCCGCTCACAATTCGCATATCTGAGGCTAGGGGGTAGGGACCTTCTTATATAGTGCTATTTCCAGAGAGTCCATCTGTTGCACTAATATGATTCCTAGTTTAAACTAGTTTCCGGATAGAGTCCAGATTAAACTACCAACCACGATATAGTTTATCTGTATAAAGGATTCTAACCGTAAGTCCCCGGAACACGCACTTGTGAGCAATGCGCCATGATCATGTTTAATTTCCACTAATCATGCAGGTCGACATTAGGGCTGTAATCTAACCATGACCTAGTTCCTTCCAGTTACCAACGTACCCGGGTAGTCTTTCCAATATACATACAGTATACTGTATTCCATTGATAACCGACCAGCTTCCTTAGGCATGACAATGCGCTAAGTACGTTCCAGCAAGTATATATAATTACATGCCAACAATAACAAAAGCAATTCCATGTGCACATACACGTATGATTCCATATGAGGTTTTCCGAATATTAATAATCAAGCAATTTGAATAAAGTTGCAGGACACATATTTCCTACAGGGCAAAGCTTATAGTTCTGGTTGCAGTTGAGTATTTCCATCAACATTAAGGCTACGGGACGATGATCTTGCGCATAGAACATTGATTGCTGATGTTCCTGACTTGAGGGTGGTGGTTGGATGTTGAGAAAGTTTGTAAGTAGGCTAAATTTTGGGCTACTGTTGTAATAATCATTCAGTGTGATGTTTTTTTTAGGGGAAGATTATGGTTGTTTCGGTAGTTGCAGTATCTTTAGAATATCTTGCGGGGCTGCAACAAGAGGGTTGTCCCTGTTGTGGGAGGAACCTTCCTGTAGGAGAACTGATTCTCGTTCCAAATATTTGTTGTATACTTGTGTTATGAGTTTCATTGTGAAACACCCTGTGGAGCTTGGCATGGTACATACACTTAGCAATGAGGAATGCAGGGGAGGTGAAATGAGCCAAGCAGCATGAGAGTAGAGCCAAGAACCGTTAATCTTGTTTCCGTGACCATCCCTGAACCGAGTCACTGTGATACTGCACTTGCCAAGTAGTAGAGTTACTTGATGGGAGCACAAACGAGTCCAACGCGACGGCACTAGCCGCCGGGGACAACGAGAGATGCCAGTCTTCGGTGAAAGACGTCCCAACTAGTAGAAATTAGATGGTGAGCCGCACTCCTTAGGTCGAGGTGCTTCCTCCGAAGGACCGCAGAGATATTCGTTCACTAAAGAGGTCAGGACTGTCTGCGAAGGTCGGGGCGTGTCCCCCGCCGATGCTCCTCCGTCGTCGCCAAGATCTCGCCATTTCTGGTGAGTGGCAATTGCGGCGTCCTCAACGGGAATTGCTTCCCAATAGGCCTGAGCAGGCGACTCAGTCGTCATCCTGTTTCCTCTCGTTCTCCTCTGCGGTGGTGCGACGGAGAGGTGCTGGACGGCGGCGGAATTGGTTTAGCAGAGCTCCCCAGGGGTGTGTGTGTGATTTTCTGTTTATGTGGGGTGGTTTCTGTAAATTTGGGGCAGCTGTGGCGTGTCTGGATATTTCCAATGTAATCCGGTGCTTTCTCCTGTAATGTATCCAGAGACGTTGTATAAAAAAAAAAAGAGGTCAGGACTACAATGTTCTACTAGATGGTTTAACCAATAGCCTGACCGCACGAAGCCACTCCATCCGCACACCTGCACACCAAGTAGATTTTTTCCAATGCCTACAATTCACAAAAATTCGTTGACATCTTATCCTCGATCTGATCCACACATTCA
This sequence comes from Poa pratensis, assembly GCA_947311845.1. Taxonomy (NCBI): domain Eukaryota; kingdom Viridiplantae; phylum Streptophyta; class Magnoliopsida; order Poales; family Poaceae; genus Poa; species Poa pratensis. The sequence continues at coordinate 7,817,058 of CAMZMU010000072.1, forward strand.
TGTCGGTATACGCCGTCTAACCATACTTGTTCTCTCTCTACATACTCTACCGATTTTTCAACAAGACACATAGTTTGTGTTATAAACACAGATGTGTATATAGTGTATACTACTCCCTCCGTTCGGAAAAGGATGTCACAAAATAATTCATTTTTGTGACATCCTTTTCCGAACGGAGAGAGTAACATATAATATGAACGTGTCCGTTATATATGGAGGGATAGATACGAGGACATGTAGCTCTAACGTTAGTGATGTGGTAGGTGTGGTAGCCTGGTGGGTGATGTTTGAATCAAATCTCTTAATGTTTTTCAAAGTACAGATCCTTATAATATTGAATAGATACTTATGTATACGGTTAAGTGGCAGAAAATCAGATTGGCTCCCGAGCTCACCTGCTCCTGATTGTCTAAAAAAATCGAAAAAAATAGTAAAACGTTTCAAACATGAGATTTCAAAATATATTTTATAGATCACTGATTTTGTCTTTTTTTCGCAGAGCACTAAGTAGCACAAATATATTATTTAAATCCTTATAATCTGGTGATTGTACCTTATTATACTTGCTCTAAGTAGACTCAAACTATAATGTTCTAGTGGACGGCTTAACCAATAACATGCGGCCAGAAAGATACTCCATTCAGACACTTGCACACCAACAAGTCTTTTCCCAATGCCTACAATTCTCCTAAAATTCGTTGATATTCTATCCTAGATCTGATCCACACATTCATTTTGGTACTACATTGTCTAACAGTACTTGCCCTCTCTTTTTGGGTTATGAAATAACCGTTTTTCCATCAACACACATTGTTTGGGCTGAAAAAACACATCCTCAAGTGTCGATTTGTATATGGTATATACTGATAAACAATATGGACATGTCTGATGTATATCGAGGTTCGATACGAGGACATGTCGCTCTAAACACAAGTGATGGTGTTAGGTGTGGTACTCTGGTGGGTGATGTTTGAATGAAATCTCTTTCAAAGTATAGATTCTTACAAAATGGAAAAGATAACATGTATACCGTTCAGTGGCCTTTGTACACCAAGCTAGCTACTTGAACAAAGCACCACTTGCTCGTGATAAAGAAGCATTAGAAAATCCTTCATCTAAGCCAAGGAGAATTAATGTATACATATGATATCTCTGATTTTTATGTAAAGAAGGAAAAATGCTTGGTTGATGCACACAACCATATATTATTTACTATTTGACGTCTCTCTCACGACAAGACCTCCACCACCTACAACAAATGACCGGAACAAACACAAAAAATGTAAATCCTAGACAAAGCCTCCAAAAAAGGTTCCGTCGCAAGTGTGTCGCTGATGAAAAGTCCAACCTTAGGTCGATGACGCATGGAAAATGCCTCACGTAGACCTTGTGTTCCCACCGGAGTACGTGCATACTTGTCATCGAAGCCATCATGAGGATTGACGATCTCGACAGCCGGATTCCATCGGAGGAGATGTTGGAAGCGCAAAACGCCCATAATGGCTCGCTTCATGTCACACCACCTTAATTCCACTTCCTATGGCGACAAATGAACGCATTTCATCTGACACCAACGACATGACGATTATGCATGAACCTCCTCGTGTATCACCCTCTGAGCCAGATGAAACCATGATCTGGAGGTGGGGAGTTCCCATACCACCCACAACCTTAGAAGCTATGTTCTCCTAGGGGGTTGTGGCCCAATTCATCGTCGTCCCGGGAAGCATCCAGAATCGAAGGCCATCACCATCATAACATCTAGCCACCGCTTCATCCAAATGACCATGGCTAACTATCACCATCAATAAATGAGGGATGTCATCGCTCTTATTCTGATCTCCTACGGTCGCTGTAGGAGATACGAGACCAAGCCTCTCATATGACAAAGATTGACGTAGCCATCGCCGCCAAGAAGCCGAAGCGAGTGTGCCGCCACAATGCACTACCCAGAGTCCCGCGCGCATGACACGAGGTCTGAGAGCCTCAAAGGCCAATCTGGCTACCACGCTTAGAAGAAGAGATCCTCCGAGACACCATCATCGTAGGGACGAGATGTCGCAGCGGCAGCCGGGGGCAGCGGCGGCGAGCGTCTAGTGCGGTGGTAGGTAGAGACGGCAGCGCTGGGATTTCCTCTGGTGCTGCATGGAGGGGAGACACAAGAGTGGATACGACATGTATGTATTGCATAATATGTGATTTTCAAGGACGCGCAACACAAAGTTGCGGTCATCACATTAAGAATGGAAACAGAATGTTACGATTACATGTGGCCAAGCCACCAGCCTCAAAGAAACCTTAACACTACTCCTCCCGAAAGTCTGCTCTAACCCTCGCACTCTCCCACTCAGCAAGCTCATCACACAAGTTTTTTACAACTTTATTCATACTAAACTGTACTCCTTCGAACACCCTTGCATTTCTTTCAAGCCAGATCTTCCTCATCCCTGCAATCAAGAACGTTGCCAAGGTTTTTCTTTCTTTACCTCTGTATCTGGCAAGCACACGGTTCCACCAGTCCTTCACCGTCATTGTATCTTGAGGTGTGAAATCTTGAATCTGCTTTGCTTGTCAAGAACGGAGCCAGAAGGTTTTTGAGAAGGAGCAGTTTACCATTAGGTGATCGATGGTTTCCGGCTCCTGATCACATAGGATGCACACTGTTGGTCCTTGTAGTCCTCGTTTCGCAAGTCTGTCTGCTGTCCAGCATCTGTCCCTCATGACTAACCAGCTGAAAAACTTTTCTTTCACTGGTGCTCTGCTTTTCCATAGGGTTCCTGCTTAGCTTGCTTCTGAAACAATATGTGATAAGTTCTTACAAAGGTACTTGAAACAATTGTTAACGAACCTGCCTTATTTTTATAATCCACGTGTGTCAATCAAGGTTTATTAAGGAGCCTGCACACACAATCAAGGTTTATCACCTCAGCGATTTCCGACGGGAAATTACACAACCACACTGCAGTCTGATTCGAGGATGATGGCCTCCGTAGACCACTGCAAGGCAAGATCTAGTCCTTCTTACCTCGAGACTGTTTAATGCCTTCAACGCGTACTTGCCGTGCAAACAAGTCCAGCGCGACGCAAGTGGCCGTCGGGGGCAAGGAGAGGTGCGGCCACAGTAAAGTAAAATGAAACAGGGTAAAAACTTTGACTTTTATATTGATAAAGAAGGAGCAAACATGGGACCCGGCCTAGGCCAAAATAAAAAGGTTACATGGTAAGTAAAGCTAAATCCGGCGATAATTTCCACAAGCGCTTTGGCCCCCACCAGAGTCCAATTCTTCCCCTCGCTCTTGATACGCTGGGCGAGGACGGTGGGCATCGTAAACTTGTTGAAGATTCTTTCTTTTCGCTCTTTCCAAATCTCCCAAGTGATCAAGTTGATGGCCGTCTTGAGTCCCTTACGAGATGGGGACGCTACGGCCGCTAGGTCATTCCAGTAATCGAACACCTTAGGCCTAATCGTGTTGAGGCAAAGCATGAGAGAGGGATTCTTCAGCCAGATTCGCAGCCTCGGCCCAGATTCTTTTGGCGTAGCGGCACTCGAAAAGAATGTGCCTTGCCGTCTCAGGCTGGCATCTGCAAAGTTGGCACGTGGGCTGATGGGGCCAGCCACGGATTGCCAGCCTATCCGAGGTCCACAGCCTATTCTGAACGGGTAGCCAAGCAAAGAAGGAGCATTTGGGGGGGGGGGGGGGGCAGACGATGCTCATAAAGGGACACGATGAATCGCCATAGAATTGCACTTTGTAAGCCGAGCTTGCCGAGTAGATGCCATTGTCAGTGAGTGTCCAGGTGATTGTGTCGTCAACCCCAGGAGAAAGCGTCACCTCATGGATGAGCTCACAAAGGTGGACGAATTGGGCGATGTGCTCTACGGTGAAGTTGTCCACGGAGAGGTCTGAAATCCAGCTAGAGTTGTTGAGGGCATCGCCGACCTTCCTGTTCTTCCGCTTAGAGGCCTTGAAAATGCATGGCGCAATAACCCTAGGCGGAAGGCCGTCGAGCCAAGAAGAGTTCCAGAAGGAGGCCTTGGTGACGCTCCCAATCGTCACCTGGTAGCTTCATTGAAGAGGTTCTTATCTGTGCCATCATTAGGCGTTTCAGAGCCAACCCATGGCTTGTCGGGAGAGGCCCACTCGTGCCAAAGCCAGCGGAGACGAAAAGCCCTAGAGAACTTCTCGAGGTTTAGGATCCCGAGGCCCCCCCAGCTTCTTAGGGCGGCAAACTTCGCCCCATCTGACCTTGCACATTAAAGTAGCAGCACGACTGGGAAGGACAAGGTGGGCCGCATCATCAGGCGTGCTTCTTCCAAACGACTGCCAAAATCTTCGTTTACTAAAGAGGCCCAGACTACAATGTTGTAGATGACGGTTTAACCAGTAACTTGGCCGTGCCATGGAACTCCATTTGGACACTTTCACACCAACTAGATTTTTCCCAATGCCTACAATTCTCATAAAAGTCGATGACATTATATCCTGTATGTGATCCACACATTAATCTTGACACACGCCGTCTAACAGGTATTGTTCTCTCTTTAATATTCTACCCATTTTTCATCAACACACACCGTTTGTGTTAAAAACACACCCTCAAGTCAAGTGTGGATTTGTATATATAGTGATACTACTAGACAGTATGGACGTGTCCAGTATATATGAGTATATATGGAGGGATTGGTACTAGGACACATGTCGCTCTAAACGATGGCGTTAGGTGTGGTAGCCTGGCTAACTTTTTCTAATAATTTAGAAATAATACACACTTTTAGGAAGTTGCGGAAATAATACACCCTCGCTGTGGGCCAAGCCGACCAGTACTTATCAGCTTCGGCGAAGCTGACCAGTTCTATGCAGCGGCCTTAACTTAATGTTTCTTTTACTTCTTAATTGTTGGATTAAAATAATTGTTGGATTAAAATGAAAGTATCTCAACCGTGTCATGATTATATATATGTATATATATGTTATATATATATATATATATATATATAGGAAGCTCATTTGGGGCACCTAGGAGGCTGGGCACCATGCCTCATGACCGTCGGATTAGGTATCTGAATAGATCCTCTTTAGTGGATATTGGTTTGCCAGATCTGACCCGTTAGCATAGGACATTAAAGAAAATATTATGCATTAAATACGTGAGGAGAGAGGGAGAGCGGAATTTCAAAATCCGAAATATATGTTGCCTTGTTTGACCAGCACTAAGAGGATGATACCCATATTTCCATGTTTACCGAAGGTTATTTAAGGTATGTGATATGGGTTGAATTTCGGAGCATTTAATTGACGACAGCTACTAAAAAGTGATTAATCGTGATGCTGGTTGAGAACCTTGACTAAATTGTGCATACCCAGAAATCGCTGTCTAGCATTAATGGCCGGATTGATTCCTGTAGTTTTTATATGCGTTGAGTATATTCATCCGGTCCAAGATCTAGCATTAAGATCGTGTGCACTGGATACCCCAAAGATTCATCTCTGTGTTGAATATATTCATCCGGTTCAAAATATATTCCAAAATTCGAGACTAACCAGTGTGTGATACCCTATGCGTTGAGTATATTCATCTATGCGTTGAGTATATTCATCGTGTGCACTGGATACCCCAAGATTCATCTATGCGTTGAGTAATTTGCACCTGATATTTTATACACAAAAAATCATGGACGCGCCATGCAAAGTTGGCATACATTTTCCTAATTGTGCATATTTTTCTGGTCCAAAAATTATGCCCATAATTCGAGCCTAACTAGTGTCTGTTTTTACTAGCAATTTTCACAGAATATTTTTTACCCAAAAATCGTGGACGCGCCAGGTAAAGTTGGCATACACTGTCATAATTAATAGTGGTTGATTATTTTGAACTTGGGCATTTGATCGTGTGTGCGTACTTCTTTTACATGCTTGTATAAAATTTAATTATGGACTGGGTATATGAAAACACCTGATACCCTAAGTTGCGGGTATCGTGCAATAGCACGTTTGGATGTCGCCGCCAAAAATGTTATGTGGGGTATCGGTATTGCATACTCATGGCATATGATATCTACTTAAAAATGAAATTCAGCTCCAATAAAAAGGTCATGCCAATAAACATGGTATGTGAGACGGAACATGGTATTATACCTAATATGGTTTGCCATCAAAACTAGGTATGTGGGGAGTTTAAATGGGTACTAGGTATACAAAAACTTGGGTATGTTTGGATACGTTACCCTGTCCACAACCTTCAAGAGTAGCATTTTGGCGGGGTCGTCATTCACGTCGGCAAAGAGGCGAGACGACACGAGTGAGCTCGTGTCGACGTCGTCAAGGACCTCGACACGGGAAGACCCCGACGTCAACATCTGGCGGCGCAGAGCCTAGTGACGTTTGGGCGATGAGACTATTCCCTCTTCACTCGTCCATCCAACGAGGTTTTAAGTCTCACACGCCAAAAATAGGTATGCGACGAACAAGGTCTAGAGAATCATGTACACAAATATATGGTACCTGAGGTATCGATGTATCATACCCAAGAAACAAGGTATGAATTAGCGCATAATCATTATATTGTATGAGTTAACGATATTAAGTAAGCAATATCACATGCTAGGTATGCGATACCTAGGGTATGCGATACCCATGGTACGCGATACCCAATTAAACGAGGTATTGAGCATAGCATACTCATTATATGGTACAGGGTTAACGATATCACGTAAGCGATGCTACATCATGGGTATGCGATACCCGCTCGTCTCGCCGTCTTGTTGGAGGAGCCCCGCAAACGATTTGGCGGCCACTCGGGCGATATCGTCTCTTGTATTTGAGTAGTATTTCACTGGCCAGTTCTCGATGTCACATCTCGAAGCCATCGAGTATTCATATCGGAGTAACGGTTGATGATCCATGAAGTCGTCGTCGTCATCGTCGTGTTCTCGATGGAGAGACATATTGACTCGGACGGCAAGAGATGCGTGTTTCCTTCTTGCCCTAGCACACTTCTGCAGCCTGGGCATTTAGATGTCTACATTTAAAATAAACCAACTATGAGTATGAAGTATAGTACTAAGAACATAAACCAAATTTGTGATGAAGAATCCAAAATTTCAGGGATGTTTGAAAGTACTAGCTGCGACAAAATAATACTCAAACTCGTACTGCAAAAAGAATATGCAGTACCGGATGCAACAAGAGTACTTATATTATACTAATCTAGTAAGAAGTACAGGATGCAACAAGAGTACTCAAATTATACTAATCGAGAATGACGTAGAGCCGAAGAAATTAGTACACAAACATGTGATGGAGTTAAGAAGTACTATCTGCAACACACCACTCATTCATGCGTTATGCAGTGCCGGATGCAACAAGAGTACTTATATTATACTAATCTAGTAAGCAGTACAGGATGCAACAAGAGTACTCAAATTATACTAATCGAGTATGAAGTAGAGCCGAAGAAATTAGTACACAACATGTGATGGAGTTAAGAAGTACTATCTGCAACACAACACTCATTCATGCGTATGGCCCTAAATCAAATCTATAAACTACAGATCAGTGCAAGTGATGGAGTTAAGAAGTACTATCTGCAACACATCACTCATTCATGCGTATGGCACTAAAATCAAATCTATAAACTACAGATCAGTGCAAGTAGACGGTGGTGACAGTGGCCACGATATGTATACCCCAAAATTATCCAGGATTTACGTGCGGAAGAAGTTCATACCTGAAGCAACAAATGGATCGGACGGATTGGGAAACTCAGCCAAGCTCACCTCCCGCTACCTCATGGCGTGATGGTGCGATTCAAGTGTTTCAAAAATGGGGTGAAGCTATGATTCCGGAATGATTAAGACGCATATATAAGTAGCATGGATCCAGGATACCTAATTTTTTGCAATAAGCTGACGCTGCCATTAAATCAGCATGATTGACGCACACGTACATAAAAAAGGAAAATCATCATTAATTGCCGATTGGCTCCATGTTTGGAAAGTAGACCACGGTTCAAAAATTCAAACATCCTGCACCATAAAAGCTAAAAACGGGTTTACTAACGGGTATTCTCAATATCACATACCCGGGTTTGTCCCTTTCCTCACAATCATGATCAAGAAATCCAACGGTTCATGATCTAGGAGCCTGAGCACCTAGGAGTCCCTGTTAATTTACCTATATATATATATATATATATATATATGTGTGCGTCGACGAGTAGTTTCAATTCATGTGATCGGTTTCGAGTTTCTTCGACTCTAACTTCTTAATTTTGGATTAAAATTTGCACAATTTTTTGATAAATTTTATCGAATTCGTCGCACTCAGTCGACCGTTTGAAATTCCTTTCACGAGTAGATGGACCTCTCCGTTCCCCACAACTTTTATGTTGTTACTTTTTCGTTTCGCCGCACGTATACATATTTTCTATATCATCTCTAGAAAAACACACGTACTAGAGATCATAGGTAGGGCCAAGGCCCCCCTAGACACCTTGTCACCTGCTACTATGTATTACTTTACTAGTTAAGTGCCCGTGCGTTGCCACGGCGTTTCAAGTTCTTTTCCTTATTATGCATATAAACATTTTGCATCTGAAAACTCAGGTGGATAGAAAAGATGGCTACACAGTATTCTGGTGTCCGAGACAATCTTGCCTAAATTGTAATAATAATCTTTGTTTTCTAATTGAATCAACATCTCCTTGATAAGGTTACCGACTCTCCTACGCCCCTGCCTACCCCTTGGCTAATCACTTGAAGGGAAGATTCTTTCAACACATTGAAGCTCTGTAATAAGAGTCTTCATCCTCCATTGCTTAGCATATGAAGACTTGGTTCACAAAATCACACATCTCTGATATATGACCACAAACAACACAGTGAAAGTACATCTCATTAGTGTCATGGCCATTCTACCTTGGCTAATTTCTTTTTACAATAGCTACCAGCGAAGGCAAAGAAAAAAACAACAAAATTACCCTTAAAAGAGCTTAAGAGAGCTACAATCTAATGGCTATTTCTGCCTTGATCCACTCATGTTGGCATGTCAAAGATGTTCCTCTAGGAAAAGCTGAAAACAGTGCCTCAAGTGTCTTGACAGGTCTGCATGGTATGTAAAGTGTTATTCAAAAAATTGTTAGATAATATCAAGACAGGTGAAAATATTTCGTTTTTGGACTTTACATTAGACTTGACATCTGGTTTTGTGTGAGATCCAAAATGTAATTACATGATTTAGGGTAGATTTGTATTAGAAATGAGACATAACTATTTAAATAACATTAATAATACACATTGCATGCCACATCCTTTGAAGAATCACTACTGGTTTCTATTTCAATTCTATAATCGCATGTCAAACACAAACACACACATAGCACGATCCATGAACCATCATATTAGGCCGACATCTGAACTTGCACTAAGATGAATCATGTGTTCTCTTTTCAGGTAGTTACTGTCAAACAAGAGAAAAAAAATGAAAGCAGTGTAGTTACCTGGTTGAGGGCTTGCATGCAGGTAGCTCTCAAGACCCCTTCAGAAGAAAAAAAATCAAAGCTGCAAAGGGGAATATAGGCATATGTGAAAATAAGCAAACACTATGCTGGGTAGATAAATAACAGGCTTTACATGAAAGGGTTTGGTCTGAATTTGATAAAAAATACTGCAGGTTACAACTATCATATCCCGATGGCCTGGTTAAAGATATAGGCGGCAACAACTAAGCCACAACTAATGGCACAAAAGAGAACCAAGATGAAAGAGGTTTCATAGCTAGAAGAGACAGATACTTTCTCCCATGAATCAACTCAATATTGTGATCATTCTTCTGTGAAGCAAAACCAAATTGGTTTATCAGGACACACAACTGTGAAGGAAAAAAACTATGTCACTGGGATTTTTATTACGCATATACCTCAAGACACTCGGGTCATGAGTACAATGCTCCTAAACATCATGGAAAGCTAACTTTCAGAGCGGGGGGACCTCCACATACCTGAATAATGGTATACAGTCAAACATTTGAATGGCAAGTAGCTTCAGGCTCCTTGGAACAGCAAAATACTCTCTTTCAGTTAGATGAACATTTAAAAGCTTGTTGCACTACTGATCATCACATTGGTCATTTGAGTTACCTACTCCCAACTCCAAGTAATACATGATAACAGAAACCTCTTAAAGCAAGGATGTACATTGGGCTTGGTTATATGTGGAGGGCAGTAAGGAACATCACGGTCTCAAAGTTTGGCCTCCACCAGACAACAACACAGTCACCAACCTGGAAGAGAAAAACATATCATTCCTTTATCTGAATATACTGAGTTCACATTAAGATTAAAAGCAACTCTGACAGAATGTCAGCATGTCGGTGATAGAACCTTTCCTACACGAAAGGGCAGACAACCATGAATAATAACCAAAGAAAAAAATGGAAGCTGACGCGATGTGAGAAGAGGTAGACCACTTCTCATGCGCAATCCTGGGAACAATATGTTGCATAGCACACTGCAGGTACATAGCTGCCTTGAGAAACATCATGACAGAAACTCATTTGTTTCTCACAATTACACCGAATTTGCTGCAGTAGTGTTCATTTTCCAAAAAGATGTTACAAGGTTTTTTTATCAAGATTTCATATTTTGTGTTCTCAAATGTGTGCGTTCCCATCAGTAATAATACAACGATTTTTTTAATCTTCTAAGACTAAGAAAATAAAACACACTTGAGATATGGGAAAATTTCGATTCAGATTTTGTTCATTTACTTGTTCCACTATACTACTATCCTATCGAAAGAAGAAAAAAAGGCCACTTACCATCCAAATCTTTGTTTGTAACATGGTTATTGAGGTACGAAACGTCATCTCATGCAAAAAATTATGAATTTAATCTTCCCAAATTATAGTTACAATTGGGCTCACATAGAAATTACCCAGGTTTAATTTTAAGGTATGAATTCCGAGAGAGGTTTGTATTGCAGTATTACCACATGTTGTCATCCGCAAGATAAAACAGTTTTGCAAAGAGTAAACAACCCTAAAATTATATAGGGTGTGTTTGGTAGCCTGTATTGGCAATCTCACCTCATACAAGCTGAGTCTAGCTAGGTTGACCCATACAAATGTGTTTCACTGTATACACCCTTGTTTTGGCCTACCATTAATGTTTTATCCTTGCTCATAATGATCGGGTCATGCCACTCGAAGCTTATCTTGTTAGCTGATTTCATTCAGTAGCATCGTCATCCAGAGTAGGGCATGACCTTCAGGCTCAACCTCAAATGCTTGCACAGAGCTATCCAATTCCTGCCTCAAACAATTAAATCATCAGATAGATTCCAGAATTCTTGACATAATGATATTGCGCAAGTAAGACAAACAAAATGAAAGCACGATGCTAACTCCAGAAATTTGTCAATGAAAAGCAGTAATTCGTTCCATCTCAGATAAATAAACTCCTGACTGCGCATACATTTCCTGCAGGAAGCTGCAATCCAAGATCAACCAAAGTCACCTTTTCATCCGAATCACCATGAGTTGTACTAAGAAAAAGGCCAGAAATAGTCCACATAGCCCTCTCAAGATACATCTCTGGACTATAAATTCCCTACATGACACATTTCCAGCAGCTCGCATTTCACGGAAGGTTGCCTCCAAACAAAGACCCCAAATTGATCCAATCTCCTTTGAAATTTGAGCAGAGACCCTAAATGGCTCAATCCCTTCTCTGAAACCAGAAAGTAGTGTCACACTCTGAATCTGTGGTCAAGTAGTGCCACGCTCGAAACAGAGCGCACCAAACACCCACCCACAAACCAAGCATGCATAGACATCCATGACGAACCGGACAGCAGCAGGCAGGCGCAAAGAATGGAAAAAATTAGAGAGAAAGGGAGATGAAGATGGGAGCATCTCACTCTAGGCCCAGCCAAGCTGGGTGAAGGCATCGACGAAGTGCTCGTGGAGGTCGGCGGTCCACCGGAGACGGGGCTTGGGGTCCGTCGTCAGCACCAGGCTCCGTGCTCCGTCGGGGAGCGAAGCACCTCGCCGGTCCTAGTACCATCCGTGCGGTGATGGATTAGGCCACGGGGGGACATCCTTATCGGCCGTCGGCCCGCCTCCGTCACCATGGACGCTCCCGGTGCTAGGCCACATCCACTACCTCGCGGGGGACCTGACGCACGTGCCTTGCGTGACCTCACTCGGCGCCACGACCCAATGGTCCACCACCGCTTTCATGGGCCCCCCGTGATTGTCGCCTCCTCCTCCGAGCTCGCCCCTCTGCAGACGCGCCTCCTCCGCCAATCGAGGATCCGGCGGAGGCGAAGCCGAGGAGCCTTGGCGTGTGGGCAGCGACGCTGGTGCGGTGGAGGCCGGCGGCGGCCGTGAGAGAGAGGGACCTGAGGGGATCGAGGACGGAGAGGGGGCGCTGGTGTGGTGGAGTCTGCGTGGTTCACCCGTCGTAACGATTGGTTTGACTACTCTATTAGGGAAACGGTATTAGCGGCGCTGATTGCAAACGATTGTTACTGGGCCGGGCCAGGTTAGTTGTAGCGAGGGGCGATGGATCATGCGGGACGAAGCGATGGCGGAAAATTCTGCCAGGCGATGTACGCTACGAACTCTCATTTAATAGTAAAGATATGAGTGGTTTAATACTAATTGTTCCTTCCTCTTGTCATTTTGGCGAATGACCTTCACGATTCATTTGCTAACATCCGGAGGATGGTGCTCGGCCCATATTGCTCGGTCCATGTGTAACCGACGCGCGAAGCCGTCGCGGGGATCCTCCGGTCTCTTTATTGTATATTTTATATGTTAATTGTTTATTTTGGAGGGTTGATCATATTAGTTTTCTCTATCAAACTAGTATCCCTGGTATATGAAAATAAGAATTTCAGCCAAACAAAAACAAGTAAACAACAGTATTTCATTGTTATTTAGTACTCCCTCCGTTTCTTTGATATAAGGTGCCTAAGATTTTGGCACGGATATTAAAACGTCAGTATTTTACATGCGATGGACTAATTTTCTACTGAAAATATCAAGAAAAAAGGAGTCCCTATTAGCCACAAACTGAAACAATCTGTCAAAGTCCTCTATTTTTTAGATTGTTCACTCGTTTTTTGATGGGTAAAATTTTCCATAAATCACAATACACCTTATAATTTGAAAATTTTCTAAAAAACTTAGACACCTTGTATCAAGGAACGGGGCGAGTATAAATTAAGGACACCTAATTCTTCCAAAAAAAATGTTCATTCCGGTCAAGAAAAAGAATATATACAGTTGAAAAAAATGGTAGCATACATTCAAAAAAATTCGATCCACGAAGAGTAGAATTTGCTTTTGAACTGACGTAGAGTAGGATTAGGGACGCACTAATGACGTGTGATTGTCTAGATAGATCCCCATCCCAATCCATTCCCCTGCCTCTTGCAAAAAAAAAGAGCAGCCCAGCAACTGGCGGTCCGGCGCACACTCCACCAAGCGGAACCAACGGAAGAAATCCCCCAATTCCCAATCACCGGACGGCGATGTCCCTCCGCAAGCGCCAGCGCTCGGCAAGCAGCTCCCGCCTCGCCACCCTCTCCTCGCCGCCGTCGCCTCTCCGCGCCGCTTCCTCCTCCGCATCCTCCCCTACGCTCTCCTTTCCCAACGCCGACCTTCTCCTCCGCCTCCACCTCGAGCCCCCGCTGACGACGACGACTACCAACCCGTCCTCGACGCCTTCCTAGACCTCAACGTCTCCTCGGCTTCCCTCAACCGCTCCCGCTACTTCGCCGCCCTCCTCTCCGATCGCTGGTGCCCACCCCCATCGTCCTCCCCCGCCGGCCGCCTCTCCCTCGCGGTGCCCGTTTCGGCCTCCTGCACCCGGCCCTTCCACGCCCACGTCGAGGTCATCCGGCTCCTCCACACGCTCGATTTCGCCGGCACCATCCGCTCCCCTGCCGATGCCCTCGACATCCTCCCCGTCGCGCTGCAGCTCCTCTTCGACGCCTGCGTCGAGGCCTGCATCCGCTTCCTTGAGGCCGTGCCTTGGTCCGAGGAGGAGGAGGCCCGCGTCCTCGACCTCGCGCCGCTCCTCCCCGGCGACGAGGCCGCCGACCTCCTCGCCAGGGTCTCCCTTCCTCCCACCGCAGCCGCTGCGGCCAGGTCCCCCTCCGAGGCGATGCTCACGGCTTGATCCATTCCGCCATCCACGGCCACCCTGTCCCTGCCGCCACCAAGGCCTTCGTCGCGATGCTCCTCAAGGACTACCCTCCCGTGACTGCGTGCACAAGGTGCTCGACGAGGCGTTCCTCTCCCGGCTTGAGACCGTCAAGGAGCTTATGGGGAAGTACGCCAGCCCCGACTTCAGGATCGCTGTGGACAGCGACGAGCGTGAGGCGATACAGAAGCTCAACCTGCACTCGGCGGTCTTGAACGTCAAGCATCTGCTTTGGCTCATTGAGAGGATGGTGGATATGAGGGTGGCTGATAACGCGGTTAAACTGTGGAGCGAGCAGGTTGCGCTTGCTGCTGATATGCAGAAGTTGCTCACTGATGCTGACATGTGGAGGAACATGGCCCCTGGGCTCCCATGCTTGTGACAGATGCACGCTTAGGCTCGCCAATTCAGTTGTCATTGGGGAGACACTGGTTTCTCGACAGGTTAGTCCGCAAGATGACACTGATCATATTGCGTAAACATATCTCCGTTTTAGTACTTGTTCTTTTGAAATATGCTATTATGATGAGTGTCATAGTTCAGATGATACTTAGTTTTGAACTTCCAATATGATTTGCTTCTAGTGCAAATCAATACATTTTGATGACTTGTCCATTTGCAACATTAGGTATGCTAGTAGTTTCACTTGCTTTGCTCCAATGATCAGGGTAAATATTATCATATTTCTGTGTTAGTACTTTAAAAAAAATATGCTATGACGATAAGTGTCGCAGTTCAGATAATGACTAGTTTTGAACTTCCAATATGATTAGCTTCTGGTGCAAACTCATGCGTTTTGATAGAATTGTCTGTTTGCGACAGTAGGTATGATGGTAGTTCCACTTGCCTTGCTCCATTGGTCAGGTTTTTTTATATATTTCTTAGAATGTTGTTATGTGATAGCAAATGTTTAGTAACTTATATGCGGTATGCTGACATGATCCCTGCTTTTGAATGGCTTAACTTTGCCTCGGCTTCTGCTATGATCTATTGATGGAATTCTTTCATCCGTAGACGTTAAGGACTTGTGATATTGGCATTATTTTAATCTTACACAAAATAGAAATGTTGTGCTCCATTGTTTATAGTTGAGGCATAATTTGCATCTTGAATACTTCCTCATAAGAGCTATAGGTTCGAATTTCTATGAACCTCTTCGTGTTTTGTGCTGGTTGCTTGTGATTTTAGTCACATTTTGTATAGGAATGGCCGTATTATGTATTTATGTTGAGCTGCCGTCTAGCAAATGACAGAACAAAGAGAACTGTTTGGATGTATTAATGACCTTGTGCTTTATTTACATTAACTGTTCTGCTTGTACTTAATGGATCAATATGTCATGAACTTACTCCTATGAGGACTTATGTTTCTTTGCTACTCCCTCCGTTCCACAATATAAGATGTTTTAGTCTTTTTTCACATTCACATGCACACACATGGTATCTAGACACGTTTAAGTGCATGTGTACATTCCTTTTAGTATGAATCTAGACATGCTTGTGTAACACCTAAAACATCTTACATTGTGGAACGGAGGGAGTATATGTTCTATTTTGGATTTATGTTTCTTTGCTAAACTACGAATGGTGATGATTGCATTACCAAAAACCAACTACTTATACCAAATGGAAACCCTATGAGTAACTGGGACTCTGCATGTTTTTAGGGGGAATTTGTCAGAAGTTTACTGATAATGGGTTGATTTGTAGATACGTAAGCATTATTTGTGGTGGTAGAAAACTGGAGATGTATTAGAGTTGAAAGAAAGGTATCATACTATAAGGCAGGTGGAGCGCGTTGTATTAAATATCTAAATATGCATGAACCCAAGTTGACTCCGATTGGAAGCTTTTCATGAGAATGTATCAAGATTTGGGTAGTTCATTCCCATAGGTGAATGACAAGTTATTTATACGCATCTCAGTTGGGTGCTAAGATTCTTACTAGTAAGAGGTGAAGCTGTCATTTTGGGAAGCAAATGGTTAGGACGACTTGCTGAGTTGCTCCCTGTTTAACCTCTATTTTAGGCGATTTGGCTGTTTAGCTTTGCTAGTTTTCACATTATAGTAGTTGTAGTCAAGCACATCCTGTATTTCAAGTTCAAGCCAGGCCCAGTAGAGTTGGTCTAATTTTTTTTTTTTTTGTCAAATGGTGGCCAACACTTTTCCCTCTTTCTATAAGCTTGCTACATCCATCTGTTACATGTATGGTTGGAAGTTAGTAGGGCCAACCAAAAACAAATTGTTGGACGAGCTTCTAATGTTTTTCTAGCAGATCTCCTAAAATCACAAGCATCATTGTTTCATCTTATAAATGAAGGGGCTCCCCCATTGGTGATATGCTCAAATCACATGCTTATGGGTTTTGCTCCTGTAAACATCAACATGCCAAAAAGCTATGCATACTTTCTCCTACCCTCTTCCATATGTTATGTGGCACCATTAGTCACATCGGTGGTCTCTCTACCCTTTAGTTTAGATCTGTCTCCACAACTGAGTAAAAGAAGTTAGTTTCATGGTAGGTCACAGTATTTTGTTTGCTGAATATGCTACTATGTAGGTTGCTAGTTACATGTTAGATTCATTGAATGCGTTGTTGGACAGGATGCTGTCTTCGTAAGGGACACAAAAATAGTACTCCCTCCGTCCCAAAATAAGTGTCTCAGGTTTGCCCAAAAGTGGGACGGAGGGAGTATAAATTCTTTCTGATACTTACTATGGTAATATGTGCATAAATAACAGAGTTACAATGCCGGATAGAACTAATTGTAGATAATCTGTTCGTATTATCTGATCCAATAGTCTTCTGCTTCTCTGTCTGCTCATGAACTTGTTTATTTTCAAGTGTTCTTAGATGAAAGTTTATTCTCAAGTGTCATGCCAGAGCCTGCAACTTCGGTTGTATTTTATCACATCACTTGCTACTATCCATTGCTTGTCATTTCCGTCTTTCATTTCTCCATGTGCTTTGTCCTCAATGGCCACCCACTACCGTTGCGAGTGTATTATCTGATCCAATAGTCTTCTGCTTCTCCGTCTGCTCATGAACTTGTTTATTTTCAAGTGTTGTCAGATGAAAGTTTATTTTTAAGTGTCATGCAAGAGCCTGCAACTTTGGTTGTATTCATCACATCACTTGCTACTATCCATTGCTTGTCATTTCCATCTTTCATTTCTCCATGTGCTTTGGCCTCAATGGCCACCCACTACCGTTGCGAGTTCAGCCTAAATTTGGCGGAATGAGTACTTGAGTAGGCTTTTGAATTGTGAGTAGTTTGGTGCATTTCTTTTCAACTGTTTTAGTGATTTGTGGATACATCTCTGCATGTGTAGCAGATTATATAAGTGATGATTTGGAGGTAGTCTATGTTGTTGAATGTGGTGTTTCCTCCGACACCGCAAATTATCCTGATCTAGCAAAAACGACAGGATGTTCTAGCTGGACATCTTGTAGCTCTTTATTGTCAGATGTTCTGTAAAAACACATGTATCTTGTGTTAGTTCATGTTTTAGTGTTCTGTTGTTGTAGTCCACTGTCTTTTGTGTCCCATGTGGCATCTGAAAACACTCTTTTTTCTCAGGTGAGGGAGAAGCTGGTCAGAAGTTGGCTTCCTGTCCTAAACGTATGCAGAGATGCTCAACCCATGCACGGCGGATATAAGTCAACCAACTGCCAAGAACTGGAGGAGACATTTCTTCAGATCATCTCAACTTTGCCTGTCCAGGACGCTCAGGAGCTGCTGCAACATTGCCTCGGGTTCTCCACTCGCAGCGTGGATGACTGCCCGCATTTGGTCGCTGCCTTCAAGACATGGTTCAGGCGTGCTGCCAGGCCTACGCAAGGTCCACAAGGCGGGGAAGACTGAGAGCTGGAACTGCTGTAGAAGTTTCCAAACACCGTAACTTCATTGTACATTGGAACCTGTAATTATCTGTAGGCCTCTCTGAATACTCTTGATTTTATTAACCCACCTTTTGTAAATATTTGACAATGCATTAAGCTATCCATCACCGTGTAAGACAACTAACACTGGTTTGTACATATTAGTCCTATGCTCTCCTACTTTTTCGAAAAAAACAGAGATATCAGGGGTGTAAATTAATTCTCCCGGTTTAGATTAAGAATTCCCTATTGCTTCGTTATTACGAGCAGGTGGTGCTTTGCTCAATTGGTTGGTATACAAGGCAACTGAACCGTAGTCCGTATACATAGTATATATTCCATCTTATAAGAATCTGTGACTTGATAGCCTTGAGGGATTTGATTCAAACATCACCCACCAGGCTGCAATACCTAACGTTTAAAGCGACATGTCCTCGACTCCTCGATATGTATGGGACATGTCCATATTGTCTGTCAGTATACAGTATGTGTGTGTTTATAACACAAACGATGTGTGTTGATGAAAAATCGGTATTATATGTACAGATGCAGGGCAGGATAGAATGTCAAGGAATTTTTGGGAATGGTAGGCATTGGGGAAAACCTAGTTGGTGCGTAAGTGTCCGAATGGAGTTGCATTGCGGAAAGACGTCATTGGTTAAACCGTCTACTAGAACATTGTAGTTTGGGCCTCTTTAGTGAACGACGATCTTGGTGGTCGTTCAGAGGACTGTGACTCACCATCTCATTTCCAGTTGCGAGGCTCCTTTGCCGGCGAGTCGCGCCTCTATTTGCCCCAATGCCCGGCAACTAGTGCCGTCGCGTCGGACTTGTTTGTGCTGGCATCAAGTAACTCTACTAGGAGAGATGTTCGTCAAGTGCAACGATGCGGTGACTTGGTTCAGAGATGATCACGGGAAAAAGATAAACTGTACTTGGTTCAACTCGCATGCCGCTTGGCTCATTGCACCTCCCTGCCATCTTCGTTGCTAAGTGTATGTACCAGGCCAAGCTTCACAGGGTAGTACATCCAGGACAAAAGAATCGATAAAAGGAGCCTTGCTCCCATTTTCACTAATAACTTATCTAGTAATTTATGGATCTCCTTTTCACAAAAAGAATATCCAAAATCTATTTCTCGTGAGTCGATGCATACATGGTACATCTTTTTTACTTAAGGTTACTCTACGAACTAGCTCAGTAGAATGTTCGATCAAACAAGACCCCTTGTGCATTGACGTCCTTGTTTGGTTTTGTTGCCCACAAAAAAATAATGAACCAGTGATATATTTTGATTTTTATAAAACAACTCCATTATGATTGAACTATGTGTGAGGCATGTAGAGCCTAAAATGTGTGAAGCATAATTTGCATCTTGAAACTCCCTCATAAGAGCCATAGGTTCAAAATTTTATAACCTCTTCGTGTTTTGTGCTAGCTGTTTGTGATTTACTTCAGTCACATTTTGTATAGGAATGGCCCTGTTATGGAGTATTATGTTGAGGTGCCGTCTAGCACATGACAGAACAAAGAGAACTATTTGGATGTATCATTTACCTTGTGCTTTATTTACATTAGCTGCTTTTACTTAATGAATCAATATGTTGTGAACAGATTTGGATAACAAGTTGAAGTTGTTGCTATGTGTTCTATTTTTTCGCAGATGGTAAACCATAAAACAACAATTGCCACCAAATTTACGAGTGGCATTTATGGCAGTAATGTTCCGAATGTTTACTAAAAATCAGAACCTCTCATATGATTGTTGTGTATATCACTCTAGACATTTAGGGCAGCTATACCATAAAACTAAAGGCTGGAGACTCGCATGTGATGAATGATCGCAATTCGCACGGTAGCGTAGTACTTGCACACATTATACCAATAATTGCTCATCTTAAATAAAAGAGCAGATAAGCATGAAAGCTCAAATGGTATTGCAATACATACGTACCCCATTTACCAATATATAATACCATGCTCATCGTGTTACTCCATCTTTTTCTGCATAGTTTTGCCGCAGTATGTTTGACACTGTCTATACAAGTTTTCTATGTATTGGAACGAGGGGCGTCAGGAACTTCGATATCCCCTACATAGATCCCCACCTTAGATGGATATTAAAACACTGGCCAGTATAGGCACATTCAAGAAGCAAGGTGAAGCAGCGAAGCGGTGCGTCTAATACGAGACGACGCTATGGGACGCAACATAGTAGGACAATGAAACTTCTGAGGTTGTTGACGGTATGGTACGCCCCTCCACGGCTCCACCTCCAGATCAGGGTTTGAGAGGGACATGTCATCATCAGAACAAGTGTGGCGAATCCTTTCTGAAGTATTTGTCTAGAAGTTATGTATTTGTTTGCTTCTGTCATTTGTGTTAGGTTTGGTGGAGTTTCTTTCCTGAGGTAGATGTTCTCGAGTTTAGCTTTGTTTTTCTATCTGACACTTTAAAATAATAAATTATAATTGGTTGTGGAGATCAACCGATGCACATGGCAAAGTTTTTCCTTCTTTTTCGAAAAAACAGATATATGAGGGGCACAAATTAATTCTCTCAAGTTTGGATTATAGATTCCCTGTTGCTTCTTTTTCACGAGCAAGTGGCGCTTTGTTCAACTAGCTAGGTTGGTGTACAAGGAAGTGAGCCCTATACATAGTATCTATTCCATCTTATAAGAATCTGTAGTTTGATGAACTTTAAGAGATTTGATTCAAACATCACCCACCAGCCTACGACCCTAACACAATCACTAAGGTTCAGAGAGACATGTCCTCGTATCGATCCCACCATATGTACCGGACACGTCCATATTGTCTAGTAGTATCACTATATACACATCCACACTTGAGGGTGTGTGTTTCTAACACAAACGTTGTGTGCTGATGAAAAATTGGTAGAATACGTACAGAGATAACAATTACTCTTAGACGACATGTACCGAGATGAATGTGTGGATCAGATATACTCCCTCCGTTCGGAAAAGGATGTCACAAAAATGGTCTATCTATAGTTCATTTTTGTGACATCTTTTTCTGAACGGAGGGAGTATATGATAGAATGTCAATGAATTTTATGGGAATTGTAGGCATTGGGGAAAAGCTAGTTGGTGTGAAAGTGTGTGAGTATAGTCAGTCTAAGATAAAATGTTATTGGTTAAACCGTCTACTAGAACATTGTATTCTGGGCCTCTTCAGAGAACGGAGAGGAAGCGCGCCCGATGACGTGGCTCACCTCCTCATTCCCAGTCGTTCTGCTACCTTCCAGCAAGTCGCACCTCTCCTTACCCCCTACGGCCAGTTGCGTCGCGTTGGACTCGTTTGCATGGAAGGACGTGGTGGGGCGTCAGATAGTTTCGATGTAAGAAGGACTACTAGACCTTGCCTTGCACTGGTCTACGTTGGCCATCGTCCTAGAATCAGACTGTAGTGTGGTTGTGGCGCTGTTGATCGGTGGCGGCGTCCTGATGATCGGCCAGGACTTCCTCGAGCAGGTGCGAACTGCTCGGCTGCGCTCTCCTTGTTGAAGTCATGTTTAATCTGGTGTTATGGTCGGGATGTGATATGGTTTTGTCTTAACTGTTTGATTTTGTGGATGTTATGCTTTTGTATATGAAAAGTTGAGATCCACAATTTGTCAAACATTGGAAGTCTTTGTTGCATGTTCAGAACCAGCTTGTCCTTGTATACTACTCCCTCCGTTCCAATTTAATTGACTTGCTATCCACCAAATGTGGATGTATCTAGACATGTTACATGACATGGTGGACATTTGCGCCTGTGTCACACCATGCGGAACCCAAAGGAAAATTATTTATGGGGGAGACGACATTTGTAAAGTTTTACTCACTCAGAGCATCTTGAACTCCGGTGGTTTGAAAATGTGTCCGCTTTGAAGTGTTGGACACATGTCCGGCACAATGGGGCGGGCCTGCCAGCGAAGTTCCTGATAGTTTTTTAATCGAGAACTCGTAAATTTATGCAAACGGCTCGATTTTATTGGAACGTTAAGACATTAAAACTAAATTTAAACTTAAATCAGAACCTAATCTAGGAGCTGGGAGAGGATTCGCTGAGTCTAGCCTCGCCGTCGCAGCAGGGGCGACGACGTGTGAGTGGTCAGCATCGTCGTAGTTCACCGCTGGGGAGACGAATTGAGAGGGCCAGCGTCGTCGTTCGCCGGTGGTCGACGAAGGAGGGGCTTAGGTCTCAGGATTTAAAACCAACACATAGTAAGGACTGAAGCAAAAGGATAATACACAAGTAATAAGCACATAAAAATATATGTATTACAAGAAGAGGATATGTTGTGTTGTATCTTAAATATGATAGTATGCAGGCACGGTTGAGAAGAACTCACTTGGAAGCAGAGAAAGTAGTATAATCACCTTACTACTAACAGAAGGACACGGACTTCAGATCTTCAACATGAGATGGTCGGGAACTTCCTCTAAACAGCTCGTCCGCAGCATTGCTGGAGAGACCAAAATGATACGGCAAGCAGCTGCGTTGCGATTCTGAGAGCTCTGTGCGTTTAACAGTCTTATTGTGCAAATCCACACGGAGCATACATCGTGGATCGGTTGGAAAGCAGTTCCTCACGTACCGGATTAAGCTGCCCAGCGCAAAATAGACGACATTGTCTTCCTGCGTGTTATGGAAGGGGTACATGGGTGCCAACTCCGGCGGCACGAAGTCCCCTTTGAACTCCCACAGGCTCGCGATCCTGAGCTCGTGTTCGACAGCCCAACTCAGATCATCCATCAGCCTCCAGACCCTCACCTTGCAATCCTCAGGAGCGACGTGCTCGAGGTAGCCGTCGATGGAGACGAGCTTTGATCGAGTCCCCCACGAGTCCCATGGTTCGGAAGGCTCTCGCCTTTGGTATACCTTCTCTGTATCCTAAGTGCTTCTTGCACCCCACAGGCAGGTCAAAGGAGCGGATGTCCACGCAATCAATGTCATCGGAGAGTACATCGCTGCAGTCACGGTACAGGACGCCCCACAGGAGATCCGCCCAGTAACCACGACCACGGGACGAGAACACTTCGCCGGCGTCGAACTGGCTTTTATCAGTGCGAACATGCTCGGGTAAGTTAGCCTTCTTCGTCGTCTCCCACGGCGAGGTGGACGAGGACGGCGCCAAGAAGAGAACGTCCTGCGCTCCAGCCGTACCCAGGAAGACCAGGGTGTATGACCTATCGTCGTCATGGCGGCGGGCGACGAGAACATTGAAAGCACCGAAAGGAGTGTAAGTGTGGGGAAAGAAGGGGATCATGCGGAGCGACCTGTCGATGGCGTCGTACATGAGAAGGACATCGAAGGGATAAACTTCAATACAGGACCATCCGATCAGAATCAGGTTCTTGTCGATTGTATGAATACCAGAGTAGTGCTGGTCGCCACCACGCAGAGTCAGAAAGGACAGATCGGTTGCGCCGGCGAGCTCTGCTCCTAACTCCAGGCCCTGCACACCGAATCGGCGTCCTCGCCCGCGCTGAACCCGTACCCCAGCTTGGCCCCAGAGGTGAGTACACGCCCCTGGATATTCGCTGTATCGTCACCGGGCCGGTAGGGATGGACGCCGCTGTCCAATAGAAGGAGGCAAGACGAGGGAGGTGCCATGGCTGATTGTTCCCCGGATCTCCTCTAGTTTGAAGATACAATCTAAAGAGTATAATCATGGGGGTGCTAGGAGGCTCACCACAGCTCAGGAAATGTGGACCGTAGATAAGGATTTACGGTCGATCTCAGCCGTCCGATCGCGCTGTTTTTTTTACTGTGCCCGGTCCCACCTGTCATCGACTTCGTGGCTGGAGAATTCGGTGTCTCTGCGGGCGCGGTGGCAGTGCCCGTTATTCCGACGGAGCCGCTCTGGGTAGAATCGTCTTTTCGCGCTGGGATATATAAGCTGCGCCCGCGGTCGAAAACCTAGCCCAATCCCCGCAGCCGCCGCGTCCTCCTCCAATCCCGCGTCTTCTCCTCCGCTTCCATCCATCCGTCTCCTCCTCCGCGCCGCCTCTCCCGCCCCTCCGCCTCCTCCTCCGCGCCGCCTTTCCCGCACGCCTGCCGCGCCATCGCCGTCGTCCTCATTGGAGGTGTAAAATCAGGCGGAGAGGACAGATACGAGGAGCCCGCGGCAAGAGGCACGGTGGAAGCGCGCTCAGCGCCGGCTCCCCTTGCTGCCTCGCCATTCCTCCATGCCTGGAGCACCTCCCGCACCATCCCATCCTTCAGGTATGTCTCTCCCTCCTCTACATCTCCTCTCTCTCTCTCTCCGTTCTGACCTCCTCTCGTGCTCTCTCTCTCTCAGCCGTAGCTGGCGACGACGTGGAGGCGGCGCACGCGAGGAGCTCGACCTCCTCCAACCACGCCTTCCTGTTCGCCGGAATTGGTGGTTGAGGTCCAGTGTACCCTCGCCTCGCGTCGAGATCAAGAAATCCATCCCGAGATTAAGGAATCCAGCATGTTCAGGTTCGCATCAGAGTATGGATTGGAGATTGACCATGGCTCGCGAGTTCAGGTTCGCATCCGCACACTTTTTTCCTGTCTGCTGGATATATTTCTGCTCAGATCTGAGGTGCCCTTGATTTTCCTCTTCTGTAGTGCGATTTGGTCCAGCTATGTTTGGGAGAGAGGCAGAGGGCACAGACGTTGCAGGTACTGGCTGTCCACTTTCTCTTATTCATCTTTTTTTTTTAGTGTAGGCTTTGCTGCATCTAGACTATGGGGCCTCGGATCAGATGCAGATCAATTGTTTTGTTACCGCTTTACATATATACTGCTAATACGGGCTTATGGAAATGATGCGAAGAATAAGATTTAATTTTGTTGGGGATGGAGCATACATGTGCGTTTGCTTTCTCTCCTTCAATAAGACATTATATGATGCTATATTGTATATGCCTATGTTCATCTGTAGCTGCACACAGCACAGTATTGAAATGAGTTAAAGTGGAGCACGTATTCAGTTGAGATCAAATTATTGTTGACATAATCTTATTGTCTCGCTGCAGTCTGAGACCAAATTGTATACTACAGGAACTAATGAGAGATTCCTATTATATCATTTGATATTTTGCAGGAAGGTTAAACAAATGGCATTGTACAAAATTGGTGTTCTGAGATGCAGTCGTGCATTTGAGATTGTCTGGAGAGCTCAAAATTTGATGTCATAGTGCAAATGTGATGGCATTCGTAGGTACCCCACTTCTCTGTTGGATTCTTTTTCTCTTCTAATACCTTATCTTCCTTTAACATGAGCCGCTGTAGTGCATGCAGATATGTCAAACTGATGTATGTGGGGTGCACCTTCTTTCTTCTTATTTTGATTTACTCGGCAAATACCACAGCATATTGGTTTGTCGTGATTTGCCTAATTGAATCCCCTGCTTCCAGTTTTTGTTTGTGCAGATTTTTGTGTGGAAAAACTGCGTGTCTGTTTGAGCTTGGCGCATATTATTTTTTATTTGGTACATCACTTTGTTAAAACACTCTAATTTCTTCTTGCGTTGTTAAGAATAACAAAATAAATAGAAGAACCATTGTAGTTGTGGTTTTGTATTGAATTGGAATTAACCACTTTTAACACATCTCATGGTTCAATTTGCCTTTGGGCTTCTTTTGTTCTCCAAATGATTATGAGGCAGTCAACTTTCACCTCTATTTTAGCTCTACAACTTTCAACCAAAAACTTGTGCTGTATTTAGTCGCGCATTTGTTTTGTAAATGGGTCAGTATCACTATTTCCTGGCATTTATATTTATTTGATGCATATTTTTATATAGTGGAAAGATTGGATTTAGCCTTCTGTTTATGTTGAATACTTGGTTTGGTGTTCTCTCTCTTCAAGAAACTTCGTGATCTGTAATTATATGTTTCCACTTTGGTTGCATCATTCAGATATTCTCCTTGGTGTTGTGTAATTCCAGCTCTATTGTTTTCTTTCCAATTGACAGGCTGAAGCTATAGGAGCCATTACTGATGTTGTGAATTATATGGTGTTGGGTGATTCGCGCCTGTGTGTGAGAATGGGGATGAGGAAAAGGAGAAGCGGAGATCAAAAGGGGAAGAAGAAAGGCTGAGGGAGGAAGAAGAGGACATATCTGCGAGAACTTGTCTCGGAGCAACGCCTCTCAAGCCTGTTTAGGAGCAACACCAACCTACACAGCAAAGTGAGCCCCTCACTCAGCATTTTTTACATCTTGCAGCAGAAAGACGTGAGTCCACGGCCTCTGCCCTTAGTTTGTACATCATTTGGAACTAAATCTGAACCTAAAACCCCTTCTAACACTGAAATATAGTGTGCTTGCACAGTTGGGTCTTTTTAACCCCTTTCCTTATAAACTACTCCTCATGCAGGTCACCTCATGCAGAAGATAGAAATAGCTTTTTAGGTAATATCATTTTGTTATGATAATGTAAGTTATTGTTTACTGTGTTGAAGTAATGATTTGAAGAATCAAAACTGCATGATATTTGCGTATTAGTGCTTCAATTTTGAGAATAGAGTAATTCTGCTGCACCTACTTTTTTTCTAAGAACAAACGCTCATTTGCATTTGGATCTATGTACTACCATTTCCTTTCTTTTGGGAACCACTCATATTTTGTGTTGATACCAATTATTTTCTCCATGTTTCCTGACCAGCATCTGTGATTTTCTTTGTATCAGGCACATGTGATGTTTGTGAAATGATATCATATATCGACTGTGATGTTACTAAAACCCTAAACCCTAATCATGACCAAACACTGTGGTTCAAGATTCAGGAGTGACACCTAGCTGTGCTAAAGATCCAGTATTTAGTTTTCCATTGAAAGTAGAAGATTGGGCCAGAAATGTTGCTTTGTTTGCCTCCATAATTTTAACCAATGATCTTGCTGTAAACATTTTGATCCCAGAGAGTTCATTTACTTCTGGTTGATCATAGACTATAATTAGATGTATTCTCAAGAAAGTGTGCTAGCTACCCGGTGCAAGGTTCTGGTTATTTTCACCTTTTTTCTTCTGCCAATCGTTGTGTAGGGCAGTCAAATTCTTTTCTCTGCGTTGGTTAGGATTAAGCTGATGTCCTTTGTTATAAGGTTGACTCCAACTCTCTTGATAAAATAGCATATAATTGAAATTTCTACGAGATGCAGTATCTTAAATCAACTAAGACAGTTTTATTTTGTCTGATGGTGACTCTATTCTACGTATTAGTTAAACGACCTAAGTACCATTAAATGTGTTGCAAACTGATAATTTAAAAGCATTATTTAAGATGATTTGTGTAAGATAAGGGATATACCTTGAAACCATCCGAATGGTTATGTAAACAATTGTCCATGCTATTTATTTTTTCCTAATATATTCTGAGTAAAATGTCATCCAGACGCTGATGACCATTTTAACCAATACATGGAGCTTTGTTTTTCTTGTGGTCTTCTACTGTCCTTTAAAAGTTAAAACTAAAACGATCATGTTATTCTGATGCTTAGTGAGTTACACAACGCTGTTTGCATTATTATAGCCCTTCTATATATTTGTACTTGTGAATTGACAAAAGTGGGCTCACTGTTTTCTTCTCCTATTTATAGAGAAATAAATCAATGCACAAATGTCATTATTAGCCTACTGTTGTATCTGCATTGTTTTTGTTTGCTAGCATTATTTTTTCGCATGCAAATAACACGTGTGCTGCCCCCTTTATAGGTTAGTAATTGGAATATATTTGTAGGTTGTACCTTAAGTCTGAGCCGAGCTCAATGAAGGACTTCATTTGCAGGCCTACTATAGATAGTGACAACATATAATTTAGAATTGTTTATGTACATCAAAAACCATTTCCAAAATTCCTGTGTGAGGCAATGCTGAGATATATCTCAGTTTTCCAACCATTTTAGACATGATGCAGTTTAGGCCTTTGTTTTGACGCGGTTAGTTTTTGCTTCTGACATAACAATGGAAATGCAGGTTCACGGAGAGCACCTGCCGGGTCTGCTCGCAGCTTTGTACATGAACATTGAAGGAAAATACGCCCGTTTGGTGACCCTAAAGCATCTGATTCAGTAAACCTTGATATGCTGCTGAAGTACGAGACGCATCACCATTTATTAATATGCACAGAGCATGCATTCCTTGTGTTCTTGTCCGCACAAACGTACCATTCACATAACTTTGCTTTCTTGTCAGTACATGAATATTCCAAGGCCTTTTAGGCTCTGTTGAACTTGCTTAACAACAAATAACTCACACACATGTCAAGCTGTTATAGGAGATTGGCAATTTGACATTTAATGAGCACTGAATAAATAAAACAGATTTCTGTTGGAAAATAATGCTTTAGCTTTTTCTGCGTACTTTGACTTACATATATGCAATGGACTTAAGTAATTAAGTAGTTCATACAAAATTAGATATGCATGTAGATATCCCTATGTTATTTTTAAGCAAAGCTTTCAATTTATGACAGCAAAGTGGTGCTCTGCTAATTTCATTAATGCTAGAAACATGTCAGTTGTTGCTAAGCTGTTTTTAATATATTCACTTCCCTTTTGAAATGGATGTATTTGCATTACAGTTCACTTCGATCTGCTCCATGTTAGACTTTGTATTTGCAAGACCCAATGTTAATTTCACATCCATCAAACTGAATAATGAATTTTGCAGTGAGCTATGCATGTAGTTATATGTAATTTGGGCCTTTGGAGTCAAGTAGCATAAATGTGAGCTACATGTTAGATGTATGATGCTTTGTTTTTTGTTGTCATGATTAGGTGATCCTCATACGAAAATGGACTCGGAACAAGGCTACTTCTGCATCCAGGTAAACCTCCTACTTAGCTTTTAGTCTCACGCTCTCACTTCATTTTCCTAGAGGTACTAAAATGATGTGTGACAATTGGATGATGCATATGTCCTACAGTGTACCATTGGAGTATGAAGAGGGAATGAACCCCTCAGGGTTCACAAATTTCTGACCTCCAGACTATCATTTCTTATATTAATCACTACAGTATGAAGATTTGGTTATTTTGGCTTGATTTGTTAGCATGTGGTTTGCTGTGCCATATCCTTGATGATTAATGTTCTCTTTTATGGATCCAATCTGTAATTCTACTAAGGCCAATGTAAGTACTCTGTCACTTTTTATACTTTACTGTACTTTCAGGTAAATAATTTTGTTTTGATGGTTTGTTGCTTTGGCTATCTTCTAATCATGTGTCGTACAGTTTATTTACCTTACTTTGTTATCTTGTGTTTTTGCTCCTAAAAGTTAGGATCCTATCTGAGATAAGGACTATGCAATAGCAATATGCATTGGAGGGCAAACAGTTTCACCATATGGGGCCACATTGTTATGCATATTATAGATGCTCATTGCAAGAACTTTTGTAAGATCATTTTTTGCAATTTGAGACCTGCTTGGCAGTGCTTAAATGATTTGATGTATTTGTACTTTGGCTTTGTATTTTCTACGTAAGACTCAGGCCTTCTATCATGTCCTGAGATAACATGTTCAGCATATAGTGCTTATCTTAGGTTATTTAGTTTGGCATGTACTCATTGTTAATCTTGTTGAGGCCAGCTATCTCTGCCTCTTAGAATCGTTGTTGAGTAAACAAAACTCATCAGGTGTTTAGGCCAGAAGACTTGTGTATTTACTACTAATTCTATGTGATCAAAACTTATGTATTAGATGCGGTGTCAATTTCTATATTGCTTCCCCGGTGTGCTTCATTGTTGCTTTGATCTTCCTGTTGCTTAAGACTTTTATTTTATCATGTTCTGATTACTAATTTCACACGATCTGGAAAATACACTTTCAAATCTATATAGTGATCAAATTCGTATGGATATATCCTTTAAATAATCTGTATAAATGGTGGCAACCACGGGCAAGAAATTCAAAGAAGCAACAAGCGCCGCGCGGCGAGCCGCGCCGTTCGAATCTAGTGTGGGATATATTAGGGCGGACCTGCGCCCCGGGCAGACCGTGCTGCAGCCCTGGTCGTGGACCATGTAATACGTGCATCCTCCCTAATAATTCGTTGAAAAATTTGAAACCAAAGAGCCCAGCCCGGTGTATTGGTCCAGGATGACCAGGGCTATATACTCTGCAAAGGCCCAGCTATTACGAAGAGCACTAATATAATCGTCTAATCCCGTACGGAGATGCACTAGTACGCATCAGCAACGGCCGCGCGATATTCTCCTGACAACTTGAGTTGCTCGCGATGCGGTCGCGCCGCCGCCGCCGCCGCCACCGCAAACCTGCTCTCTTAACTGAACCGGAGCGCCGCAGCCGGCAGCCTCTCTTCCACAACTGTAGCGCGACCTCAGAGAGCCACTCTAGGTAATCGCTTACTTCTCCTCAATGTCTCAAACTCAAGTTATTTTTTTCTCATTACAAATTCCCAATTGCTGAAATAGGAGATTAAACGATTTTAGTCAGTTTGATTGCAAGGCTATAGAAGATGGAGTGGACACCGAGGTCGAAGACATTCTCATCCTGAATTCCTGATCAGGTAACTATTCTCACGTACTTAAAGTTAATTTGTGGTACTATTTATGCTATCTTTTTTCTAAATTACCCCTCTTATTTTGTCACGTGTTTAAGCTAATGATCCATTTGCGGTGTACTTGACTAAAGTGTTATGTGGAGTAGGGAAGGTTGCTTATAATTCGTCATCAATTTTCGCCATTGCGTAGTTTCATCCATACTATTTTATGATTAGTTTTTCTTGTTTTAGTAGGCTCTAGTTCTTCTCATATGACTGATGAGGAAATGTTAGTGTACAAACAAAGCAAAGCTTCGTTATTTAGGTAATTAAATATATCCTCATTATGCGATTATACAATCACACATTTTTTTTTGTACTTTTCTTATAGTCATTTGATTACATATTGAACTTATGTTTCACGTCAAAATATCATTTATGCATTTCTACTGCGCTATAGACAATATACTATGTTATTGGGAGGAGATGAGAAAGTAATATTTTTTCATAACTTTTGGCCATTAGAAATTAGCCCCGGTCTTTGCCAAATCCTGGGTCCGCCACATATATATACATAGAGGGGAGACCGTGCAGCCTTTGGCTACTTACTAGTTGGCATGTACGTGTAACGCACGTCTACACAATTAAAGGGAACAATTTATAAAGAAAAAACCGTATCAAAGTCTATAGTGATTAGTTTTTGTTTTGTTTTGTGCAAGTCAATATCAGCATAGATAACTCACAATATGGTACCATATTTTGCACCCAAAAGTCGGACGACCCATATAACCTTAGTCTATCCTGGTGTAAAATCCCGAGGCACAAAGCATGGCTAAAAGCGCGTGAAATTTGCTCGACGTACATGAAAATATATGTTACTTATACAGTGCAATAGAACAAATGAACGAACATTGGACAAAACTAATTAAGAAAAATATACGGAGTGAGACTTCTCAATGCATGCGAATCCAACCGAGCTATGCTACTATGTGAAAATACTACCTAGCTAACAATTAGATCAATCCAAATTAAAAAAAAACAATTAGATCAATCCAGATGAGCCAGCTAGTAGTGCAGGTAGTGCTAGTCTGTACTCACTGGTGCAATAGCCTGTACGCGACCAAGAAAAGGCAACCAGCAAGCACCGCACCGACTCCTTGCGCTCGGCGCCGCCGGGTACAACCTAGGTCCTGGATGTAGAAGCGAGTGACGACAGCTGCTTTTCATCATGGACGGAGCTGCTCTAGGTCAAAAAAAACTGAAGATTTGCGGCTGGCCGTGGGAGCCTGGGAAATTAGGACGGCAAGATTAGGACGGCAAGGAGCTGGTCGGCGCACTTGGAGGCTGGGAAAATATTCACGTGGCACGGAATAATTGTTCACGGGTTCGGAAAAAATGTTACGGTAGTACAAATAGTTTTGTTTTTCTATTTTTTAACGTTAAAATTAGGATGACCTGATGGCTTTCTCTGGATAGTTGAGATGAGGTTTGCTTTCTCCTACGATACTGCCATTCTGTTAGACGCTTTAGCTAAAAACAGTACATCTTCCTACATGTTTTCGCGCCCACGAAGCCAGGTTTGAACAATTCGTGGCTCCCGGACGGCTAACCCATGAAGTAATAAATGGAAGTGTTGTCTACCATCAACTGTAACTGTAAGTCTGTAAGCTGTCTTCAGAAAAACTCGATTAAATGGCGGGATGGAAATGATCCGTAGCTTTCAGTAATCAGTACCACTACGCGGTGGCACCTCTCTTCGTCTTCCTCCCGATGGAGCTTTGCCCAAGCCCGCACTCTATTTAAACCCAACCAAACCCGTTCCCAGACGTCCACAAAAAATATTATTGTAGTAGTATCCTCCTCACCCGCCTCCCCACCGCGCTTAAATGCAGTTTGTTTTGTTTGTTTTTCTATAATCTAAACCCATCGACGCACTGGCTAATTTTTTTTAAATAATACACGAAAAATATTTAATTCCGGAAATATTACGCAAATTTTTTTTTTTCAAAAATAGAATCCAGTCGGTGTGGCCGAAGCCGACTGGTACTAGTCGTTGTTGGCGAAACCGACTACATCTAATCGTCTTTGGTAACGACGAGTACGGGGGCTTGTCGTTTTCGGCGAAGCCGAATACCTGAGTTTGCATGGGCCATGCACGCGTGCTGCGCGCGTCACGTCGCCACCGACGGAACAGGCTAGTCGTCTTCGCCCACGCCGATAAGGTGGGCCCTGTCGGCTTCGGCGATGCCGACAAGGAGCCGAACCGCATCTCGCAGCACGCGCACCGTTCTGCTCTCTTTCTCTTTCCTTCGCATCCTCTCCAGCTAGCTCCTCTCTGCACTGCACTCATACGAGTTCTTGCTTTCCTCTCTCCACTCTCAACACAAACCAAATTAAACCAGCCATTTAGACCAATAATCTTCACGTTTGCCACCATTAATCGGTGCTAGAAGGTTGAGGGAAGCTAGGGCAACTCCGATCTCCTGATGGGATAGCTCGTGGTGGTGGTGGTGATGGTTGGCGGGTGGTGGTGGTGGTGATGGTGGTGGTGGTGCTGGAGGGCTGCGTGGTGGTGCTGGAGGGCTGCATTGTGGTGGTGCTGCTCGTGTTGGTGCACCGGTGATTCGAGACCGCCGGACGCCGTCGCCTCTCACGCTTCTAGGGTATAATTCGATTTATCAAAATTCTAGGGTATGAACTTGTGTTGTTAAAAATAGTTTGTGACGGTAGTAAAAATTGTAGCTATATTTGTAGGTTAATTTGAAAAAATGTAGCTATATTTTTTAGGACTTTATTTATGCGGAGTAATATTAACGATGGTAAAATAGTTTGTGACGGTAGTAAAAATTGTAGCTATATTTGTAGGTTAATTTGAAAAAATGTAGCTTTTTTTTAGGAGTTTATTTATGCGGAGTAATATTAACGATGGTCAATATTTATTTATGTCAGCGGAGATGTCTGATTTAGTGAAGATCAGGTTTTTCTATGGTCCTGGTAGAGTCCAAATGTGTGATACGGGAGCTGATCTGAGTGAGTTTCAGTATATAGATGTCGACCTGCCAGCTGCTGAAACATGGTCTGTAAGTCAGGTAAAAGATTGGTTGGCGGGAAGTTTAGGGCTTGATAGTCAGACACAGACCGTCAGTGTTCATGCTTGGTGGAGTCATTCAAGGACAAATATTTACTTCGTTTTGAAACCACTAGAGTGTGATACTGATTGGGTGCGATGGTTTAAAAGGCTGCGCAAAAAGGAATTGCTGTCCTTGTGCCCTAGTTCTTCCCGCCCTGAACGAGGTCACTGCCCCTGACGACGAGTTTAGTGCCCATGAAGGTGAGGGTGCTTATGATCCTGGACATGGAAGTGAAGAGATGGACATGTCTATGTCACATTCTGGGTCTGATTTTGGTGGTGGTGGTAACGAGTCGGGGCAGAGCAGTCAAGTACATGGAGGGGACACTGAGGTATATGACAGTGCGGAGGCGGATGGCGACGAGGTA
Source organism: Poa pratensis (assembly GCA_947311845.1). NCBI lineage: Eukaryota > Viridiplantae > Streptophyta > Magnoliopsida > Poales > Poaceae > Poa > Poa pratensis. The sequence continues at coordinate 7,851,136 of CAMZMU010000072.1, forward strand.
GACGGGCACATGCAGAACGAGATGGAAGATGAAGATGCAGATGGCTATAGTGCTGAAGGCGATGATTCCGATGAGTCAGACGAGGAAGAGAACGAAGATGAGGTACCTAATCCTGCAGCATGGAATCAGGACCACTCTTCGGCGATGACTATAAACGATGGTCATGATTCGGCATGGCAATATCATGAGAACAACATTGCGAAGGGTGCTTTGTATACTGACAAGCAAGCTTTGAGGGATGCAGTCGTTAAATGGGCATTGTCCACCCACAGGGTTATGAGAACTACCGTGTCAAGTCAAAAATATTTGACAATGGAATGCGAGACAATAACTTGTCCCGGCAGGGAGCATGGACATCTCCCAAAGAATGGCTATAGTTGGAGGATAAGTGACTTCGTACCTCACTCCTGTCGAATTGAAAATATCCCTGCAGAGCACCGTAATCTTTCTTCCACGCTTATAGCTCGGTTGCTGTACAGGGAGATAGTGTCCTGCGCATCGATGGAAGTGAGTGCCCTCCAGACAAAAGTGGCTGCCACATTTAAGTACGAAATATCATATGGCAAAGCTTGGAGGGCTAAGCATACGGCGCTTGAGAACATATTTGGTTCATATTTGGACGCATATGACTCTGTTATCCGGCTGCTGCATACTCTGCAGTACCGGAATCCAGGCACCTATGTAGATATCCAAGATTTGTTCAGGCCAGAGTTCCCAACTGTGAGGGTGCTGCATCGAGTGTTTTTCTCATTCAGCGTATGCATCGAGGCTTTCAGACATTGCCGTCCGGTGATATGTGTAGATGGCACCTTTCTCACAGGCAAGTATAGGGGACAGATCCTGACTGCAATTGGTCAAGACGGTAACAATATGGTTGTGCCCCTCGCATTTGCTTTTGTGGAGAGCGAGAACATTGACAGTTGGACTTGGTTCTTCAGGCAACTGAAAATAGCAGTTGTGAAGGATAAGCCGAACGTGTGCATCCTTCATGACAGGCATGCAGGTATACTCAACGCGATAAAGACACTCACCAATCCTGTGCCTGAGGAACAGACTCCATGGCAGGACATGCAGAGCCGTTGGTGCATGCGCCATCTAGGTGCCAACTTCTTCTCGCAGTTTAGAAATAAGGACCTGATGAACCTATTCAAGAAACTCTGCAAGCAGAACCAAGAATGGAAGTACACGAAGATACGTGAAAGACTTGATTTGTGCACGCAGAGACATGTTCGGGACAGGAAGAGGGCACGAGCAGCAGCTGTTCTTGCACATGCAGAAGCTGTTGCTGCACAACTAGCTACCGGACCACCTGCCGAGGAGGACGAGCCTGTTGGTCTTTGCGACCTACCCGGATTTGACCCGCCTGGAACTAGGAGAAGAGGTGGGAGGACAATTAAAACTTTTCAGCAGTGGATAGAGCATGAACCTTTAGAGAGGTGGTCTTTGTTGCACGACACACATGGAGCAAGATACGGTGTCTCCTGATGGGATAGCTCGTGGTGGTGGTGGTGATGGTTGGCGGGTGGTGGTGGTGGTGATGGTGGTGGTGGTGCTGGAGGGCTGCGTGGTGGTGCTGGAGGGCTGCGTGGTGGTGCTGGAGGGCTGCATTGTGGTGGTGCTGCTCGTGTTGGTGCACCGGTGATTCGAGACCGCCGGACGCCGTCGCCTCTCACGCTTCTAGGGTATAATTCGATTTATCAAAATTCTAGGGTATGAACTTGTGTTGTTAAAAATAGTTTGTGACGGTAGTAAAAATTGTAGCTATATTTGTAGGTTAATTTGAAAAAATGTAGCTATATTTTTTAGGACTTTATTTATGCGGAGTAATATTAACGATGGTAAAATAGTTTGTGACGGTAGTAAAATTTGTAGCTATATTTGTAGGTTAATTTGAAAAAATGTAGCTTTTTTTAGGAGTTTATTTATGCGGAGTAATATTAACGATGGTCAATATTTATTTATGTCAGCGGAGATGTCTGATTTAGTGAAGATCAGGTTTTTCTATGGTCCTGGTAGAGTCCAAATGTGTGATACGGGAGCTGATCTGAGTGAGTTTCAGTATATAGATGTCGACCTGCCAGCTGCTGAAACATGGTCTGTAAGTCAGGTAAAAGATTGGTTGGCGGGAAGTTTAGGGCTTGATAGTCAGACACAGACCGTCAGTGTTCATGCTTGGTGGAGTCATTCAAGGACAAATATTTATTTCGTTTTGAAACCACTAGAGTGTGATACTGATTGGGTGCGATGGTTAAAAGGCTGCGCAAAAAGGAATTGCTGTCCTTGTGCCCTAGTTCTTCCCGCCCTGAACGAGGTCACTGCCCCTGACGACGAGTTTAGTGCCGATGAAGGTGAGGGTGCTTATGATCCTGGACATGGAAGTGAAGAGATGGACATGTCTATGACACATCATGTGGCTTCTTGGTAAGGTGATGTTCACCGAGAACCATGTCGACACTATTACCGCGCGCTACCTCCCATTCGCACGGGAGATCGCTGATGCTACTCAGCCGGAGCACATCAGACAGAGGAGTTGGGGTTCGGCTGTCTTAGCGGCTACGTACCGAGCTATTTGCAACGCTTGCATGCTGACTTCAGGTAAGTCAGCCATTCTCGGATGCCCTCTATTTCTGCAGCTGTGGTCGTGGGAGAGGTTCTCTATAGGACGGCCAGCCATATCTGAAGAGCCTTTCCCATTGTGGGAGATCTTTGACGGTGACCGCATCGACTTGCCTACTTTTGCGAGCGTGTATACACGCAATACGGTACGTATCTTGTTATAATTTAATACATCGACAAACTTACTATTGCGACCGTGTATGAAAATAACTTGTGTTGTACGCAGAGACACTTTGCTACTGAGCAGACGAAGCAGTGCTACAGTGCTTTTAACGAGCAATTTGATTTGTACACTTCGGTCATCTGGGAGCCATACACGGAGGAGCTCGTTACGCGAAGATACCCCGGAGGTATTTCTGCTCTCTGCAGACGTGACCAAGCGTATTGGATGACAAAATCGAAGATCATCTTCGATGTCTTCATGGAGGAGATGTCTCAACAGAGGGTTATGAGGCAATTTGGTCTTCGACAGTTGGTAGAGCCTCCACCAGTCGAGCGTCTCCTGCCAGATGCGCACCACAGGTATGTCGAAAGTAGTATTTGTCCTAAATTGTTCGCACTCAATCAATATTTACTGATAGCACAGTCACCCAATTTTTAGGATCTCAAGGAAGGGGGTTAGTCGGACCGCGGCAGAGTGGCTACAGAGGCTACAACCTTACGTTTCAGAGTGGGACACTGCGGCGACACGGCTTTGGGTCGAGCCTCTCGGGTTTGATATCACTCTATACAATACCTACTTGCAGAGGTACATGTCCGGAACACGGATACGTATCGTTCTGCACTCTAACCCGGAGGTTATACCTGCCCCTACTACGTGGGATACATACCCGATGTATGACACTTCTGCGTCCAGACAGCACGCGGTAATATCTCATTTCCTTTCACTAATTCATCTAACTGCTACGCTTTGACGTATATATATTTAATACTTTTTATTTCTTATGTCAGGCCTATTTGACACAGGAGATTCATAATGAGGCCGCTCAGTATGGACGTTCTCTTTCTACTGGCCCTCTTTTGGTACCACGGGACGAGCCGATATCTTTTCTCAGGAGGCTGGAGGGGAAGCTACGGGACGTCTACGCGACACTCACGTGCACCCGCACGGAGGACGTTGTTCGCCAACCGGTGGTACAACGACCCCCGCGCCCCCTGTCACGACGCCAGCAGCGGCAGCAGCAGATGCATCAGGAGCAGCATCAGCACGAGGAGGAGGAGCAGCATCAACACGAGGAGGAGGAGCAGCAGCAGCACGACGACCAGCATCTCCTGCACCAACACCACGAGCAGCAGCCGCATCACCGACATGAGCCGCGTCCACGTATTTCACCACAGCACAGGCCACCTCCTCCTGACCAGGCAGGAGGTTCGGCGTGGCAAGGTTACGGTCCCACTTCCAGTTACGAGTATCGGCCACAGTCTCCTCCTGAGTACCGAGGTCCCGCCCCGGATTACGGTACGTATATTGTTTTCATATTTCAATTGGGAGTGCGTATTTCTTATGCACTAATGATTCCATCTGTAGGAGCCTATGGCTATCACACGGCTACGTCCGGACACCAGGCGTCAGGATCTGGATCAGGGTGGGGAGTGACCAGGAGGCTCGGGCTCACGCGGGGGCGGAAATGTCCTACTGGATGAACATTTTTAACACTCCAGAATTCCCCACGCAGCCGCACATTCAGCAGACTCCTCCACCACACCCCACACAGGGTACACAGGATGACGACGACTTGACAGTGCCTCGTCAAACCCGGGCACCAAACAGGTACGGGAGGACGCCGCCCGTCCAGTGATATATCTTCGGGACATATTCGTGATCCTCCGCGTCGTGGCAGACGTCGTTGAGACTTGTCTATCTACGCACGAGACATATTATTATCTATGTATGAGACATATTTATGTTCGTATGTACGACACATATTATTATCTATGTACGAGACATATTATTATCTATGTATGAAACATTCCACATTGCATAAATTAATTTAACATACAACACTACACGTCCACGTTACAACTTCACTACTTCTAAACACTGCATAGAACAACTACTGGTACAAATATTACATGCAACTCGACGATAACTAATTCGAATCAACGACTTCACTTCCCTCTGCCACGTGCTCGTGTTGGAGGCATGAAGTCGTCATCACTATTTTCATCGACGACAGCCTTGGATGCACCAACACTCTTCAACTTACGTCTAGAGTTAGCTCGTTTAGGAGGCATGAAATCATCATCACTATCATCTTGAACGGCTTTCTTGGATGATCCACCACTCTTCGCCTTTGATATAGCCCTCTTCACTGTTTCAGCGTGAAGGAGATTTCCAGGCCCATCAGGACATGCGCCAAAAAGCATTTCCATCCAACCAAAATGAGGGATCTCTTTGTTCACAAATTGTCCATTGGCAGGCCAGTGCTGGACATTCACAAAATCAGGGGAAAAAGTTAGTACGATAACACTAGATTCTAACATAATATAAATTCGGTACTCAGTTACCTTCACGTGAAATGCATAGGCCTTCGGCGAAAAATGGATTATCTTTGACTTAGGTGTCATAGGCATGTCCCTAAGCCCCGCCTCAATAGCTTTTAGCTCATTAATTCTCTGCCACTTCCACCGCCACCCATCAATTTCATCTGAAATTTCTTCAGGGGTCATCTGGATTTTGTTTTTTTTGGCTATAATTTCTCCCACCTCACGAATGTTGCCCCACTCACTAATTAGCTCCCTATAACAGCTCTTCGGCCTACCCTCCCTAATACTACCTTCAGTCCATATTGCGGCGTGATACAAAACACACCACGACCTATGCTCCGAACTAGGACCAGAACTACCAAACATCGTTCCTATCCGACTGAGGAAATAACCACGCACCACACCCCTCCTCCTTCACCAAATCTACCGGGGTATATATATAGGCTCACCCGGGAGAAGAAGAGCGGGAGAAAAATGGCGGGAGAAAAAAGGCGGGAGGAAAATGGCGGGAACAAAATGGCGCGAGAACTATGGCGGGAGAAATATGGCGGGAGAGGAAGGGCGGAATAAAAGCCGGGAGCGCGAAACAAATTCGGATCAGGAGTTGCATGCACAGCGGAATAAAAGCCGGCAGCGAGAGGTAGGAAAAATAGCTAATCGTTGTTGTTAAAGACGACTACGGGCTAATCGTTTTCAGCTACACCGAGTACGAGCTTGTACGTACTGCATGCATGCATGCATGGACTAATCGGTTTGGCCAACAACGACAAGCACTAATCGGTTTTGGCAAAACCGATTAGTGCCAGTCGGCTTCGGCAACGCCGACTGGATTCTATTTTTGAAAAAAAAATTACGTAATATTTCCGGAATTAAATAATTTTCGTGTATTATTTAAAAAAAATTAGCGACGCACTGCTCGTTCACTCTTACAAAAAGCTTGCTCACTCCTCTGCTTTAGCTACCAGTCGCGCACCCACTCTGCCTGCCAGTGCCAGCTTCGCCTTCGCGAGCGGCCGGCGCGGCTGATCGATCCTCGATACTGTGCGTGCGGGCGGCTACCACCGATCGAGGAAAGCCGGGCGACCAGCAATGCACCTTGCTACGTGCGTGTGGCAAGAGAAGGCGGCAACGGCCATGGGCGCAGCCGGCGGCAGGGCCGGCGAGTGGGCATTCAGCAGGGCGTCGGTCCTGGCGCTGCTGGCGGCGGCGGGGGGCGCGCTCAACTGCGCGGTGAGCTTCGTGGTGTTCTCGTTCCTGGACGTGTTGGACATGGTGATGTGCGTGGTGTACAAGGTGGTGGACTACGCCGTGGAGGCGGAGTGGAAGCCGTGCTACTGCTCGGCGGCGGCGCGCGAGGACGGCGTGGGCGTGGGTGGCGGTGGCGCGGCGGGGGCGCTGTTCGTGCCCCCGCGGGCGGCGGCAGGGCCGAAGGTGGTGCGGCTGTCGTCGTCGTCGGCGAACAAGATGCAGCTGAAGGACGTGTCGGACACGCTGTACGTGCGCGCGTCGCTGCTCTCAGACGCGACCCGGAAGCCCGGCCCCGCCGCGCCGGCGCTCACGGTGAGCCCCGCCATCGCTGAGCTGATCCGCGGCAAGATCGACCGCGCGCCCCGCCCTCCGCGGCAGGCCCCCTGCTGGTCCGACTGCGACTGCAAGCTGTGCCACTCGTGGAGCACCGGCTCCCGGTCCTCCCACCTCGACGTCCACGTCCAGGCCCCGTCGCCACCGCTAACCCCCGGCGTGGGGGAAGCGACGGAGGCGGTGGTGTTCATCCACGGGTTCATCTCGTCGTCGGTGTTCTGGATGGAGACGGTGTTCCCGGCGTTCAGCCCCGGACTCGCTGTACACGCTGCGGGAACACCTGGAGATGATCGAGCGGTCCGTGCTGCAGCGCTACCGCCTCTGGTCCTTCCACGTCGTCGCCCACTCCCTCGGCTCCGTGCTCGCGCTCGCCCTCGCCGTCAAGTACATCGCTTGTGTTTATTTATTTTAGCGGTGACAAATCTCGTAATTATCACGAAACGAAATAAAACGAACCGGTACGATGGCATTAGCAGTATTATGTGATTTGGTGGGAGGGTAAAACGAGAAAAAGTGGATTTGTGTTGAGTTGTCAAACATTGGAGCGATCTGAACCGTTGGCCAAATATTGAAGGGCTCAGATTCAATATATCAACACAAGTTTGCTCTTTTAATAGTAAAGTATAGATAAGGGAGGGCAGCAGGACGGCCAAAATACTCAAGTCCAACAGCCTGACCTAGTCTCCTCGATCTGGCCACTAGGGTTTTACTCATCCGATCAGGAGTGGAGTTACTACTAATCCCGGTTGGTTTTGTATGCGTGTTCTTCCTGGACTCAGATCTGGCTACTAAAGCTGCTAGGTTCACAACAATCCAGTCATGGTTAGGGCAGCTTTCAGTTTTTCGACGAAGGCCATGGCGAGACGTCCTCGTCCTCAAGCGCGGCGAGCCGAGCGGGGGTCTAGATCGGAAAGTAAGAAAGGCGTAGCACTAGAAGATGTAGAACGTCATACTAGTATTTTCTCTCCAAAAAAAAACCCTATAGTATTTTTCTAACAACATGTAAAACGCTATAGTAAGAAAGGCTTTGCATCGCATAGGTCGCTCCCGTCCTCGAGCGAACGCCTGCCTTGTTCGCCCTTTTATGGCCCATTAGAGAGTTTTGACCCATTTTTGCTCGTGAAAGAGGCCAATAGCCCAGTTAGCTAGCCCAGATAATAAAACGCTTACCAAACTGTGAAGTCACATGCCAATTTTTTAAAACTTCTTTGGGTGGTTTACTACAAGTTTGTGTCCCTCGATTTTTGGATGTTGGGTACGTTTTTCCAATTGTAACATACACGTGCACTTTTTTATTGCGAAATCACACCCTAGATGTTGCAAAGTTTTCTCATCGGTTTGCAAGTTGTGTGTTCCTCATTTTTCGATGATGGGTTCTTTTTTAAATGTTGCAGACATATTTTTTTTTTGTTTTGCCATCACTTGTGTTTTGTTGTTGAAAGAATTGGTGTTTTTTTTGTTGCAAATGAATATAAAACAAACATTTGTTGCTTACCCACTCCATAAACACACGTGATTTTTTTTTGTAATCCATTATGATTTTTGTTCACATTATTTGTGTTTTTCTTGTGATTCAGTTTGTAGCAAAATATTATTGTTTGTCCATTCTTTGTAACATTATTTTTTCTTAATGCTGCGATAACTTGTTGAAAGTTATATTCTTTTTGTACACGGGGCTAGGATTTTTTTTTTTTGTAATACTCGTGATTCTTTTTGTAACAGTAGAGATAAATCAACACAGTTTCTATATACCCCGTCGTTAAATGGGGCTGCTAGGTAGTGCGAATTGTTTTCTACTCCCTCCGTTCCATAATATAAGACGTTTTATCCATTTTCCACATGCACATGTATACATATGTATCTAGACATATTTTAGTGTATATGTGCACTCTTTTTAGTCTGAATCTAGACAATATGTGTACCCCCTAAAACATTTTATATTGCGGAATGGAGGGAGTAAGAAAGTGTGGAGCTAAAATGCAAAAGCGTGATGCGTTGTTTTCTAGATGCAGGAAGATAAATGCGCCCTAGAAGATATGCTGCAACACCTTGTCATAGGTGAAGATGAGATTGACGATCCCTTTTTTTTCTTTACTTCCTAATTTGATTTTTTTTTTTGAAAATACCTATATTGTGAAATTTTTACTCCATCAATAATACCATACATACCCGAGCCTGATGTGTGTGGGGGAGGGGGGGATGTGGCCATCCCGCGAAGTCAAAACAAAGTGGAGCCACACAAAGTGGCAGCACAAGTCATCTCATGCGCTATTAGGGCATGTACAATGGGATGATGTCAGCCTTCTCTTAGACGTCACGTAGGATTTCTGCTTTGTTGGAGGAGAGAGAAAAAAGAAAGAGAGGGCTGTCTTCCCTTAGCTAAGGGATGATCTCTTATTAATTAAGAGAAGACTATTTTGTCCATTCTATCACATGTCTTTCCTTATAAACACCATTTCATACTAAAATTTAATTAATTTTCATTAATTGCAAGACATGACCATAAGAGATAACGCATTGTACGACGAATATGTATTGCCTTTTCTAAATGACGTGAAGGGCTAAGAGAAGACCAACCATCTGTACCATTGTATATGTCGAGCATGTGGAAGTTTTCTCTCGTGTGGCTCATGGGAGATGGATGAGTCATTTTTGGTAGTGGGTTTGAAGTGAATGGAGATTTCTTACTCCCGGGCTCCAGTGAGCCCTCTAGCTAAAAAAAATCAAAATACAAATATATAAATTTCAAAAAAATCTAGAAAAAAACCTATATATTGCCAATGTTATATCCACAAACGTGCGAAATCTCGCTTCGAAATATTTTATATTCTGTTCTACACAAAAATGACGAACTGGTGGATCTAAATGTCCATACTTTCAAATCTTAAAATATACAAGATTTGTTATTTTTTCATAACCCAGAATATAAAGTATTTCAAATCAAAATTTTACACGTTTGTAGGATACATCATTAGCAATATGCATGAATTTTTAAGATTTTTAAAAACTTGAAAATATGATTTTTGAATATATTTTTTAACAGAGGGAGCATTGGAGCTCGGGAGAAAAAAAAAGGTGTTTTCCTGTTTGAAGTGCCCTTTTTTTCCTTGATCAGCTCGGGAATTTCTCTTTTTGTTAGCCATACGGTAATTAAGATGGTGGAAACGGTCTAGGTAACTAACACCCCTTTCTAAGAATGCCTTTGGCAAGATGGTTAGGTGGGTGGTTGTACTCTCAGCCCACCAGAGTTCAAATCTCAGATTTGAAGCTGGTATTTCTTATTTAAGGCGGAATATTTTCAGTGGGAGGCGACGTTCCCGTCGACAGCGAGACGCCCGTGGTGACTTCGTGAATCTCAAGACTCACCCGCCGACTCGGTATATAAGCGTTTGCGTTGTACCGTGTTTCGCAAAAAAAAGAATTGTACGGTTAAGTTTATGTTCTAATTTGTTAAATGGACACATACTTTTTTACTTTTTTTCGAAATAAAGGTGCCACTGAAAATTTGGATATTCATGTGGTTCCTCTACCGAGGGTTAATCTTTCAAAAAGAAACTCAAGTGTACCAAATGTTGTTCGAATAAAGATGAAACAATTCTGCTTAGTTCTTACCCGCTTGTTCAAATCATTTGGCGCATTGTTTACATGGCTTTTCATATCACTCCACCAACCAATATTACCAATCTGTTTTGGAAACTGGTTACATGGTGTCGCTGAGAAATAAAAGCTCAAATTCAGGGTAGGAGCTTGAGCTCTACTATGGGCTGTATGACTTTGTGCGAAATGATAGTATATTTTTTAGCGAATCGAAAATTTGATGTTTCTTGCAGGTTTCCCTTTGGCCACGAATTCAGAATTGGTATGTGGTCCTTACTCAAAGGACCGCCGGGCCATGGATTCTGAGTGCGCTCGTTTGGAAACGGTGCACCAGAGAGCTATCCCCATTCCGAGAAACACAGAGCAGCCCTCTCGAAAAACAGCCAGGTACTCGAGTCTTTTCTCATTCACAAGCACCAGGAGAATACAGCTAGCATCACGCGCGCAGCTAGTAGCTAATTAAGCTCCTTAAAACAGGCCGGCTAATTTTTACATCACAGCGAACTTCAGTTGCAGTTCGAAAGAAATACAAGATAGCCACTGCCATGGCAACCAAGAGAACTCAAAACTAACACAACAGGAAGCCTAGCTAGCCCGATTATTGATGTGATGACTAACTAGCTAGGTCGCATGCTGCTCACTCCTTGAGATTGCGCGCCTTCTCCTTCTCCTTCACCTCCGATCCCTGCGTCGTGTCATAATCTGCACACGGATCCCAGTCAAGTTCAAGTTCACCACTCTGATGGAAGATCCCAAGTTAACGACACACAGGAGAAGTGGGTATATATGTACCAGGATGATTGGGGTGCACTTCGGTCCCGGGGTGTTCAACCGGGTCGTTCTGGCCGTAGACTCCGCCGAACCCTTCCTCGTCGGACCTCGTCGAGTACCCCTCCCCGTACGAGTGGGTCATCACATCCCTGCGCCGGCCACAGAACCACACCGGCAAATGAAATCATCGATCATCTCGCATAGTACTCCGGCAAGGTATAGTATAGAGGTTCATGACGTGAGAAGCAGATGATTACCCGGTTGTCTTGTGCATGTCGTCGCGGCTGTTGTCCTTGTTCTCCACCGGCGCGTGGGGCGGCGGCTGCTGCTGCTGCTTACCGGAGTCCATGCCGACGCCCTGGTCGCCCGGCACCGGTGCGGCGGCGTTCGACGTTGCGGAGACGCTCCTTCTCCCTCCTCCGTGCGCCGCGACGGCGGGTGCCACTAAGCCAGCAGCTGGTGCCGCACCGCCGCCTCTCTTGCCGCCGAACCTGCCGAATGCGAAGCCGAGTCCCGTGCTGCTGTAGCTGCTGCCAGCCAACCTGAGAGAGTACATGAGAGGAAACAACTCGTCGGGACTCGGGAGACGGTAGTGCCTTCCCGTCGTGCGGCGGGAGCGGGGTTTATAAGCGGTCGGGGCCGCAGAGAGTTCGATGCGTTTGCGGTGGCGCACCGCGAACGGGGTGACACGCGGGGGGTTGCCAACAGGTGGCTTGTTCATTATCTGGGCACATGCCGACATGCCGAATATTCGCCTACGCTGCACGGATACGTGGTGTGAAGCTTGTGTCCGTGTCTTACCGGCGAGGTGTGACCATGTATAATGGGGTGACGTAAGCCTTCTCTTAGCGTTGACACGTAGGATAATTGTCTAGTTGGCGGAGAGAGAATGGACAAAGAAGAGGTTGCATTCCCTTAGTTAAGAGATGATCTCTTACGAAATAAGAGAATGCTAGTTTTACCATTGTACCATTTGTCTTCCCTTAGAACTACGATTTCCTACTAAAATATAATTAATTCTCATTCATTGTTAGAGATGGCAATAAGAGATAACGCATTGTACAACTTATAATTCTGCCTCCCCTAGATGATGTGGACGACTAAGAGAAGACATGCCTTCTCTACCATTGTGCATGCCCTAAATAAATCATTTAAAAAATGTTGGATACCGTTTTGATATGTATCAGCCCCAAAACGGACACAGTCCACCCCATATAAGTCACGATGCCCTAATCCACACTACGGGAATGGCCCGATACACCGACGGCTGGAGCATAGGCAGGATTGCCCTCGGCGTATATGGCTCTCGACGTTATACGCCCTCGGGTAGCCCGTTTGGCCGTCGGCATATACATACGCCGACGGCATTTACAGGCCGTCGGCGTACCAAAACCCTCGGCGAAATACGGCGGGGCCCACATCGGGTCTCGGGCGAATCCACATCCTACGCTGAGGGCCTTACCGTCGGCGTATAGAATACACGTGTCGAGATCTGGAGCATTTCAACGCATACCATACGCCGACGGCAATGCCATCGGCATAGGTGCGACCATTTGGTTACCTGGGGCAGTCTATGCCGACGGCAATACCGTCGGCGTATAAATCACAGATTTTTTAAAAATAGCTGCTGGTAGCTCGTTTTTCAGCAAAAAATTATAGAAATTGAGAGCAAAAAATTACAGAAAATTGACAGCAATCAATATCATGAACAAACACATAGGCTATCATCACAAACAACAGATCACACATAGGTTATCATCACAAGCAATATCATGAAGCAAAATGCTATGTCATAAGTGTAGATACAAGGGTATCCTCCTACATCTAGGGCGGCGACGTCGACGGGGTGAACCCGATATCTCCCTGGTGAGAGTAGGCGACCGACGGTCCGGCGCAGCAGTAGAAGCCCAGAAGAAGGCAAAGCAGCACGTGAAACACCAGGCTTCTCTTGGCGCAACATAGAAACAAGTAAGCATATTGTTCAATCACCTGTATTGAGAAAGGGAAAACAAGTAACCATAAAGACATAATTGCAATTAAGAAGATTGTTGAAAAATAAATACTAAGTATAAAAACATAGAAGACACTAAGCATAAAGACGTAATGCAATTAAGAAAACATGTTGAAAAATATACTAAGCTTAGAGACATAAAAGACCGTCACCTCGAATCATCAGTCTCATAATTAAGTTGGTTCTCATTCTCATCATCACTATCACGTGAGATGTAAGTTGCAGGGTCATCCCACGGTGGAGGCTCGTCATCGTTGGCATTGTCCGCTTGAAACTTCAAGAGGATATCTATGTCCTTTAGATTCACCACTGCCTCACCATGAGTGTGTGCATTGCTCTCGAGGTCCACAAGACCGCCTGTTTGTAAGCCAAAGTCCCCGAAATCCTCTTGCTCTTGATAGAAAATCCCCTCGTATGTTTTAGGGTTAATGTTGTTGTAATCGTCGGCGGAGGGCATGGGTAGCTTACCATGTGGCGATACCCGGAACACGACTTCCCAACCCTTGAGTCCCTCTTTTTGGCATGGGTAGGGCAAATAATAAACTTGCTTGGCTTGCTGAGCCACAATAAAGACATCGGCTCCGCTATAGGTGGTTGAAGTCTTAACTTCAACTAACCCAATGGAAGGGTCACTTCTCAGTCCACCGTGTGGTCCAGTGTCTGGGTCGAACCAGTGGCATTGGAACACAACGAGCTTGAGTTCTATGTTGGTACGATTGAACGTCAGCTCGTATACCTTCTCTAACCTTCCATAGTAATCAACACAATTGGCTCCATCGACTCCTCTAGATCCTCTCGTGAATACCCCAGTATTTATAGTTTTTGCATTCGGCCGACTCTTCTGGTGATTCTCTGTATGGAAGCGGTACCCATTCACATCATACTTCTCATACTTCATGACGGTACGGTCAAAACCTTGGGAAACACATCTCAACTCATCCGTCATCTCAACGTTGTGATCAGCTCCCTAAAAGAGGGACAAGTTAGAAATTGTTTTGTGCATTAGTTACGTGTAAGAGGGACATGTTAGAAATTACTTTATCCCTGAACCAAGACTCAAAATTTGGCCCTCCGGGAGCACCCTTTTTCAGAAGAGTGTCCAGCTCCTCGGCAGAGGGATCCGCCGTTCCCGACCAGTGTTCATTCCTGAATTGCCTAAAAGGAGAAAATACGTATTAGACCGAAACCGAGTTACTAGTTGCAAAGTAATTTGTTCACCATTTTACCTGATGAATTGGACTACTTTTCATGTTCGTAAGCACATAGAACATTATGGAATTCTTCTCTTCCTTGGTCAAGTCATATTTTACTTGGCCACCGGCCTTGCCACCGGGACACTGGAAGAGGAGGAGCTTGGGGTCATGCTTGGGCTCGTCGACATTGTACCGAGAGACCGGGTTATGCTGAGTGGGAACTTCATCGGGATAGTACGTTGTCACGGCGTCTGCCATCTCCCGAAGTATTGTTGCCTCAGCTATGCATGCTTCAATCTTATTTTTGTTTCCAGTTATGTTTCGAATATACTTAAACTCTCTCTCAATACAAAACTGCCAACGAAACTGCACCGGTCCACCCAAGAGTGCCTCGTTCGCGAGATGCACGACGAGATGTGCCATCGGAACAAAGAAGCCTGGCGGAAAGATCATCTCTAAATTGCATAGCAACTCCGGCACAAGATCATGCAGCTTCTGAATAACCAGGGGACATATCTGCTTAGCACAGAGCGTGCGGAAGAAATGGCTCAACTCCGCAAGCACTCGCCAGATACGATCGGGGAGATACCCTCGAACCATCACCGGCATCAGCCGCTCAATCCATATATGATAGTCGTGACTCTTGAGCCCGGTGACCTTTCCCGTTCCAATATTGACTCCATTACTTATATTCGAACAATAACCATCAGGGAACATCACGAGGTGTTTGAGCCAGTAAATGACTCCTTCTTTTGGAGACTATCAAGGCAGAATGGCGCATTCGGCTTGAACCAATTTTTTCGACGACTGTCAGGAGGCTGCATGTGTAATTTCTCCCTATCACAGAGCTTCTGAACATCAACTCTAGCCTTGACATTATCCTTTGACTTCTCAGGAATGTTCAGGACTGTGTGAAAGATCATCTCTCCGACATTCTTCTCGGTGTGCATCACATCGATGTTATGGGGAAGTTCGAGGTCCTTGTAATACTTTAGCTGCGTTAAGCCTGCCACGTGAGTCCAGTTGTGCGTTACACCATATCCCTGATATCGTGGGCCTGGTACCACAGCAGGCACGAGAGCACTTAGCTCGGCATCAACAGCTGTACCATCGAACGTCGGTATCTCTTTTACTTCAGGCACAACTATGCCCTTCGTGAAGTTCTTTTTGTCTTCTCTGAACCGATGCCTTCTTTTGAGGAACTGTCGATGCTTGTCAAAAGCGACATACTTGCGACCTCCCGTTAGCCAAAGGAACTCAAGTCGGTTCCTGCACACTGGGCATGGCCACTTACCAGCTGTACTCCATCCACAGACTAGTGCATACCCGGGTAGGTCGTGCATGGAATATTGGTACCACACTTTCATCAAGAAGTTTCTCTTCGATGCTCGGTCGTATGTCCACGTCCCATGTTGCCAAGAGTGGATCAAATCATCCACAAGCGGCTGCATGTAGACACTCAAATTCTTCCCCGGGTATTCGGGCCCTGGAATGATCAGCGACAGAAATATGAACTTCCTTTGCATTAGGACTCCGGGAGGGAGATTGAGCGGAATAACAAACACGGGCCAGCAGCTGTACGAGGCAGTCGACATACCATATGGATTGAATCCATCTGTTGCAATCGCAACTCTGACATTCCGAGCCTCTTTTGCCTCATCGGGGTATTTTTCATCGAAGTTCTTCCATGCGTTACCATCAGATGGATGTCCCATCTTTTCCCGTCCGGCCTCGTCCGCATATCTCTTCCCCTTCTTGTGCCACGTCATCTGCATGGCAATCTCCTCGGACAAGTAAAGCCGCTGGATTCTTTTTATAAATGGGAGATATCGAAGAATCTTCACAGCGACTTTTGTCTGCTTCTCTCACCATCGGCTCCGGGTGACTCATGATACCTAGAGGCCCCACAAAGGCTACAGTACTTGTCATTCGCAAATTGTTTCCAAAACAAAAGGCAACCTTTTGGACAACAATCTATCCTTTGATAATCCATGCTGAGCGATCCCATGAGTTTCTTCACTTCGTGCATGCTTTTAGGCAGACAATGCCCTTGGGCAACAGGTTACCAACTGTTTTCAGACTAGCTTCAAAGCCTGCACGGGTGGTGGAGTACCGGGTCTTGTCAGCTAGTGCTTGGGAGATGGCATCGAGCTGAGAAATCTTTGCACCCTCGTATAGAGGCCTCAAGCCGAGGCCATCATATCAAGGAAGGCCTTCGCGCTTGGCTCTGGTTCCTCCGGTTCACCAGGTTCCTCCGGTTCCTCCGGTTCTGCCTGTTCCTCCTGTGGAGGTGGAGAATCCGGCATGTAGCCATTGTGGAGATCAACTATCAAGTCTCTCATCCCATCGTACTCATTGCCATCGATCCGCTGCCGCATCACCTCACCTCTCTCTTGTTCGTACTGAGCAAAGTCGACCAGCGTGACGTAGTTAGGCATATACCCATACGACCAAAGGTGTTTTGTCATTTCCTCCTTTCCCTGACGATGACGCCTCTCGCAACGAACGCAAGGGCACATTGGACGAGCCAACTTTGGACCACGCGCTAACTCCTTCACTAAAAAATAGTCTTCCATTCCCACTCATCTGTTCTTTTAACCTTACTAATACGGCCACTGTACATCCCCCATTATCAGCCATCCTCTGCTTTATTGGGAGCCAAACAGAAACACGCTTCATAATGTGCAACAAGTAATAATAAATTTATTCAATGTCACCAATTAATTACGGCCAAATTTTATCTTTTACAGCATGCAAGGGTTCACCTACACTTCTAATAGGTAGGGGCCTATCCCGCCCGAGTATGTGTAGATCGAGTCGTGTTCCATGTTCTACCCCGACCCAGACGGAATTTCGGCAGCACCTCCGCTGTTCTTCAGAATACACGTCTCGAGCTTGTCAAGCCGAGAGGGTGTGCATCCGAAGAACAACGGGGAGGTGCTACCGAAATTCCGTCTCAGGAAGGGGTAGAACATGGAACACGACTCGATCTACACATACTCGCGCTGTCCAACAGGACAATCCGGAACAGTTACGGTTATAAATATGCAAAGATGGACAATCCTGCATATTTATAAATTTGTAACCCTTCGGACAGGATCTGACTCGGGTTACGCGACTGACTTGGTGATCTAGACCAAAATAAACCTATGCAGCAAGAGAGGCGAAAGATTTATACCCTCGTAGTGTGATCAGTGGCCGGAGAAGGTCGAGGACGTGTTACGGAAGCGGGGCGACGAAACATGGGCACCGAGGCGGCCCCTCCTCAGCTGGAGAAGAAGCCCCGCAACAACGCGCGGGACCGACGGTGGTGGCTGCCAGGAAGCTACGTCATCTAAAAAAGCACAAACAATAAATATTAGCACACAAGTATGACAACATTAATATTAACCACACATATATGAACCAATTAACCACACATGACTAAAACATCTTATATTGTGTAACGGAGTGAGTAGCTTCTTCCACCACAGATTAAGCCCCAAAATACAAGCTACACTAAGAATGCATATCACCTACTTCCGCTAACCTTCGACAACACCCAAGGGTTTGCACAAACACGATGTTCTAGTTACCCAGGACTACATAATACTACTGCCAGTACTAATTTTGCATAATGATCTTATCCGACAACAACGAAATATAGAACATGCTAAGTACCAAATCAGGCTCTATGTTTGAATGCTGAAAGCTATTTTCCAGTGAACATAAACATGCACATATTTTGCAACAAGAGATCGGAATTGTTTTGTTTTTTTAACTGAGAGTGCTATTTTCTACTTCAGGAAACAGAACCCAAAATAAAATTCAGCAAACGTATGACATTTCCCCCTGAGATACCTGAAGGAGCCTAATCCATCGATTTAATTCAGCAAACCCTCAAATTCAGCAAACGAAGAAGGCCGGCGTGGTGGCCCCGTCCGCGCGGCAGGACACCGTCTGATTCGGTGCGGCGGCGAGCGTCTGTAGGCGTTGGCGCAGGAAGCGCTTGCTGTAGATCCTCAGGCCGACGCTCGACGGCGGGCCCCGCAGCCGCAGACACGATGGAGAGGGAGTAGGGAGAGCGCGGCCGCGGCGGGTGGAGGGGGCGTGGTTGGCGGCGGGGTCGGGGCGGCCGCGGCGGGTGGAGGCCGGGCGGGTTGGCGGTGGTAGGTGCAGCGGCGGCGGGGGTCGGGGCTGGCGGGTCGAGGGGGCGGGGTTGGCGGCGGGGTCGGGGCGGCGGCGGCGGGTGGAGGCCGGGCGGGTTGGCGGCGGCGGGCGGTGGTAGGTGCAGCGGCGGCGGGGGTCGGGGCAGGCGGGTCGAGGGGGCGGGGTGGCGCTGTGTGTGTGCGTGTGGTTGGGGACGACCCAGCGCGCGGGTTGGTTAAGTGGATAAGCCGTCGGCGTATCCTTTTTTTCTTTTCTCCCGCAAAAATAAAAAATAGTCAAAATTTTAGTTTGACATTCCCAAAGTCTACCCCAAATCAACACAATATTCCATCCGGTTCGCCCGGAAGGGGAGTTTTCACCTCTAAGTGCAGAAACTCACTAGAGAGAAAGTGAAGTCGGTGAAGCCGGTCACACCCCGGGGTAGGATATTGGACATTTAAAACACACAACACACTTGTATACATATGGTATGGCACAACCTAGGTTTGTGTGGGGTTCCGACGCTCTGATGCCTCGCTTCGGCGAAACCCTAGACCCGCTGGAAAAACCCTAACGTTTTCGTCTACCACCTTGAACGGCGTCGAAAGGGGGCAGGCCAGTGGACTTTTTTGCTTGTTTGTGTTAGGTTAGACCATAGGAAGGTGGGAAACCAAAGTCTACCCCAAATAAACACAATATTCCATCTGGTTCGCCCGGAAGGGGAGTTTTCACCTCTAAGTGCAGAAACTCACTAGAGAGAAAGTGAAGTCGGTGAAGCCGGTCACACCCCGGAGTAGGATATTGGATATTTAAAACACACAACACACTTGTATACATATAGTATGGCACAACCTAGATTTGTGTGGGGTTCCGACGCTTCGGGGACCCGCTTCGGCGAAACCCTAGACCCGCTAGGAAAAAAGTCAAAGTTACCGTCTACCCCTTGACCGGAGCCGAGAGGGGGCAGGCCAATGGACTTTTTTGCTTGGTTGTATTAGGTTAGGCCATAGAAAGGTGGAAAATCAAAGTCTACCCACTAGTACAGAACGACACTATGGCAACAGGGGCAAACCCTCAATGGCATCGGAGAAAGCATCCGTTGCCCCGACTATGTAACTAATGTGAAGAGAGATATCTGCAACGGTTATTTTGTCCGTTTCCTTTGGAGATCATATAATATTTAAAAAAAATAGGGGACGTCCTGTAGCGAGACGCATTGTAGATACAGGAAGCACAGAAGCAGTCAATGATATATTCAACTATACCACACCAGAATACATATTATACTATACTCTTAGAAAAGTCACACGGTTCATCACAAAATACACATCAAAACAGAATCCAAAAATTGATGCCGCTAACATCCTCACAGCAGAAAATACACCCAGATAATCGCCTCGACCAAGTCCAGTCACACCATCCTCCGAGCATCGACTTCATGTCCAATCACCTAAGTCATTGTAACAAATCATATGAGATTCAGTAACGAAATCAATGTTATACTGAGCTATTTGACATCTACTCATGTCCTAGGCCCATAGTAGCAAATACCACATGAGAATAAACAGCGCAAGCACTAGAGATTTTCCATCGCAAACCGCACCAACCAATAAAAGAATAATAAACGAAAGAAAGTTAAACTTCACGAAACAAAGTGGAAGCAGCAGTTGAGGAAGCTTTATGAAGCTAGAGGAGCTAGGAATTAGCCAAACTTTATCGAACCATGGAGAAAGCACAAGCAACGACGATGGCCTATACTCTGCCAGCCAGCCACTCTTACATCCTAGAAAGATATTAAGCTGAAAGTCAAGTACTAGCAGGTGGACGGATCTGACGGGAAATCCAAATCAGAGCATGTATGTGGAAGGATCTGGCGGGGGACCAAAATCAACTTGTAGTTCTAATTAGCTGCGTACCTTGTGCTGGAGAAGCCACAGGTGGAGGGATCTGGCGGGTACCCAAATCGAAGCTGCGCACCTCAACGAGACCTGGTTGAAGACGGTCGTGCTGGGGGCGATCTGGCCGCAGTTGCCGCGAGCGTTGTCGATCACTGGCCATGCTCGCGCCAGATCGACCGCCAAGCAGCAGTAGCGTGCTCGCCCCACGCGGATCCGGCCACCGCGCCGTCCTGCTCGTGGAAAACCATCACCTTCTTCCTGTGCGGATCTGGCCACCGCGCCATCCTGCTCATGGGAGGCCCCATCCATGGTCGTCAACGGCGTAGATGGACTTCTCCGGTCGCTGCTTGCTACATCGCAACCGCCGGCCAGGAGGAGGTAGGTGGAGAGGGGGTGTGCGGCTGTGGGAGAGGATAAGGCAGAGGAGTTGTCGTGGACTTAGAAAAATCTAGCGTTGGGCCGCTCGGGAATATTTATTGCATGGAGCTTTAATTGCATACGGTTGCACTTTTAACCGTTACAGATATATCGACTACGGTTAATTATTTTGGTCAGTTGCCTTTGTGTCGCGCGCGGGACATGCAATTTCTTTTAACCGTGACCATTGTGATGAATACTGTAGAAACTCTGTTGTTTTTGTTCTGCCGTTTTCATAGAGGGGTATCCTATGTGTCGTTATGTACTACTGACCCCAAATCAACACAAGATTCCATCCGGTTCGCCCGGAAGGGAAGTTTTCACTTCTAAG
This sequence comes from Poa pratensis, assembly GCA_947311845.1. Taxonomy (NCBI): domain Eukaryota; kingdom Viridiplantae; phylum Streptophyta; class Magnoliopsida; order Poales; family Poaceae; genus Poa; species Poa pratensis. Next base: position 7,872,166 of record CAMZMU010000072.1, read on the forward strand.
TGCAGAAACTCACTAGAGAGAAAGTGAAGTCGGTGAAGCCAGTCACACCCCAGAGTAGGATATTGGATATTTAAAACACACAACACACTTGTATACATATGGTATGGCACAACCTAGGTTTTGGTGGGGTTCCGACGCTCCGGGGACCCGCTTCGGCGAAACCATAGACCCGCTGGAAAAAAGTCAAAGTTACCGTCTACCCCCTTGAACGGCGTCGAAAGGGGGCAGGCCAGTGGATTTTTTTGCTTGGTTGTGTTAGGTTAGGTCATAGGAACATGAGAAACCAACTTTTATCACAAGGTTGCCCCCGGTTGGCCCGACGTGAAACTGTGGGAGACCAAATCCGTGACGTCATTTTATGTTGGTGGAAACCGCTATTCAGCGTAGCTATATAAATAAAATGTATAAAAAACATATTAAACTTAACTGAGAATAATAAATAAAATACATAAAATGAATATTGAAAAAACATGGTAACTGTGCCGACGGCAAAGTCGTCGGCGTAGTTATATACTCAAAAAATAATAATTTTAAAAAACGAGGCACCTATGCCGATGGCAAAGCCGTCGGCGTATAGAAGGCATCTATCCCGGCGTAGGAATATAATCAACAAAAAATGATTTAAAAATCGAGGAACCTATGCCGACGGCTCTTTGCCGTCGGCGTATAAGAGGTATCTATCCCGCCCTTCAACTACGCCGAGAGCGGTATAGACGCCGAGGGTGGCCGTCGGCGTTTACTGTCTACGCCGAGGGCATTTCATACGCCGACGGCAAGTTCAATGGGCTGGTCTCCTCGCCCTATACGCCGACGGCCCCGACAAATTGCGGTCGGCGTATAAGACGGCCGTCTGCGTATCTGGGCATTCCCGTAGTGCCATCCCATGCACTCTCGGTCATTTTCACTCCCCCCCCCCCCCCCGACCACGACCACATCCCTGACCTAGCCGCCTCCCTCGGCCGCCCAGATCAAGCAGTCGGCGGCGATCCAGCCATCCGTCTCCGGCCATCTGGCGACCGAGCACTGCAGCAAGCTGCCAGCAGCTCTCTCTATCTCTCTCCGGTTGATTCCCTCCGGTCTTTTCTTGTAGGTTGTAATCTAATGGCAGTGGAGCAACAACCTACAAATTTTAAGACTCCACTATGGCGTCACGTGGTTGTTTTTGCGATGGGGGTAATGCCAAATGGAAATGTAATTAGTGTGGTCATGCAGTCACCTCTAACTACTCGAGAGTGCAAGCTCATCTGCTATTCTTCTGTTAGTTTATAGCTACTAAATTTATTTATTTATTGATTTACAAATATATTAAAACATATCCTTATATTGACGTATTTTCAAAACGTCATATCCTCGTATCCATATCGGCCCGATATTGATACACATATCCGTATTGGTGCCACGTAGCTTTTCGCACACAGTAGGGCTGATTTGACGACCGAAGCTTGCTGTCCATTGGCTTTGAAGAACAACAGAGAGTGTCATCCGCGAAAAGGAGACGAGGAACTGGGAGCTTTTCTGCAAACCTTCAGATCAAACAATTCCTTGTTATGAACCGCCTTCTGCAAAATAGTCGACAAGCCATCACCCACGAATAAGAAGAGGTATGGTGAAAGGAGATCCTCCCCTGTCTTAGTCCGTGGGTAGGCTTGATTATTTATGATAATTCTCCGTTTAGGTCTGTATGCCACTGAAGTAACACAAGTCATAATCCAAGAAGTCACCTTCCTGTGAAATCCTAATCTTGTAAGAGTTCCGCTGAGATAATTCCAGACCACTCTATCATTAGATTTGGCTAGATCCAGCTTGTATGCATAGAAATCCTCGGAACTTTCTTGCATCTTCGAATACTAGTAGCTTTGCACGTGCACGCACGTCTCAACTCATGTTCACGATATATACACTGAAAATTGTTTGGCAATGAATTATTCAATTAATTCACCACAGTTTTATTCACAAGTGACGATGAAAACCATCATAACAAAGTCAAGTCTTGATAACGATGACCATAGTATTAGGAATGAAACAAAGAAATTAGGAAATTGCATAGCATAGCATTACAGAACGCATGTACCTCGATCCTAGTGTTGCAGTTCCTTGAAAATGTTTATACCTTCTGCTTCATTAGATAGCCAAATCCAGGTCGGGTACAATATTATAAAAACATATCTTATGAGTTCAAGATGCAGTCTGTGTACAATTTTGAATTAAACATTATGGGGCAATAATAATATGGACTACAAGCGTAGGGTTCCAATACCATTCACCAAACGGACTCCCTCTAGCGAGGTACATTTAGTAGTTTTGCAGCAATGTAAATGTAAATTTCGTATCACTGTAAGAATACAACATTCAAGCATAGAGTTCCAGTACCTTTCCCCAGTTTGACTACACTCTATCGAGGTATTGCAGCAATTCAAATGTAAATTTGGTATTACCATAGGAAAACAGGGGTAACTAATGAGTAGCCTTTCTAGCTGAACCAAAGATTGTTCGTACATCAAAATAGGAAAAACCGAGGTAGTTTTTTTTTTCCTTACAGGGCACTCTAACAAGAATTATAATATCAGGCCTGAAAGTATCTCACCAGATATGTCTGGTTTTTAGTAACTTCAGAGCGGAAAATAGTGAAAATAAGAAAATATTGTTGCAAAACTATTCTGTGGACATATATGACTTGTGGGGAGAAATTGAAACCAGGACCCGAACCAATTGACTATACTATACCACTACTCGTAGTTGGATCATATAACACTTAAATATCGAACTTCTGAATTTGAGCAAAGTGCCAAGAGATTCTGATTTTAAATCAGAAAATAGAAGTATGAATGTATCACAGCCATACACACCCTTGTTGCTTCAGTAGTTATGCCATGATGTCAAGAATACTTCAAAAAAAAGGAGAAACAAATCGCAGCTTAGCATTGGGTCCAAGAGAGCCAGCCAAGCAAGGTTGAGCAGGCAACAGTTTAGCCTCTCGCCTCTCGGGTGCTCCGGGATGGAGGCCAGGTAGCTGAAGAGGTTGCTCAGCCTGCTGCTAGCAACGAATGCGAAGACAGAAGGCAAATTAAGCAGCTTTAGAGAAAATTTAGGCAGCGGATCGACCTGGCTGTTGCTCACCCGGGAGGCACATTCCCCTCAACATCGCCCGCATCCCAGTGCTCAAGAATACACGTACCGCCCGGACCTGGATTCTCTTCATAATGGACATCTTCCCCCGCAGCGCCGCCCCAGCCCTGTGTTTGCTCCGCGTCATGCGCAGAACACGACCAAAAGTGTTATACCTGTAAAGAACCAGCAAGAAAACCTCTTTAGCAAATTAATTCAAGGTAAATGGCAATGAGATATAAGCTTTGTAAGATGAAGTGATGTAAAACAGAATCTTATACAATAGAAACCTCTTTAGCAAATTAATTTAAGCATAGGGAAAATTGCTCTTATGGAAACCTCTTTATCAAATTAATTTAAGGAAAATTGCAATGACCAAAAAGAACAATGTCTCCTGTAATCTCCCAACTGAAATGCGCATCTTACATATTGTACAGAACTGAAAACTGGAGTTTTCCAATGAATGAATTTGTCCATCTCCTGTGATCCGAACTGAACCCTGCATCAAAGTAGCACAATACACAGACAATTGAATCGTAACTGAACCATAAAATACAACTTGTCTATCTCAAGCTGCGTCCTTTTTTGGCCATTGCGATGGATCCACATTCATGCAAAATTGCAATTATAAAGCAGCAAACTGAGTTGAACTATCACACTGCACTCGAGCACGAACTCCCTGCTTGCTTGACAACAAGGTCTGCCTCAGCGTCGGCATCCTCGTCGGGGTCAGCGAGGCGGCGCTTGGCCCTGTCGACCCTGGCCTTAGCGCGAGGCAGCGAGTACTGTGCGACGTCGACGCGCATCTGGAGCAGCTCCTGGGTGCCCTCCATGAAGAAGGGGTACTGGATCTGAGCGGTCGATCGAACAGCCCTCCGAATCCTCCCCACCGGACGGAGACGGTGAAGGCGGCGCCTCTGCTGCCAGGGCGGAGACCGGCGAAGACAGCCGCGCGCGCTACCGCCGCGCCGGCACCAGGCGTGGGCGGACGACAGAAGAGCGGGAGCGATGGGCACGCGCGCGGCGGCCGACGGCGAGGCGCGTCGCCGGCGGTACGGAATCGAGCCGCAGCCACGGAATCGATCCGCAGCCACGGTGGCGGCGTCGGACCTGGCCCCGCTCTTCGACGCGCAGCCGCCACCTAGACCACCTCAACATGAAGAAGGCGGCGACGTTCGCGCAGGCGCTGCTGGACGCGCCGGGCGCCGTCTTCTTCACGGGGGTCGGCAAGTCGGGCATTGTGGCCCTCAAGCTCGCGCAGACGCTCGGCTTCGCGCGCGCCGGTCCTCTCCCCCGTCGACGCCCTCCACGGCGACATCGGCTCCGTCTTCCCCAGGGACGTCCTCGTGCTGCTCTCCAAGTCCGGCTCCTCCGACGAGCTGCTCGCGCGGCAAGGGCGCCCAGCTCATTTCCCTTACCTCCGCCGCGTCCGGCGCAGACTGCTCGCTCGCCGCCGCGTCGGCATCGTGAGGAGAGAATGCATGGTGGACGCCAAAGCAACGCACGCGCACGCCATGGAGGACCTCGTCTCGGCGCGGACATTGTGGCCGACGGCTTGCACGAGGAACAAGTCTCCTTGACCAAGTCTTCAGCGTACAGGCCTTTAGGAGCAAGAAACGGCAGGCGCTTTCACGGAGTGAATTGAGGAGGAGGTGTGCGTGCATGCTGCCGTAGGAATCGCCCTCAAACGATTCAGAAATTAATGCGTTCATTTGTTGCCTTCCAGGAGGTGTGAACAGGGCGGTTGGGATTTGGCAGGACAATGTTCTGCTGGTCGACAGGATCAATCCGGTCCGTTGGAACCAACTAAGTAATATGGGTCGTTAGATTTGATGATCGGATGGTTCTCATTGTCCTGTGTACACTAATGTTGGTGGACATAGAAAAGTTTAACTTCGCTCTTTTATAAGTAGTGGAGAATATGGAATCACACAAAGACAATTAGGGCAGTGTCTATGATGTGCCGCCCTGAAATGAAACCATTTTGATGTAGGGATATTAGATCATCAACTACAGGTCTCAGCCTATTCATACACTTCGAAACAACCTTATAAATGGCATGACATAAGGAAATTCAGATAATCAGGTTGTCTGCTCTTCCGGATAAACACAATATTGTATCGTTTGTTCCCTCACCAAGATCTCCAGTCTCGAAGAAATGCTTGACAGCCTTGGTGACATCCTTTTGTAGAACTAGCCAATTTTGTTGGAATTTTTTTGCCAGAAAACCGTCAGGACTAGAGCTTTCAGAGGACCTATCTAGAACAGAGCATCACTTATTTCATCGTCACTGAATTCTTCTATTAGTCCGCATTCATATTCTCTGTTACCTTTCTTTCTAACAAGTCAAGAACAGATTTAGGGTCTCCATTTGTAGCCTAGGTATACAGGTTTCCATTTCACCTTGGTTGCATCTGGTCTGACCATGCTCGTTCTTAAGATTCTTGATCCTATTTTCTTGGCTCTCCCAAGTTGACTTTTGTTGGAAAAATTTCTGTTCTCGTCCCCCTGTTTTAGCCAAGTGATTTGAGACCTTTGTTTCCACATTAATTCATCACGTAGAAGGATCTCATCTGAAGCGTGAATAGCTTGCGCATCCGAGATATTATCCAAGATATTATCGCAAGAATTGTTTGTTTCTATCCCCTGGATACGTACTCCCGCATGGATTCGTCCGATTTTTGGACACAGCGCAGCCGGTCTGTGTACGTGTTCGGGCGTACGTACCCTAAAAGTTATGGGTTAAGATCTTCTCCATATCAAGCCAGTTATGAATTGACTTCTCCGGGAAATTGTCTATCTAGCTGCGGGCCGTGCACTCTAGCATGAGTGGGAGGAAACATGTTGCGATGTCCACCGCCGTTGATGACGATGAACCAAAGGGCAACTCTTGTAAAGTCAAAGCCGTCAAAGTTGCTATAGGGTGTGCGGCTTGATGACGATGACACATAGGGTAACCCTTGTGAAATCAGAGTCACTGTAGGGTGTGCGGCCTTGATGATGATGACACATAGGGCAACCCTTGTGAAGTCGGAGTCGCTCAAAGGGTAACCCGACGACGAAACTAGATACGTGCAGCTTATGTGGATAGTCATGGTGGCTATGTGCGAAGTCGGGGTCGCTGCAGGGTGTGCGGCTTGATAAGGGTAACCCGATGATGAAACTAGATATATGTGCAGCTTGTGTGGATAGCCATGATGGCTATGTGCGCCTCGTGCCAATCCTATGCCATGAGGGTTGTCCAGTTTTAGATCTTCCTTCTACTAATTAACTGGCCAATTCTCACTTTTTAATTAATGAAAATGATAAGTCTTTCGCCTCTATTATAAAAAGATAGATAAAAGATACATGTTCTTTGATACAAAAGCAGCCAGGTATTCGAATCTCTCCTCGTTCAAAGCACCAGGAGAGTACAGATAGCATCACGCACATGTAACTAATTAAGAGCTAATTAAGGTCCTTAAAACATGCCTGCTAATTTTACTTCCACAGCGAACTTCGGTTGCAGTTCGGAAGTACAAGAAAGCCACGCCACGGCGACCAAGCAAACTCAAGCAAACATATGCGATGATGAGCTGATGACCACCCAGCTAAAAACTACCTAGTTCGCATGCTTGTCGTCCTTGAGGTGGCGCCCCTTCTCCTTCTCCTTCACCTCCGATCCCTGCGTCGTGTCATACTCTGCACAAAAATTCCAGCCAAAGTTCATAACAGATGGAAGATCCGAAGCTCAACAGCACGCAGGAAGAAGCGGGTACGTACCAGGAGGATGTTTGAACACCGGGTCCTCGTTCCGCCCGTAGACGCCGCCGAAACCTTCCTCCTCGCACCTCGTCGAGTACCCCTCCCCGAACGAGTGGCTCATCACGTCCCTGCGCCGGCCACAGAAGGACACCGTTAAATGAAATCTCCGGTCATCTCGCGAGGGAAGGAGGAGAGGTTCGTGGAAAGCAGATCATTACCCGTGCTCCGTCTTAGGCTTATCGTCGTCCTTCTCCTTCCCCTCCGGCGCGTGCGGCGGTGGCTGCTGCTGCTGCTTGGCCGTGTCCATGCCGACGCCCTGGTCGCCCGGCACCGGTGCGGCGGCGTTCGACGTCGCCGAGACGCTCCTCCTCCCTCCTCCTTGCGCCGCTACCAAGCCAGCAGCTGGTGCCGCGCCGCCGCCTGTCTTGCCGCCGAGCCTGCCGAGTGCAAAGCCGAGTCCTGTGCTGTAGCTGCTGCCAGCCAACCTGAGAGAGTACATGAGAGCAAACAAACACGTCGGGAGACGGTAGTGCCTTCCCGGCGTGCGACTGCGGGGAGGTTATAATTAAGCGGCCGGGTCCGTAGGGAGTTTGATGCGTTCGCGGTGGCGCGCCGTGAGAGGTGACACGCGGGAGTTTCGCCTGGAAGGCTCGGAGGTGCGTGGCGCACCCGCGCTCGACGAAGATGTAGGGACCGCTTACACCGTTACACGCGCCGCTGTTGGACGGACGGGTGTGAGAGTGTGTGTGCCTGTGACTGGTTGCTTCTGCGGAGCAAAGCGAAGCAAAGGATGTGGACTCGTTGCCTTCGAAGTTTCGAGAGGGGGACACAGATTTTGCTCGTTTTTTTTTTTTTTACTGTTTTGCCCTGAAAGTTGCTGGGATCAGACGGCGTGGAAGAAGAATTATTGGACCCATGGGCTCTCTGCATCTTTTTGGATAGACTAGTGTGCGGCCATTCGGCCTTGTCCGTATGGTGCAGGAAGAATAAGATCCCACAGCCCGGCCCTGATAAAATGCATTTACGCCCGACGGTCAAGCTGATAGCAGTTCGCAGAATCCGAGAAAGCATGGGAAAAAAACCGATCGTCGAGCAGAGCGCACAGACATTAGCCACGTCGGCTCTCCGCATCTCCGGCGGCCTTGGAAACAGGAAGATGGAGAAACCACCCATGAATTTGAAGTGCAATTTAAAAAGTTAGTGTCCATATTGTATGAATAGTATGATTTATTGTGTTTATGTGCACTAGTATCTTAGGATGTGTTCGGTTTGGGAATTGGAAGGAATGGAATGGTTCAGCAGAACGGAACCGTTCCATTCTTGTGTTCGGTTTGGACAAAAAAATTGTCACGGAACCGTTACATTCTTGTGTTCGGTTTTGGAATGGGGTGAGGATGGAATGGAATGGGATGAGATTAATTACTCCTAAACTTGATTAATTATTCCTAAACTTGATTAATTATAACTAACGAGTGATTAGCGAGGCTCGGTTCCACCCGTTCCACCTCGTCCGGCCGAATCGGCCGGACTGGTGCATTCCGCCTATTGGGGGAATATTCCCTTTTGTGGAACCAGTCGATTCGATCCCATCCCGGAACCGAACGCGAGAATCGTCCCTACGAACGGAACCGTGCCATTCCATTCCATCAGATTCCTAGTTCACCATTCAAAAAGTTAATAAATAATTTGACATTTCACACATGTAATCTATATGTAAGTTTTTTAATTTAAATTTGGAGTATCAATAAAAATAAGACCATACACGGTATTATATAGCACCAAAACATTTAGAAATTCAAATTGGCTCCCCACCTCAACTGCTCCTGCCTGAATGAAAAATCAAAAAAATAGTAAGACATTTCAAAAGATTCTTACAAAAATCGGTGAGTAACATATGCAAGTTCACTACATGTGTGCCAACTTTCGTGCTAAAATGCTATTCTTCGTAGTGCTCTATGCAAAAAAAAAAAATGTTCAAAATGAGATTTCAAAATATATTTTTTAATCACTGAATTTTTTTCACATACCTCTATGAATGTAATTTCATCACGAAACTTGGCAGGTATGTAGAAACTTCTATATGTGCATCACTAATTTTTTCTGATATTTGAAATGTTTTACTATTTTTTGATTTCTTATTCAGCCAGAAGCAGGTGAGATTTGGAGTCAAATGCCTCCCTCCAAAATATTGTTTGTTTCACATTTAGTACTATTCAGTATTCACCCTGAATTTATCTTCTTCCTTTTGTCTGTTGGTGTATAGGTTCAGCTTGGATTCAAGTAGGCCATTAAGAAGACATGATTGTGATATTGTTAATAGTTCATGGTCTTTTGAATGATGCCGTAAAGGCTAGATACTGTGTGTTCATGCACCGAACTTGATGCTTGATAAGAGTTTCTTTTGATTGAATGAATTTCATAGAAACTTTGGAGGGTTCTAATCCAAAGAAAGTTTTCCTATGAAAACTCTTCAGATCATATGATCGAGGTCACCAAATTTCTATGGAATATATTCCTCTGCTCTCCAGACCATAGAATTCTCAACATCAGCTCAAACCTTATTTTACTTTTCGTTTGACAAGTCCAATCCATTTACACTCTTATAATCTCTAATCTATCTCTCCTCAATCATGTGGAATTTCCGTGTTTGATTCTTGTGTGCATCATCCAAAAACACATCTTAGAAAACTCCTTTATTTTCAAATCCTATAGAAGTTGGACATCCGTGGCCTCCCAATCTTATGTTTTTACTATTATATATATAGGTTTCTAAATTCCAGCAATCCAAATATACCCTAAATTTCTCCCTGCAGCTGCCAGTGCGTGAAGAGCAAAGCTGGTGCAAAGGAAGTGACACTGTGTAACCATCATCAGTCATTCAGTTCAGCCTCAGTGCTGCATTTGCTGCACCATATACCGCCCACAACGTGTCGCCTAGATCATACTACTCCGGCCCTTTTGGAGCTTCAGGTTCTGCTAAAGCCAGACCAAAACAGTCAGCTTGCACAATGATCAAAGTGGCTCTCGGCTTTCCGACGCGGATGCACGCCCAGTGGGGAGCACCCGGCGACCGGCGCACGACTGCACGCACGGACGGGTCCAGTCCAATCAGCGCCAAAAATGTCAAGACTAGACGCCACTCTCGTTGGAGCTGGACTCCTCACGAAAATGGCAGTGCAGGCCATTGGGAAAACCTAGCGCGACAGCTCCAGGTAGGTAGCCACCAGATTCATGGGCTACGGAGAGTCAAAGATTTTGTCCACACCAAAGCACTCGGGAGGTCCAAAAATAACACCTTTGAAGTGCACTCCGTCTCTACTTTCGAAAAATTAAGTGTAGCTAAACAAGGAAGAACTGCTTTCAGAGAAGCATAACACCAGTTCCCCGCAAAAAAAAACACCAGTGACCACAACTTTATTTTTGGCAGAATTTCGAATTTCCCCAGAACACTGAAATGTGGGCACTTCGACTGTCATGGGCCATGTCATGTTCAGAACTCCTTTGCCTGAGAGTCAAGGATAGGGAAGGACAGGGAAACGTTTGCTATAGATTCTGAACATTAGTAATTTGGTTGGTCATACGAGGCGAGCTTAGTCCAAGAAACCGAAAGGACCTGAAAACAACAGCCAACAGCGGGTATGCGTGCATGCAATTCCCTGGTGCAAAAGCCGGTCCAACATAAGAACAAGCTTAGCTCCGGAAGAAAGGGCAAGCAAGCGTCAATAAAAGATGCTACCTTCCCGGTCAAGATAAAACGCCAACGCTTTGTAAGTTGCGGACAGCTTGCAGCTTCAACATACAAAATAGAGTGCTAGAACACAACAACTAACGTCACCTGGCATAGAGAGTCATAGACTATGGAGCACATCAAAAGAAGCAGTTGAGTGAAGAAATGGGGTTGCCAGGAATACAAGTTATCTGAACTTAGAGAAACTAAATTCAAATGCAGCACGGGAAGTTGCAGAAAATACTTGTAAGACATAACTGGTCAAAGAAAAAGGTTGAGAGTGGTTGCTAACAGTTACAGCTATCTGTGAAGAGAAGTTGTGTGCAACTTTGCACATTTCTGAACTCCAAATTGCACACTATTCATCAATGTAATCGGATTTGCCAATCCTCAGTCAGCTAATTATTCATCAATGTCAGTCTGACCACACCAACAAGACAAAAACTGTGCAGAGAAGTTGTGTGCAACTTTGCACATTTCTGAACTCCAAATTGCACACTATTACTACACATGATATAATGAGACAAGCTACAGATCATATTGTCTTATGACATGACTAATAAAAAATAATATGTTTGTTTTGATTGATTTGCTAGATAAGAAATGAATGCAGGATTCGAGATTTGAACTACCTAATTGCACACTGTAAACCTCAAAATGCAGAGTAGTAAATACAGCATACAATGAGATAAGTTACAGTCAACACTTTCTAACGGCGTAACGGATAAAGAATAATATGTTCGCTTTGGTTATTGACTACAAGTCTACAATGGAAGTGCACAACTGTAAAAAAAAGGTAGTTCGGAGCGAACAGGAGAAATCACCAGGGTTTGAAAATTAGGCAAATTTAGCTCACGTAAGTACACCAAGCAAAGACGAAGTCAAATTGCGTAGCTCACGTAAGTCTACCTACTCAGATAAAATGACGACATCAAATTGCGAATTATACGACCATCATAACTGAACATGGAAACGGGGGATCAGATACATCAAAGAAGTTACTTAGGCCAACAATTCAAATTGCGAATTATACTACCACCTATAGAGAATCCTCATAAAGTGCAACGAGGGGCACTAAATATTTTTTGAACCCATCATAGCAGGTTCAAGTCATACTTATAACTTAATTTCAAGATGTTGAGCGAACTAGTCTTATGATCTTATCCCTCTCACCTTGAAAAAAACATTGCCACCTAACAGTTGATTTTAGGCAATGTTAGAGAAGCTGATGCATATTTCCATTTCTTGTGCATCCATGCCATGAACTACCATCCAAACTAACATGAGCAATCAATCTCCTCCAAAAAGAATCATGCTCTAAGTCCATATACAATTAGCACTAAATTTGCTCTAATTAACCAGCTATAACATGCTGCAAAACAAGAACCTGACAAGCTAATTCAACTAAATTTCCCCAATTATACCATCTAGTCATTACCACCATCCTAGACACAGTACCAAACTACTAATACAGAAGCTTCAAAACGATTTCCTACGCTCACAAGAGCAAACACAAGGAGAACTACACCTCACCGCCAAGCGGACACCGTGAGGAGAGGCCGTTTCTCCCATGCCAGAGACAAGAACGCAGGTTGCAGCTCCACAAGCGAATACTTGTACTTGGAATCGTAGTTCCAGAGCAAAAGATTAGCTTGGCTCATGGCGTAGTTGCTAAGTCGGACTGGCTCGAAGCCACACCACTCCATCAGTGCCTGCCACTCGCTGCTGCCGGCCATCCTGCCCGTCCTGGCTGCACCCTCCCCTGGTCCAACAGCCCTCCGTATGCGCTCCCCGAACATGCACCGCTCCATCGTCGCCCTCTCCTCGGAGTCCCGTGCCATGGCCACGTCCAACGACTCGAACACTGACCGGTAGTAGCTCAGCGCATTGGCAAATCGGTCGACGAATCCAGCTCGGTTCAGACTGACCTCGTACTCCCCAGGGTCACCACCGCTGGGTTGAGCGATTTGGCGAGACGAAGGACGCGCCGGACCGGCTCGTCGGAGTCGCCGAGAAGGTGGTAGAGCTGGAGCATGAAGTTGACGGCCACGACCTCATCAGGCTCGACTGAGAAATCAGACTCGTCGAGCTCGTGCGCTGGCCGAAGCAACGGCACGAACTCGAAGTCCACCCCGAGGAGCTGGGCGAAGTCGCGGAGGCGGGCACTGGTTGCGGCGAGGGACGCAGCGGGCTGTGGCCCCAAGTACGGCGAGGGGACGCCGGAGATACGTATCCTGGACGGCTTCCCCTCGGGCCGTGTGGCCAGCGCCTGGAGCAGCGCCGCCCACTGGATGCCGTGCACGATGCCGAAGTCAACGATGTGGATCTTGGTCGCCGCGTCCGTGGCCTCGAGGATGGCCTGGTTGGCAGTGAGGTGCGCGAACTTGGAGTAGGGGCAGGCGTCGTTGAGCGTCTTGTAGCACAGCGTGAGCTCGTCGGAGGCGAGCCGCGGGTCCGATGCCGTTGCGCGGGACGCCGGGCCGACGCGGCGAGCGAGCGCGTCGGAGAAGTAGAAGGCCACGCGCTCCGCGGGGTCCCCTGAGGCGCTGGCAGCGGCGCGGACCTTGGTGAGCTCCGCGGTGGCGAGGCCTGAGTTGGTCGCCGCGGCACGGGAGCAGGCGAGAAGAGACTGGAGGATGGGAGCTGAGCAGGAGTCGTCCAATGAGCTCGGAGGAGAACACGCCGCCCGTGTGGAGGCAACGACCGGCGCATTCTCGGCCTGCGCAGCGGCGGCGGCGCGGCGATAGCCTCGGCCGGAGGCGGGACGGGCGGCGGCGGAGTGGTGAAGATGAGGCGGTCCAGGTCCGAGTCCTGGAACACGGGGGCCTCCCCAATGAGGCTCTCCATCCAGCCATCCGAGTCGAAGTCCGCGGCGGCGGCGAGGTCGGAGAATACGGCGTCGGCGGCGGAGGCCCCGAACACGTCGGAGAAGAAGTGCTCCGCCTGGGGCCACGCGGCGGACGCGGCGCCGTAGGGCAGCGAGCCCGGGATCTGGGCGTGCGGGGCGCCTGGGCGGACGGCATCGGCGGCGGCAGGTGGTGGTGGTGCCGCTGCTGTTGCTGGTGCTGCTGCTGCTGCTGGATGACCTGCTGCGCTATGGCCATGAGGTTGCCGCTGTCGGCGCACATGTACGCCATCGCTCCTCCGCCCTGCCGATCTGGGCGCGGACGGCCGGTGGGAGAGTCGCGGAAATGGTGGGGGCTCGCCGATGAATCGGGGCGGTTTTGGGGGGAGCGGAGCGAAGGGAGAGACGGCGGAGGAGAGCGGCAGGGGATTTAAAACAGGCGCAGTAGGGCGTGGCCACTGTGGTGGCAGTGGCAGAGGGCACGCTCACACTGTGTGGAGTGGAGCGCAATGACGAGATTGCCCTTGGACTGTACTGATCTTGTTTGCATCTGAGGTCGGTAGGCCCTAGAGGTCGGTAACCTCAAACGGTAAAATGGGAGGGAGTGAAGAGGGGCAAGGGAGGAAGCGTGTGGGGAACTTGAACTGACGTGTTCAGGTAGGAGGATCTTCTATGGATTTCAGAGAGGGTTATCGAAAAATACTTTAAGAGCATCTCCATGGGCCCCTAAAATTTGTCCCGCACCTCTCAAACGGTGTCCGCTTTGGAGTGTTGGACACTTGTCTTGCTAATCCTAAGTTACTCCCCACACTGGCGTCGCCAAATCAGAAAATAGAACAAATTGTGAAGGTTTACCAAAAATAAAATAAAAGTGCGAAGAAAAAATGTTTATATTTTCATTCAAAATTTGTTATATTTTACAAAGATTTGAATAAAAATTTTAAAAAAATGGGCCGGCTTGGGAAATCCATGCACGCCGGAGGACATGGACCTTTTCTACATGTCTACTACCATCACAATCGGCAACCGAGAGAAAACCCCTTTTGGGAGGCCCCTTGGCTGAATGGGAGGAAACTGAGGCACATTGCCCCTCTAATCTTTGATATATCATCTAGAACGAAATGGAGTATCCAACAAGCTTTGGAAAATGATGCGGATAGGACTTCTCGATGCAACATGTCCTCCGATTCATTGAGTTTTGGACTCAACTACAACATGTGCAACTCAATAATGAGGAGGAGGACACCATTGTGTGGAACATCTCGACAAGCGGTGAATACTTCGGAAAATCGGCATACGAGGCGCAATTTTTGGGGGCAACTTCCACTGACATGGACATGTTGGTTTGGAATGTTTGGGGGCTCCGAAGATCAAATTTTGCGTGGCTTGCGCCCCAAAATAGGCTTTGGACGGCGAATAGGGTTACCACACTAGAGGTTGGCCGAATTGCGGGCTTTGCCCGCTTTGCAAGAGGACCCTGAGACGGTCGTGCATCTTCTCATACATAGCCGCTTCACCACAAGAGTTTGGGGGTGCTCAAAGTTTGGCTTGGCCTCAACGAGCTTGACACCTCCACATGGCCGACCCTAACCGTCAAGGAATGGTGGCTCTCCATGTCTAGCGAGAGGATCCTGAATTGTAAGGCCATGGTGTCCCTAGCTCTCCTTGCAACTTGGGAAATATGGAGTGAGAGAAATGCTCGGGTCTTCCGCAAAAAGTACGCCTCGCCGCTATCCATTCGGAACAAGATCAAGTTCAAGGCAAACCTTTGGGTACTTGCGAAGGCTAAATGCCTAGTAGAAATTATGTCGGGAGAGTAGTCCGGTTGTACTCTTTTTTCTTTTCTCTTTCATGCCCTTGTTACAATTGTCTCTTAATTAATGAAATGGGGCAAAGCTTTCGCCCCACGTTTCAAAAAAAACAGTCTCGCCGGCATCCCTAAATACTATCCGTCGCCTGGTTGTAGCAGTCGAAGATGTTGTCGTCGTCCTCGGTGTCGAGGTAAATGAGAGTGGAGGAGGAGGCAACACGGGAGGTGGATGCGCAGCCGCGTGAGGTTGACGCGCCGTCACATGGCGCACATGAGGTGGAGGCGCCACGAGAAGGAGGTGGCCATATGAGCCGAGGTCGCGATGGCCGCCATGTAGCCGGGTTATAGCGCTCGATCTCGGTGACCGAGTCCGCCATTTAGCCTGGAGTGTCGTCGTCATGCTCGTCCCGCAGCGGCCACGGGATGATGTGGCCGTCTGGCACCACCTTTTGCGGCTGCGGCTCTGGGCGGCGTTGGCGGAGGTAAAGGCGGTCGCGCGGTCGGAACGCCGCGGCCCGAACTCATGGATAACTGGGCCGACTCGTGATGGCGCGGATTGAGGTTGCCGATAAAGATATCGCCGCCTCCGCCTCCTTGATGTGTTGGTGAGCACTGCTCCTCCTTCACCATCCGGCAGATGCGGGCGCGAGCCTAGTTGTTGCAGCGTGGCGGGACTAGCGACAACACTCGTAATTGGGTAGTGTTCCTTGTTGGGGCATGCTGGCGGGCGGCCTCACTGGCGGAGTCCATCATGTGGTCGATCCCCTCCCACCAGTGGTGTCGTGCCTCCGCGTTGTAGCGCCCCAGTGGGACTGGGCCATTGGGGAAGGCGAGGGCTTCATGGCGCTCTTCCAAAGCGCTGGAGCCAGCGTGCCCAGTTGATGTTGTCGTACTTCGGGCTGTCCGCTGCTCCTGTGACAGCAAGCTCCGGTGCCAGACGATGGCACACCGGATCTACTCCGATGTTTCCAGCAGCGCCGGCATGGGGAGCCCGCCATTCGACGTGCACCACCCCTTGGACAGGCGGGAATCCGGCGGGACGAGGAACCCGTACCGGTATAGGTCCCATGCCTCGTTGAGGTTGATGGTGTGGCCGTCCCGATTTGTCGAGCTGCCCGCCTCGTAGTTGTTAGCCATTGCAAGTGGAGGCGAGGTATGTGCGGCATTTTAAGGTGCGACGAGGACTTATATGTGCCGCGAGGTGAGCGGTGCACCTGCATCTGCACCGGCGTAAATAATTGTGTGGGAGCGTCACAACGCCGGCGCGTAGTCTGGCGTGCACGCTGGCACCGTCATTATTGCGATGCGTGGTGGCAGACGTGTCTGACGAATGCGCGCCATTAATCGGTGGAACGATATCCCTCACGCCCTTATAAACACGGCGTCCCGTTTTGTATGCATGGCTTGTAGGCTCCGCCTGTCGGAGGGCTTATACGGCCACTGTTCGGCACCCCCGAGCAGCCCCCAAGTTTGGAGGCCCTCTCGGGGTGCCATACGGGCCGAACACTGGGGGTTCCAGTGTGACAGATTTTCGTGTCTGGCCCGCAATGGGACTTGGGTGTGCTTTCGGGATGTCCGTGGAGATTCTCTAAGTCCACCAACTCAACAAAACACACGCACACAAGACCTTCAAGGCCTCTTTGATTTGTTGGATTGACAAAATATATTAATAAACAAATTACAAGTTTGGATTATAAATATGGATTGAAAAGTGTTTGATTGGTAGAAAAACAAAACAATTCGAGCTAAGAGGTTATTTGAGTGAATATAAAGTTCCTTTCAAGTTGAGTACATAAAAAACTAGAAGAAAAACTTAAAAAAAAATCGTGCGACTCAAACTAATAAAATCTTAAAGTTCTCAACGTTGTGAAAATCCAATGAAATTACTTTGAATCAGAAGAGCCCTAAACTAGTTTAAGTCAATCACTTATATCCAGTCTGAAGATGAACTCAAGCTAGATTACGGTCTTTTGAAGATCGTGTAAGCAAGTAGGTTTAGAGTGATACCTATCTAAATAGGTAGAGATTTTGATCAAAATTGATCTAAACTATCGTCTATCCGGCTAGATATATCCCTGTGAGTGATTAGGTTGATCTTATTTTATACGTATATCTCCTAAACGGTTAGATGTCAACGGGGAACCTTCGTGGCTGTGAAGGTAAATTTAGTGTGAAGATCTACCCATAGCGATTGGCAATGGACTTCGTATTATTAGGACTTTGTGTCTGTTCCTCCTCCAACGAGGACGTTGGAGAGCCATGGATAAATCTTGTGTTTAGATTGTCTAACCCTAACCTTATACTTTCATGTGATATATTTTCGAAACTTTACCTTCTATAGGATGGATGCTTAGGGCATTGTAGGGACAAAAAGGAAAGAAGTTCGCTAAAATAACAAACTTTAAGTATATATTTGTAATCTCGTGTTTAGATCAATGTTTTGTAGGTACCACGTTTGATCAGCCAAATTGACTTAAACCACGATTCAAATTGCGAATTTCATTATGAATACCCCTTCTTATCAGTTGACTTATTTGATCACTTTGTCCATCTTTTGTTTTACTTAGCGGTTCCACATTACTAATATCTCTGTCCTTGTTGCAATGCCATCTCCTTTTTGTCTCATTGTACTGAAACTTAACTAGACCGTATATCAATTCGAGTCAAAGTTTCTCATCGCAAGTGAATTATGCCTGATTTATTGAAATATTTTCCGAAAAAAATCCTTGGAGTCCTACTATTGAACAAAAAATTAGCTAAAATTTGAACATCAGGAACATTCAATATTTTTTGCAGATTGCAAGCTTCAATTTCCTTTTTCTTATTGGATGTCTTTGCAAGGAACAAACTTAAATTTTCAATTGGGAAAGTATAATTTGCATGCTTTAGCATGATGTGAAAAAACACAAAATTAACCTACATGCAAACTTAGCACAAATTAAAATTTTGGAACTAACCTTTTTGATTTTGCATTGCGCTTGTTGTAAAAGCACTATGCTCTACGGTATCACACCGGGTCTAGGGCACTATGTTGTGCCGTGTGCCGACACAACCCAGGTCCAGTGTCTGTTAGCATAGTGCCATGAGCGACGACGTGAGGCCTAATACCATAATGCTTTTGGTGGGGGCACTATGCTCTAAACCATGCAATTTCAATCCTGTGTAACTTTGATCTAGAATCTATTTTTTTCCTATGAGTTACAAATAAAATATTTCTGACATTTGTCTTGTAATTTTTGGACATATAGAGATTATTTCATGAATTATTCTCTTACACTGGTTTATTTTTGAATGTTTAGACGATTTATAAACGAGGTCGTGAACCAATATTTCGTCCAACATTTAAAATTTTAGATCAATAGGAGTACCTTCCCGAGCTAGGCAAACACCCAGACTAGACAAGTATGTGGAGATCTTCGTGGAACAAGGGAGTATTTGGAGTTTCTGGATTTTTGGTGCTTCCATGCCTTTCCCCTTCTTTTTATTAGTGACGTCGGACGCCCGCCATTGGCGCTCAGAAGTGGACTCTCCTTCAAGGACTTGTTTGGCTGTCCGGGTTAAATATTTCCGGAAAAATAATACCGTCCGGGAATCTGAAGAACCAGGTGTAAAACCCCGGGATTCTATTCCCGACCTCCGGACTAGGGGAAAATTCTCCCCGGGAAAAGTCCGGGATCCCACCGGGATTGCAGTTACCAAACAAGCCCCAAAGAGGGCCATTCTCTGGGAGAATGGGAGATGTTTCTACTGGATCTCTAGTTCTATAGTGGAAGAGCACATATAATCACACCTACATGATAAGTTCCTTCGTTGGGTTAGTGGCCACGGCACTCCAACCTATCTACTTATATGGCAAGAAATCGAATGAAAAGGGCCAAAGTAGATGACTCTTATCAATAACTTGACACGGTCTAATGGTCAGGAGCTCGAATACCACTCAGGGCATCTCTAACCGATCCCCTAAAATCGGTTAGAGGAGTAAAAATACGTAGCGGCGGCACCTAACCGAACTCCTAAACGGTTAGAGGAGTAAAATTATACTCATCGGAGGAGTAAAAGTGGCGGCCGTCTCCTAAATTTACTCCTCCGAAGCCAATTCCGAGAAAACCTCCCGCCTCCCGACCCGCCGCACGCATTCTCGCCGGCGTCGCCGCCGGTGACCCCCCATACCCCGCCGCCCCCATCCTGGTCCCTCCGCCGCTCTCCGGCCCACCTCTCCCTCGCTCGCCACCTCTCGCCATCGCCGGAATCGACGGGGCGAGCTCGTTTTCGCCGGCCGTCGGCCCAATTTGGAGGAAATCGGGCTCTGTCGCCGTCGATTCGCCGCAACCCAGAGCCGGCGTGGCGTGGTCGGCCACCACCGATGTCGCGACGCAGCTCGCCCCCTCCTCCTAGCCCACCACAGATCCCGCGCGACCGGCGGTTGCCCCCGCCTCCCCCGCTGCCCACGACGGGTTTCGTCTGCGTGCGGGACCTCTGGCCAGAGTTGGAGGATGCAGGGCCGGCGTCCGTCGATGCTGCTGCCAGAGATGGATCGCCGGCACCGCCGGCCGCAACCAACACAAGACGGAAAAGGTGAATTTTTTCCCTCTTTTTCGTCATGTAAAATTGGAGCACAAGAAGCCGTGGCTTATTTGATTTTTGATACAAATGAAGTACAATGACTTCTACATGGACCGAGGATGAAGACAATGAGTTGTATTTTGCATGGCAACATCAAACTCTTGTAGATGACGCAATATACGAAGCGAGTGGTGTTCGTCCGGAGATGACGCCATTGCAACTTTTTTGGGAGAAAATTCATAAGAATTTCAATGAAAAGACAACCGGAGATGGTAGATCGCTTTCATCGATGTTAAATAGATGGCACATTCTTGTTATGCGTTCTAATGCATAACAAGAACACTTTGGTTTGTGCCGGATTCTATCGGGTTGTATCGATATCTATGGGGAGAAGTATGTACTCTCTATGTATCAATTGTATCGGTATCTATTTTGGTGTATCGGGTTGTATCGGTATCAAAACCTATGATACTATATGTGTTTGTATCAACCTATTTGTATTGCAAATGATGAAAAATAATTTTACTCCTCTAAAAATAGGGGTTCGGTTAGGCGCTGACCACCTTTAGATGAGTACTTTTACTCCTCTAAAGTTTACTCCTCCGTTTACTCCTTTAACCGATTGGGGATCGGTTAGAGATGCCCTCACAGAACAACTCCAAGAGAGCCTTGAGGCGCTGAAACAGATAGTGAGACATTCTCTTTATTTTCTCGGCTCACTCGCGGTATGATATACGCACTGTCTATATCTACTGACCCCTAGTGGCACGTGTAAATCCTCCCTAGGCGACGATTGGGCTCGACATCGCTTAAACCATTGACCAACAATGCAGGTTGTGCAATATATACTAAAGTGCCGCTACACACTACACGCAAAGATACAGTTTCGTCGCATACACCAATAGCCATGTTCAACATATTTTCCCAATGGCGCTCATTCCCGACAGGTGATTACGGGACTATGTTTCATAATCATATCTTCGTCTATCGAGAAAGATCCAACACACACAAGTTGTCAACCACAAACAATCAGGATGATAATATTTGCAACTAAAGATGTGAATCAAGCCCCCTCTATATCGGTATACCAAAAGTTTTGACAACAACACAGAATATTGGTTTACAAAGTGACTTGGAGAGAGCCTCAAGCAATAAGTATATATGGAGGGGAAAATCCGTGGTTGGGAACAATTTGGTGAGGTTGTACTTATTAGTGAAAATATTTATATTAATTTGTAAAGGCTTGATAGAGACGAATGGATGGAGGTGATTATTAAAATTACAATATGACTTGGTGATAATATCCCCTACTCAAATAAATGTTTGCCTAGCTTTGCAAGGTACTCCTCTTGGTCTAGTTCTTGGACAAAAACCTAGGTTTCAACCCTGTATACAAAATCGTCAAGATTTTAGAAAAAACAACATAAGATAATAATTCACGGAATATTCTATACTTCACCAAACATTAAGAGACTTGTGACACTAGAAGGATAATATTTTTTTTATCCGAAGTCGAAAAAAAATCATGTCATTTATATGCAGTATACAAGACGATTGGTTCCGAAAATATTTTGAAACAGGTTAGGGCACCTCCAACCGAGGCCCGCATACGGACACCAAAAGCGGACCAAATCTGTCCGTTTGGGGCGGACCGCGGACAGATTCTGGGCCTTTGTCCGTTTGGGGTGGGGGGGGGGGGTGCCCCAACGGCCGGCCGCATTTTGTGCCCTGGTTCGGCATATGCCATTTTTTTGCTATTTCGACAGAAATTTGTACATCACACTAAATATTGTACAAACTAAAATATGAATCGTTCATAAATAAGTAAAAAATATGGTCAAATATTGCAATAAAGTTCGTACATAGGAATAAATAACATAGTCCACGCAATTAATGAAAATAAAATGAGGAGGAGGCCACTATTGGTTTCTAGATGAATCCACGTATGCTCTACCAAATCATTCTGGAGACGTTCGTGTGTAGACTTATCACGCATCTCATGACGCACGTGCATATACTGCTGGAACGTCGACGGTCTAGGCGTAGGCTGAACCAACTCACCCTGAAATTCACATCCCTGGTCGAATATCCTCGCATCATCACGTTCATCTTCAACGATCATATTGTGCATGATCACACAAACAGTTATCACCTCCCACATGACCTCCTTGCTCCATATATGTCATCACCTCCCACTCCCAATGCATACAATCTATGCACCCAACCATTTCAGGAAAGTCTCTACTCGAGTTCATCGTCAGAAGACGAGCAGTGTCTTCAACATTTGGCTCTCTCAAGTATTCACCACCAAACACCTGACTACAACTTCATAGAACCGATACATGGAGTCTAGGCAAGTGGACTCGCTCATGCGCAAATACTCATCAACGAGATCACCAGCTACTCCATATGCAAGCATCCGTATAGCAGCAGTGCACTTCTGATAAGAAGAGAAACCGAACGTACCAAGTGCATCTGGCTTGACCTCGAAGTAGTCATCATATGCCCTCACTCCTTCGAGTAGACGCATGAACATAGGCCTTGACATTCGAAAGCGCCGACGAAATTTGTGGTCCGGATATGTTGGCTTGACGGGGTGAAAGTAATCCTTCCAAAGTTGGAAGTGACCCGTTTCCCTGTCACGATCCAACGCCGACGCCCTTCCAATGACAGAGCCGACATGCCGAGGTAGTGCGTCTTGATTGAAGTTGTGGATGAGAGTAGCATCGACCATCATGATTTTGGTATCATCATCGGATGACTCGTCCGACGTATCGATGAAGGTGTTGTAGAAGAACTCATCGTCGCTATCCATCTAAACAAAAGGAACGATCAAAATATGCAAAAGAATTTGTACCAGTTTGCGAAACGAAGAGAAAGAGGGTCATCTACCTCGTGCGGGTTGGTAATCCGTCGAACACCTTCCGGGCGGCGGACTTCGCGGCCGAGTCTGAGCCAAAGGCCGAGCCTACAGACCTATCCCGGCGAGAAGTTTTTCCTCCGACTTCCCCGCGGTGTCCTCGAGGCCGGGGACGGGCTAATCTTCCCACTACCGGGGCCGGAGAAGATGAGGACGGCGGCCTTTGGAGAGCTACCCGGGACAGGAAAACAGCGGCGAAGGGCAGCCCAGGCGACGACGAAAACGACGGCGCAGGGCAGCCCAGGGTTGCGGCTGACAAGTGCGGACGGCGACGAGGATGGACCAGGCGGCGGCGAGTGCGGATCAGGCGGCCGCCGATCGAGATGTGGGAAGGGGTGGGAGGGGCGGAGTTGGTATCACTGGCTACTGGGCCCAAGATGGATAAGGGAGGACATAGGGCGGTTCGGGAGCCTGTCCGTTTCTCCCTAAACTTGGGCCAGGTTTGATCCAAAACTCGTGTCCGCGCGGACAATGATCCATATGCGGTGGGCTGTTGGAGCTTCTCCCCTGTCCGTTCGGACATATTTGGATTGACCCTTTCCGTATGCAGACCTCGGTTGGAGGTGCCCTTATGTTTTGTTTGTGTCTAGAATTGGTCTTGTGTGTTTTCGCTTTGCTTCGTCATGCGCATCATCCACGGCGCTGGACGCCCGCCAGAGTCCAGCTGCAGTCCATTGGAGCACGACCAGTGAGTAACATTTGCAGACAATCTTCGACACCCACGGCGTGGACCACGCCTGCCAAGCCGAACGCTGCCCGTTTCCACCCCCCGCCACTCACGCACACCGTCGTCCCCTCTGGCCCGTGACGTCTCGCTGTCCCTCGCTCCGGCGTCCGGTCCCCGGCCCCGCCCGCTCGCCAGGCAGCGCGCGGCCGCAGCTCGCCCGGTGCCCGCGCCCCCGTGACGTGACCTGTGCGTTCGCTGTCTCTGCCACCCCTGCGCTGCTCTCAGTGACGCGACGGCGACACCACCTCTCGCCTCGGCTGCGGCACCGGGCCGCCGGGCCGGGCTGGCTTTGACCGCCGGCGCCCAGCCACGTCAGATCTTAACTCCAGGTGGGGCCAGGGCTATTAAACCTGGATTTAATGCGCCTGAACTGTCGAACACCACGCGCCGAGGGCTATGCTGCTTTTGGCCAGATTTCTAGTTTCAGTGCTACTCCCCTCTTTCACTGTGGAGTGGAGTACTGAGCGCAGCGCTGACCTTCAAAAAGGCAGAGTAGAGTGCAGTGTGCTCCAGCCGCTTCATTCACGGCGACGCTGCCAAAGGTTTCACGAGGTAGGCAAACCTGAGTTAATGGAGCCTAGGCGCGTGTCGGACGGACTCTGTGAGCAAACACGGCCTACTGGCCAAAAGCCAGCTCCTCGTGAGTGACATTTGCCCGGCGCGACGCCGTCGCCGGCAATAGATCTTGAGTGGGCGCCGCCGTAAACTGAAACGGAGGGAGTAGTGTTTACGGCCGCGCGATCTCGGAGCGGGCGCCGTCGGCAATGTCAGCAGCCGCGCGACCTCCTGGTTTTCCGTTTCTCGTTTCCCCTACCTCGAGATTTGTCACTCACGAGGAGATGATCCTTTGGAGGTTAAATATTCGTGCATGGGTGCAGTACGTGGGCAGACCAAATGTTTGTTTTAGGATTCTCTTCCGAGCAAAACTCTCGGAGAAGATCAACAATTTTCTCTAAGCATCTAGTCAGGTATAAAAGTCTAAAAAAGAAAAACACGGTAGATGAGCTTTCTTACGAATAAATCACGAGCAATGTTTGCAAACTCTGCATGATTTTCGAACAGCGGTCCGATGAGATCAAAGTTTCTTGTTAAACGCAAACGCGTAGTCTGATAATAAAGTTTACAAAAGAGAAACCGGTCGGTTATTTGTTACGAATAAATCATGAGCAATGGGCTCTTTCACGCACGCACTGGTTCAGACAATTGATGTGCATCATACTTATACTAGTTTTGGAGCATAATTCTTTGTAAATGTTTGTGTTTAAACCTCGAAATATTTAGAATCGCATAGGACTTGTGTAATAATATTCAGATGGACGCGGATTTCCTAACAAGTGTGATAGCTACACACGCACTTAGAGCCGTCAGATATTGTCCAGTGATTCGTGTTGCCGTTTGCTGCAGTTCACTTCGTTCACGGAAAAAAAAAACATGTTCACGGCTCCACAGCCGTTGCCAGTCACGAAAAACGATTAAAAAAAGGCACCGGTGCCAGGCTGGCTGGAAAACAGGAAAACAGTTCCCGTGTCGGTGGTGCCGTACCGATTCCAGGCCCGGAACTCCCAAGATTCCGCCACCACCTCGTCGAATTCTTCGCGCTGCCGCCGTCTGAAACACCGCCTTCAGCGTGAGGCCCGGCCACCGCAACGGCCGCTCCGCAAAATCGGTAGGAGGTAGGGGAGCAGCGCCGCCTGCCGTGCTGATTTCTGTGCGCCGACGGGCTCCGTAGGTGCCCGCCGCCGGCAGACCTGCGCCGCCCACACACCCCACCCGGCCCTGTACTACTCCACGCGCACGGCAAGGCCGGCTTCCACCATTGCTTCCCACCACGGGATCGCTTTCACCACGTCATGGTCGCAGCCGCGCCGCCCATCATCTCCGGCGCCAGATTTATGCCGCCGCACAGCAGCTCGTGCTCCCCACCGATGGGATGCTCCAGGAGGTGGAGGAGTGGCATGGGCAGCGCTGCTTGAGGGGGGCGAGGTGGCGGCGATTTGCCTGTTGATTCAGCAGCGCTGCTCCATTACTGGAGTCTGGAGTTCTAAGATCCGGAGAGAGAGAACAAATCAAAGAAGAGGAGAGAGAAATCCAAGAAATCAAGATCTGGACTACAAGAAATCAAGATCTGGACTAACGAAAACATGCGGATCAGTTCACTACAAAAAACAAATGGAAAAAACAATGGCAGCCTTCACGTGGTCTCGTGCTCCAAAGCATCGCCATCCAGCACCCCACACCGGGACGGCCTGGGTGGCCAGCACAGACGCGTCTCACCGAGCATGTCCACGACCGGCCAGCTTGCCACCTCCATGAACGCCAGTGCTCCAGCTCGCAAAGAAGGGACGGGCCGGCGGGGTCGGGATCTGGCCGGTGCAGCGCTCTGTGGCCGGCTCCCGTGATCCAGCAGTGAGGTGGGTGGAGTGGGGAAAGGTACGACCGTGCAGGAGGAAAGAAAAGCAAAAGGCGCTCAGACTGTTAACGGCCGTTAACTCAATCTGCGGTGGAAAATGCTCTATAGGGCCAATCAATGGTTGGATGATCATGCGTACCTATCATCCATGTTAGCCCACTATTTTCCATATTCAGATATCCTGAAAAGAACAAGTTACATGTTGTCTTTATCATTTTGCAGAAAAGTGCGTCAAGGCACTCTAAATTTCTTCACTTGTGCAGTTTGGATAAAAAAGACTCAAGTTGATGAACCTGGCCTCAAGTAAAGAATAAAGGAGAGGGGGCAAAATGAAAAGAAGAAGATCAGATCGAGGAGAAAAGGAGCTGGCAGCCTCCATCGCTAACCAGGCCGGCTTCTATCCCTAATCCCCCAACTCCTTGCTCAGCCTCCAGGCCGCCGCCACCGCCGACCAACGAACATCGCGCTAGCACAACTCAACC
Organism: Poa pratensis; assembly: GCA_947311845.1. NCBI lineage: Eukaryota > Viridiplantae > Streptophyta > Magnoliopsida > Poales > Poaceae > Poa > Poa pratensis. The sequence continues at coordinate 7,898,499 of CAMZMU010000072.1, forward strand.
GAGATCAACAATTTTCTCTAAGCAAGTCAGATAAAATTTACAAAAGAGAAAACACGGTTGATGAGGTTTCTTATGAATAATCGCGAGCAATGTTTGCAAATTCTACATGATTTTCGAACAGCACTCCGATGAGATCAAAGTTTCATGTTAAACGCAAACGCAAACGCGTAGTCTGATAATAAAGTTTACAAAAGAGAAACCAGTCGGTTATTTGTTACGAATAAATCATGAGCAATGGGCTCTTTCACGCACGCACTGGTTCAGACAATCGCCCTACACGGCCAGTCGCTCGCGCTGCACGTTGCTGCCGACGACCACGCCGTTGCCGGGCGTGACGTGGATGCACGTTGAAATTCTCCTCGTGCGCGTCATGCCGGTCGGCGGCCAACGCACATCCCCCTCCCATTCACAGTGCACACAGTTCCCATCTAGCTTGGCACGGCCTGGAGGATTGCAATGAGATCACGCCAGCGATGGCCGAATCCATTTCACTCCATGAGCTCAAACATATACAGTATATATGAATCAAAAGCCCACGCAATGTCCAGATTCTTCTTCTTCTTCTTCCTCCCGCTGGGAAATTTGTATCGCACAAAACTATCTTGTGACTCTCACAACAAATGCTTATATTGTTTTACAAAGGTTTACAAGTGCAAGTTCTTATCTTTTAGGGTTATTTGTTGTATTTTTACAATATATATAAAATACCTGATTCTATCTTCATTCTAACATATATTAATTTAGTTGTCCAAAAATAATCCTATATGATAAAATATTGTCTATGCGTGTATGTGTTGCAAAGAAAGAGGTGTCTACACATATATGATCATTTCACCATGAATTCTTTCTTATCTCTATTATCAATGGACGCATGGTGATTTTTATTTCCGAGGAAGACGAGGGACAGAATTCTTCCCACCGGTTGTTATATAACTCGAAAGAGGGTTGAGCTGCCCTTACAAAATGTTTGAGGAGAGGTACAAATCACGGGAGGGAAGAGAGCACAACCAGATTACATAGAGCTATTCAGAAGATACACACTCATGCGACGCATGGTAAACTGCATTAGTAGCACCTTGTTTTTCTTCTTCGCTCACTTCCGGTATGATATATGCACCTTCTATGTCTACGGATGCGGGCTTAATCTCTCCGAGCCTCGATCGTTGGGTCTATGATAAACTATAATGAGTTAAGATGTGTTGCCCCTTGGGTCGCACCCTGCGTTTTTATAGGCCGGTTAGTAGGATTACAACTTGACGTACAAGGAAGAAATGAACAATGGTGAGGTTGATATACACCATGCAGTTAGGTTCAGTTAGGATACAATTTCTAGAAGACAGCTACTCCCTCCGTTCGGAAAAGGATGTCACAAAATTGTGACATCCTTTTCCGAACGGAGGAAGTACAATACTAACTAACAGGGTCAACTAGCCATCACTTAGACCGGCGTCTGGCAATACTAGTTCTGAAGTGTGAACCGTGATGCTACCAACTAAGCACAAGATAACGCCTTGTCGCGTATGTTAGAATACGTATATTCATAGGAGTTAGAGATAGACTAGTATTAGATTTTCTTGTACTCCAAGTTTACCTCTCTCCTTGTACCACTATATATACCCCATGAGGGTCATGGCAATACAACAACAAAGATTAGTGATTATAAAACTTTCACATGGTATCAGAGCGGTTAGTCTCACGACGCCGATCCTAAGGTTCTAAAAACTTCCGCAGCGCGCCGCCCCCGAGGCGGGGGCGCGGCACCCGGTTTCGATCAAAGATCTGACCGGTTCTTAGATTAGATCTTAGCCAAATTTCGAAATTTCCAATCCAGTAGATTAGATCCACTTTGCAATAATGGGATAATTTCCAAAGATTGCTAAAAAGACATAAGTACCAAACAAGTTCTGAAAAGGAGCTTACTATTCCCTCCGTACAAAAATAATTGTCTTAGATTTACCAAAAAATGAATGTATCTAGACATGAAACATGTATAGGTACATTCATTTTTGTATAAATTTAAGATACTTATTTTGGGACGGATGGAGTATGAGAGGCCATCCGTCTACATCTATGGACCTAGTGATGCGCCTAGATTATTCCCAGTCTCGATGACCGGGTTAGCTCGCCACTGTTTTGACTGGCGAACAGCGAGGCAGCTTCTGCCTTATATATCAAAATTATGTCTACTTACTACACATGGTATGGTTTCGTTGCATATAGAGGCGACATTGTTTAACATACTTTCCCAATGACGCTTATTCCCAATAGGTGAGTTTGGCACTATGTTTCATAATCATGTACTTGTTTATCGAGTAAGATCCAACCCATACGAGATCTCAACAAAAAACAACTAAGTTTAGTATGATAATACTTGCAACTAAAGATGTGAATCACACCCTCTCTAGATTGGTATGGTAAAAGTTTTGACAAACGACACAGAAAAATTTGTTCAAAATTGAGCCTCAAGCGATAACTATAGTTAGGGCAAAGTGCATCGCTGGGAACAAATTGATGAGGTTGTACTTAGCAGGTGTGAACATTTATATCAATTCCTAAACGGCGTGTCACTTGGAGAGAGAGAGAGAGCGAACAATTTCAAGGTGATAGCGTGTAGGCTAGCGCTGGCCTTTAAAAAGGGAGATTAGAGTGCAGTGCTAGAAATGCCAGATCGTTAATGACGTTTGCCGTTCGGCGCTCCGGCCGCTTCATTCATGGCCTAAATGGAGAAAATGATAAAAAAATCACCACAATTGAACACGAGATGACGCGAAACCAGCATCTTTGAGCTTTTTGACACATAAATACTTCTATTGAGGCTATGTTGTGACACAAAGCACTAATTTATCTGTTTAACTCTGCTAACACGTTTTCTGACAAGTGGGGTCCCTCGTCAGATCCGACGTGGCACGTATTTGATGGAATAACAGATTTTCTGACCAGGCTGGCCTACTGTCAGTCCTACATGGCAAAAAATGGATAATAAAAAAAGAAATAAATAACCAAGTCAATGGAGCAGCGGCCGATCCCCTTTCTCTCCGGCGACGGCTCGGGCTCCGGCGGGAGCGCCGCCATGTGCAGCGCCGAGGTGCCCAGGAGCGCGCCCAGCTCCACGTTGACCCCCACCCGCGCGGCCACGCCGCCGCCGGGTACAGCAGCTCTGCAGTGTGCGCCGGCGGGAAGCTCGAGTACGGGCTCTCGCCGTCGAAGAGCGTCTGCACCACGCAGATGTGCTCCTGCCCCTGCTCTCGCCGGCCGGCAGCTCGCGCGTGCCTGCCCATGCCCGTGGGCCCAGAGCTCCATGGGCCCGGCGAGATGGAAGGGCGGCAGTGTCGGCTCGAAGCTCCCTCTAGTGCCGCGTCTGATCTCGGCGAGCGCCGTGTCGTCGGCGCCCAGCTCCCCGAGAGCCCCTGTTCGCCGGCGCACAGCTCGGTTGGTAGAAGTTTGTGCGGCCAGGTCGTGGTCGTCGGTAGCTCGCACGATCCGCGCAACTCGGGAGGGAAGGAGGCCGGCAGAGGACCAGGAGGCTCATTGGAGCGCGGCAGCCGCGCTCCGCATCCTCGACGACCGCTCACACGCCTGGATTTAATTTCTTGGGCGTCATGTTGATGTCTGACGAAGAACAGCACGACTTAGCTCGGGTGGGTACGATTTGCTTGCTCCAGCTCGAAATTGAGAACGGGAAGCGAGGGGTTCGAAGGAGGATTGCTCGAAATTGCTCGAAGCACGGGATCGGAGTTCGGGCTCGAAGCACGGCTCGAAATTGCTCCAGCCGAGGAGCGCGTAGTAGTCAACGCTGCACCCTTCGCCCGACGCCATGCGGCCGCGGAGCTGCTGGATGTGGATCTCGTCCTGCTAGACGCCGCCCTGCGGCCGCCAGCTCAGCCCTGGCAGCTTCCTTCTGTTCCACCACCCCGATCCCCACCACCATGCCGCGGGCGTTGCGGCTTGCCGGAGCCAGAACTCCTGGGGCGCGTCACATCCTTCGCTATGGCGCCTAGGAAGAAGCAGGGACAGGGGAGGTCGCCCCGGGGTGTAGGAATTTCTGGCGTCCGCGTCGTGGAGGTCTCCGACAACAACGAGTCTTGCGATGCCATGCTCTTAGGCAGCGACCTCGCCGGAGAGGCGCGCGGCGGCGGCCGGGCCGAGGAGCCACGCGGGGCGGATGATCCTGCCGAGCGTTGACTTCATATTTTTATTTTTATCTATTTTTTGCCACGTGTGCACTGACAGTGGGTCCCACCTGACAGAAAAATGATTAGTAGGCTAACCATGAGAGATCAGTGCTTTTCGTCACAGTATAGCCCGAAAAAAAATATTTATGTGTCACAACGTCCTAAAGTAATGATTTATCGTCATCTTGTGTTCAATTATGCTGGTTTTTTATCATTTTCTCACCTAAATGAGACGCTGCCAAGGCTATGAAGAGATCAAGTAGGCTAACCTGATTTAATGTAGCCGAGGCTCGTGCCGGACTCAACGAGCCAACGAGCGCTTCTGGCCAAAAGCCACCTCGTCGTGAGTGACATTGCCCGGCGCGACGGCAGGAGGGGGCCCCGCCGCCGGCTGTACTGTGCTGATCTTGAGTACTGTGCTGATCTCTGGGTCCGTGGAAACGGAGCTCGGAGCGAGCGCCGCCGGCAATGTCAGCAGCCGCGCGCGCGACCTCCTGGTTTTCGTTTCTGGTTCCCCTGTCTCGAGGTTTGTCGGCTTGTTTTCTGTAGTCATTGCGGCCCACTGATACGCGCTGATCCTGCATGGGGAAAAGAGGTAAAGTGGCCAGGATAACGTTAGCCGTCGCGTGGAGATGATCATTTTGGTGGTTGATTATTGATCCAAGCTTGCAGCGGGCAGGGGCAAAGCAATTTTTAAAAATCACGAGCAATGTTCCGAAATTCTGCTTCATTTTCAAACAACACTCGGCCGAGATCAAAAGTTTTCTGTTAAACCCGTAGTCCGATAAAGTTCACTAATGAAAAACTAAGTCACATAGGCATTTTTAATGAAGAAATCACGAATGTCTGCGTATCAATTGGATGACCTGTGGCACACTGCCAATGAAATAATCCCGTTCATAAGAGCAAATGTAGCAATCCCTTGAAAGCAAATTTGACCCTAAGAGCATGGCTTCATTTGGAGTCACCATTCTCCTCATTTTGTACAACCGTATAGATGTGAGCTCTTTCATTAGAGATCACTATTCTTATTTTTTTCATGTATCTCCCCTTCGTATGACAAAATGGTGAGCCTCTTATTAGACTTGTTCTAAAAAAACATCTCTCTATCTATTTACGTTCATATGTATTATGATCTACCATAAAAACAGACTATATTACCACTAAATCTAATAATAAGCAAACACATCCAACAAAATGCCCCTCCATCGGTCTTAGGGAACTTTCGTCGTTTTCTCCTCTTGCTGCGGTGACATTGTCGTCCAAGCCTCGCCTCTGATACCCCTTCGTCCACCAGAGCGGCTTCGCCAACCTCCACTCATCTACTCCATCCGTTTGGAAATATAAGATGTTTTAGCTTTGTGAAGCTAATGTATGTAGACAACTTTTAATGTATAGGTTCAAATGAATCTATACACTAAAAGAAGTCCAGATGCATTAGCTTCACAAAACTAAAACATCTTATATTTCTAAACGGAGGGAGTATGTTTCATCTTGTTACACACTTCCCACTACCGAGGGCGCACACAAACTTTAGATTGGGAAGTGTAAACCATGATGCTACCAACTGCACACAAGATAGCACCTTTTCGCGTATCCAGCAGACGTTGTTGAACATACTTTAGACGGAGTAGTATTATGATGTTCTTTACACGTGCACAAGCTGACGTGCTGGGTGGAGCTGGACATGATTGCGCGGAGGCTTCGTGGACCAAATCACCACACAGTTCACGTCAACCTCGGTGAAGAGTTAGATTTTCGTGGCACTTGCTCTGTCGGGACGTGAATCTCGAGTGGTTTGCACCACGGCCCCGCGGGATGGAGAAAGGTTCAGTTGGCGTATTGATTGGCCATTGCTTTCGTCTCCAGCTGGCCGGCGCGACGACGTGGAGGCGCGCGCGATTAAAATTTCCTCACGCCGGGGCGTGCACACATTTCCGCATCTGGCTTGGCCCCCCAGCTGCTAGCTAGCCTAGCCTAGTTTAGCGCCTCATTCTCGACAAGTGAGTTTGGGACTATATGTTTCATAATCATGTCCTTGTTTATGGAGCAAGATCCGACCCACACAAGATCTCAACGAGAAACAACTAGGAATGCTAATACGTGCACCTAAAGATATGAATCACACCTAGTCTATATCGGCTGGCTTGAAAGTGAACCTCAAGTGATAAGCATATATAGAGAGCAAAATAGCATGGTTGGGAACAAGTTGATGAGGTAGTACATACTTAGTAGGTGAAAGTATTTGGATCAATTTGCTAAGGGCTCATAGAGTGGAACACATGTACTCCCTCCGTTCCAAATTAATTGACTTGGTTTTGTCCAAATATGGATGTATCTATACTTGTTTGATGTCCAAATACATCCATGTGTAACAAAATGTGTGTCAATCGAAAGGCAAACGGCTGCCAGTTCCTCAAAAAAAAAAAAGTGTGTCAATTAAACCCGAATGGTGGGAGTAGGTAAGTTGTCACTTGGAGAGAGTATTGATAAAAGATCCAAACATGGTCCATGTTGCATAGGATACAGGCTAGATAATAAAATCAACCCGACCTTACAGTATCACACCAAGCATTTGGCAACATGAATGTACTCACAAAGTAGACAAAAGGTAACTAAATGTTAGCCTACTAAGTCACATCTACCGACAAACAATTTCAAGGTGAAATGTGCGTTGTTGTCTCAGCCAATCTCTCATTTTATTTTATTTACTTCTGTTCTCTAAATAAGTGAGGTTGGATCAAGAACATCTTTATAACCTAAGTTCATATGACGTGAATTTGTTAAAAAAAACAATGCGAACGAAATATATGTTTGAAAAAGTAAGGAAAAACAACAAACATATTAGTATAGGTACAAAATTACAGTTCTATTGTAAAGTATGATCATATGTGGCTTGAGTACAAATAGAAATTAGTGCCATACCAAAATCGACATCACAAACGATGTTCAACTTGTGACATATATAGAACTCTATTACGTAATTTCACGAACGTTAGGTATCGTCATATAACATGCAAGGCATATTATGTTCAAGATTCTAAAGTTTATTTTTCTCAATTAAATCATACATAACTAATATGCAATTTGTCTTTCTACATAAATTTACATATCAAGCAGTTTAATTCCCTTTTTTACACATAATTATGAGATTCTCACAATCTTTACCTCATTTCAAAAATATTTTCATATTTTATCCCTTCGTTGCGACTCTGCTAGAACTCTTACCCCGTTTTATTATTTTTCAGGACAAAATGTTAGAACGTTTTCCCCCTTTTATAATTTTCCAAATGGAAAGTCTATTTATAGGGTGCCCTGAAATTATCAAAAGCGCCGAAGCCTGTCCCGCCGTTGGATCTGCCTTACGGTCTAGATCAGGCTGTTGGCCTCTTCTTCCTTCTTTTACGCGTGCGTCATCCCCAAACCGTTCCAGATCAGGCCGTTGGCCCTTCCCCCTCACCGACTTGTAGCGACGCGTCGCCGCTGATATCCTGCTGCTACAACGCTGGCGCCAGCTCCAACGCCTTTCATCCCGGGATTCTCTCACGGGCCTTCCTCTTTGCCAACGCTCCTCCACTCCAGGCCATTGACACGCCCCTCCAAATCTAGGCATGGACCTCCGACTGGTTTCCTAGAGTGGAGCTTTCGCTACCTTCCGGCGTTCAATCCAGGACGACTCAACCCTCCCGTGCCTGGCTGGTGACAGCGACCATGTCACGGTGTGCTTTGCTGCATCGACCTGCTTCCCCGTGTAGGCTTATCTTGATACGATGTTCAGCTTGTCTTGTGTGGATGGATCTTACATCTAGCATTCTGCCTGTGTGGATCTATTTTCTTAGATCATCTCCACCAGATCTCGTATATCACGGTACCGTAACCTTGCGGGCTGTGGCGGAACAGTAATCGCAAAACCGCGCAGACGAATAAATTGATTGTGTCGATAAAATCATCTTGTCTGATCGTACTGAAACCATTGACAAGGCACTTGGTTATCTGACCAATGACCATAGATGTCACTTTATCTAGTATTATAATGTTCTTTACACGTGCACCAGCTTTGTCCTTGTGACATGCTGGGTGGAGCTGGAAAATGATTGCACGTCGACCTCGGTCAAGAGTTTGATTTTCGTGGCACTTGCCCTGTGGGGACGTGAATCTCGAGTGGTTTGGCAGGGAGATCGATCGAAAAGTTCAGTTGGCGTATTGATCAGTCATTGCTTTTGTCTCCATTCGTGGTTCCTGACCACTTTCCCTCCGAGCTCAGCTCGCCGGAGAACAGAACAAGGACGCTTTTGATAGATCTCATTCGCCCATCAGGAACACGATTGCACCTCCGAAAGCTAGCACAAGACGAAGCTGAAAAGAGATCGCACCAACTACTGAGCGCTGAAGATGGCAGCAAATACCGCACCAACTCCCGGAAAAGGGCCCGAGGTCTATGGACTCTTTCACACAGACGCGCAGCAGTTCAGCTCGGCTAGCGCGCTGCACGTCGCCGTCGCACGTCGACCGCGCCGCCGTCGTCACACCGCCGGGCTTCGGCTGGCTCGACGTGGACGCGCACTTAAAATGGCCGGTCGGCAACGCACGTCCATGTCCTGGGCGTGCACACATTTCCGCAGCTGGCTTGGCCCCAGCTAGCTGGCCGGCCGTCGTCGCCTTGCGTTCCGCGGCAAAGACGCGCGCGGATGACCGCCGTTTTTCATCGGCGCGGCCGAAAGCGTGGAATTTTCAGTTGCGTCCGACGGCGGGTGATGTGGACCTGATGAGTGATGAAAGCTGTTCTTCGATTGCGTCGTCGCGTGGATTTCTAGATCGCGATCGCGTGCCCGGTAAACTCCAGTTATATATTTGCGGGGATGGGATGCTTAACTTGGCTCGTTTGGCTGCCATCGAGTGAGATTTCTCAGCGCGCCGGCGCCGACGCTTGGCTGGTAGTAGAACAGTTCGGCCAGAGACATTGGCTTGCAGAAATGGATTTTCTACGACTCATATGGCGCACAACTTGTATCTCGACCGTCCGTTCCCGCGATTGAATGGTCAAGATTTTCCATTGAATGGGTTGAACATTCAACGCATTCAACGACAAATCTTAGCCGTTCAATCACGGAAACGGACGGCCAGAGATAGAAGTTAATAGTGAGCGACGCATGGTTTCGAGAGGTGGACGAACTTGTGTCGCAGGTGCTCGACCAGGTTATCATGAAGAAAATATGTGGGTTGCGCAACTCTATCGAGATGACAACTCGAGTATGAAGCGAGCGAATTTTACAACCTAGACACATATGAATTTCTTTCTGAGACTTACCACAGCTCATATTTTTATGTTGTATAAATAATTACGAAAAAATTCATGTGGTAGACACTTCTCCATGAATCTTTTACAGTTTTGACCAGATATGACCTATGGGAAAACTACCGTACGTTGCAAATGGTTATGTTGTTTTACGAAGGTTTATAGGTGCAAGTTATCTGTATGATTGTTTTTTTTAATTTATAGAAGATAAATACACAATATCTGATTTATCTTCGTACTAACATTATATTAATTCAGCTGTTAAAAAATAACATATGATAAAATATTGTCTGCGCGTGTATGTTTGCGAAGAAAAGATCAAAGCCTCTACAAATTCCTGCTATGATATATGCACCGTCTATACTATATCTACGGACGGCGCACCAAAGTTTTCCCCAGGCTCGACGATAGGACTAGCTCGCCGGCTCGCCGCGGCTTAGATCGGCGACCTACAATGCAGGATGTGCAGTGTACACGAAAACTGATGATACAAACTAAACATAGGACGAGGCCTTGTCGCGTGTACTGTTAACACTGTTCAACATACTTTCCCAATGGTGCTTATTCCTAGCAAGTGAGTATGGGACTATTTTTCATAATCATGTCCTTGTCTATCGAGCAAGATTTGGCCCACATAGATTGTCAACGAAAAACAACTAAGTTTAGGATAATAGTATTTGCAACTAAAGATGTGAATCCTATGCAAAAGAATAATTAAAGATGTTAATCACGCCCACTCTATATAGGTGCGTATAGCAATAGTTTTGACAACAACCATAGAAAACTGGTTGCAAACTGAGGAGAGCGGGTCTCAAGCGATAAGTATATAAGGAGGGGGCAAATGTGTCGTTCGGAACAAATTGATGAGGTTGTACTTAGTAGGTGGAAGTTTTTATATCATTTCGTGAAGGACTAAAACATTGAAACACGGTTCATGTCGAACTATTAGGCACATGCTAGGTAATAAAACCAACCTTGAAATAAGACACATCAGTCACCCCAAGCATTTAGAAACATGAATGTACTCACAAAGTAGACGAAAGGTAACCAAATAAAAGCCTAAGTAGTCACATCTACTGACAAACAATTTCAAGGTGATATGTGCCTTATATAAGTTTTCTCATCCACTCTCTCATCTAAATAAGTAAAGTTGGCTCGAGGGTAAGTTTATAATCTAAGTTCATATGCCATGGATTTATTAAAAACTTAGATAAATGTAACTTGAAGTTTGAAATATATATAAGTAAACAACAAATGTACTAATATTAGGCAAAAAATTGTTGTTTGTATTGTAATGTACGATCATTGTGGCCTGAGCATACATAAAAAATGAGTTCCATACCGAAAGCTACATTACAACTTGTGACATAGAACTCGCTTAGGTAATTTTCAATGCTCGACACATGTTACAGATAACCATATAACATACAAGGGTGAGTTTCTATTCAATAACTATGCTCATGTTTTTTCAGATTCTAAAGCAAACCTTTTTTTTTCTTTATTAAATCGTAGAGAACCCATATGCAATTTGTCTTTCTAATGTATTTATCAAGCTACTAAGTTCAACATTTTACCTACTATTTATGATTTTTTCACAACCTTCACCTCATTTGAGAAATGTTTATTAGATGATGTAATACCTCAATGTAATATGTCTCGTATAGGGTACGGAGTAGTACTCCGACCCATATACGTACAACTTTGTATTCACCACATTGGGGGGTTTTCCCACTATATAACACGTAACCGAGGCCTCTAAAGAGGTTATCGTTCCCGCTAGGGTTTCAATATGGTATCAGAGCCCCTCCCTTCGTGACCTAGCTGCCTCGAAGGAGATCGCCGCCGTCGCCGCTCTCTGTAGCCGCCGCCGCCGCCATAGACTACAACCACAACCCACAAACACAAAACACGTTGCCACCACCGCCTTGTAGCCGCTGCCTCCGCTAAAACCCAAGAACACAACCACATCCTGCCGCCGCTGCCTTGTAGCCACCGCCGCATCACAAACACAAACAAAAACCACAACTTGCCGCCGCCCTACAAAATAAACTAGAATACCTACAACACAACTCCAAAACCCTCCGCCGCCGCCATGAGTTCGTCATCGACTTCCTCTCTGGCGTCCGCGCTCGGATCTACACCGACTCAAGCACTGACAAGAGGCAACTTCCTGCTTTGGAAGGCCCTCGTGCTGCCAGCCTTCCGTGGAGCAAATGTCATGGGCCTGTTGGATGGCTCACATCGCATGCCGTCCAAAACTCTAGAAGTGGAGGACTCGGAGAAGAAGAAGAGCATCGTCGAGAACCCTGCCTACCTCGCCTGGATGTCACGTGATCAACAGGTGCTTCGTTTTTTGCTGAATTCCTTGTCGCCAGATATTCTCTCGCATGTACTTGGGATGGATTCCACTGCCGAGGTTTGGGCAGCTATCAATGGTATGTTCTCCACTGCCTCGCGCACGAAGGTGCAGCATCTTCGTTCAGCTCTCAATGACACCAAGAAAGACACCATGACTGCACACCAATACTTCACCAAGATGAAAGGGTTCTCATCCGAGTTAGCTGCTGCAGGAAACCCCTCGAGGATGATGAACTTATCGGGTATCTCCTCCATGGCTTAGATGCATCCTATAATGCTCTCGTTGTTGCTGTGGACAGCAACCCTGCAACAACTTTAGATGATCTTTTTGGCCTTCTTTCATCATATGATATGCGCAATGATAGTACAGATGAGCCGCCTGTTCCTTTTGTTTCCTCGGCAAATGCAGCTGGCCGAGGCCGTGATGACCGCTCCCGTAGCCGTGGAGGTGATCTGCGTGATACTCGTGACAGGCGTGATGATGGACGTGACTGGCGTGATCGCCGTGATGATGGTCGGCGTGACAAGCGTGATGGAGGATGTCGTGATAATTGGTCTGATTGGCGTCGTGATGGGCGCGGCCGCGACGGTGGTGACCGTGGTGATCGTCGCACTCGCCGTGATGATGGAGGACAAGGCCGAAACCGTCAGTATCGTGGTCGTGCTCCCACGCCATATGTGGATGTTACTTGTCAGATATGTAAGATTCATGGTCACCCTGCTAGTGACTGCTGGTGGCGCTATCAAGGTGACTCTGATGATGACAGTGACCGTGGTAATAAAGGTGACAAAGGTGCTCATGTTGCGTCCTATGGTGTTGATACAAATTGGTACCCTGATACTGGAGCTACAGATCACATTACTGGGGAGCTGAACAAGCTTTCTACGCATGACAAGTACAAAGGACGTGATTGTGTCCGCACCGCTGATGGTAAAGGTATGCACATTAGTCATATTGGTCACTCTTATTTGCACACCCCACATAGTTCTTTTCATCTCAAAAATATTCTACATGTTCCTGATGCATCTAAAAATCTGCTGTCTGTTCATAAGCTTACACTTGATAACAATGTTTTTCTGGAATTTCACCCTTCTTTCTTTTGATAAAGGACCAAGCCACACGAAAGACTCTGTTTAAAGGTCCCTGTCATGGTGGCCTATATCCCTTGGTGCCCGTCTCTGATGTGTCTACCAAGCATGCCTTCATCACAATAAAGTCGTCGTCTTCCACATGGCACCGCCGCTTAGGACATCCTTCTTCGTTTGTGGTTCAGCAAATTCTTAGGAAAAACAATCTCTCGTATTCCCCAGAAATAAATCCATATGTTTGTGATGCTTGTCAATTAGCGAAGAGTCATCAATTGCCATATCTTGTATCCACTAGTGTTTCCATTGTTCCTTTGGAACAAGTGTTCTCTGATGTATGGGGTCCTGCACCTCTTTCTGTTGGCAAACATGCATACTATGTAAGCTTTATCGATGATTTTAGTAAATTCACTTGGATCTATTTACTTAAGAAGCGTTCTGATGTTTATCAAGTCTTTCTTAATTTTCAACAATTGGTTGAACGTAAGTTTGCTAGAAAGATTGTTACTATGCAAACAGATTGGGGAGGAGAGTATGAAAAATTGCATGGTTTCTTTCAAAAGGTAGGCATCACACATCATGTATCATATCCACATGCTCACCAACAAAATGGTTCTGCTGAACGAAAACACCGCCACATTGTTGAAGTTGGTTTTTCCTTGATTGCTCATGCCTCTATGCCTCTCAAATTCTGGGATGAAGCCTTTCTCACAGCCACTTTCCTCATTAATCAACTTCCTAGCAAAGTTATCAATCATGAAACTCCTACAGAACGTCTTCTCCATGTCAAACCGAATTATGATGCTTTAAGCATTTTTGGTTGCGCTTGTTGGCCTAATCTTCGTCCCTATAATAAACACAAGCTTGCTTTTCGTTCTAAACGGTGTGTGTTTTTAGGTTATAGCCCTCTCCACAAAGGTGTTAAATGCCTAGATATTTCCACAGGACGTGTCTATATATCCCGGGATGTTGTCTTTGATGAGAATGTTTTCCCTTTTGCCTCTCTACACCCCAATGCCGGCGCTCGTCTCCAACGTGAAATTTTGCTTCTTCCACCATCAACACATTCCTCTCATGTGGGTGTACAAAATAATGATGACCATATGTCTCCTATTGTGCCTGTTACTAATGTGTTACAGGAAACTACAACTCCTGGTGAAAATCGCAGTGAAAACGGTGCTGAAAATGCTTCAGAAATTGATGATCAAAGTACTTCAGAAAGTGACAAAATAGCTGATTCTGGTGATGATTGGTCGGAACATTCCTCTGATCCGGCTGATCCCGAGGCGCCTTTTTCCGAAGATGCTTCTGGTGCTTCAGATCCCGAGGTGGATCCTTCCTCCACACCGCGCCATGCACGCACTGGCCCCGCGCCGAGCCCTGACAGCGCCATGCATGCGACGCCACATGCTACACCGACGGCGCGTCGTGCACACTCTGGTCCCGCCGACCGCACCATGCAGGCCACGCCGCTGTCGTCACCTGCACCTGGTGCCAGCGCGTCAGGATCTTCTGCGGCTAGTTCCCCAGCTGCCAGCTCGCCTGGGTCTGCTGCAGATGCCACTGACTCGGCAGATTTCGGAGCTGATCCCGAGGCAGATTCTGATTTGTCTCCTGGATCATCTCCTCCACACAATCCTGTGGCTCCACAACATGCAGGGGTTCGCACTCGTCTACAAAAAGGTATACGTCAGCCCCGTAAATATACAGATGGTACTATTCGATATGGTAGCAGGTTTGGTCTTCTTTCTGCTACAGGTGAGCCGTCCACACTCAATGAAGCACTTGAGGATAAAAATTGGCGTCCTGCGATGGAGGAGGAGTATAATGCGCTTATTGAGAACAAGACTTGGCATCTTGTTCCTCCTAGTTCAAGCACAAATTTGATTGACTGCAAATGGGTATATCGCATAAAAAGAAGAGCAGATGGTACTATTGACAGATATAAGGCCAGGTTAGTGGCAAAGGGATTTAAACAAAGGTATGGTATTGACTATGAAGATACATTCAGTCCTGTTGTCAAAATAGCTACTATCAGAACTGTTTTATCTCTTTCTGTTTCTCGTGGATGGAGTTTAAGGCAGCTAGATGTCAAGAACGCGTTTCTTCATGGTGTTCTTGAAGAGGAGGTGTATATGAAACAACCCCCAGGTTTTGAGAATCCTCACGCTCCGCACTATATTTGCAAACTTGACAAGGCTCTTTATGGGCTAAAACAAGCACCTCAAGCTTGGTACTCCAGGTTAAGTTCAAAACTATGTGCACTCGGTTTTGTTCCATCCAAGGCAGACACTTCACTTTTTCTTTATCATCAGTCATACATTACTGTGTTCGTTTTGATTTACGTTGATGATATCATAGTTACCAGCTCCTCCGATGATGCTATCTCTGCATTGCTTCGGGATTTGACTGATGAGTTTGCTATAAAAGACTTGGGGGATCTACATTTCTTTCTAGGCATTGAGGTAACCAAGATACATAATGGTCTGCTTTTGACACAAGAAAAATATGCTGCTAATTTGCTTGATAAGGTTGGTATGTGTGGCTGCAAACCAGCACCTACTCCCTTGTCCTCTACAGAACATTTGTCTCTTACTGATGGTACACCCCTTGGCCCTGATGATAGCACACAATATAGAAGCATTGTTGGAGCATTGCAATATTTGACTCTCACCCGTCCAGATTTATGCTACTCGGTTAATCGAGTCTGTCAGTATTTACATGCTCCTACTACCACGCATTGGGCTGCAGTAAAACGCATTCTTCGATATGTTCAAGATACTCTGAATATTGGTACCACGTTTGTTAAGTCGTCATCTACACTTTTGAGTGCTTTTTCTGATGCTGATTGGACAGGATGTCCAGATGATCGACGTTCTACAGGAGGGTTTGCAATATTTGTTGGTCCCAATTTAGTTTCATGGAGTGCTAGAAAACAGGCCACTGTTTCTCGCTCTAGCACTGAGGCAGAATATAAAGCTCTTGCAAATGCTACAACAGAGTTAATATGGGTAGAAGCTCTTCTCAATGAACTTGGTGTTAAGTTATCAGCTAACCCTTGCCTATGGTGTGATAATCTTGGTGCCACCTATCTTTCTGCAAATCCAGTTTTTCATACTAGTACTAAGTATATAGAGATTGATTTTCATTTTGTTCGAGAAAGAGTGGCAAATAATCAGTTAGATATCAAGTTTATCTCCAGCAAAGATCAAGTTGAAGATGGTTTTACCAAGACTCTTCCAGTCAAGAATCTGAATGAATTCAAGCGTAATCTCAACCTTAGAAAGGTTTAGATTAAGGGGGGCTATTAGATGATGTAATACCTCAATGTAATATGTCTCGTATAGGGTACGGAGTAGTACTCCGACCCGTATACGTACAACTTTGTATTCACCACATTGGGGGTTTTTCCCACTATATAACACGTAACCGAGGCCTCTAACGAGGTTATCGTTCCCGCTAGGGTTTCAATAATGTTTCCACATTTCTACCCCCTTGTCGTGAGTCGTGACTCCCTTATAACTTGTAGCCTAGTTTATTATTCCCGAAAATATAATGTTAGAATTGTGGTGGGGCAAGGGTTATTAAACCTTAAGTTAATTCTCCGAGAGCATCTCTACTGGCACCCATCAAATTTTGTCCGGCACCTCCCAAACTGTGTCCGCTTTGGGGGTGCGGACACTTGTGCAGCCAATCGTGGGGTGTCGTCCAGAACGGCACCCGCCTCGTAGTTGTTCGCCATTGTGTGGAGCGGAGGCGAGGTGGGAGAAGGTGGGATGCAGGCAGGGAGGCGAGGTGAGATGCGATGCAAGTGTGGAGGCGGCGAGGTGAGGATTTTTTCGGCGAGGTGGGTAGTGCGCCTGCCTCTGCGCCGACATAAATGCATTACGCGGGAAATCCGCGACGCCGGCGTGTGGACTGGCGCAACCCAGCTGTCAGAGTGTCTCCGTCTCGTAGCCTCGCCTCCCCTCCCGTCGCGTCGTTTGGGAAACCGCCCGTTGAGTGCACGCTATTAATCGGCGAAACAGCCTCCTGCACAACCTAATAAACCACGGCGCCGTTGCGTGACTATGACATGTGGGCTCCACCTGTCGTAGGCCGTGTCCGTCCACTGTCCAGCACCCCAAGTAGGCCCCGAATTTGGAGGCCCTCAGTCCGGGCCGGACACTTGAAGGATTCCGGTGTGGTCATTTTCCGTGTCCAACCCAATGGTAATTGTATGTATTTTGGGGTGCCGGTGGAGACGGTCTGAACTGTCGAACATCTGCACCATACGCTGGGAGGAGGGAGCTATAGCTAGGCTGGCGCGTGCAGCTGCTGCTTTTGGCAAGGTTTCCGTTGTCGTCGCCAGGGCCCGTGCTTCCGTTTCAGTGCTACAAATACCAGGTCGATAATGGCGCTTGCATGCCGTTTGGTGCTCTGGCGGCGTAAATGAGACGCTGCCAAGGCTCATCGTGACGAAAGCCAGTAGGCTCCTGTCGGACTCCTGGCTTTCGTTTCTAGGTTTCCTTGTCTCAGAGATTTGTCGGCTTGTTTTCTGTAGTCTTTGCGGCCCGCAGATCACGCAATCCTGCATGGGGAAAAGAGGTAAAACGTCCAGGATAACGTTAGCCGTAGCGTGGAGACGATCATTTTGGTGGTTGAATATTGGTCCAAGCTTGCAGTGGGCAGGGGGCCGAGTAATTTTTTAAAATCACGAGCAATGTTTCAATATTCTGCATGATGTCCAAACAACACTCGTCCGAAATCAAAGTTTTCTGTTATACTCGTAGTACGATAAATTTTACTATTGAAAAACTAAGTCCGGAGGCATTTTTTATGAAGAAATCACGAATTTCTGCGTATCAATTGGATGACCTATCGCACACTGCTAGTGAAATAATCCCTCTCATATGAGCAAATGTAGCAAAAAAAATTTGACCCTAAGAGCATGCATGGCTTCATTTAGAGTCATCGATCATTCTCCTCATTTTTTACAACCGTATAGAGGTGAGCTATTTCATTAGAGATCACTATTCTTATTTATTTTTCATGTCTATCTCATCCATATGGTCAACCTTTATTATACTTGTTCTAAAATATATCACTCTATCTATCTATGTTCATATTTATTATGATCTACATAAAAAAAGATTACCTCACCACTAAATCTGATAAGAAGCAAACACATCCAATTAAATTTCCCTCCATTGCCCGGAGGGAACTTTCGTCTTTTTCCCCTATCGCCGCAATGACTTCGCCGTCCGATCCTCGCCTCCGATGCCCCGTGTCGACCGGAGCGGCTCCGCAAGCCTCCACTCATCTATGTCTCTTCTTGTTGCACAATTCCCACTACCGAGGGCGCACTCAAACTTCAGAAGCTTTGCATACCACATTTCTCTTTCTCTCATACACCCAGGCTGCTCCGCCGGCCTCCGCAACCTCTTTGCCTCGTTGCTAACCACCCGGTGCTCTGCACGCATCTCCTCCTTCATCGCACCATGCCCAACGAAGTCGCTGGTCGCGAGCAGGAGCGGGGGCCTCGCGAACCGAGCTTGGTTGGGCGACACCTCTTGAAGTTGTCGCCATTGTCCTTAGCGCATCACTGGTCCGCGCATCTAGTACCATCTACGCTACTCCCGATGATCCCTGTGAGTTTCTCTAGTGGTCGTTGTCGTTGATAGCCGGCGTTGACGAGGTTATACTCTGCGGGTACCCCAGCGTAAGGGTACCTGGTGCACGTGATGATCAAAGAAGACCAAGGTTTAATCGAAGCCCACGAAGAAAGGCCCAAGATGAAGAGTATTTTTCAAGTTAGATCAAGTTATAGTCGGTTAAAACTTTCCATACATGTAATCTTGGTCGGTTATGTTTCCCGAGACCCAACCTCCTATATAAAGGCTGGCGGGTGATCGATCAAGGGGGAGCAATCCATAGCCACCAAAACCTCGACGAGATCAGCAGCTCGCCGAACCCTTGTAACCCTCATATTCATACCATAAATACAGACAAGCAGGAAGTAGGGGTTTTACCTCACTCGAGGGCTCTGAACCTGGGTAAATCCAGCTTGTAAGCCGTCGATTCCACCGATACTACGCGTTCTTTACCACACAATCAACCCTAGGTATAGCAACCATGGGAATTGCCGAGGGCACACCTCGACAATTGGCGCCGTCTGTGGGAACAGGTAGTATTGGGCTCACGGTTTCGCCGGTTTCATCATCAAGCGGCCACCCGCCGATCGCATCTGCACAAGGTAACTCGCCTACTACATCATCAAACAGCAAATCACCGACCACCGCTGCAAACGGCAACTCGCCGACAAGATCGACCAGCATCAATTCAAAAAGCGATCACTCGCCAAAATCTCCAAAGAGGCTCACGCCGCACTCGATGGAGGCTCAACAAGCCTTTGCCGGAATCGAATCAGGTTTGGATATTACATTGGAGAATTTAACTTTTTTGTCGATAAAGATGGTGTGCAGGACCTGTTAGATCCACTCGACATGGAGACACTCGACACGGACACACTCGACAGCGCTTCGACTGCAACACCATCCATCTTGGCGGCAACATCATCACAGATCGTCCCGATCCAATCGCCAAGTGACTCTGCAACATCCATGAACTCGCAAGAGTTCCGTGACGAGGTGGCAAAAAGATTTGGAAGAAGCGAGGTCGAATCTACGTACCGCCCAAACAACTCAACCGAGTCACTCGACAACATCGTCGACTGCAACAACGTCGCGGGGAACGAGGAGAACATAGATGGCAACATATACCTCGCCGATCTCAACGGCCCAGAAATCCGTGCCAGCCACGAGATATTCACCTGCGACGCAGACAACCTGGACAAAACACTCGAAGATCTACTCGATTGCGGCAGAAACCCCAGCAAGCAAAGCAACTCCAACATGAGCCTGGATGACGACGCCGATTCCATAATGCGCGTTAGCAGCACATGGATAGAAGATCGGGTGGTACCTTATCAGGTCTACACCGCGAGTACAACAGAAACGTCAGCAGCTGCAGTATGCCGTCGACCCACAGAATACCCTTGCACAGTCACCATGCCTGACGGAACAACCACGCTGACCATCACCGCAGAGATGGCGGAAAAAGTGAGCAAAGTAATCGAAAACTGCACAATGCTACCAGCAAACGCAACTCTGGAAGAGGCATTGACCTTACAATACTTCCAGTGGCAAGAATCGATACGGTTGAAGAACTACCGAGCAGTACTCGAAGAACGCAAAAAGCAAGCCAGCATATCGAGTGCTCGGCGAAGAGCATTGTCTATGAGTTCAACAGGCAGAAACGACCCCGCAAATAGGTCACGATTCATAAACCTCGGGACGCAGATCGTGCAGCGGTCACTCGAAACCTAAACCCAGCCTTTATGGCAGTCGACGCGGAAGGAGTCCCCATACCTACTGAGCCAGCCGGGGCGCTGATGACGCTAGGCACCTATCTCAGAACAATCGAACCTCCTGCGGGAGACCCAAAGAGGGATCAGCACCTCCAACTGTACAAACAACTGGCGATAGCAGCAAAAGCCATACAGCAACCACAAGCAACTCCAAGGAGAGATACAGATCGGGACCATCGCAGTCGAAATCCTCGGGGAAGGAGCAGTCGAAAAAGTTCACGCCATCACCGCTCTAGCAGGAGCCACTCGAGGAGGTCATACAGCAACAGCTCAGACTCGAAAGCAGAAATCGGACCCTGTGGAGCGCTATGCTTCACTCGACGAATCCGGGAGGCTCGTATGCCCAAGAAGTTCTCGCTAGCTACCACGCCAAAATTCAACTGCAAACAAGAGCCATCAGGCTGGCTAGAAAACTACAGGCTGGCAGTCGGATGTCAGCGCGGCACCACAACTACAGCTATGCAGTACATACAACTCATGATGGAAGGAACAGCTCGTGATTGGCTCAAGTCGCTACCCGAATCATACTACAACTCATGGGAGCACTTCAAAGGCGATTTCATCAAATACTTCGAGCCTCTATGTGAGCGCCCCAAAACTTTCGAAGAGCTCCGAACCTGCAAGCAAAAGTCAGATGAATCTCTGAGATCGTAC
Source organism: Poa pratensis (assembly GCA_947311845.1). Classification (NCBI taxonomy): domain Eukaryota; kingdom Viridiplantae; phylum Streptophyta; class Magnoliopsida; order Poales; family Poaceae; genus Poa; species Poa pratensis. The sequence continues at coordinate 7,919,473 of CAMZMU010000072.1, forward strand.
ATACGGCGGTGGACCACCATCCGCAACTCAGTAGGCAACGTATCAGAAGATAGGGCAATCGATGCCTTCAAAAACGGACTCTGGAGAGAAGACTTCAAAGAGACTCTTGGTCGAGAAAACCCAAGGTCAATGGCGGCACTCATGGTACTCGCAACAAAATGGGCGGATGGAGAAGATTCTATACGAGGCACTCGACCCGCATCCTCACATGAAAACCCTGAGAGTGGCAGTCGAGACCGCAGAGATAGCTACAGAGATGATCGGAGGCGCAAGCGGAAGCATCGTTATCACGATGATGATCATCCGAACTTCATCGCAGCAGGCTTTGTCCAGCCAAGGGACAACCGCGACCAAACTGATAAACGACTTGACGATCATCGTGACAATCGAGATCATCGTACAGATGACCGCCGAGATAATCGAAACCATCACACAGACGATCGACGCGACAGTCGAGACCGCTATGGAAATAGCAGACGCGACGACCGCGATAGCTACAGGAGGCCAGAATGGCGTAGGCGAGCAGACAAAGAGACTGAGCGCTCAGTCGAAGAAAGGATGGACGATGATTGCAGATTCCATCTTTACAAAGGGGACGATGGTAAGCTTCGCTCTAACCACTCGCTGAGAAATTGCAGGGAATTCGATCAACTCGCGATTGAACATATACTACGACTACAAAGAGATGGACGTGCACCTCCTCAACTGACGCAGATTCCATCGCTACACCACAAACACAGCCTGTTCAGGCATATCCATACCGCAACAAGTACAACAACCACAGGTATATTCCGTACCGCCACAAAACCAGTCTACTCAAATGTGTCCTGCACCAACACAAGCGCAACCGACGCCAGTGTACATGGTGCCAGCACAACCCGTTACGGGAACACAAATGGCAGCAGCCGTGCACCAGATGCAGCAAGGAGATGAGCAAAAATATCCCGTAACCCGCGGGCAAATGAACATGATACAGCGAGGACGTCCCTCCAATAGAGAGCAAAAGTTACACTCTCGACACGTCAATATGGCGGTCATGGCACCCCCAGCCATCATAGATTTTTTGAAAGGATCAGAAACTCTGATTGTCTTCAATCGAGATGACCATCCACCCGCAGTATATCGACCAGGGCACGCAGCCTTGGTACTCGACGCTCAAATCGGCCATGACCAAGGTCTTCATGGACGGAGGTAGCAGCCTTAACATAATCTTTGCAGACACGCTGCGCAGAATGAACAAATCGGTCGAAAACCTGCCAAAGTCCACAAGTACCTTCACGGTATCGTCCCAGGCAAAGCAGTACTCCCACAGGGCACCATACAACTCGATGTTACGTTTGGAGATCCTACTCACTTCAGAACTGAGTCGATTGAGTTCGAAGTGGTCGATTGGAAGTCACAATACCATGCAATACTTGGGCGCCCCACTTTCGCTCGATTCATGGCCGTCCCACACTACGCCTACCTCAAGCTCAAAATGCCAGGACCAAAAGGAGTCATCACGATCAACGTGAACTTTCAAATGTCAGATTCATGTGACCACGACTTCAGCAAAATCTCAGAGATGTACGGGATGGAGCAATCACTCGCCGAGCTTGAGGTCTCCAACAACCGTACACCTCTGCCAGAAAGCAAGAAGATGGCAATCGACAGAGAGCTCAAGGCCATCAACGACACGATGAAGCACAAGGGGCACCCGACTGAATCTTCAAAGACGATCAACATGTCGTCAAGTCACACTAGTACATAGAAGGGCGCATATGCGTCAGTTCTATGCATAGATATGTAATAGCGCATAATGTTGGAAGAACCAGCAGGTTTCAGACGCACTCTTTTCTCTTACCAGGGTACCTAAGGGGACTGAAAGGTTTTTAATGAGGCGGCTTGCTGGTCAAACACATATTTCGAATAAAGATACATGTTCCTCCATATTTCTCATATATGCCTTTTATTGTTTACCCCGCTCAAACACTAGGGGGCTCGAGCATAAAACCCAAACCCCACTCGATATACTCGGGGGCTGGGTCAAGCAGAAAAACTCAAAAACCCCACTCGATAGACTCGGGGCTGTCACAAATATACGCATATAAATATTTCGCCACAAATACAAGAGTACATATTTACATTCGGGAATGCCCCGATTACACAAAAAGTTTACAAGCTAAGAATCTGGCTCATCCTTTATATCCAGTACAGGACCAAAAAGCTGCTCCTTGCAGCGATCGATGAATTCCTCAGAAGCAGAGCGTGTCTCGATCAAATGTGATTGGGATACAAGTGTGCCAATTGCAGGAGGTCGAATCGCAAAATTTGGCTTACGGCTGCGGATGTAAGCCATAGTGGCATTGGACCCAAGAATAGCAAGTTGCATCAAAGACTCTTTGACTGAGTCCGTCACTCGAAAGATATCAATCAAAGGAAACACCCTTGAGGCTGAGGCCCTGATGGGAAGAGCGCGCAATTTAGGCGAGTGAAGATACGCCTGCACATCTCGAGCACTTGGGCGTTTCGCCATACTCGATCCTTCAAAGTAACAAGCGTGCGAGCGTGCACCTTGTCCAAATAAAAATGTTGCTGCCAGTAGTTGGTACCTCAACAGCATTATCAAGGAGTCGATTGACCCTCCTATTTTCCTGCTGGGAATCAGGCACAAAACCTGCATAAGGCCAAAGTTACTGGTCCAAGGCATAACACAAAATATACAATCTTTTTAGCAAAAGTGGTATCATAAACTCACTCTCGAGTTGCCTGTTTATGTTATCCATCTCGCCAAGAATATAATCCTCGCGCTGGGTAGCAAAACTCGGCTTGGAACACAGCAGCTCCAGCTCAGCTCGAGTACTCTTGAGTTCTTGCTCTAGTTCACTCACTCGATTCTTCGCAAGAGCGAGTGCCCTCGTGTCATTCCTTGCTTGGCCAGATGTTCGAGTCCTAACACGAGATGGAGAAGGTCCACCAGACTGCATTCTTGTGGCTGGTTCATAAAACGCAACATTCAGACACCAGACACACGAAGTTGCAAAATTCAGGCGATTCAGCAAATTTCATTCAAGCAAAAGCACCCAAAGTATATACTAGCATAAACATAAGTAGCAAAAGCATACATGCCAAGTTCGAGGAATCAAATTACAGAGTAAAGAGTTCCTAGGCCTGCGAGATGGATTCTGCCCTACTTTTACGCGACTGAGCCCTAACAGCTTCAGCCCGGCATTCCATAGTCTGGACGCAGATTTCGCTCAGTACGTAGCTGGCTCGGTTACACCCCTGAATGATAGCGGCCTTCCATCAGGCTTTTTCGGGTAGTCCGATAAAGCACTGTCGAAATCGGCCTCTACACCATTGCCTAACAAAAGCCTGAGGGTGTACTCCGAGCCGCGTACCGTGAGTTCGCGGGCAAAATCCGCCACAATCGACGATCTTTCGCCAAAAGCTGCAACAAGTCCTTCAGCAGTCGAAGGAGCGCGGCTGTAGGACACATCCCCGCGTGCAAATTGCTAAGGGTACTGGTCACGGTAGCCAGATCGCCTTTGGTCTTGGATAGCACATACTCGAGTTCCATGATTGCATCATCGAGTGTCACTCGATGGCTTAGTGGAAGTCGAGGCGCCTTCGGAACCTTCAAAATTCAGAAAGCAGAAGCCATGAGCAAAAGCTACTAAAATGACCAAAGAGCTACTACTCACAAAGACGGTTCATTCACCTTTGGCAGCACGGGCCATACTCGACAGACGTGCAGCAAGCTCCCTATCGCGGCGAGTGGTTGCGTCCTGAGCATCAGCAAGTGCTTTCTTCGATTCAGACTGCTGGGTAGAGAGCTTGGTCTGCAAGTCCTGCACTTGTTTCTCCAGGCCCTCCACTTGCTCCTCAGCCGATTTCTTGTTTTCTGCGGAGTTCACAAACATTCCCGATTAATGTCATAACTTCAAAAGAAGGAAAAGTTTTAGCAAAAACGCTTACGCGCAAGCTCAGTCGAGTTGACTGCAGGGAGTCCCTCTCTTGCTCCACCCGAACAAAGGCCTGAACCAAGGGGCCATGGCGGCATACATAGGCTGAAACAGAATACGCATGTATCATCGAGTGCAGAAGAAACAAAATTTTCAAGCATAAGTAGGGACAGAAGCACTCACGTGATCAGTCCAAGAGGCAGGCTTGGAGGAGGAAGCCACGGCATCCGCAGTTGGGGCAGCTTTCTCCTTGTTCAAATCAGCAGCCATCACCCCAGTTGCGTCCTTGGCCGCTTCAGGAGTAGTGCCTTGTGCTGCTTCTGGAAGGATGGATGGCTGCGCCACAATCGACGTATCCGCGACTGGAGGTGGAGATGGCGATTTGCCACTGGTATCATAAAGCAAAAACACGGCCAATCAAAAAACAAAAACCATAAAGGCGCGGCCACAAATAAAGGAATAGATCATAAAGCGAACCTTGGCTCATCTTCTTCATCTGAATCAGGTTCGTCACCAAGGGAGAAAACACCCAGTCGAGAGGTGTTACTCGAATAGCAGGAGGACGAGAAGCCAGAGGGGAGACAGTCAAGGATGGCTTTTAGCAGGAGAAGGATACCCGAATTACCGGTATCCCTCTGCTCATCCTCTGTACTCGAAGACTCCGGAAGAACCAAACGCTGGCGCTTAGGCTTGCGAGGATTCGTTTGAAGCATCCGCCACAACCTGTTCCACCTCTTCCCCTGTTTTTCTTCGGGATTATCCTGAGGGGTCGAGTGGGCAGAAGCAGGGTCAGCAATGGGCAGCTTGGTTCCTCCTGTATCGCCGTCTCCAAAGTAGGCCCGGCTTCGGGTAGAGGAGGGAGAGAGGTGGCAGTCGAGTGACCCTATGCAACAAGCACAATTCATAATCATAAGAACGAAAGCAAAAAGGATGCAAAGGCAGATGGTGAAGCATAAAAACGGCAAAAAAATCACTCACTGCGGGTAAGGCCTTCTCTGGCCCGTAGGGGACGTGCGGGAAGTTGAAGTCGATTTTTTCAGAAGCTTTGATGCTCGTGATCTTCTTCACCTGAGCACTGAGCTCCTTCTGTGTCAACTCGGTGGTACTCATCCTGATGCTGTCGAGTGGACCCTCATACTGCCACATCGGGTGGGCACGAAGGCGCATGGGCCACACTCGCATCTTCAAATAAGTGCTGATCAACTGAATACCAGAAACAGTCTTCAGCAACTTGCCAATCTCATTCAGCAAAGGGGTGGCTTCTTTGGCTTCAGCAGGAGAGATAGGGTGATCCCAGGCCACCGTCTTCTTCGGAGAATTCTCAATCGAAAAAGCCGGGAGCACCACCTGGTCGACTGGCACATAGAACCATTTGGTCCGCCAGCCTTGGGCAGAATCGACTGTCTTCAAGCTAAAGTAATGCGAATCGCTTCGCACTTGGACTTGAAATCCACCCACCGGGCAAGGGCGTTTACCCCGGCAATTGTGGCGCACCTTGAAGATATGCTTCCACAAACCCAGCTGGGGGACACCCCCAAGAAACACTCGCATAGCACCATGAAGCAGGCGATATGCATAATGCTGTTGGGAGTAAGATCATGAATCTGCAGCCATAGGCGTACAGTAGCCCTCGCACAAAATCATGCAAAGGGAAAGAGAACCGCGGGGGAGGAATTCAGCGAAGCAGACGCGCTCGCCGTCGCGAGGGTCAGGGCGTACCTCCAGACCTGGAGCACGCACGGCCAGCTGGTCAGCTGGCGGCAGCCAACCCTTCTGACGGTACTCAGAAAGGGTGTCCTCGGTTACAGGATCTCATCCAGTCACCGGGATCTTCAAAAGCGCATCGGCAGGCTCACTCGCCATGGCCGCATCCTTCCCTTGTCCGCCGGATCGGTGGCGGGGACAGTTGCAGCGGCACGCTTGATCTTCTTTGGCGCCATCGCACAAGGAGCAAAAAGCAAGGAGCTTGGGAGGCAGAGCAATGGTGTGCGGTGCGCAAGGAAGAAGAGGAACAGAGGAAACGAATGGCAAGTAAATCAAAATCTTGCGCAAAAACTGCTACTTACCGCACAACGCAAAACTTCATCATAACCGTCCGTACAAACGTGCATAGCATCTGGCCGTACACGTGGCGAGCGCAGAGAGCAACCGTCGCATCCCACGTCGCCCACTACGCACAAAACCCTAGGAGGTTATGATGGCGCGGCGAAAAATACGCCACGTCCGGTCAAATCAAAGCTGAAACGGCGTCTTCTGCGGTCAAAACTCTGAACATTGGGCCCACACAGACATGTCTTGTCAAAGCAGCGAGCGCACGCCTAAGATGTCACGAATGACGTCAGCATACACATTCGATTGGAGGATTCAAGACTACAATCGACAAAGGATTCGACTGGCAAAAGTACTCCCATGGGAGCGTATCAAAAATTTCTCGTGATTAATCGAAAAGAAACAAAGTTATTGAGATTATCCCTACTTCAAACGAAATAAAGCATAATCTCGAGGGCTCGCGCTCCCATAGACTTCAAAAGCAAAAAAAATTCGATTGCCCAAATCAGTGTAGAAGGATGATTTGAGATTGTCCTCTATTGCAAGACAATAAACCACAATCTCGGGGGCTACTCCCAACAGCGCTCCCATAGATTTCAAAACAAGGTAAGAAATTCACTCGACTACAGATTCGACTAAAATGCATTAAGTACTTCACAAATCAAAGAATCATACTTCATAAATTCCCGGAATATGCCAATCGCAGATGTTTCGGATGCTGCATATGCAAATGCAAAGGTAAGACCCGCCGAGCAATCGAGATGGGCCGAGGGATGCTCCAACAGTGTTTTCCCTTGAAATTTTCCATGTCAACAGACATGATGAAAATCCTGACGGACGCGTTAGGTATCAAAAGTTAAACTGCAGAACGAATCAGTAAGACCTACAATGGCCTGAGTTGAGTCTGTCCAGTATGTTCCAGCTTCGAGTCCGGGGACTCGAACCTTATTGAAGGCTAGTATGGTTTCGCCCGAATGTGCGGTTAACTGAGCTCGATTTTCGAGTGAATCAGGCCTGCTATGTCATTATCCCTAGGCAAAAGTTTCAAAAGTGTTCCAGCTTCGAGTCTGGGGACTGGAATCTGATTGAAGGCTAGTATGGTTTCACCCAAATGTGCGGTTAACTGAGCTCGATTTTCGAGTGAATCAGGCCTGCTATGTCATTATCCCTAGGCAAAAGTTTCAAAAGTGTTCCAGCTTCGAGTCCGGGGACTCGAACCTGATTGAAGGCTAGTATGGTTTCGCCCGAATGTGCGGTTAACCGAGCTCGATTTTCGAGTGAATCAGGCCTGCTATGTCATTATCCCTAGGCAAAAGTTTCAAAAGTGTTCCAGGTTCGAGTCCGGGGACTCGAATCTGATTGAAGGCTAGTATGGTTTCGCCCGAATGTGCGGTTAACTGAGCTCGACTTTCGAGTGAATCAGGCCTACTATGTCAATATCCCTTGGTTCGCATACACATACAATCGAAACAAATTAAGAATAGAAAGACTACATCGGATCAGGAGTATAAAAGCAAGGACTACGACGTGCACGATGAAGTGAGCACATGCTCGATTCTTCGAGTCAAGCAAGTACTCGGGGGCTAATGACGAGGTTATACTCTGCGGGTACCCCAGCGTAAGGGTACCTGGTGCACGTGATGATCAAAGAAGCCCAAGGTTTAATCGAAGCCCACGAAGTAAAGTCCAAGACGAAGAGTATTTTCCAAGTTAGATCAATTTATAGTCGGTTAAAACTTTCCATACATGTAATCTTGGTCGGTTATGTTTCCCGAGACCCAACCTCCTATATAAAGGTTGGGCGGGTGATCGATCAAGGGGGAGCAATCCATAGCCACCAAAACCTCGACGAGATCAGCAGCTCGCCGAACCCTTGTAACCCTCATATTCATACCATAAATACAGACAAGCAGGAAGTAGGGGGTTTACCTCACTCGAGGGCACTGAACCTGGGTAAATCCAGCTTGTCAGCCGTCGATTCCACCGATACTACGCGTTTTCTACCACACAATCAACCCTAGGTATAGCAACCATGGGAATTGCCGAGGGCACACCTCGACAGGCGTGGAGGATGAAGCTTGGATGACGACGTGGAAGGTCCTAAAAAATTTAGGGGGTGTCCCTGGAAACCTTTTACGATAGCATTTTTAGGAGCCATGTTAGAATTATTTTGAAAAACCTTGGTAGCTGTTGTAGGCCAGGTTTTTTAGGGATTCTTGAGGGCATACCCTCCCCATGTTTCTAGAAAGTTGCCTTGATTTTGGTTAGGCTTACTCTAATTTGGTCTAAACTATTTTAAAGTCTAACCAAATTTCGAGACAACTTCTCCAAAAAGTTAGATAATAAAAGAACCACGTGGTATTTGGTCCACGGGTACAAACAGACAGATGTAAATGACGGTCACCGTTTGGTTGTTTGCGCAGAAGGTTAGCCCAATGATAAACTGATTGTGTCGATACAATCATGTTTTCTTATCGTAATGAAACCATTGACACAGTCAGTGGCCAAGACAGAGGGATCAGCAGGCTCTGCCCCCCTGACATGCAGAAAATTTCAATGTACCCCCTAATTTCTTTGCTAAAAAACACCTTAAATTTTTGCTTTTTTTTACTTAGGTCCTCCCTAATATTTGGCAAGATGGAAAACAATTCACCAGCCCCCATATAAGATTTCCTGCCTCCGCTCGTGGACATAGTACTACGTGTTTATCTTATCACTGACCACAAATCACACTTTATTTAGTTAAGCAATGCAACTTATTATAATGTTCTTTACACATGTGCAAGTTGGCCCTTCTGAAATGGACGCATGGTAAATTGCATTGAGGTTGTCTTCTTCGCTCATTTCTTGTATGAGATATGCCCCGTCTCTATTAACGGAGGCGGGCTTAATCTTTTCCAGGCTTAATAGTTGGGTTTACTAGCCATCGCTAGGCGTCTGGCAGTACATGATGGGATGTGTAAACCATGATGCTACCAACTACACACAAGATAGTACCTTGTCGCGTATCCAACAGATATTGTTGAACATACTTTTCCAATGACGCTCACTCCTAACAAGTGAGTTTGTGACCGCCCTTCATAATCATGTCCTTGTCAGTCAAGCAAGATCTAACCCACAAAAATCTCAATAAAAATAACCTAAGTTTAGGATGATAGAACTTGCAACTAAAGATGTGAACCACACCCACTCTATTATTATAGCAAAAGTTTTAACAACGACCATGAAAAATTGGTTAAAAAGTGAGGGGGAGTGAGTGTCAAGCAACAAGTATGGAGAGCAAAATGTGTGATTGGGGAAAATTTGATGAAGTTGTACTTTATAGGTGAAAGTATTTATATCAATTTGCAAAGGATTAATAGAAAAGAATACATGGAGGTAATAATTTGTCACTTGTGGGGGAGAGAAGGAGGGAGGGACAGAGAAGGAGAGAGAACATTGATAAAATGTTAAACATGGTTCATGGCGAACTATTAAACATGGTTCATGGCAAATTATTAGGGCACAATTAGCCCATCGATCAAGCGATTGTGCCGATATAATCATGTTGTCTTATTATGTACTCCCTTTGTTGCTAAATATAATATGTAATAACTTTTTTCTGGATTCACATGTATCCACGTGTATATAGACATATTTTTGTGTTTCTTAATTTATTTCGGTCCGTATCTAGTCAATGTGACACACCTTTTTATTATAGATAAAGAGTACATATTAATATCGCGAAGATACCAATTACACTAAAACATTTTATATTTAAAAAGGTAGGAAGTAGTACTGAATACCTGCTTATCTGACCACTGACCATAGATCTCACTTTATTTGGTTAAGTAATGCAACATATTATAATCATATTTACACCTGCACAAGAGTTGATTTTCCTGGCACTTCTCTGTCGGGACGTGAATCTCGAGTCGAGTGGTTTGGCAGAGAGAGATTGATCGATCTGCATCCTGGCCCGGCGGAGTGGAGAAAAAGTACAGTTTGCATGTGCAGCCTGCGTTGACGTATTGATTGGTTATTGCTTTCATTCATTTCTTGGTCCCTGACCAACTTTCCCTCCGAGCTCGCCGAAGAAGAAGGAAGAACAGAACAGAACAGAACAAGGGCGGTTTTGATAGATCTTACTAGTGGAATTCGGCGAGGCGGCAAGCCGTGGCCTTAATGAGAACAATGCTAACAACACTGGTATTTTGGGTAAAAGTTAAAAGATGTTGAAAGCAAATCTATATAAAGCATGACATAGTGAGTAATACTCGGTTACAAACTTTTGGTTACAGAGCACTAAATAGAGAAGTATTTGTCGATCATGGAGACAATGTTTCTTGATTATAAACCTGAGGGGCAACATGTATAACTATAAGCTTGAAGCGCAACGCATATAACTAATAATTTGTTTTCTCAACGTGCAAACATTAGAGGAATTCTCCATGTCGTATCTAACACAACTATTTGGTCCTAACTGAAGCACACGCTTCTGATCCAAAGCTGTAATAACATAGAAATAATATCCAGCTTTTCACAGGCAGCCACATCCAGCTAGTATTATATCTGTAAGAACTACTACAGAAAACACGATAATATCAATTCATACTATTACTAACTATACTTTAGTCACGTTCCTGTGTGTGCTTCTGAGTATAGACATATTCGAAGAGACACTATGTTATAAATATTAGTGATATTAAAATAACATTTTATCTGAATGCAAGAATAAAGTTTTTGCATACTACTTATTATTTTATGTCTAATCAGTGATGCAACACAGAGTTCTATGTAGTTACTTTACCTTATTTTCTTCTAAGCGTGCATACTAACACTTACGGAAACATTATAATTTTTTTTAAAAGAAACAAATGTTTGAGTAAATACTACATCGTAATATGATGCTCGCACAATATTTTCATTGTGGCCTCAATATTTGGATTTCTTGAAAATAAGTCATCGCAATGATCCAGTGTGAAGAACAGAACTAATAGCAAACCTGCAAAATAATAGATATCATCAGTAGTAGGATCAGTAATGTAGATTCTATTATTCTTGTACACTGTAGATAGCATATGATTAATCCTACCTTTGGAGTGCCCCATAAAGGACCAATTCTATCAATTCAGCATGTAGATGGCTATTTCATTATATGGAATCGCTGGAATAAAGGAGCCCATAGAGAACTACTATAAATACAAATAAGAGAAAGCTCGTAAACTGAAATTCCCTGGCTATTATGCCAAACTGCATACATGAATATGAGGATGCAATAATGGATTTAGTACCAACAAAATTTTATACATATGTATCCAGCATTGAGGTGCAAACATGGTTGATCTTACTTGTGCATTATTGGTTTCCGTTCAGTGCCAAGAGATGTTGTCGTTGCCGTCATCCTAGCATGAACATGCACAACAACAAATCAAGATAAAGATCAAGAACTCACAGGACCTTACATCGTGGTAGTTTTTTGCGCATACATATCTTAGCATGGACATGTACAACAACACATCAAGATAAAGATCAAGAACACCTAGGACCTAACCACACAATGTGCCATAATGTCACATTTTTTGTGTACTCTTGGCAAGCACAGGAAGAGTTAGGGCATTATGTGAAATGTTATGTAGGAGAGGAAAACTATATGATACTAAACAAATAGGTGCAATAAGGTGTATCATGTTTGAATAAATCCGTTATCACAAGACTTGAATCAAGTATACAGCTACGTATTGCAAAACTGAAGATAATAGTGCCATCTCCAACATTCAGTAGGTGTGTATGAGAAGCAAATTATAACAAACTGTATATTAAAAGGTCCACAAATATAGGATGTGCATACAATCTATATGCTTCTCTTTGTAGGTATGAAATTAAATGATTCTGTGTTTATAAAGAAGGCATGAAAGTGTGAATACAAAATTTATCTTCCGAACCTTCAGGTTTGTAAACAACCAAGAATCAGGTATATATGCATGACTCTCCTATTTGTCCGTCCAATACAAATCTACCTCATCAGAAAGAAAATAAATTAAAACTGCCGTGAATCAAATTTCCATATATCTCCCTATAGGGGGGCTCCCAATAAGATTTGTCTTTTTTTTTTTTGCATCTTTAGGTGATAGCCAACTTTATCTCCTATATGATGCTGACCTATAATTTGTAAATATCTTGTAACTAACAATATATTCAGAACCGATACATTCTAGTTTGGACACTACATGATAAATGGCACGAACAATAAGCTAAGGCAGGAACAACGCACAATAATGACCTCTAAAGCATGAAGCCGTGTAATTAATGCAGTACCATACGTCAGCAAAAACTTTACATATGGAAAATTCCAATTTATCTCTGCCTGCATATATCCTTGTTTCACTCAGAAATCCAGCTCCCTATCTGATTCCTATTTGCAAAGTTCTGAAACAGATATAAGAAGCTGATTATCAAAACATGAGGGACAGTTTGGGATTGCCGAAAAGTAAAGGAAAACCCACTTGAAGAGGAAACAAAGGCTGACATATCACATTTGTAAAGAAGCTACTTTTTTATTGTTGCAGTTTAGATTGGGTGTAGCACATATGCATCAAGAGAATCCAACCGCTGATATTAAAAGCAAAGTGCAGCCTTGTGTAAAAAACCATGTCCAAGAAAATACAAAAATGGCAACCGGAAATATTATACGGAGGTCACAAAAAGTCAGGAAAAAATAAGGTAAAATTATGCTGTACCAAACAGCAGATGGAGCAATATTTGACATATCAACATATTTGTCTAGCTGTAGCTATACAGACTGAATGTGATGAATACACAACAACTAACATCCCAATGAACAATTGTCTAAGGATTCTTCTAGATCTGACCAAGTAGGTTGTGAAAGATTAAGTCTTGCTTCAAATCAGATGATTTTAGTGGACCTTTTTTTTTATCTTATGATGCACTGTATTACTGCACTTAAAAGCAGGAAGTTATACACGCTAACATCCTGAGCGATTATCTTGTCATAAAACACATAATTAATCAAAAAGGGTGCACGAATTATCAGAAGTATTAGCTATGCCCAATGCTCCCTTCGCAATACTTATTTTTCCTGGCATAACTCTTGCACAAGAAACAGTAATCTGTGAGGAACTGAAAATACCTTCAAATCGTTAAATGCAGTAATAAAAAATGGTGAATATCAAAGCCTGAAACATGGTGTATGAAAATAGAAACCCAATTAAAATAAATAGCAAATGTAACAGAATACTTATTCTAATTTATTTATTTATTGCGTATAAGCACAACCTATAGTACTATAAGCACTCAGCAAACAAGCATCGAAGGTGCCAAAATTTTAGCAAGAGAATGGAAACTTTTATACGTAGGAAGCAAAAGTTTTATCTTCGGAAATATAATTAACTAAAATAGTTGAAACAGGCAGGCCAATTCTCAAGATCCACCGGCTCGTGTAGAGGCTGATATTTGTTAAATGCACACTGTGTTACTAGTGCTAACCTGTCTAAAATGTGCAACTAATTGTAAGGTCAAAAGGTTAAGAGTAACCTAGCATAGTTCGACTCGGTAGATATCTTGCACTAATACCACAGAATATTGGTTCACATGGAAATCATCACATAATAAGATATAATCGGAAAACTTTCAAGGGAGTTGTAGGAATATAATTCGTAAGCCTCCCACAATATTCCCATTATACTCCAATAACCACAACACGAACAGTGGTGCATAAGAGATTGTAATATTGGATTTCCAAGTTGCACACGTTAGTTGTAAGGGCAGATGATGTGGCCGAAAATAAAATTCCGGAGCTCACCTCGCTCACGATGATGAACAACCGGCTAGCCAGTGAATAGCGCAGACATACCATCTTTCCTCATCTCTGGAAGCTATCCAGAAGTATGATTCCTGATCATATGAAGATAGTGCTCAGCTTCATGATCAGCAATACTGGAAAGCACTGCAGATCCATACTGAAAGACAACCACGCAGCGATAGCAAAATTTACTGTCTTCCACTCCAATTTCCTACAAAAAACGATGGGTAAAGAAGATTGTCTTATGTACATTACAACAGCAACTTGAACGAATGACAAAAAACGTTTTTTTATATGAAACTCTATGATACAAAATAAGAGGTCAAAAAATGTTTATTGGTTATATTTGTCTCCAGATTCTGAGTTGTGAAAAGTGTTAGCACGCGGTGCAACCTAAAAGATTTACGTACTGAATTCCAGAACCTGATGAGCATGTGCCACCAGAACAACTGGCACGGCTGCCATTGACACCGTTGCTTGCTATTACTCCCCGGTCAACATAATTTAGCATGTTGATGATGCAGAGCATCACAAGTAACCTGCAGCCATAAAAAGATCAACTTAATTTAAGCAGTGCATAGATGGACTCCTCCTTACAATGAGAAACATAACTTCACTTCAATTAAAAGACATTAACACCAAGTATTCCATACTAATTTAATCTGCGTAAATTATAGTTTCTCAAATCTGAACCAAAACCGCGTCACATAAAATTAGTGGCTACATTCAGATAACAGTAATGCTCAAGGGGGATAGTAAGCACACATGTTCTAAACTGCTACTGCAGTCTGCATCACCAATTCACCAGCTCCTCAAATTCCCCTGAAACCAACGCAATGGCAGCTCAATCGGAGCTCGGGAAAAGCTAGATTCTCTAAACCAAAGAGCTAAATGGCTATAAACTCCCGTCCGTCGACCAATGATTTGCTTTATTGGGCAATCATTTGTAATGAAGCAGTAACAAAGTGGCCAAATCTCCCGGCCTGCTCCCAAATCGAAGCACAAAAAGGGCTCAGATCGACGCAATGCCAGCTCAATCGGAGCTCGGTCGGAGAACCCAGATCCTCTAAACAAAACAGCTAAATCGCCCCCAATTTGAGATCAAACCCGTCCCGGAGCTCCGCAAAAAGCGCCCGTGCAACCAAACAGCTCAAACCTATTACACCAATAATGCTGCTGCTCAAGCTCAAACCGAACAGTAGGAGAGGAGTTGTACCTCTTGGGGGTGAACCACGAAGGCTTCTCCTCCGCGGTGACAGCCGTCTGCAGCTGGCCGCTCACCACGCCGCCGCCGAATCCATCCGCCGACGACATGGAAAGCTCGAGCCCACGCGCCGCTCGTCTGGCCACCGAGGTCTGTGGGGGCGCGGAGGCGACACTCATGGGATGGGCGCGGCGGAGGGTCGGAGATGCGCTAGGGCGTTCGCGGCGTCGAGGCGCGGAGGAGTAGGAGCGCCCCCAGGACGGGCATGGCCGCGGGTAGAACGCCCAAGCGGAGCTGTAGAATCGCGAGGAAGAGAGGGGCGGCCGGAGCGTCCACGACGACGACCGCCGGCAGAGCAGCGCCGCAACTTCCTGGTCGTGGTGGTGGGCGCGCGCCGCATAGGCAGCTCCGGTCCGCACGCGTGTGGTGAGGCCGTGCGACGGAGGGGCAGCAAGAGGTGGGAGAGAGGTGCGGGCGGCTGATGGCACCCTCGAGGCCGGCCATCTCCGACGGCTCGGGCGGCGCAGGAGAGGTCAGGGGAGCCGGGCAGCTAACCCTAGCTGGGCGGGGGGAAATGAAGAGGATTAGGTATCTAGGGTTAGGGGTTGGGATATATACGAAAGGACTGAATCGTAATTCTCGGCAAACTCAGGGGCCTTTTTGCAAAAATACCGGCGGACACTGTTCATCACTAATTCTCGGCAAACTCAGGGGCCATTTTGCAAAAAGACCGGGGTCACTGTTCATCGCTGTACCATCTACAGTACGATCGCTGAGAGCTCGCGATTCGCATCAACTGAGAAGTGCTAAAGAATAAAGATGGAAACAAATCATCGCTCCCTGCACGGCCAGCGCGCGCACGTCGCCGTCGCACGTCGACCGCGCCGTCGTCATGCTGGTCGGCGGCCAACGCAGCTGGCTTGATCCCTGCTAGCTAGCCTAGCCCACCAGCGACAAAACTAGCAGTCGCGTGCAGACCCCCGGATCGGGCTGCCTCGGTCGACCTCCCGGCCGTCGTCGCGTGCCGGTTTTCATCGGCGCGGCGTGGAATTCCGGTGGCGTCCGACGGCGGGTGATGTGTACCTGATGATGATGACGATGAAAGCTCTGCTTGGATCGCGTGGATCCGAGTACCCTCCACGTCGCACTTGGATTTCTGGACAGCTACTCCGATTGTGCACTGGTAAACTCCAGTAATCGATTGCGGGATGTGATGGATTACTTGTCTCGTTAGGCGCCATCAAGTGATCTTTACATGAGATTTCTCAGCGCACAAGAGTTGATAATCATATTTACACCTGCACAAGAGTTGATTTTCCTGGCACTTCTCTGTCGGGACGTGAATCTCGAGTCGAGTGGTTTGGCAGAGAGAGAGATTGATCGATCTGCATCCTGGCCCGTCGGAATGGAGAAAATGTACAGTTTACACTAGTTAGATTTCGGCGCGTCGTCACGCCGCGCCCTTGAAGAATTTGGGAGGAATTTGAATTTTCGAAAATTTGAAATTCGAAAGTAGGCTATGTATGTGAAAAATAATCGGCAATTTTTTTGTGTGATTATGTTGATAAATTCTTTAATTTTTTTTCTGGTGGATGGAGTGAAAGTTACTGGTGGCACAGCATTTGGTAGGTTTTGCAAAATTACCGTTGGACAATGTATGGAATCTGTTTTGAATTGTCCGTTTTTTTTCCCCGTTTTGCAAAGTTTTTGAAGTTGGATTGATGTGAGTATTTTTTGAAATCTACAAATTTTGAAATAATTAGGAAAGGTCAGAAAGTATTTGGTGCGCGGCGACATGACGCGCCCGTGCGGTAAAATTTAAATGTGGAAATGCCTTTTCTAAAAATCGTGCAGTTTTTAAAATTTAGTTACGTAGTTGGAGAGAGTTAAGTTCTACGCAAGCGGTTATTAAATTGAATTGCATATTTGGGGTGGAGTTTAGTTGTATTGTCTGTAAATATTAACGTGTTCGAATTGGTGTAAGATGTTTTGCATCTGCATAATTAGAGGTAGGTCAATTGAATTATATATCTAAATACTTTGAAATGGTATAATAAGCTTGCATTTTGTATGTGCGTTAGTGGAGGTAGTTCAATTGAATTATCTGTAAATTTTAATCTATTTGAAATTGTGTAATAAGCTTGTATTTTGCTCGTGGGATTTAATTTAAATTTGTTATATGAGAGAATATAATACGTGAGCATTTATTGAAGGCAGTGCATAATTAGAAGAAGTAATTTTGAATTTTGTTTGTACAGATGGGAAACACGGGGAAAAATTGGCTAGCAGATGACATTTCCATAAGTTCTGTATTTAGTGTAAGAGCATTGTACAAATAAATTTAATTTGTTTTTTAATGCATGGAAATGTGTTGGTTGTGGACATCTTCTTCTTCTTTTTTCAGACTGTGGTATATTGGTTGTGGTTTTTGGTTTTAGTTTATGGGTTGGATGTCATGTTTCTTACATTTTTCTGTATGTTCTGGAAATTTTGATTTGTAAATTCCTTTTTATTGCATGGAAGTTTTAATTAACATGGTACAAATTACTGTGAAACATGCATGAAATCGATATAATTAGACATATTACATGTGTTCGCAAATTTTGGTCTTTAATTATATTTTTTCTGAATTATCCTCTTAGTTTTTTTTGATTGCGAATTCTTTTTTGTAGGGTGGAAATTTTAATAAACATGGTAAAAACTTGGATGGAAACGTGCATGAAATTTCATATAGTTAGACATATTACAGTTGCTTGCAGTTTTTGGTATTTTAAATATTTTTTTCCGACGCGAAATGAATAAGAAGGTTGTATTAAGCTATGTACGTAAAATAATTTAACGTTGTTTAGTAATGCATGGAAATGTTTTAGTTGTGAATATCACAATTTTCTGTTTTTGTTTGTTTGTTTTGTTTTATGGATTAGGAAATATGAATTTTGCATTTTGGCTACATTATCTGTATTTTTTTTTATTTGTGGGCACTCTTTATTATATGGAAGTTTAAATAGACATGGCAAAATTTTGCGTCGAACACGTATGAAGTTGATGTAATTAGACGGATTACATTGTTCTATACATTTTGGTACTATAGTTGTTTTTTTCTGGACCAAATTGAATTAGTTATGAATTTGTAAATTTTGAATGGAAAAATTGATTTCTGGAAAATAATAAGCCACTGTCAAGCGGGCCCACTGTCAGAGATTTATTAATTTTCGATTTCACTTTCCGTAAAATCGTAGATATCTGACAGGTGGGCCCAGAGGTGACGTCATCGGCTGATGTCATCAATGGCGGCCGACGCACCAAGCTGGCCACGGCCTCGTCGCAGGAGGGCGCGCGGGGCAGCGGGCGAGGGCTCGGCGGTCGCGGGAAGACGCGCGCGACCATGAAGTGGCGGCGCCGCTCCTCCTTGGTCGCCGGAGAAGCTACGGCGGCGGGAATACGCGGCGGTCGATGGCGGAGAAGAACTCGGTCGATCCGCTCGATTGCGAGCATCCTGGCTTGCTTCCGCTGGCAGGAGATGCAGGGGAGGACGGTGGAGGTCGCGGCGTCGTTGGTTTGGGCTGGGGAGGCCCGCAGCGACGGCGCGCCGCGTCGGCGCGGGCGCGGCGACTCCGCTGTCGCCGGAGGAGAAGGAGGGGAGGGGGATGTTCTGGCGATTTTGCAGGGAAGTCCTCAGGGTTTGCGCAAATTGTGAGTAGATCCTTTTCTGCGGGGAAAAAATGGGCCGCGGGATAATTTCTCGTGAGCGAGGGGCCTTTGTGTAATTTGGTGGCAGCGGGTCCGTGTGGGCCGTTGGATCATCGACGGACGGCTCGGATCGAGGCACTGTAGTACTGTAGAATGCTACAGTAGCTACAGTCGCTCGAGCTCGGAGAGGGCCACGATATGCTCAGCTTTTATATAGTGAGTAATGTGCAGCCTGCGTTGACGTATTGATTGGTTATTGCTTTCATCCATTTCTTGGTTCCTGACCAACTTTCCCTCCGAGCTCGCCGAAGAAGATGGAAGAACAAAACAGAACAAGGGCGCTTTTGATAGATCTTATTCGCCGATCGATCAGGAACACGCTTGCACCTCCGAAAGCTTGCACAAGTAGTACTAGTAAGAAAAGTGAATCTAAAAAAAGTAGTAGTAAGAAAAGAAGCTAAAAAGAGATCGCATCAACTGAGAAGTGCTAAAGAATAAAGATGGAAACAAATCGCACGGCCAGCGCGCGCACGTCGCCGTCGCACGTCGACCGCGCCGTCGTCATGCTGGTCGGCGGCCAACGCAGCTGGCTTGATCCCTGCTAGCTAGCCTAGCCCACCAGCGACAAAACTAGCAGTCGCGTTCAGACCCCCGGATCGGGCTGCCTCGGTCGACCTCCCGGCCGTCGTCGCGTGCCGTTTTTCATCGGCGCGGCGTGGAATTCCGGTGGCGTCCGACGGCGGGTGATGTGTACCTGATGATGATGACGATGAAAGCTCTGCTTGGATCGCGTGGATCCGAGTACCCTCCACGTCGCACTTGGATTTCTGGACAGCTACTCCGATTGTGCACCGGTAAACTCCAGTAATCGATTGCGGGATGTGATGGATTACTTGTCTCGTTAGGCGCCATCGAGTGATCTCAGCGCGCCAACGCCGACGCTTGGCTGCTAGTACCGCAGCTCGGGCAGAGACGTGCGAGTTGCGGGGCTCCAGAAATTAATAGCATGCGACGCAGGGGAGGAACCAGGTTTTTAAGAAGAAAAAATGCAGTACTATATCCAGATGACAACTAGACTGTGAACTGCGAGCGAATTTTGACAACCTAGGCACATCTGAATTCATTTTTTAGACTTACCACAGCTCATATTTTTATGTTTTAAATAATTACCAGAAATTTACGTAGCTAGACAATCCTCCATGAAACTTAAAAAGTTTTGACCAGATATGACCTACGGGAAAATGAGAAATGGGAAAACTATTGTACATGTTGCAAATGGTTATATTGTTTTACGAAAGTTTATAGGTGCAAGTAATCTATATGCTTATTTACTGTAAATTTTTTATAAGATCATTATAGAATACCCGATTTTTTTGGTACCAAAATCATATCCATTCAGCTGTTCAAAAATAACATATGATAAAATATTTTCCCCGCATGTATGTTTGCGAACAAAAGAAGCCACTACAAATTCCTAATATGATATATGCACCGTATATACTGTATTTGTGGGCACAACGCCTAAATCTTTCACAGTCTCGACGACTGAACTAGCTCGCCACCACTTAGACCGATGACCAGCAATGCGGGTCGTGCAATGTACACCAAAGCCTATATAACCAACTAAACATAGGACAAGGCCTTCTCACGTGTACTGTTAACATTGTTCAACATACTTTCCTCATGACACTCATTCCCAGCAAGTATGGGACTATGTTTCATAATCATATCCTTGTCTATCGAGCAGGATCCGACCAACACAAGTTCTCAACGAAAAACAACTAAATTTAGGATAATAGTACTTGCAACTAAAGATGTGAATCACGCCCACTCTATATCGGTACGTATAACGGCCACAGAAAATTGGTTGAAAATTGAGGAGAGCGAGCCTCAAGCGATATACTATAAGTATATATAGGGAGGAAAATGTGTGGTTTGCAACAGGTTGATGAGGTAGCACTTAGTAGGTGAAAGTATTTATATCAGTTTGTAAAGGACTAAAATATTCAAACATGGTTCAACCATTAGGCACATGCTAGGTAAAAAAGATTGGAGTAAGATACAAAAGCCACCGCAAGAAGTTAGCAACATGAATGTACTCGCAAAGTAGACAAAAGGCAACCAAATCATAGCCTTATTGGTCATATCTATTGACAAACTATTTCAAGGTCATGTGTCGGAAATTGAGATTGGCACCCGGGCTCATATGCTCCCGATATTTTCGGGAGCATAATTTTTTTTGAAAAACTTTTCAAAAAATTCCGAAAAAAAAATCAGGCACGTACCTGAGTATGGCACGCACGATCGTGTGAAATTTCGCAACGATATGACATCGTGGCCGCCCTGAGCAAAAATGACAAATTTCCGACAGAAATGAGATTTTCTGTCAGAAATTTGTCATTTTTGCACAGGGCGGCCACGATGTCATTTCGTTGCGAAATTGGTCACGATCATGCGTACCATACTCAGGTACGTGCATGATTTTTTTCGGAATTTTTTGAGAAGTTTTCAAAAATTTCTATTTTTCGAAAATACCGGGAGCATATGCTCCCGGGTGCCAAAACGCCGCTCTCGTCATGTGTGCCTTATATAAGTTTTCTCATCCACTCTCTCATATTTTGAGTTCAGTTCTCTAAATAGTGTAGCAACACATCTCTCAAATACTCTTCCAAGCAAGTGGATTATTAGCATGCTCAGAGTTAATTTGCTACACTATTATGTCATTTACTATGACTAGACCGATATATATAGCTCTGCCAGAGACGTGCGAGTTGTGGGGCTCCAGAAATTAGTAGCAAGCGACACATGGTTCCGTGAGGTGGAGGAACTAGTGCTACCACGGTATCAGGTGCTCGACCAGAGGTTTTCAAGAAAGAAAATATGTGGGGTGCTCGACTCTATCGAGATGACAACTAGACTCTAAACCCGCGAGCGGATTTTTACAACCCAGGTGCATCTGAATTCCACTTTTTGAGACTTACCACAACTCTTATTTTTGTGTTTCAAACAATTACGAAAATTATGTAGATAGACACTTCTCCATGAAACTTATAAGGTTTTGACCAGATATGACCTACACGAAAGTGAGAAATTGGGAAACTGATGTACGCGTTGCAAATGATTATATATATTGTTGTTCGGAGGTTTATAGGTGCAAGTATGCATGTATTTTGTATTTTTTTAGAAGGTAAATAAACAACAACAGATTTGTTTTCATACCAACATTATATTCATTCAGCTGTTAAAAAATAATATATGATAAAATATTTTCCACGCTTGTATCTGCTGCAAAGAAAAGAGGCAACTCCTGGTTCCTCGTATGCTACATGCTCTGTCTCTATCTATGGACCCCAGTAGCGCGCCTAAATCTTTCTCATAGAGGACGATTAAACTAGCTTGCCACCGCTTAGACCGGCGACCAGCAATGCATGTTGTGCAATGTACACCAGAACTGATGTCATCGACTAGACACAAGTTAAGACCTTGTCACGTACTATATGGTTGACATTGTTCAACGTACTTTCCCAATGACGGTTATTCCCAGCAAGTGAGTCTGGGACTATTTTTCATAATCATGTCTTCGTCTATCAAGCAAGATCCACCCCACACAGGTTCTCAACGAAAAAGAACTAAGTTTATGATTATAGTACTTGCAATTTTGAAAAAAAATGTGAATCACGCCCACTCTACATCGGTATGTACATTAATAACTTTGACAACATGCATATAAAATTGGTTAAAAAATTGGGAACGGGTTGATGCGATTGTACTTAGTAGGTGAAAGTATTTATCTCGATTTCTAAAGGACTAAATATTCAAAACCAACCTTCGAGTAAGATGAAACTGTCACCACAAGCATTTAGCAACATGAATGTACTCACAAAGTAGACAAAACGTAACCAAATATTAGCCTAATTAGTCACATCTATCGACAAACAGTTTTAAGGTGATATGTGCCTTGTATAAGTTTTCTCATCCACACTCTCTCATCTTTTGACTTCGCTTCTCTAAATAGCAAGTGGGTCATTTGCATGCTCAGAATTAATTTGCTACGCTATTACGTGATTTACTCTAACTAGACGGATATATAGAACATTCCATCCTATTATCCTACTGAGGTAGACATAAAAAAGTAAAAATCATAGGAGCTCTCAATTTTTCGCCACTATCCAGTTGCTTACTACAAGTCTACTCCATGTAACCTCACACGTTTCCCTCTCGCGCCCTAACATACTAGTATGATCAGACATGTACACATGAACGGGGTAATAACATGCAACCAAAAATACATCAAACACATACTGAAATTGCATCTCATATCAAAAGATCCACCATAGTGCAATACAAGTAGTATCATAATCACGCATGCATCTCTGTGGTTCTAGACACGATAGTACAGAGAGAGAGAGAGAGAGAGAGCTGATGTCATAAACCTATAAACCTGTAGTACAAGTGTGGACTACTCCCTTCTTATCACGATGGCGTTGAAGAACACGTCAGATAGGTCGGAGGTGCAGCCAAGGCTGTTTTTGAAGGCGATCCTCTCCAATCTTCGTCAGCAACAAGGTTTCGGTCTGATGTTTTGGTATTTCGATGATGGCCCGCCTTCTCTCTAGAAGCCGCAAACAAGACCCCCTAATATAGGAGTTTTAATTAGGTTAAAACCAAGAGGTATGCGGAAGAAGGGAGGCAATTAATTGGACGGCTAAGGGGGCGGATACCCCCCCCCTCGGCATACTTAGTGGACCCACCCATGGCGAGGGTAGGTTCTGGACCCTAAGGTCTCATCTGTCCTCTGTATATGAAAAATAGGGATTTCGTGTTTCTAGAGTTAGATACCAAAAATAGCGAATTGCACAGGTTATCCCATAAATCATTAACATCAATGTTGGTAACTAATGGTATAATGTAACTATATGAGATATTGATATAATAAACTACAAAGTTTATAAATACATTCTGACATATCAAGTGTTCGAACCGAAAAATTTGGCTTCAGGGTGCGCGAGAGGAGGTACAACAGGGGCGACACATGATCTGAAGTGTTGCGCTAGAGAGATGTGAGAGTCGAGTTAAAAAGCCTTCACTCCATGCGAGGTTTATAAGTGCGCGACCCTGACGAACAAGTGTAGACTATGTGCAGCCACTCGTCTAGGTGAAGCAGTTCAAATTATTGAATTGATGCACTAGCCAATTATCCCAAAATTATGAACTGATGGAAATGGTTAGGCAATATATTTATTTTCTAACACCCCGCACGTCTAGGTTATTTTAGTCCTTAGCGTGGGTTCGGTGCAGGTTGCAAAATAATTTTTTAATACTGCGTGAGCAGAGTTTTGAACTTGAGACCTCTTACCTTTGATACCATATTAAATTGATACGCTAGCCAATAAAATCAAAATTCCAAATTGATAAAAAGACTAGGCAATATCTCTTTTTTTTTTTGAATTTTTCCATATGTATTAAACCAATAAAGAGTACACGATTATATCGATTACAAAAACAATACTAAAAGAGACGAACGAATATATG
The DNA here is from genome assembly GCA_947311845.1 of Poa pratensis. Taxonomy (NCBI): domain Eukaryota; kingdom Viridiplantae; phylum Streptophyta; class Magnoliopsida; order Poales; family Poaceae; genus Poa; species Poa pratensis. The sequence goes on from CAMZMU010000072.1 coordinate 7,943,693, forward strand.
AGTTCTTCAAGCCCTTTCTTCTTCCATGACACAATCTTGTACTTTTCTGAAGGCAGCCGTAGAACAACACCGAATACACCAAACCACAGACCTGTGAATACCAACGAAGCTTCTCCCCTTTTAATTTTGAGCCGCAATGCCAAGGCTTTGTGCACGCACGCAACCATTAAATTAATCAAGCAACATCGGTAAGAGCACCACCACTGATATTTCAGGGACAAATAACCGAACCACTTTGTCGACGTCGTTAGGAGCCGAGAGAACGAATCACCATTGCCGAAGACGTAGTAGGCGGGATAGATAATGCGAGGACAAACCTCCTCGCGGCAACCATGAGAAACAATCCAAGATTGATCTGGCGAAGCAAGATCTGAAGAACCATACCTAGACAAACTTAATCTTCTACAGCCACCATTGATGTCGGGAAGGAGATCTCGCCGACGAACAAAGCGCGGAAGATCACTTATTGCAGACGATGCCATCTCCATTGACGAAGAAGATAACAACCAAAACCAAGCTCTAACATTAAGGACCTTTGTGTAGCGCCCTGCGCAGGTCCGAGGTCCCCACCCCTCCTAGTGCCAGCGGCCCCGTCAATTCTTAGACGAAGGCGACGATGAAGATGCAGATGGCGTCGGCGGCGACGGCTAGGGTTGAAACCCTAGGCCGCCGCCTCTCTTTCTTTCTGACTAGGCAATATCTCTTCTCTTCTCTACTATAGACGACCGTGGTACGTCGCGGAGGTTTAGCAAAAAGCCCCCTGAAAAATCCGGGAATCAACCCGCAGTCCACACTTACCGGTTCGCGTACACACCTTGACCATCGTCTCCAACCTCTCATCCCGACCTCCCCCATGGAACCCTAGCACAGGGTACCGCCGCCGCGGCGCCGCCCCTTCCGTCCCGTCCCCCCCCCCCCCCCCCCCCCCCCCCCCCCCCCGCCATCCTGTCGGGCTCTCGCACATCCTTGATTCGGATCAGATTAGTGGCGTCGAGGGGGGAAATGGCATGTTGGTGGTGAGGTGGTCGCCCTAGAGCTAGCGCTTGATGTTGGGGCGCTCGAAGGTGCGTGACCAGAGGGGAGGATGAAGGGATGCGTCATGAACTCGAGAGAGATGAGGCAACGGAAGTCCTTCGGCCCTGACGCGTGCTCCGAAACCTCCAACTGCCAGCGCAACGCCTGCTCATTGAAATGCCCTGCAGAAACACCGTCTCCTTCGACCTCCTCATGGACGCCTTTTCCCGCAGCAGCCATCTCGACAACTCTCTTCAACATTGGACCGCGGCCGCTGCTCCGCCGACCAGTTCGCGTATGTGGAGGGGAGGCTGATGTAGGGCAAGGTAGTGCACGCTCTGGCCGTCAGGCTGGCCAGGGGCGTGCTCGTCGTCAAAACGATGTCTAGGAGGAACTGGAACTCTGCTGTATGAGATCTGAGCAGCGAGCTTCTCAGTCTGAAATGAACAAACATGCTATACATTCTGTGCTGCCAAGGTCGTCCAACAATCTTGAGTGAAGTTGGAAGGCATAGGATCCTTTCTGATGAAGGAAAGAGCTAGCTAACGGCGACTCGACACTCTAATCGGCTCTGAACCATGAACTGCGATCGTCCTGATAACAGGTCTGTCAACAGTCCATTTCTGTAACTTCATGTAAGAATGTTGTGCACACTGGTCACTGGGCCGGATGAACCGAACACCGAAAGCCACAACGGCAGCGGCCGACGCGCAGAGCAAGCACTTCTCTGCACCCAGTTATTGGATGAGAGCCAGCTTGGTAGTATACGATCCAAGGTAAATATTTCCCAATTGATACACGATCTGGTATATTTGGTTCTTTTCCTTTGATCTATACTTCACGGAATTAATTAACAAACATTGGGGGAACATTTTGCTGAAGATTATCAGGGAAGAGGATAAGCATAGCTATCTAAAATGGGTCCATCAAGCTCCTCGACGAGTTAAGAAATACAACATTGGATATTACTTTTAGATAACAATATTGTATTCATGTTACAACACGATGGGGTTTTGCTGCCTCGACAGTTTGTGAGCTGTTAGACATGCCCACTTAATCACAGCTTGCAGTCTGTATGTACCTCTAAAAGACCACTGTATTTTTTCTACCTCAAAAGACTATCGTACTGTGTCTACAGTTGCATTTTAAAGTTTTCCCTTTCATAAGACCATGTTGCAGATTTGTGTCTGCTGTGTAGAGTAGCAAACGAAAGATCACCGGTTTCAGCTTTCTAGAGTAGTTATATCTTCCTTTTTTCCGCAAAGATGTAGTGTTGTGTTTAATCATGTTAAGTTCGTATGTCAAATTATTGTCTTGCTGGCAAATCTACTCGCATATGCAAACAGGGCTTTTAGTATTTGAGTGTTTCTTAAAGTGGCTACCAACACGACGCGACATTACCGATGAGATCTCACATTGTGTACCTCCACGACACACAACTTTTTTTTCCCGTTGCAACGCACGGGTATGTTTGCTAGTATTTATATTTCAATATAGATCATCAGCGGTGCGTGGGTTGAAGTTTTCGTTGCTTTGATCTTCGCGATACTAAAATCCCTAATGATCAGCCACAGGTCGGTGCCCAGGTCGACGAGCGACCGGAGTTCGTCCAGGAGCGCGCCACAACGAAAGCGATGACAAGGAGATTAGAAGTTTGTGACATCGAAGAAGCGCGTACCGTCTACGGTGAGCTCGATCATGGAGGGAGACGGAGAACTCGAGGATGCGGTCCCTGACGCACCAGTGGAAAGGACGAACGAGAGCTACGAGAAGTCGGGGTAAGATCGGATACCACTTTGGAGTGAGAAACATGCACAAGCTTGGACTCTTGAAGGCATATTGCTGTAGGGGCTGGGACGCGAGGTTCATCTTCACGTCCGTGCACTTGACGACGTCGTTCAAGCCGGCCCCTGATGTTCCAGCAGCTGGTGCATACGAACAACAGTCTAAAATGGCTAACTTCCATAATTTACACGGATTACACAGGCACCCAGTATCCCCAAGAGAACCGGCAAAACGCACACAACAGGAGGTGACGAGCCGAGCACACTACACACGACGCAGGGGCAGGGGGGAAACAAACAGACCGACGAACACATAGCTACAACACGCGCCGGCGAGGGGAACGCCGCGCGAGCGACGATCAAAATTTCTGCTACCACAGGCCCACGGGAGCGGCACAAGCATATCATGGTGCACCTTCTGGCACCGAGAGGCAGTGTCCACCACGCGATAGACGTCGTCATCAGGAAACTGGTAGGCTTCGGCCATGGCAAGCAAATCATCATGCCAAAACGACGGAGCGACCGTTGGCGATCAACTCGTCATGCCGTCTTGGATGCCTTGAGGCGAAGCGCACGGTCGAGGATGCTCTCGAACACGGCCCCCTCCTTCACGTGCGAGCTCCACTGGTAGCAGGATCAGCACACCACGCTTGAAAGCGTGAGCGCGTGGCGCGGGACCAGGCACAACCGCACTTGGGAAAGCAGTGACGGCGTCGCGAGCAGGCAAGGGGATCACCGGGACGAGTCACAGTCGGCAGGAAAATGGTTATATTGTTTTACGAAAATGAGAAATGAGAAAACTTTAAAATTTATGACCATGTATATGATTTATGCGAAAAAAGAGAAATGAGAAAACTATTGTACATTTTGGGTACGTAATTTGTGTAGCGGAAAACTGTCTCGTGATACTCACACGCGTTGCAAATAGTTATATTGTTTTACGAAGATTTACATGTATCTATATGCTTGTTTATTTCGTAATATTTTAAAAGCTAAATATACAAATACCAGGTTTATCTTCATACCAACACTAATCATTCAGTTTTTGGAAAAACAATAGGATAAAATATTGTCCACACATGTAGGCCTTGCAAAGAAAAGAGGCAACTACAGATATATAGCTATCCCGGTATCAATTCCTTCTTATCTCTTTGAGGCCTCGTTTGCTACTGCTGTTTATGTAGGGATTAACAGGGATAATCTCTTCAGGGATAAGGTTAACCCTTGTATTTTACCAATCCCATTACACATTTATTTCTAATCCCCAATTCATTAGGAAGAGGTTACTGCGTTTAGAGGAAAATACACCACAGTTTGGAGAATTCTAGAAAAAAATGGAGATAAAACCAACCCAATATAATTAGATCAAACGGACTTTAAAATTACACTAGCACCAAACAAGTCCTCAAAAGGAGTCCAGTATTGTGCATCTTAAGCTGTATTGAGGTGACCAACTACACATAATATATGTTTTGGTCACATTTATAACCTAGAAGGTTTAACATACTTTCCCAATGACGCTCATTCCCAGCAAGTGAGTTAATTCGGAATTATGTTTCATAACTATGTCCTTGTTTATCGAGAAAGATCCAACTCACACAAGATCTACACTAAGTTTACGATGATAATACATGCAACTAAAGATGTCAATCACACCAACTCTATATTGGTATAGTATTTGTTTTACGGCAGTATAAAATTGGTTAAAAACTGAGGGTGGGGAGGCTCAAGCGGTACGTATATATGGAAGGCAAAGGGAGGTTGGAAATAAGTTGATGAGGTTATATTTAGTAGGTGAAAGTATTTGTATCAATTTGTAAAGGCCGGAGAGAGCGAGAGGGAGAGAGACTACATGTTACAGTTAAGTTTTTTATGTCTTAAAAAAATGTTATGTTACACGTGTACTACTGGTCTACCGCCTCCATTTACAGTGAAAGTTGTTACACAACCTTTGCCGGCGAGTCCGGTCCAAGGGCGTGTAGCGTGAGCGTAGTCGAAGGAGTCGTACACGCGGCACAATCACAGATGCGAAAAGTAAAAGAACACAGAGATATAGCCAGGACTGATCTTTATTATCAATGGTGTGTCTCTCTCCATACAATACATGTGTATATATAAGAGGGAGAGGGGCTAGGGTTGAGGACCAATCTAGAGGGAAAACCCCCCACCCAAGAAAGGGTGGGCCCGCACGTTACACGTACGGGAGAAGTTTCCCAACACTCCCCCTTGGTCCGACAACTCGTATTGTCTATGTCTCAAAAACTCCGAAAACCCAATGGAAAAATATGGAGAAAGAGCGCATAGTATACGTCTCCTCATGTTGCACGAATTGCCTCATTAAAAACCTTATGTGAGAAACTTCAAAAAACTCACTAAAGGGAAAAAGAGTACAACTCACTTAACTTTCAGGTCAAGTACTCAATCATCGGGATCGAGATTTCAGCGATGAGTTTGTGAAGATTCTCCCCCTGAACCTTGCATCTCCCTAAGTCTTATCATACCCATTTCACGAACACATCTCTCAAAGGAAGATGCTGGTAATGATTTAGTGAACAAATCAGCAAGATTTTCACACGACTTAGTATGCAAGATTCTCAATTCGTTCGACTTTTGCAATTCATGTGCATAGAAGAATTTGGGGTCGATATGTTTTGTGAGATTGCTCTTCACATAACCCGTCTGGACTTGTGCAACACAAGCTGCATTATCCTCATAGATAATAGTTGGGGTTTGGACGGTGTTCAGCCCACATGTCAGCTGGATGTGGCCGATCATCCGTCGAAGCCATACACACTCTCGTGATGCTTCATACAGTGCTATGATTTCCGTGTGGTTCGTCGAAGTTGTTACCAAAGTTTGCTTAGACGATTTCCAGGAAACTGCGGTTCCACCACAAAGGAAAACATATCCAGTCTGAGACTTGCCAGTGTGCGGGTCCGACAAGTACCCAGCATCAGCATATCCAACAAGTGAAAGGTCTTGATTCCTCCGGTAAAACAAGCCAAGATCTTTGGTCCCTTGGAGGTATCGGAAGACGTCCTTGATGCCTTTCCAATGTCTATTGGTAGGCTCAGAACTGTACCTAGCAAGCAAATTGACAGCGAACGCAATGTCCGGCCGTGTACAATTAGCGAGGTACATGAGTGCTCCAACGGCGCTCAAGTAGGGGAATTCCGGTCCCAGAATTTCCTCCCCCTCTTCCTTAGGCCTGAACGGGTCCTTATCTTGCTGCAAAGACCTCCCAATCATTGGAGTCTTTGAAGGATATGAAATCCAAATCTCTCTAACACCTTCTGGGTGTAGGCAGACTGGTGCATTAGAATCCCAACAGGGGAATGTTCAAGTTGCAAACCCAAACAAAACTTGGTTTTACCCAAATCTTTCATCTCGAATTCCGACATCAGGTAGGAACTCGCTTCCTCAATATCTCTAGGTGTATCGATTATATTCAAATCGTCCACGTACACCGAGATTATACAAAATCCATCTTGGGATCACCGTATAAAGATGCATGGGCAATTTTCGTTGCTCGTGTAGCCCTTCTGATGAAGGAAATCGCTTAAGAGATTATACCACATCCTACCAGACTGTTTAAGTCCGTACAATGTCTTCTGAAGAAGAACAATGTATAGACACCGATTTGCTCTCTTGGTTCGGAATGGGGATACCTTCTGGTACCTTCATGTAAATTTCCGAATCAAGGTTACCATATAGGTAAGCAGTGACAACATCCATCAATTTCATTGTTAAGTCCAGATTTACTGCCACTGAGATTAAGTATCTAAAGGTTATATCATCCATGACTAGGGAGTAAGTTTCCTCAATATCGACATCTGGCCGTTGAGTGAACCATTGAGCGGCGAGTCTTGCTCTATACCGATCCACCTCATGCGTGAGGTAACTGCCTCCTGCCAATCTTTCCAATCCGACCTTATTTCACAATCAGCGAGATTGTTAGGCCTAGGGTCAGGATCTATGATTGAGGCAATTCTATAGCAAAGTTAATGTCGACAATTGCCATTGCTCGGTTCCTTGACTCTCCCTTATTTATATAATTTATGGCCATTTCGTCATGGGGCGCATCTGGCGCTACCTCTTGCTCCACCGTATTTCCCAGTACAGGAGCGAGGTCCTTTAGCTTTTCCGCGCCGATGTGTGTACTCACATCTCCGCTGGATGTTCCCTCAATAGGGACATTCAAGTCCGGAATCCCGTGCACAGGACTTTCCGTACTTGTGCCAGGTCTCAATTGGCTCCCCTTTTTCTTATTAGGGGCTTTGGTGACTGTCTGTGATAAATCTCTCTTATCCTTCTTCCTCAGGCGTCCCCGAGTACTTAGGAGTTGAGAAACCGGATTTCGCGTCCTTTTAGGCCTTTGGACGGGAGCGGGTGTACCATAGTTAACTTCGGTATCTCAACCCTTTCCAGTGCATTGCACGTAGGCATATGCGACTTTCTCGCAGTTTTCAAGTCACTAAAGTGATCAGGCAGTTGATTCGCTAATGCATGCAAATCAATTTTCTTTTGGACTTCTTTATTTGTCTCGGCAGTGCGTGGGTCATGAGCGTGGATCTCCGTGACTTAGCACGTGATTTCTCGACTTTTATCATCAAGGGTTTGATTATCTCCCCCTAAAGTCGGAAAGAGATCCTCGTCAATGCAATCAGCAAAGCGGGCCGTATGACAATCACTTGTCATGGGGTCCAAATACCTGATTATGGACACAGTCTCATAAGCAACGTATATCCCCGACTTAAGGAGGAGGCCCGTTGCTGATCGCTGGTGGTGGTATCGGTACATATACCTAGCAACCGAACCTATAAAGGTGGGAAAAACTTCGGTGCCAACCCCTACGCAAGCTGCATATGAGAATGGATGTTGTAGGCTAACAGTCTAAATTTGATGAGTTTAGCAGCGTGTAACACAGCGTGCCCCAACATCTGGTTGGCGAATTACAACTTTGAAGGGGCGGTCTTGCAATGAATTTAACCAAATGCATTTTGCGTTTGGACATGCGGTACCGAATGCTCGACTGCGATTCACATTGCCATGGATTTATGTTGCAGTAGGCAAACAGTGGACCATTTAGAGAAGCGTCGATGTGTACCATAAAGTACCAAAACAACCTTGAGATGGGCTGAATCGGACCGCTTGTCCCTAGGATGCAAAAAAAATGTGGGGATTGCATCCTTCACCTTTAAGGTGGACGGTCGACTGATTAACTTCCCCGAAGAGTATGCGAAGCACACAAAATCATCAGGATTCGGGAAGTTTTTAATTTTAACATTATGACCGTTCAAGTTGTGTATTCCTCATCATACTAAGACTTAGTGGCCTAATCTATCATGCCAAATGCAAAATAGTTCAGAGCATTTGAAGGAAGTATACATAGGCGGTGCTACAAATATCGTGTAGCATAGCCCTTTTTCTAATGGAGGAAAATCTTCCAAGAACATGTTTACATTTTCATCGCGCTCGGTGATTAGGAGGTATTCCATACCATTCACAACACCGGTCTCAGCTAGAGACTATCAGCGTGAAAACCATTGAAACTTAAGGGGGTGCGAGTGACTCGGGGTACAACAATGCATCGTTAATGATCAAAGTTGTTCCCATGGGTAGTATGATAGTGGCTCTTCCGGAGCCAACTATATAAGAATCGCAGTCGGCGATTTTCATAACACTACCTCGAGATTTTATTAGACTCAAAGCACACAATTTGTCTCAAAATGGTATTTGTGTATCGTTTTCCACAAAACATGTTTACTCCATTGGTGTGCCACACGTGTTCTAAGATATTTGCATGTAATTAAAATAATGAAGCGAGGAAGTAGCGACATTATAGAACAAATGCATATACATCTCAGAACATAACATGCCATCATATTTAAATAGAGGAATTAATGAACGATAATCAAATATCATTCAACCGTCGAAATAATGAATATGTCTTGCTCTTATAGAGCTTACAAAACCAAATGTATCTCAAATAGCCTAAGGAATCATGATAAATGAAGTAGTGGAAGCTTAGACGGGCGTAGTGAACGCGCCGTTCACTTCACACTCAAACTCCAACTGTGCGAACTGCTCCTCACTGATTATAAGATCATCATCAGTGCCTACACGAGGCGCAAAAAGGGCACGCCAAGTGATCGACCTCCATAGAGACGTCGACGTCCGATGGGACCGTCGGAGCTATCTCCATGGGCGCAACTAGAAGTGCAGCAATAGGCGGAGGTGGAGGCGGCGAGAGGAGCTCAGGCGCCACCATGGGTGTCGGAGGTGCCTCCCCTGTACTGAGGCGAGGTGAGATTCATGCACCTTCTTACTAGCCTTGTACGTTGCCACAACGTCCTTAGGTGCACGGCACTGGCATGAGAAGTGTTCTGTAGAGCCGCACCGATAGCATTCCTGGGGCCTCTGCTCCCCCTTGCCTGGCTGATGCTGCTGAGCCTGGCGAGGGGGGGGGGGGTGAGGCACCTTCTTGCCCTTCCTACCTCTCTTCTTCTTGAGAGGCACATGGGCCTTCTAGACGTTAGCATGGCCCCCTGACGGGAACTCGCCCCAAGTGGCTGCGCGAGAGAGTTCTTTTTCACAAGAGCTCATCCTGCGTCTCCTCCACCTGGAGTATGTCCACAAGCTCTGCATACTGCGTGTACTGCCCCTGGCGGTAGTTTCGCGAGGACTGTACAGCGGATTGGGGTGGAAAGTGGAGAGAGTTTTCTCAATCTTCTAGGTGTCGGTGATAGTGACACCACACATCCGAAGAGAGGTGCAAATCCGGTGCAAAGCCGAATTGTAGTCTCCCACCGTCTGGAAGTCCTGAAACCTCAGACGTATCCACTCCGCCTCCACCAGCGGGCGAACAGTGTACTTCAGTCGCTCGAAACGCTGTTTTAAGAGCATTCCAGAGGTCCAAAGCACTCCGCTCAGCCATGTACTTATTTTTCAGAGTACTGCAGAGGTGGTGACGCGGAAAATGCAGAGCCTGGGCATTCTGAACAGAGGTGATAGCGCCGGTGACCGCTTGGGTCCCCGGGCCAATTGCCTTGGTCAGCTCCCCGGGTGTGAGGAAGATCTCAACGTCCGATGCCCATGTCAGGTAGTTCAGCCCATTTTGGGCTAGCTCGGTGAACTCACGATTGACGATTCCGGCCATCTGCGATTTATGCAAATCTTATTAGATTACAGCAGGTAATCCGGATTACAGCAGGTAATCCATTGCACAAATGCGATGAAGATACAATTGTTCATTAACATGACGTTCCAATATTTAAAAACATGCTAATAATGATTTCAAAGCGATTAAAGGTAATTAAACAATTAATTCTAGCAATGAAAACATATAATCAAAGCATTATAATGACGGAAACATGTTAAGCGCATCACTAACGTGAAAAAAATGGCCCCAAAATTGACCTTCCGAAATTATTTTATGCACAAAAATACAATTTCAGCAAAATTAGACTTGACCAGGGACTGGTAAATTTATTCAACAGGAATAAAGTTATACCTAATTCTGGAAAAGTTTAAGTGCTAAAATGTAAAATACGCGCATTCGGTCCGGCCCGATCGGCAGCAGGCCGAAACTGGGCCGCAAACCGTCCGACGACCCATCATCATTCCTCTCTGCCCAGCGCTGGCCTTTGTTTTTTTTTCGACCGCATAACCGTCCGAATTGGGTCCAGAGGGCCCAGCAGCGGCCCAACCGAACCCTAGAAGGGTCGGCCGCCTCACGCGTTGACCGAGGTCGAAGCTCTGGTCGTGGTGACGGCCAGCCACGGGTGACCTCCTGGCTCGAGACCAAGGGGCGGCGGCGGGCTGTGACGGCGGTGGCGGCGGCCAGTGGGGCCGCGCGCTCGCGGTGGGTGGCGGGGCGCGCTTGCGCAGGCTCGGCGCGGGTGGCGGGCGGGCGGCCGGTGGCGTGACCTCGCACATCGCGGGGCTCGGCCGACTAGGCCTGGAGCTCGTACGCGGACGGCGCGTCGACGCGGCCATGGCGCGGATGCGGGCGGCGCGGTCACAGTGCTGCCGGGCACGGCGAGCGCGGACGGCCAGCAGGGCTCCAGCGGCGACGGCCTCGGCGCGAGGCCAGCAGGGCCAGGCGGCGGTCGGCGGCGCCCCTCGGGCGTGCGTGCTCGGACGGCACGGCCAGCAGGGCCGTCGTCCGCGGTACGGCGCTGCCGACGCGCAGGTGCGGTCAGCAGGGTACACAGCGAGCACGGTCATCTGGACCTTCTCGCGCGGAAGAGCGACGGCGGCGCCACGTAGTGCAAGGCTCGGTGTGTTGCGTGGCGGCTTGCCGACCTATGCAACACACGGCGAGCGGCTCTACGGCAGTCAGCCGACGACGTCTTTTACGCCGACATAGAAAACACTTCGGATGACAATCTTCATCGTCCGTTCATCTGGAATTGAGACGGCGCGTCGCACAGCTGGTGCATCGCGGCGGTACCGTGATCATCTGGATCACGTCCATACCGACTCCCTACGGTGCCGTCAACAAATCCCCCATGAATCCGAGAGCATCGACATTGGTCGGCGACGTATTCGTCAGCTCGGCTCTCGGGAGGGAAATCGACACCGTAGGTAATACATAATCCGTATAAAACGTATGGCAAAAACGGAAACATAGAAAGATGTAAAACCGTTGTTGCGATCGGATCTGGATTATACCTTCGCGATGAACGACGAGAGCCTGCTTGAGGGAGGCTCGATGTAGATCAGTTGGCGGAGCAGTACGTGCTGATAACGTGTTACACAACCTTTGCCGGCGAGTCCGGTCCAAGGGCGTGTAGCGTGAGCGTAGTCGAAGGAGTCGTACACGCGGCACAATCACAGATGCGAAAAGTAAAAGAACACAGAGATATAGCCAGGACTGATCTTTATTATCAATGGTGTGTCTCTCTCCATACAATACATGTGTATATATAAGAGGGAGAGGGGCTAGGGTTGAGGACCAATCTAGAGGGAAAACCCCCACCCAAGAAAGGGTGGGCCCGCACGTTACACGTAGGGGAGAAGTTTCCCAACAAAAGTATACTACTGGTCTACTGCCAAATTGAAGACGGTGCAACCGTTCTAGAGAGAGAGAGTAGTTTTTCACCCATTTACAGCATAGTTCTAATCATATCCTGATAAGAGCAACTGTAGCAAGCCCTTAAAAGGAAACGTGACCATAGAACTGCCCAGATAAATAAAGGACACGGCTAGTTCTCGGCCAAACAAGAATCAGCTATGCAATTCATGTGTAATTGTGGAAAATCGTGTGCAACTTCCAGGTGAACAAATCACGATGCAAATTCAGCTTAATGTTTGGTCATCAAGAATCAGGCAAAAGGAACAAAATAAACATGACTACCGAATGCACTATAAAGAACACCTACTTTATGTGAAATCTGGTGATTCTTCACAGAAAAATTGCCCTCCATCGGCGGGAGGGGAATTTATTTCTGTTTTTCTCCTCCCGCTGCAATGACCGTGTCATTCGAGCCTCACGAGAAGCTTGGGGATGTGGTGGAAAATTTGAGAAATGAAACACTAAATCGATCTCCGTCCCGTCCCGTCCCGTCTATACAGTGTGATTGCGAGGCGATTTAGGTACCAGAAAAAAATTAGTGACCAAATGGATATACGGTTTCTGGCAGGCCACAAAAATTAATGAAAATAATATACCGGTGGAATTATAAGAGCCTGGTTTCAGGATCGCGTTAAGTCGGCACTTGCCTCCACAAGAAGAATATGCAAGGCTCCTCCCGATCCTGCGGAAAATAAAAATGAAATGAAAGAAAGGCTCTTTAAAAGCAGATCAATTTCCATACCTTGTTCTTATATGAGTTTCATGAGTACGATCTAGACTATACTTATTTTATCTGGTTTTTTCCGCATAGCGAGTAGAGGAATAGTTTCTAGTTTTGGAATCACCTGAACAGGAATCGCTGATCCACCTTCACTTGTTTCCTCCCTCAAAAACTTAGTGGCCGTCCCTTAATAAACCCTTCATTTCTGTTTAGGATTGCTCCAAGAAAACCCCGCTCCGCATGGCCGCTTTACAATTAATGTTACGTAGACGATTAGCCTAGAAATAAAATGGTTGTGTGTTGATACAATCGTCCTGTCTTGTCATATTTAACCTTTGACACTGACAGTATCGTGCCTTTCTGACCACTGACCATAGATCTCACTTAATTTGATTATAAGTAATGCAACATATTATAATGTTCTTTACATGTGCACAAGCTGACGTGCTGAGTGCAGCTGGAAATGATTGCGCGGAGGCTCCGTGGACAAATTACCCACGCAGTGCACGTCCCCGCGAAATGGAGAAAAAGTTCAGTTTACGTGCAACCTGCGTTGGCGTATTGATCGGTCATTGATTTCGTCTCCATTTGTGCTTCCTGACCATTTTCCCTCCGAGGTCCGAGCTCGCGAAAGAATGAACAGAACGAAGGGCGCTTTTGGTATATCTTATACGCCGATCGATGAGGAAACAAGGGCACCTCCGAAAGCTAGCACAAAGTAGTAACAAATGAAGCTAAAAAGAGACCGCAGCAACTAAAGATGAAGCAAATCCCGTACCAACCCCCGATTTTTTTAGATAAAGAGTATAGATTAATATCGCGAAATACCAATTACACCCAGACTCTGCAACAACGCAATAACTAAGGGTATTACGGATGTACACAGTCGAAAAAAATAAGAAAAAGAAATAAAAAAGAAAAATCTCGCTATAGAGTTACAATCCTTGCAGCAGCAGCACAACCACCACCAAGACAACACCTGATGTTCAAATTCTCCAAAAGCGACGCCTTCAAGAAGGAAACAGTGCACAAACGCCATCATCGCCCGATCGAAGATCATGGGTTTTCATCCTGGAGATTATCCCCGCTCTCAAAACAATGTCTTTAACAAGTCAATTGTCAGGCACAATCAATTAAGGACAGGCCTTGAATTTTCACCCTGAAAGGTAAGACTCTGAACTTCACCTATGTTGTCGCCCCCACTTACATACCGCTGCTACGATTCTTGAAACTCCAAGCAAGTTTCTCCTCGCAACAAAGGCTCCAATCACCATTGCTAGCCTCCAATCTCGGTTTTCGTGACATTCTCTGTCCCACTTCACCGTGATTTGCTCATGATGGCAGAAATAGAGCTTCGCGCCGCTCCCTCCGGCACGACCGAACCATATCCGATCCAGCAGTCTCCAGGCATAAACGCCATGTGAGACCGCCGGCGAACCTTGCGGAACCCGACACTCCGGCCAAATCAAGGAGGACCGGCGACAAGTAGATCTTCGTCTTGTTGCAAGAGAAACCAAGGACCACCGCCATTATTCAGGCCAAGCCCCCACGCAATCGGCCATCCCGGCCGCCGACACGCCGGAAAACCGGCAAATCGCAACCTGACCGCGACGCCGGCTAGTCGGAATACACACAAGGCCACACAGTCCCTGTGGCTAGGGGCACGTCAGCAACGACCGTGGTCTGGACCCAATTCGGACCAGATACAACCAGCGCCGCCGGCCTCTGGACCCAGATCGGGCCAGATGTGGCCAGCGCCGCCGCCGAACTCCTCTCGCCGCCGGACGACCTTGCACGTGCGCCTCCGACCCTTAGCGCCGCCGCCATGCTTGCCGTCTCGCCCCCCGCGCCGCCGTCGCGACCCGCCGCCTCCTGGTCACGAAAATCGCTCCCTGGATCCGCCGATCTTGTCACCGTCGCGGGCCGCCGCAGGTCGCCACACCGCCGCCGTAACGGCCGCGCCGCCGCGTCCCATTCCCAATGCGGCGCCCAAGCCGGCGCCCCGGCCCGCGCCAAGATCCCACGCGTGGGAGCAGAGGAGGCCCCGCCACCGCTAGCTCCCGGCCTTCGGCCGGCGACGCCGTCCAGCGGCGGCGAGTAGATGGAGAGGATGGGGGAGGGGCCGGAGAGGTGGCGGCGGAAGGAGGGCTCTGGCTGCTCGCGGGAGCAGCACGGGAACCCTAGTCAAGAGCGCAGCCGCCCACGCCCACGGCTTCTTTTTCCTACCGATTTCTTTGTGTATACTTTTGCCCAAAGCCAACCCCCGAAATAGGGCCCGAGGTCAATGGGCCGTTTCACACGTGCAGTGGTTCAGATGATCGGATCGTCCTTCACGGCCCAGCGCGCGCATGTCGCCGTCATCATGCCGCTAGGCTTCGGCTGGCTCGACGTGGACGCGCGCTTAAAATCTCCTCACGCGCGTCACGGCGGTCGGCGGCACACATTTCCGCAGCTGGCTTGGCCCCAGCTGCCCCCACCAGCGACAAACCCCCGCACTGCCGCGGTCGACCGGACGACCGCCCTCCCGTCGTCGCGTTGCGCTTCGTCCCGCCTCCCGCAGCAAAGGCGCGCGTGGATGGGTGCCGTGCCGCCGTATTTCATGGCCGCGGCCGAAAGGCTCGCCCTCCGCGTGGAAATTTCGGTGGCGTCCGCCGGGTGATGTGTACCTTTATATTTTTGAGAATCTGGGTGATGCGTAGGGACACAGAAATGTGTCCGATTTGATCCGTTTGAGACGCACCACGATCGCAGACATGTTTGTGGCATGTGTCCGTTTGGGGAGGGGTGCCCAACGGCGCACCGCATAAAATGGACCATCTCATAAAATATAGATTGTGCTGCCATATTTGCCTTTTAGCGACATTGTAAATAAAATAAGAATTAGGCATAAAAAAAATACAAATATCGGTTCACTCAAATAAGACAGAAAAAGGTACGAAATGACATAGTTCAAAATATAAATTAGTTAAACGCGGTGCCCTTTTGTTGAGCACCACTGATTGTGCATTGCCCGCATGTCATCCAAGCCTCACAAAGAATTTGATCCTCCTTGTCCATGTACGACGCCGTCCGTTGGTTTTTCCTCTTCAGATTGGCGCTGAGTCGGGCGTGCTACTCGTCGAACTCTAGTGGCTCCTCATCAATGGAGACCACATCGGCTTGTGTCTCGCCTTGAGTCTCGGCCTCGGCCATGGCCGCGGTCGGGTCTTGCGTCTCGGCGTTTTTGATGTTGGTGTACATGCCTCCATCATAGATCATGTTCTCCATGGCATGATCGTTGACCTCATTGAAATAGGCCGGATTGGACGGCGTCGCGGGAGGCATATCGTCGAAATCGAGCGCACGAGGATCGGGCATGCTTCCCGAGGCCGACATCGACCGTGCCTTCGCCTTGCCACGCACCGGGCCATCGCCGGCACTCAGCGTCACATTGAGGTCGATAGGCGACACCAAAGGGGCCGCCGGGACCGAAGAAATCTCCGGTGACGACTTGTGGGACCCAAGCCGCGACGGGGTGCCGGCGGGCTGGATGGCGGCCGGCGAAGCCGTCCAGAGAGCAGGCGAGGAGGACCGTGGTGGCTTCCCTTTGGCGGACAAGACCGAGCTCGCCGCCGAGGCCACCACAGTGGAGCTGAGGCCGGCGGCAAACGCACCGTCAAGAACCTCACCCTTGAGGAGAAGCACGACTCGAGCGGCGGCATGAGCGACGATGAGGTCCGCGTTGGCGCGGGCCTGGATGGCGGTGAGCCTCCCCTTCTCTTCCGCCACCTCCTTGGCGGCCTTCACTTCGAGCGCCTTCAGTCGCGTCTTCTCCCTCTGGGCTGCCCTCTTGTCCGACGCCGAGGGGCGCTCGCGTCGATTTGGACCGGCCGTGGTCCTCCATCGGGGGCGGCGGTGAGGGTGGCGGCTGTCACGGGAGGGTTTGGGAAGGGAAGGGTTGGGAGGGGGCGGGGCATGTATGGCTGGCTACCGGGCCCGACGCCGATAAAAGAGGGCAAAGGGCCAGCCGGAACGCTGTCTGTTTCGCGCTAAACATGGACCAAAGTTGGGCCAGGTTTGGGGTGCAATGAGTGTCCGCGGGGACAACGGTCCGTTTGCGGTGGGCCGTTGGAGCCCCTCCCGTGTCCGTTCGGACAAAATCGGACAGACATGTTCCATATGCGGGAGCCCGTTGGAGGTGCCCTGATGGTGATGAAACCTACGTCCTCCCTCTGCAGTGGGCTTCGGTTCGAGTATATGGTAAAATAATGTTCTTTTTTTGGCACGTGGTAAAATAATGTCCGCGCATGTATGTGTCGCAGAGAAAAGAGGCAACCACAAGTTCGAAAATCTCTTTTGGATCCCGAGCACCAGTGCACCCGTGTTTTAAATATTTTGAATAAAATTAAAACAAGTTTCAAAAAAATGCATGTTCTCTACGTATGTACCGATTATGGGCGTAAAACAAATCGTTTCCGAGCTACATAAAAATAACAGAATTTGGATCAGTAGAAAGTGAAAATAGTATGTTGATTCTAGTAGAATTTTCTCTTTTGTGTAGCCCAAAATATAAGTTATTTTTCTACAAAATTTCTTGCGTACTTGCGTAATATGTATATGTATTTTGTAAAAAAATCAGATTTTTTTGAAGCAAAAAATTATGATTTTCAAACTACCGGGAGTAGTGGTGCTCGGGAGCCAAAAGTCCCCTTGGCCACAGGTTATGCTATATGCACCGAAGCAAAGTTTTGGCTCCGGCGCATTGGCTCTCGTTATCACAACCGTCGGCCAACGTGTTGCGATGTGTGCGTGGGTACTTATTATATTGCGAAATATAGAGAGTAAACTGATTATACGGTATACGATTTGTAATATGGGGCAGTTGGCAGCGACATTTATTCATTGAGTTGACTGCTATGCCAGGAACATACGCGACATAGACTAGGACTCCTGGAGATTGCTGTGTCTGTTCTTCATCCTCCAGCGCTCTACCTTCGCCATTGTCGCTGAACTTATTCCTGCTCCAACTCTAGAGGTGCCCCATCGTCAAAACGGCAAGATCCGACTCCTTGTGTTGCCGCTGCGCTTTTAAGAGGACGTTCTCGGCGGCCCGGCACCGTCCAAATCCTCGTCCGCGCCAAGGGCGTCCTCCCATCGCAGGCGCGCGAGGTACGCGACTTGGCCGACCGCGCGCTCGCAGTCGCCATGCGAGGCCGCTAGCGGTGGAGCCGCGCCGTCCTCCCCGTCTCCTTGTAGCTGCAGCCACGCGCACTGCGTGCTCGTCCGCGCCCGGGCGCCTGCACCGGCTCTGCAGCCACGACGTCCCCACCGGACGAGCCCTGCTCCGGCTTGACCTCCGTAAGCGCTCTAGTGCCGGCGCTCGCGAGGAAGGCGCTGGGGCGGTTGGTGCTCGGGTGCCGGAAGCTTGCCTTCCCGGCGCTCCTGTCCGAGGCATCCGACTACATCGCCCCCCTGGAGATGCAGGTGCGCGCCATGACCGCGCTCGCCTAATCCCTCTCCGCCGTCTCGCCCTCCTCGTCGTCCACGTCGGGATTCATCTAGACAGCTCCAAGATTCCGTGCTCTGATGTACCATGGAAGCTAGCAGGCTCGTGTTATACACCTGTGCATCTCCTCTGTCTGTTCGTGCGTTTCCATTATTTTGACGTGAAAATCTTTTTTTTAAGGAAAGGATCCGATTCATATATGCAGAATACTCAGTACAACTTACAACCACGTCCAACAAAGGAAAGAAAACACAAAGAGGACCCTGCAAATTGCACGAAGCACCCCGAGCATCCTAGAAGAACTTCAATCGAATCCTTCGCCGGCTCCCAAGAACCTAGCCGACGCCGCCGTCGCCGTACCTCCTGCCGCCGGGGAGAGAGCGCCGCCACACGTTGTAGAAGACCGCAAGATTCGTCCGCCGCAGCGCGACGGAACCTAGCCGTGATGAACGCGCACGGCCACAGCGCCAACTCCACCGCACCTTCGAGCTTCCAGCCAACACGGCATCGCCCAGGCCAACCACCACGAACGCCCACCCACCTCCAGTCGCCGCTCCCCTCGCCACCAAGGCCGGCCGGAGCAGAGACGAAGAAGGAGACCACCACCACCTGCACCAACAAAAACGGAACACCAAACTGCACCAACTCCTCCCCTCGCCGACACGGCCGACCGAAGAAGCAGAAGCAGAAAGATGCACCGGACGCCACACCTTCACGGCCTCCCCAGCGTCGAAGACGACGCCGGAACGGGGAAAGGAGGGGAAGGACCTCGCCTCGCACGCCGATGCCGTCGCCACCGTCTTCGACGCCGTCAGCCAGGCACGCACACCTAATCTACACCCTATAGGCCAGAAACGCAGGACCGGGGTTCCCCCACTCTCCCACCGCCGAGGCGGCAGGCGGAGAGGGAGGGAACCACCGGCCTGGCCGGTGGCGCGGTGGAGAAAGCGGAGTCGCCTCCTTATCGCCTGCTCTTCACTGTAGCAAGGGATAAGAGGGGCGAGAAATCGGCTGTTTTCGCTTTTGACGTGAAAATCTGTGGTGAGATTCCATTGATTTTTCCTCTATGTCACAGATAGTCATCTTGATGTGCTATCCAATGGTAGCATTTTCCTATGTAAGTCGTGTCAAGATGTGTTCATACGTGTGATGATATAATGATCCAAATAATCTTTGCTTAATACGTCATTCGAGTTGTTCTTTCCATCGGTAATTGCACGTATGATTTTTAGCCTGAAGCAGATATATGGTCTTCCAATTTCATTGTTTAGTCACGAACTGAAATTGGTAGGTAATACAAATTCGTGTTTGTGATCAAATTTGTTTTCTTCATTTCCTTGTCCCTTGTTTGAACTTTTTTGTATCATACAGATGTTTCAGTGGAACTCACTGACGCACATGGTAGTTTCAGTTTGAAAAATATGTACATGTACGGTGGAAATGAAGAAAGCATGTTTGGTAATTTCTTCATCAATCTGGAGTTTCAGTTAATTTGTGAAAATTTAGGAAGCATATCTTTGAAAATTGAACATGCTTTAGACGAAGTTATTATGAAATTAAATTGAGGTCTCGGATATTACGCAGATTTTGGTGGGTCTCGACATTTTTCTCTAACAGAAATTCCAAACACGGATGGAAGTAAGGTTAAAAATTTCAATTGGTAACTTTGATTGATCTACTAGATATAAAAGCGGAGACTACTCCTCTTAATGATACCGAGAGGGAAACTCTTAGAGAGGCAAACAAGAAAATTGCCACTCTAAGAAGAGATGAAGAGGCGAAATGGGCACAAAGGGCAAAGGTTAAACACATTCAGGAAGGGGGAGATAATACTAAGTACTTTCATCTAATTGCGAATGGTAAACATAGACGCAAACGAATTTTTCAGCTCGAACAAGACGAGGGAACAATTATCAGGCAAGAGAACATAAAGAATTATATAACCAACTTCTACAAGAGATTGTTTGGGAAATCCGATCAGTATAATGTCTCACTAGTGGAGACTGAAATAGCGGACATCCCCCAAATTTCAGAGGAGGAAAATGAGATACTTACATCTGACTTCACAGAGAAGGAGGTGTATAATGCAATCATGCAAATGGAGAAGAATAAAGCGCCGGGACCAGATGGTTTCCCCGCTGAGTTCTATCAAATTTTTTGGGGAACTATTAAATATGACTTAATGAACTTATTCAAAGCCTTTCAACTGGGTGAGTTGCCGTTATTTCAGCTTAACTACGGAAATATTATTCTTTTTCCAAAAAAGGAAAATGCTGCTCAGATACAACAGTACCATCCTATTTGCCTCCTAAACGTCAGCTTTAAGATTTTCACCAAGGTGGGAACAAACAGAATAACATGGGTGGCACATAAGGTAATTAGACCTACCCAAACAGCCTTCATGCCAGGTAGACACATCCTTGAGGGTGTACTAATTCTTCATGAGACAATTCATGAACTCCATAGAAAGAAATTGGATGGGGTTTTACTAAAAATTGATTTCGAAAAAGCATATGATAAAGTACAATGACCCTTCCTGCAACAAGTGCTGCGAATGAAAGGGTTTCACCCCAAGTGATGTAAATGGATAGAAAATTTTGTTACTAGAGGGAGTGTTGGTATCAAAGTAAATGATGATCTAGGTCATTATTTTCAAACACAAAAAGGCTTGAGACAAGGTGATCCTCTGTCACCAATTTTGTTTAACATAGTGGCCGATATGCTTGCTATCATGATTGCAAGAGCCAAGGAAGATGGACAAGTTGATGGACTAATACCACATCTAGTAGACGGGGGAATATCAATACTTCAATACGCTGATGATACAATACTTTTTATGGAACATGACCTTGAAAAGGCATTAAACATGAAATTGATTCTCTGTGTTTTTGAACAACTCTCCGGGCTGAAGATTAATTTCCACAAAAGTGAGATCTTTTATTTTGGAAAAGCTAAGGAAGTTGAGGAACAATATAGGATACTCTTTGGCTGCGAGTCTGGGACATACCCATTTAGATATCTGGGTGTTCCAATTCATTTCCGAAAATTAACAAATGGAGAATGGAAGATGATAGAAGACCGTTTTGAGAAGAAATTAGCAAGTTGGGCCGGAAAACTGCTGTCTTACGGGGACCGTTTAATTCTGATCAATTCCGTATTAACAAGCCTACCTATGTTCATGTTATCTTTCTTTGAAGTACCTATAGGGGTACGTAAAAGGCTGGATTTTTTTAGATCCCGGTTTTTTTGGCAAAGCGAAAGTACACATTAACAAAGTGGAGTATTATGTGTAGACCTAAAGATCAAGGGGGGCTTGGGATCGAGGTTTTAAAGATTAAAAACAAATGTTTGTTAAGTAAGTGGTTGTTCAAAATTCTGTCCGAAGAGGGCGGGGTTTGGAAGGAGCTAATTCAAAATAAGTACCTGCATTCAAAATCGCTAACACAAGTGCAGAGTAAACCGACTGACTCCCCATTCTGGAAGGTGATAATGAAAGTAAGAGATGAGTTTTTGGAACGTGGATCTTTTGTTGTAGGGAATGGAGAGAGCACGCGTTTCTGGGAGGATACCTGGCTTGGGGACAAGCCCCTATCCGATGTTTTATCCCAGGCGCCTCCTCCAAACCTAGGTTTCAGGAGGGCGTTAACCGGAAACAAATGGACAAGATGGTTGCATTTGGTAAGCCGGCTAATGCAGGTTGACCTTACAAACAAAAAAGATGTTTTTAAGTGGAGATTAACAAACTGGTGTTTTTACGGTCAAATCCTTGTACCTTGATTTCTTGAGTGATCATACAAGGTTTCTCCGTAAGTACATACGGAAAATGAAGGTGCCTCTAAAAATCAAGATTTTTATGTGGTTCTTATACCATAAGGCTATTTTAACTAAGGATAATTTAGCAAAACGTAATTGGAATGGTTGTAAAAATGTTGTTTTTGTGATCAAGATGAAACAATTCAACATTTATTCTTTTCTTGTCCATTTGCAAGAATGACTTGGCGTATTGTTCATATGGCTTTCAATATTAAACCCCCAACTGATATAACAAACTTGTTTGGTAATTGGCTAATGGGGGTCTCTAAAACAGAAAAGGTTCAAATCAGAGTTGGTGTTTGTGCCTTGCTTTGGGCCATTTGGAACATACGAAATGACTATATCTTTAACAGAGCAAAGAAAACTTCATTTATGCAGGTTATCCCGATGGCTACACATTGGATCCGTACGTGGTCCTACCTACAATCAACGGAGAAGCGCGGCGCAATGGATTTTGGGTGCAGCCGCCTGGAATCGGTCGTGTCGGATCTATATTCCCAGTTCAGCTAGCGTTCTGATCTTAGGATAGCATGTTAATGCAGAGTCATTCCATGGTGTCCCTGTTTTTTAGATGTCTGATTCATGTTGCAACTTTGTGCGACCCATGATATATTAAGTTCTGTAAGAATGCTTGATCTCAATAAAAATAAAAGCCGCATGCATCAATCGATGCAGAGGCTGGGAGTGCCCCTTTTCTAAAAAAAAACTTTGATGGGTATCAAAATATATTTATCTCGGAAATGTCAGACAAATTTAAGATGAAATATATTTTATAAGGATCTTGAGGTTTGCGGAGTTTCGAAGTGCTAATTCAAAATTAGGAAGCACTTCTTTGCAAGTTTGTTGATGAATATGGAGTTTTATTTAATTTGTCAAAAATATTGGTTTTGTAAATTTGCGATGTATTTCACTGCTCGATCGGAAAGGATAATGTAACGGCCGCAATGTATATTTGTGATCTAATTCTTATTCAAATTTATTTACTCAAAACATTTTAGATGAAATTATACCGAAATACTATCAATAATTCTGAAGTTTTAGAGATTTTGGTGCATCTCGAAATTTTTCTCGAACCGCGTTGATGGAAATAGTGGTCAAAATTTGACGAAATTATGGTGGGTACCAAAATATATTTATCTCAGCATAGTTCGGACTATCTTCGTACCCAATTAAAATTTTGTTTCAATTTAGCCAATTTTAGATCAATTATTCCAAAATAATTTCGAGGAATCTGGAATTTTTGAGTTCTTATAGTCAGAAGAGTTTTGTAGAACCAAAATTCCAAGCCCTTTTAAAGTAGAATTCAAAATTCCAACGATTATTGTAATTTTGGTTGGTACGTAAATAAATATCTCGCATATTTTGGTCGACGTTCATATTTAATCAAACTCTTGTAAACTTAACATATTTAGACGAAATCATGCAATGGTTACAAGATTTCCTAGCTTTCGGAGATTTCGGTGATTAACAAAAAAATCTCAAACTAATATGGTTAAAAGTTTCACTGAAATTTTAACGAAATTCCAAATATTTGTAAAATTTTGTTGGTTGCTAAGATATATTTATCTCGCAAAATTCAGAATATTTTCGGCGCCATTGAGATGAAATTCAATTTTAATCAAATTATGTTTAAATTTAACATAATCTAGATGGAATTACTCCAAATATAGTTTCAAGATTCCTGGAATTTGAAGTTTTCGGTGGGTCTTGAATTTTGTGTCGACCCAAAATTCTAAGCCTTTCATAAATGCGTTCAAAATTTCAACAAAATTTCGATGAAATTTCTGATTTCTTTTTGGTAATTTAGGTGGGTGCCAAAATATTTTCATCTCGCAAATTTAGGGGACTTTTCGGATAAAACTGAGATCAAACTTAAGATATTTTGGACAAAATTATTTCGTAATAATTTAGAGACGTCTTACGATACTGAAGGCAAACTTAAGATCAAACTCGGTGTCCGCTTCCGTCGGCCCCGTTGGAGAGATCTTAGGATAGTTTATATCTAAGCATTGGGCACAGCGTGCAGCCCAAACACCCTGTAAAATATGCTTACCAGCAAGTTAAGTGATGCTTTTGCTAGCAAATCTCCCTGTTAGACATGCACCCCAAGCCACAAAAGCTCACTTGGCGTCCTTGATGCATATTCTAGCTCCTAATACAATATCTAAAACATTAGTAGTTCATATCTCGCATGTTTAGAGAAAATGTCGTAAATTAGTAAAAACACTTTATTTAATCTCGCATGCTATGATTGCCTTCAGTTTACAAATACAAGCTAGAAAATTTGGGGGTTATTTTTTGGTTCTCCTGGCCTTTTGCTTGTACAATTTAAAAGACTTTAATTTTTTTAGATTATTTTCGTCGTAATATTCTTGCCACTATCAATACAAAACAAATCTAAGGGTTTTCTCGTGTTCGGTGTGTACATTCTTGCTTTTCTGATTGCTTTTATCAATACGAAACAAAATCCAAGGGGTTCACTGGTTTCCTTCAGGTTCGGTGTGTATTTTATTAATTTTCTGGTGCTCCCTTTATAATATTCGCCCATGTGAAACTCTATGGCCCTGCGAGGTTAATTAGTGTTGCGTGCGATGATTAGTTCTGCTGCTGCCTGGTTCGTGTCCATCGGTGAGACCTCTTGTCAGTTCTTGCGCTCTCTAGTCGATGCTGAACCAGATACAAAGAGTGACGACCAAGTTGAGGAGGCAGATGACGATGTGGCACAGCTGCGCTGGATTGTTGGCTGCAAGATGGTGGAGATTGAGATGATTGGGGAGAGCAGCTGCCGCGGCTGGGACTCCCTGGTGAACAATTGTAGGGGCCGCCTGCATCGCTACTAGAATGTTTGCCTACTGCTCATGCCATTCCCAGAAAGTGCAGGCGCCGTCTGACAGAAAACGAAAGAAAATGCCATTGGTAAGAATGGAAACAGTTAGAGCTTGATCTGGATCGAGGAACTACACTGCGACCCTGGTTGATGGATTTGCGACGGACGACGTACGTGCGAACGAATGTCTGCCTGCATATTGGACACCTGATCAGAGGAAGGGCGGGGGACAGTGCGGGAATGGAGTTGGCGCTGGGGGGCTTCTGTTCTTGAGCTTTGCGAGTGGAGGAAGATAAACAGTGCCATCCCTGCACTGTGCAACGGCACACCTATGTCTCCGTTCAGACTTCAGACTGCGAGGCTATGGCAAGATCAGGTTCCGTCTCGTTTGACTATCGAGCACGGTTCACTGGCACATCTGTCGGTGCAATAAGTGAACTCCACCTCTATACGAATCATTGGCACTGTTGAAAATGTGAATACGGGACCTCCACTGCCAAGATACGCGTACGAGTACAGGTGAACGGATGGGCTGATGGAATGATTCTGTGGACGTGATATCGAGAGCCGAGGCGCTCGGGAGCCAAAGCGCATTTTCGTATATGCACCGTTTATATCTATGGACGCAGTGGCTTGCGTAGGTTTTTGGCAGGCTCGACGATTGCACTAGATTGCCACCGCTTAGAGCCTTAGACCAACGACCAGCAATGCATGTTTTTTTTTTCTCGAGCCATGCAGGAATAGAAGAAAGAAACAAGGACAAAAGGCACACAGTTTATAGGTTTGAAGATGACCCTCGAAACAACAACAGAGAAAACAACAATAGAGAAAACAGGTCTCTGCTGCTGCAGGAAGACCAACTACAACTGAAGAGAGACCAACTACAACTCTGAAGAAACTAACTCAGGACAACGACAACACAAGGCTGCAGGGAAGCTTAATCCCTGGACAATGTGAATCGACCTTTACTTGCTATGGCCCATTGTTTGAAGTTTAATCCCCGGACAATGTGAATCGACCTTTACTTGCTATGCACAACCTGCGGTGTACACCAAAACTGTTCCTATAGTGTCCCGTATACTATGAACGTTGTTAAATATACTTTCCCAATGACACTCATTCCCAGAAAGTGAGTCTGGGACTATGTTTCATAAGCATGTACATCCTTATCTATCGAGCAAGATCCAACACAGCACAAGTTCTCAAAGAAAGCAACTAAGTTTAGGATAATATTACTTGCAACTAAGGATTTGAATCACGCCCACTCTATATTGGTATGTATAGCAAAAGTTTTGATAATGAACATACAAAATTGATTGAAACTTAGGGGGAGCGAGTCTCGAGTGATATGTATATATGGAGGAAAATGCGTGGTTTGGAACATGCTGATGAGGTTTGTACTTAGTAGCTAGGTGAAAGTATTTATATCAATTTTTAAAGGGCTGATAGAATAAAATACGTGGAGGTGATGTGGTATCACTTGATAGGTGGGTGAAGGGGGTTCATGTTGAACTGTTAGTGCAGCCGCAATGTGCTCCACGAGCACACCATAAGAGATAAAGTGCCAAAGATACATTGTGTAACATATCTACAAGCTAAAAAACTTAAGACCAACCCACAGACTTGTGGGTGATCCACAAGGAGTATAATAACAATACTTTTACGAGCTACAGTACACATCTATCGACAAACAATTTCAAGGTCATATGTGCCCTGGCTGTCTCATCCAATCTCTCATTTTATTTTTTACTTCTATTCTCTAAATAAGTGAGGTTGGATCGAGCGCAACTTTATAACCTAAGTTCATATGACGTGAATTCGTTTACAAAAAATTGAAGTAAACGAAATCTTTGTGTTTACAAAATGTAGGGCTCGCTTGGATTGTCGGATGAGTTTCCGGTTCCGTAATCTTTTCCGCCCCTGCGGAGGAATTTTAGCGAGACCTGCCATGCTCCGTAGAATTTTCCGATCGGATTGGTTAGTATACGCTGAACCAAGCGGGCCCGTAAGGAAAAACAACAAACATATTAGTATAGCTACAAAATTACGGTTCTATTGTAAAGTATGATCATTTGTGGCTTGAGTACAAATAGAAAATTAGTGACATACCCAGAATCGACATTTCAAATGATGTGCAACTTGTGGCATATAGAACCATTACATAATTTTGTTAGGGATCGCCATATAACATGCAAGGGCGAGTTTCCACTCAGTACCTATACTCAAGCTGTTTAAGATTCTAAAGCAATATCCTTTATTCTCTATTAAACTGTAAATAACCTATATGCAATTTGTCTTTCTACATAAATATACTTATCAAGCCGTTAAATTCCACATTTTACACCTAATTACGAAATTCTCACAATCTTTACCTCATTTAAGAAATATTTCCACATTGTATCCCTTCGTTGCGACTCTGCTAGAACTCTTACCCCCATTTTATTATTTTTTAGAACAAAATTTTAGAACGTTTCCCCCATTTTATTATTATATCCAAACAGAAAATCTATTTATATGGCACCCTGAAATTATCAAAAGCGCCGAACCCTGTCCCGCTGTCGGATCTGCCTCACGGTCCAGATCAGGCTGCTGGCCTTTTCTTCCTTTTACACGTGCGTCGTCCCCAAACCGTCCCAGATTAGGCCGCTGGCCCTTTTCCCCTCATCGACACGCAGCGACGCGCCGCCGCCGCCGATGCCGAGCTGTTACAACGCCGGACACGCAGCGACGCGCCGCCGCCGCCGCCGATGCCGAGCTGTTACAACGCTGGCGCCAGCCAGCCCTCCAGCCCCAACGCCTATCATCCCGGGATTCTCTCACGTGGCCTTCCTCACCGCCGCTGCTCCCAGCCAGTGACACGACGCTCGAAATCGATCTACTCCTTAGAGCATCTCCAACAGTTTGCAGCGCCAAAATAGCGTTTTGACGCGCCGGGCGCATGCTTCGCTTTACCAGACGCGCTAAAATTTCAGGCGAAAACGGGATGGTTTACCAGGCTCGCTAAAATAGCGCGCCACAAACCTCGATCTGCACTTGTTTGCAATGAAACAAGATCAAACAATACAAAATAAATAGACTGAATATAGCAATATATTGCAGTAGACTCGATTACACGAACAGACAAACACAAACTAGACTAGATCAA
Organism: Poa pratensis; assembly: GCA_947311845.1. Classification (NCBI taxonomy): domain Eukaryota; kingdom Viridiplantae; phylum Streptophyta; class Magnoliopsida; order Poales; family Poaceae; genus Poa; species Poa pratensis. Next base: position 7,971,561 of record CAMZMU010000072.1, read on the forward strand.
ACTAAGCCGGCGGGATTACTTAACTAGAACTTAAAATAACTAGAACTACGAACTATGAACTACGCCGGCGCGATTAGAACTCGTCGTCGGAGAAGGAGAAAAAGGAGTCGGAGTTGGAGTCGGAGCTGATCTCGTCCTGCAGCGCTTTCCACCTCTAGTCGTGCTCGGGCCAGTTGGCTCGGCCCGCCACTAGTTCCGCCTCTGCCAGCGCCTTCGCCACCCGCCGCGCCTCTCGGCCCGCTCGCCCGCCTGGGTGTTCCAGAAGTCCATCTCCTCTCTCGCCTCGTGTGGGTGGTTCCGGTACCAGTCGTCGACGGCGCGCAGGTCCCGCTCCTCGACTAGGCCCCGTGTCGCGCGGAGGCGGTGTTCGCGGCGGTCGTCGGCGGTGACGAGGCGCGGCTGCGGCGCCCTGTTCGCCGCCTCCTGCGCGTTGCGGCAGTCCTGGAAGTTCATCTGCGCGCGCGGGCGGTTCAGCCTCCACGCCGCCGCGTCGTAGGCGTGGCCGGCCTCCACCGCGGTCGCGTACGTCCCGAGCGGGACGCGGATATCGCCGGAGCGGATCTCGGCGTAGAACGTCCCGTTGGCTCATACGGCGCGGAGGCATGGTGGCGCGGTGGCGGCGGCGGATTCCGAGCGGTGGCGCGGTGGCGGCGGCGGGTTCCGAGCGGTGGCGCGAGACGTGGCGGAAGGGGAAAAAGCGGTTGGCGCAAGACGTGGAGAGAGCGCGCGCTGGACGCGGGGAGGGTTATATAGCGCCAAACCTAACGCTTTGGCCAGCGCGCGCTCTGATTTTCCGAGCGCGCCTTTTTTCCCGCGCCTTCTGGAGCGGCCGAAATGACCCCTCGCGCGCGAAAAAGCCATTGTCTAGCGCGCGGTCCAATTTGGGCGCCTATTGGAGATGCTCTTAGGAAACATTAAATGCGGTGCCCGTGAAGGGCATGGCTGCATCGAGCCCACCATCGACGAACTGTTGTGCGTGGCTAAGTCGATGTCGCCATCAAGGCATCGACCTCCGACTAGTTTCGTGCAGAGCAGAGCTTTTGCTACCTTCCGGCGTTGAACCAGGACAACTCCGCCCTCCCATCCCTGGCTGGTGATAGCGACCATCTCACGGTGTGCTTCGCTGCAATGACCTGCCTCCCCGTGTAGGCTTATCATGTTATGATGTTCTGTCATGCCCCAAGGCTTTGCTACAGAAGGTTATATGGCCCTTGGCTGGGCCCAACTACAGAAGTATGAACCGGTGCTTATGTACGAGGAGGCCAAGACAAGAGGAGGGCATGGAAGAGTTGAAACGTCTGAAACCTTCTCTCCCCTTGCTCTGTTCCCCACCTCCTGCTCTAGTTTTCCCATCTCTTTGCTTTGCTGATTTCTCACCCAAACTCTGTTGTATCACCAACTTGTATCCAGATATTGGTACTGATCCAGTGTTCATCACATCCCTCTGTTGGGTCGTGACATGTTCAGCTTGTCGTGCGATGTTATTTTTTTTTTTTTGATAGAGAGCTCGAGTACAAGATCAAGAACAAAGAACGCACACACACGCTCGAACACAGGCAAGAACCACCCTTACACAGCGAAACACGGATTGTGTGGATGGATCTGATATCTATTATTTTGTTTGTGTGGATCTATTTTCTTAGAGCATCTATAACCAATACCTTATATTGCGTTGCCCTAAAGGCATGTTTTACGGTACCACGCGGGTTACGGCAGAACAATAACAGCAAAACCGCGCGAGGACGATTAGCCTAGCAATAAAATGATTGTGTCGATACATTCTTGTTGTCTTATCGTACTGAAACCATTGACACAGTACTGCGTGCTTATCTGACCACTGACCATGGATCTGACTTTATTTAGTTAAGTAATGCATATTATAATGTTCTTTACACGTGCACAAAAGTTTTGCCCTTGTGAGGCAGCCGGGTGGAGCTGGAAATGATTGCGCGGAGGCTCCGTGGACCAATTTACTCACCTCGCAGCGCACGTTGATCTCGGTCAAGAGTTGATTTTCGTGCGCTTGCTCTGTCTGGACGTGAACCTCGGCCCCGAGGAATGGAAAAAAAAAAGTTCAGTTTAAGTGTGCAGCCTCTGTTTGGCATATTGATTCCCGAGTCCTGACCAGCTTTCCCTCCGAGCTCAACAAGGGCGCTTTCGATCGATTTAATTCGCCGATCGATCGGGAAACACGCTTGCAAGACCGTTTTCCGCCTCCGAAAGCTAGCACAAAGTATAGTAACAGAAGAAGCTAAAAAGAGATTGCACCAACTGGTGCTAAATTAAGATGGAAGCAAATCCCTCACCAACCCCCGGAAAAGGGCCCGAGTTCAATGGACTCTTTCACTGGGCTCGATCTGTAGCTGATGATGATGAAAGCTGTGTATCTTTTTTTTTTTGAGAATTCCTGGTCTTTTTACAGTACAGCTGTAGTATAAAAGCTATGTATCTGAGTAGGCTTGATCTGCACTGGGCTTCGATCGAGTGGATCTGAGTAGGCTCCACGTCGCACACCTGGATTTCAGACAGCTACTACCCCGATCGTGTACACGGGATGGGATTTCTCATCGCGATGAGGCTTGACTGGTATAGTGCAGCTCTCGCAGGGTGCACAAGTTTTTGAGGAACAGCAGGGTGCACAAGTTAGTAGCAAGCTATGCAGGGTTATACGAGTTGGAGGAACTAGCTACTGTCACCACGGTGTGCTCAACAAGGTTTTTAATGGGAAAAAATGCGGGGTACTCGACTCTACCGAGATGACAGCTCGACTGTGAACAGCGAGCGAATTTTTGCAACCCAGGTACATCTGATTTCCCTTTTTGAGACTTACCACAGCTCATAGTTTATGTTTCATATAATCACGAAAACTTTACGTAGCTAGCTAGCACTTCTCCATGAAGCTAAAAAGTTTTGACCAGGCATGACCTATGCGGAAAATGAGAAATGGGGAACACTACTTTAATGGTTATATTGTTTCACGAAGGTTTGAAGGTGTATGTTCTTGTTTTTTTATATTTCTTAGAAGATCAATACACAATACCTAATTTATCTCCATACCAACATTATATTCATTCAATTGTTCAAAAATAATATCTGATAAAATATTTTCCGCACATGTATGTGTTACAAAGAAAAGAGGCAACTACAAACTTTTGGTATGATATATGCACCGTCTATATCTACGGACCCAGCAGCGCGCCCGAATCTTTCGTACGCTCGACAATTGGACTAGCCCGCCGCCGCTTAGACCGGCGAACAACAATGCAGGCTTTCTCAATGTACACAAAAATTGATGCTATCGACTACACACAAGATAATATCTTGTCGTGTATATGGTTGACATTGTTTTACACACTTTCCCAATGACGCTCATTCCCAGCAAAAAGAGTCTCGGACTATGTTTCTTAATCATGTCTTTGTCTATCAAGCAAGATCCACCCCATACCAGTTCTCAACGAAAAACTACTAAGTCATAGAACTTGCAATTGCAACTAAAGATGTGAATCACGCCCACTCTATATCCTTACGTATAGCAATAGTTTTGACACGGGCATAGAGAATTGGTTGAAAGCTGACGGGAGCGACCCTCAAACGATAAGTATATGGGGAGCAAAAATGTGTGGTTGGGAACACGTTGATGAGGTTGTACTTAGTAGGTGAAAGTGTTTATATCAATTTGTAAAGGACTAGAATATTCAAAACCAATTCATGTCGAACTATTAGGCACATGCTAGGTAATAAAATCAACCGTAGAGTAAGATACAACAGTCACCACAAGCATTTAGCAACATGAATGTACTTGCAAAGTAGATAAAAGGTAACTAAATATTAGCCTAATTAGTCACATCTATCAACAAACAATTTCAAGGTGATATGTGCCTTGTATTAGTTTTCTCGACCACTCTCTCATCTTTTGACTTCAGTTATTTAAATAGTGTAGCAACACATATCTCAAATACTCTTCGAAGCAGGTGGGTTATTTGCATGCTCAGAATTAATCTGCTACACTATTATGTGATTTACTATGACTAGACATATATAACAGATCACGTTCTATTATCCATACTGATATACACATAGAAAAGTAAAAATCATAGGAGCTCTCAAATTTCCGGACATTATCTAGTTGCTTAGTACAAGTCTACTCAATCTAACACACATGCCTCCCCTTCGCGCCCTAACATACTAGTATGATCAGAACATATATACATGAATGAGGTAATAAGCAAAATAGTGGGGTGCCATGGGTGGTAGCAGCGCACCCATGGTCAGCCCTTGGACCGCCCTATGGAGCAGTTTTCATCACCGATTGAATTAACACCATTCCGTCCATAAAGTCGTTTTGTCACCCGGGCTACATGTAGCCCGGTTTTTTGAAATTTAAAAATCTGCCTTTTTTAAGTTGTAAAACATTCTGAAAAAATCCTAAACGTAGATAATGATGATTCCTGCCTGTGTGCAAAAAAGAAATGCGAAACATTCAGTATTTTATCCTGTGTAAAAAAAGACAAATTTCTAGATCTGGGTGGTGTTTCAAAATCTCTCAAAATTGTCAGAATTTTGTCATTTTCGTGTAGGGCGCAATATAAACTATTTCGTGTTGAAACTTTTCAGAAACATAGATCAAGTTTTTGTCAATATCCAGTATTTTTTTCAGATTTTTTGGAAACTTAAAATGACGACAAAAAAAATACAATACCCCGCTCTCCATTCCGTCCAGCTTTTCTCCACCACCACCTGATTGGAAAAGGCTATCACTCATCCCCGTCTCTCTCCTGGCGTCTTTCCGCACCACCACTCACGCTCTCTCTCTCTTCCAAACCGACCCGACCCCATGATACGTCTCAAACGTATCTATAATTTTTGATGTTCCATGCTGATATTATATCAATTGCTACATGTTTTGGTTACACTTCATATCATTTTTATGCATTTTCTGGGACTAACCTATTAACAAGATGCCACAGTGCCAGTTCCCTGTTTTCTGCTGTTTTTGGTTTCAGAAAATCTATTAAGGAAATATTCTCGGAATTGGACGAAACAAAAGACATCGTCAATAATATCACGAGGAGATCACGGAGTCCAAAGGGGAGTCGGAGCAGACCCACCAGGGGGCCACGCCACACTAGGGCGCGGCCCAGGGTGGGCCCGCGCCCCCCTATGGCGTGGTGGCCCCCCTCGGCCACCGACGCCGCCTCTTCGCCTATATATTCTCCGCGACGCGAAAACCCTATTACGGTCGATCATATTCCACGAAAAGTTCCGTCGCGGCCGTCATCGTCAATCTCAGATCGGAGGAGTTCTGAAGCTCTTCCCGGCACCCTGCCGGAGGGGAGATCATCACCGGAGGGCTCTACATCACCATGCCTGCCTCCGGAGTGATGCGTGAGTAGTCCACCCCTGGACTACGGGTCCATAGCAGTAGCTAGATGGTTGTCTCTCTACCTTGTGCCTCCATGTTTAGATCTTGTGAGCTGCCTAACATGATCAAGATCATCTTATTGTAATGCTAGATGTTGTGTTTGCTGGGATCCGATGAATATTGATACCATGTTTATTCAAGTTGTTTATCTATGTGCTCTTGATCTTGCATGCTCTCCGTTGCTAGTAGATGCTTTGGCCAAGTAGATGCTTGTGACTCCAAGAGGGGGTATTTATGCTCGATAGTGGGTTCAGTCTCTAGATATCTGGATCAGTGACAGAAAGGTCTAAGATGGTAGATGTGCTGTTGCTACTAGGGATAAAACATTGGTGCAGTGTCCAAGGGCACTTGTATTGATTACATTACACACTTTACTTCATGCAATAATCTGTTGTTAGCAACTTAATACTGAATGGATGCGGATGCTGCCTTGAAGGTGGATTATTTAGGCATAGATGCGGTTGGAATAACGGTCTATGTACTTTGTTGTAATGCCCAACTAGATTTCATAGTAGACATCTTGGCATGTATTGCATTGTTATGCCCTCTCTATTTGTCAATTGCCCAGCTGTAATTTGTTTACCCAACATGCTAGTTATCTGTTCTGAGAGAGACACCACTAGTGAACTGTGGACCCTGGTCCAATTTCCTCATACTGTTTACACAACCTGCTGCAATCATCTGTTTCCTGTTACTTGCTGTTTTTCCTGCTGTTTTCCACACCATACGTTTAACTCTTTGTTTCTGCAAGACCGGAGAGATTGACAACCTCTCTGTTTCGTGTTGGGCAAAGTTCTGGTTTGTGTCTGTGCAGATTCCACGTTGGTGCAAGCTCCCTAGCGCCAGGGGGAGTCAACATCAACAACCTTCCGATAGATCGTCAAGTCCTACTGGATTGATAACCTTGGGTAGATTTCTCAAGGGAAAACTTCTGCTGTCTACATCATAACCTTCCTCTTGGGGTTCACCAACACGTAGCCATCAAGCTGTTTTCTGGCGCCGTTGCCGGGGACTTGGAGGCTATTGGAAAGGGGAGTCTCTCAGTTCCAATCTCTTTACTTTGTTTTTTGTCTTGTTTTATTTTGTTTTGCTTGCTGTTAAAAATCAAAAACCCAAAAAAATTAAATTCCTGCATCTAGTTTATTTCGGTTTGCTCATCATGTCTGGTTCTTCTTATTTTGTTTCATCTCCTGAGGTTGAGGTTCGAACTTTTAAGCAACAAGGGGGAGAAAGTTTAAAAGATGCTTGGTACAGAATTAGTAATGCTCATCATAGGTGTGCTAAAAAACATTCCACTACAATCCTTCTTAGGAACTTTTATGTTGGCATTACCAATTGGTATAGATATGTTTTGGACACTTTGACAGGGGGTAACTTCCTAGGAACACCTGCTCTAGAGGCTAGCTACATCCTTGAAAGTCTAGTAGGAATACCACCTGTTAATGAAATTAAAATTGAAGTCTCTCTTGAGGATGTTATGAAAAAGCTTGAGGTTGTAGAGAATCTTCCAAGTATTGATGTTAAGCTTGAAAAACTACTTGAGAACACTGAAAATTTGATAAATCCTTGGAAGATCTTAATAAAAGAATTGTTGCTCTAGAAACTTGCTTTAAAAATCATGATCAAAACTCTAGGATTGAGGAGATAGAGGAAGTCATTGACACCATGAGTAATACTTTTTCCTCTTTCAAAACTAAGAAGCAAGGGTATATTCTAGATAAAGGAAAGAAATTCATGTATGTACCTAAGGGGCCTAAACCAAAACTTTCAACTTCTGATGTGCTGGATAATGGATTTTATGAATTTACTAATAAAGCTTGCAGTGGGCCTCTCAAGTTTTCTTCTCAAGAACTAGCTAAAATGAAAACCCCTCTTGTTGTGAATTATGATTTATCTGAAGCTTTTGGGAACCTTGATGTTTCTGGTCTTGACAATACTTGATGCATCTCTTCATGCCTAGCTCAAAGGCATTAAAGAAAAGCACTTCTGGGAGATAACCCATGTTTTTATTTTTGTTTTCTTGAGTCAAGGATGCTTGTTTACCTCTGTAGCAACTCCTTTGTATCTTTTATTTTGTTTTGTTGTGCCAAGGAGAGTTACTAATGCAAAGTTGGTTTTTATTTTCGGGACTGCATTGGGACAGATTGCTGTTCGTCACCGTTTAATTCAGTAGAAAATCAGAAAAAATCGAAAAATGCTGAAATTTTTGTGCATGTTCCTGATGATGTTACGCAACTTTCATTATTTCAAAAGTTTTTCATCTGAGCATCGTAAGTGCCTCGAAAAAATTCGTCATACAGACTGTTCTGGTTTGACAGATTCTGTCTTTTATTTTGCATTCTCTCTTTTACAAGTTTTTAAGTGGTTTCTTTTCGTGTAAAAGTGCCCACTTGAGCCTAGTAACAGTGGCTAATGTTTAAAATAGTTGGCTTGTGAGTTTTGTCTTTGCTAGAACTTTGAAGTATTATCTTTTAGTGCACTAACCTGCTAATGAGAAAAGCTGTTAAGTTTTGGTGTGAAGGAAGTTTTCAAGTGTTGATAGAGGAGAATGATATTACATGATCAAGAAGAGTGAAGAGCTTAAGCTTGGGGAGGCTTACCTCCCCAGCATATTTCAAGAAGACTCAAGCATCTAAGCTTGGGGATGCCCAAGGCATCCCCTTCTTCATCTACAAATTATCAGGTCATCTCTAATGGTGCTATATTTTTATTGCTTCATACTAGTGTACTCTTCCTTGGAGCGTCAGTGTGTTTTTGTTTTCAGTTTGTTTTGTTTTGTTTGCTGTGCTATACTTGTTGGATCCTAGCATTCATGTTTGGGAGAGAGACACGCTCCACTTTTTCATTAGAATACTCTTGTGCTTCACTTATACTTGTTGAGTATTCCTGTCTAGTTGCTGTTATTGCTGTTAGCTCTCAGTTTTTCATACATCTCTTGTTAGAGCTTTCAGTTTCTTTTGAAGAAAGTACTCTCTTGCTTCACTTATATCTGTTTGGAGAGTTGTCAAATAAGTTGATTGGTGTTTGGTTGGACCAGAAAAATGCTATGCATGTGGTAGTGGTATAAAATGCTTACATGAATCTTTTTAGATCGTTGTCTTGAGTAATTTGATGCTTGCCAATTGTTTTGAGCTGTCAAGTAATTAATGTTTAAGCTTGTGCATCATGTAAGTAATGGCTATTAATGAAGAACTACTATAAGGATTTTCTGCTATAATAATCTGTTGCATAATTGGAAGTCCATAGTAGTCTAGATAATTTTTGGATGAAGGCTATGTGTTAACAAGGAAGACAGTGGGAGTCTATGGTTCGTCAAACCTTGTGTTTTATGTACACTCTTGCTATTCCAGTTGATAATGATGTTTGCTTATAATAACCTTGCTAGCCTAAACTCTGTACTAAGAGGGAATGCTTCTTGTACATCCAAAACCTTGAGCCAAATCCATGCCACCTGTGTCCACCATACCTACCTATTATGTGGTGTTTTCACCATTCCAAGTAAATTTCTTCATGTGCTATCTACTAACTACTCAAAACAATTTCCTTTTTGTGTCACTACTTGAAAAGCTCATAAGGACGTAGTAGTGAGATTTGTCATCTTCCATGCTAATTAATTTACAAGGATTGGCAGCTTCATCTGCTTCTCCACCTTTTATTTTGCATTAAAGAGCTGGTTAGTCCACCCTATAAATAAATAAATAGACACTCCTCCATGGTGAATGTTGGTGGGCACCCGAGGATTCGGTTAGCCATGGTTTGTGGAAAGTAAATGGTTGGGAGGAGTGTCACCAATAAGTGCTTGTTACAAGTGCAGTCCTAAAAACTCTCGGAACCGCTCTAAAAGTTAGTTAGCCATGGAAGATGACAAGTACCTGCTATTTGATTTGTTGACACCTGTATACACCATTACCTTACAAAACAATATTTTATGCTCTCTATATGCCTTCGGGAACTACAGCTCTAGCACATGATGTTAATCCCTGCTTCCCTCTGCGAAGGGCCATTCTTTTACTTTTATGTTGAGTCAGTTTTCCCACTTCTTTCTGTCTACTTAAGCAAACATCATTGTCAACTCCAGTATAACAGTTTTTACATAACTTTGTGTTTGGTTGATCATATTCTTTGCATTGACATTATCTATATGATATACATGTTGAAAGTTGAAGCAAAAGCTGAAGCTATTATCTTCCTTTGTGTTGATACAAACACTTTCATGTTGAGAATTATTGCTGCTGTGAACTAACTATTATGTTAGACTATTATATCTCTAAATGTTTTATAGTGTTATTCATGAAAGTTTGCACTTGTGTGATCACTTATGTTTACTCTTTATTTACTTGCTTGCAAACTATAGACCATTGGCTTGGATCACTTCATTCAGATCATGTGCATTACATTGTTATTTGATCAAAGATTGTGTTGGTAGCATGTCACTTCAAAAATTATCTGTTTTTATCGTTTACCTACTCGAGGACGAGCAGGAACTAAGCTTGGGGATGCTTGATACGTCTCAAACGTATCTATAATTTTTGATGTTCCATGCTGTTATTATATCAATTGCTACATGTTTTGGTTACACTTATATCATTTTTATGCATTTTCTGGGACTAACCTATTAACAAGATGCCACAGTGCCAGTTCCCTGTTTTCTGCTGTTTTTGGTTTCAGAAAATCTATTAAGGAAATATTCTCGGAATTGGACGAAACAAAAGACATCGTCAATAATATCACGAGGAGATCACGGAGTCCAAAGGGGAGTCGGAGCAGACCCACCAGGGGGCCACGCCACACTAGGGCGCGGCCCAGGGTGGGCCCGCGCCCCCCTATGGCGTGGTGGCCCCCCTCGGCCACCGACGCCGCCTCTTCGCCTATATATTCTCCGCGACGCGAAAACCCTATTACGGTCGATCATATTCCACGAAAAGTTCCGTCGCGGCCGTCATCGTCAATCTCAGATCGGAGGAGTTCTGAAGCTCTTCCCGGCACCCTGCCGGAGGGGAGATCATCACCGGAGGGCTCTACATCACCATGCCTGCCTCCGGAGTGATGCGTGAGTAGTCCACCCCTGGACTACGGGTCCATAGCAGTAGCTAGATGGTTGTCTCTCTACCTTGTGCCTCCATGTTTAGATCTTGTGAGCTGCCTAACATGATCAAGATCATCTTATTGTAATGCTAGATGTTGTGTTTGCTGGGATCCGATGAATATTGATACCATGTTTATTCAAGTTGTTTATCTATGTGCTCTTGATCTTGCATGCTCTCCGTTGCTAGTAGATGCTTTGGCCAAGTAGATGCTTGTGACTCCAAGAGGGGGTATTTATGCTCGATAGTGGGTTCAGTCTCTAGATATCTGGATCAGTGACAGAAAGGTCTAAGATGGTAGATGTGCTGTTGCTACTAGGGATAAAACATTGGTGCAGTGTCCAAGGGCACTTGTATTGATTACATTACACACTTTACTTCATGCAATAATCTGTTGTTAGCAACTTAATACTGAATGGGATGCGGATGCTGCCTTGAAGGTGGATTATTTAGGCATAGATGCGGTTGGAATAACGGTCTATGTACTTTGTTGTAATGCCCAACTAGATTTCATAGTAGACATCTTGGCATGTATTGCATTGTTATGCCCTCTCTATTTGTCAATTGCCCAGCTGTAATTTGTTTACCCAACATGCTAGTTATCTGTTCTGAGAGAGACACCACTAGTGAACTGTGGACCCTGGTCCAATTTCCTCATACTGTTTACACAACCTGCTGCAATCATCTGTTTCCTGTTACTTGCTGTTTTTCCTGCTGTTTTCCACACCATACGTTTAACTCTTTGTTTCTGCAAGACCGGAGAGATTGACAACCTCTCTGTTTCGTGTTGGGCAAAGTTCTGGTTTGTGTCTGTGCAGATTCCACGTTGGTGCAAGCTCCCTAGCGCCAGGGGGAGTCAACATCAACAACCTTCCGATAGATCGTCAAGTCCTACTGGATTGATAACCTTGGGTAGATTTCTCAAGGAAAACTTCTGCTGTCTACATCATAACCTTCCTCTTGGGGTTCACCAACACGTAGCCATCACCCCACCATGGAACCACCGCCCGATCCCCGGCCGCCGGCAGACTTGCCCCGCCCACCCCCGCCCCGTGCTCCTCCACCGTGCCAACAAGGCCGGCTTCCACCACTACTCCCGACCACGGGCTCGCCTCTATTACCAGCAAGCCAACCTCCACCCAGGGCCGGCTCTATATTTTTCAGGGCCCTTGTGCAAGATTAAAAAATTGGCCCTTATAGATACTGTATATCTACGCATATGACGTAAAATATTAAACGTTTATATCCAACCACACATTCTTATTCCAAGACGTCCATAAAAACTGATATAAACAATTAAGAAATGTCATATTACGACACAAAGTCTAAAAAGTTGCAAAATATAACAAATAATATTCCCTTCTAATTTGATTACCTCAAATAAGAACGAATTTCCAATGAGTTCGTCGTCAATTGCCTCAAATTATTCTTAGCAAAACATGTCTCCACCGCTCCTTTTCCTTTGCTATCTCCCGCTGCATCTCATCATCAATTGTTTGATTTTTTGCTTAACCTCAACTTTTTTTTTTTGAGATTCCTAACCTCAACCTTAGATCGTTCCATGTGTTCATGTTGGTTAAATGCTCAACACTTCTCTCATGTTCTTTGAGTCTTCCACCGATACGCCTCCAGTCCCTTAATCCATGAGATGCTAGCAAAGACCTACTCTGATTTGATTTGAACTTTATCCATGAGATGCTAGCAAAGACCTACTCTGATTTGATTTGAACTTAATCCATGAGATGCTAGAAAAGACCTACTCTGATTTGATTTGAACAACTTGCAGGCAAAACAATAAACTTTGTCCAGCTCTTTAGAATAAACCAACCACTTTCTGTCAATAACCTCTTTGTTAGCCAATTTTTTGGAGTAATAACCACTTTCTCAGCACCGGATTTATGTTTCGGCATTATAGCACCTACAATTAAAATTTAGGATCAGATCAACTAGATTATGGCATATATACACAGGAGGAGGATTGCACGAACTGACGAACGTACCTGAGTACCTGACGGAGGGGAATGATCACCAAACGCCGATCTGCAGCCGGACAGGGGGAGGGAGCTCCGTTTCCGCGCTGGGTGGTCTCGACAGTCCGATTTTCTCCGTCGGAAGCGATCCGCATCGCAGCCCCACGGAATGGGGGAAAAAAATTCAGTTTACGTGCAACCTGTGTTTGCGTACTGATTGGTGTTGCTTTCGTCCAGTCGTGAATCCTGAGCACTTTGTCTCCGAGCTTAAGCTCGCAGAAGAACAGAACTAGGGCGCTTTTGATAGATTTTATTTGCCGATCGATCAGGAAACAAAAGAAGCTAAAAAGAGATCGCGCCAACTACTGACTGCTACAGATGGAAGCAAATCCGGCACCAACTCCCAGAAAAGGGTCCGAGGTCAATGTGCTCTTTCACACGCACAGCGTTCAGATCATCGCTCTGTGGCACCGGCACGGGCGCACGGCGCCATTGTCGACCGCGCCGTCGTCATATATACCTCCCGGTTTCAGCTGGCGCGACGTGGATGCGCTATTAAAATCTCCTCACGCACGGTTGACCTCCAGGCCGTCGTCGCGCTGCGTTCCGTCCCGCGGTGAATGCGCGCGCGGATGGCCGCCGTTTGACATCGGCGCGGCCGGCCGCGCCATCCACGTTGAATTTTCGGTGGCCTCCAACGGCAGTTGGATGTGTATGATGAGCTGTGCGTGTGACCCTCCATCTGAAGGGAGTGGCTAGCTTACGCGTGCAAACGCTCCGTGGATTTCGACCACGCGCCGCGTCCCGACTACTCTACGACAAAGCCCATCCTTGTCCCCGCCATCAGCCTCACCGCCGGCGGCTGCCCCGCCCTCTTCAAAGCACCTCCTCCGCCGGTCGATCTGTCGCCGTCCCGACCATCCCTCTAAGACCCCACCCCGCCCACCCCTCCCCCCTCCGCACACACCAGAGCTCATCGCCGGCGAGCACACCCCCCCCCCCCCGCCGCACACACCGGAGCTCATCACCGGCGAGCACCCCGCCGTCTCGGCTGGTGCGGTGAGGAATCCACGCGGATGGGGAAAAAATGAGGAGAAAAAAGAAAAGGAAGGAGAAAGAAGGCCACGTGGGTGGGAACCACTCACGCCCTCGCGTGCGCGAACCGTGCGAATGCTCACGCGCGAGATGTTGTTTCACATCTGCAGCGGCCTTCGTTCGAGTGGATCTGAGTACGCTCCACGGTATTCTAACACCACGCTGCAGTTGGATTTCAAGACAGCTACCCTGGTCGCGTGCCCAGTAAACTCCAACAACTAATTGCGACATGGAGAATGGATTACATGGCTCGTTAGGACGTCGAGTGATTGTTAAGTGAGATTTCTCAGGGCGACGAGGCTTGGCAGCTGGTAGTAGCGCAGCTCTGCCGGAGAGGTGCGAGTTGCGCAGAGTGCAGATGTTAATTACGAGAGGTGGAGGAACTAGTGTCAACATGACATGAGGTGCTCAACCTGGTTTTCAACAAGACAAAAATGTGAGGTGCTCGACTCGGACGAGATGACAACTCGATCGTGAACCGCGAAAGAACGTTTATATCAGTGGTCTGGTTGAGCTAATACGGGATGAGAATCACGTTGTACAGTTAGTTTGGTTGCCCACAATTTTCTATTCAAGCATGGTACAATTGGAATGAAGTAATAAGCACTGACGTTTGGTTGCATGTGTATGTTTTACAGGTACAGTTTAGTTGTCTAGTCATGTGCCTGATCTTAATTGGTTGTGCCTGGCAATGGCCTTGTTAAAGGCATTGTTTTTGTGAGTGCGGACCTTATTCAGGTGAAAACCCATGATCTATGATTAGGGCGTTGACAGCGCCTAAGCACTGTTCCCTTCTTGGAGGCGTCGCTTTTGGAGCAGTTGAACTTCTGGTACTGTTTTGATGGGGTTAGGTCTGCTGTTATAAGGAATAGATCACTGTGACGGGACTTTACTTTTTTGTAATTCTTCTTTTTATTCTGGGGCGTGTGCATCCGTGTCACCGCTAGGGCAACGCGTTGTTGCAGAGACTGGGTGTAATTGGTATCTTCGCCATATTAATATATGCTCTTTATCTAAAAAAATGTGCACATACATGTTTAATCTCCGTGGTGGTACAAATTAGCTCACATCACAACACTTAATTTTTTCTATGGGCGTAGAAATCAGAAACTTACAACATGGGAGTTATTTGGAACAACGAGATAAAGCTACTCTTGAACGAAATTTCAGATGGCCGAGCGCATGCGACGATTTTTTTGTCAAAATTTGTCTAAAATAAATTGAAACTTGAACACAGAATTAAGAAGATGCAGTAAAAGAACTCAAAATTGATTGTCGGAATAGAATCTTATTGTCGATCTTCATCTTTTTTCCTGTAGAATTTATCATAAAACGATGGACTAATGAAGTAGATGATCAAGAGGATAAGTGTAAACAAGCGGTGACATGTTGAAAAACAAGCACCGAACACACTTATAATACAAAGATAGAGAGTTACTTGTCTGTGACCATGGAAACAAAAAAATTACAATACGGAACTTGTGCGAAACGGCGATATGAACCTACTCAACAAAATTTCAAATGGTTGACTGTGTGCGACGAATTTGGTAAAAAAATCTAAGAAACGGTCGACTGTGTGCGACGAAAATTTATAGTAGATGAAACTCAAAACCGATCACGGAAATAGAATCATAACATCGATGTGCCTATTTTTCATGTACGGTTTATCTCCAACCGAACACTGTTTTGTAAATTAGGAAAAAATCAGGTGAAAAAGATTGAAGAGTTAAGCTGAACAGGAACACCCGCAACCTAGTACCAGCCCACCACGTGACTGCATTGTCACAGGGCGCTTGTCTGAACTATCACTGCATACGCTAAAGGCTGGAGGAGAGGAAACTGCCGATTCAACCATTTCCTCAGGGGCAGGCCCTTCCTATAAAAATTGTGCGGTGCACAATTTTGGTAGACCACGGTGGTAAAACACAGTGCACCATATGCCCCGAATTAGTACCCAGCGGGGCTATATGAACGTTGTGCGACCTACCAAATATGCCCTACATCTTTCTCAGACTCGACGGTTGGGCTGACTCCACTGCTTGGACCGACGACCAGCAAGCTAGCTTGTGCAGTGTATAACAGAACTGATGCTCCATTACATGCAAGATATGGGTTGGGAAGCTGCTGAACGTACTTTCCCAATGACGCTCATTCTCAACAAGTGAGTGTGGGACTATGTTTCATAATCATGTCCTTGTTTATGGAGCAAGATTCAACCCACACAAGATCTCAACGAGAAACAACTAGGAATGCTAGTACTTGCACCTAAAGATATGAATCACACCTAGTCTATATCGGCTGGTTTGAAAGTGAACCTCAAGTGATACGTATATACGGAGAACAAAATAGCATGGTTGGGAACAAGTTGACGAGGTTGTAGGTACTTAGTAGGTGAAAGTATTTATATCAACTAGACGAGGCCCCGCGCGTTGCCGCGGGACAAATTAGATATAATAAGTTGCTATGTACAATTCAGAAAAAACACTTATGCCTAGGTAGATAATACAATAATAGCGACGAAATTTAGTAACACATCTGAGCTAGCTTTTACAAACAGAATACCATTTGATTACTCAGCTGAAGTCTGCAAAGCTTAAAAACCATATTCTGTATCATGCATTCAATTATTGAGTACAAAGTGTCTTGTAGTATGGTAGGATGCAACACTTTACTAAGAAACATCAATGTTCAACTACGTGTGTGTTTAAATTAGAGATTAAGTATATGTTGTATGCCCGTGTAACTATGAGATAATATTATTTTGGCCAAGAGATTACGTGAAACCTTCATGTTCCGGCAACAATTGTTTACTTTTGGAAAACAAAAAAAGCATCGTGTAACCGTGCTATTAAGGGCACATGCCCCAGATTGGTTTTCCGTGGGCACGGATAGGATATGGTAGGTGAGCCATGCATGCATGCAGCCATGTAAATTCCTTTTGATTTTTAAACTTTAAAATGTTTTATATCTTAAATCTTAAATCAAAATTCAGATCCGTTTTCATAGTTGTCTTTGTCGCGACGAGATTTTCGAAACTAGATCTCATGTTGATATGTTTCGGTAACTTTTTTCTGACCGTAGTTGCCAGATTATAATTACTTGATCACCAGGTACAATCAAGTTGGTTACCAGGTTAAATTCAATTGGTTTTCTGGATTTTCAAACTTTGTTTCTTATCGATGTGAGCCTTTACTGAACAGAGTAGACACACACATGTATGATTGAAACTACTAGTAGTGAAAAACACCACTTCGTGTAAAACCAAGTATACAAACGTTATTTTCGTCCTTATCTACGTATATTTTTCTTCCAGGACAGAACATTGGCTAATATAATGTGCACACTCCTCAACGTTGTGCAATGTACACCAAAATTGATGTTACTGGCTACACACAAGATAGGGACTGGTAGCGGATACTATTGATACTCTTCAACATACTTTCTCGATGACGCTCATTCCCAGCAAGCGAGTGAGGAACTATGTGTCATAATCATGTCCTTATCCATCGAGTAAGATCCCATGCATGCACACAAGTTCTCAACGGAAAACAACTTTGCAACTAAAGATGTGAATCACACCCACTTTTTATTTTTGAGGGAACACCCACTTTATATTGGTACGTATAGAAAATATTTAGCCAACGGCCATAGAGAATTGGTTGCAAACTAAGGGGAGCGAGCCTCAAACGATAAATATATATGGAAGGAAAAAATGCGTGGTTGGAAATAAGTTGGTGAGGTTGTATTTAGTAGGTGAAAATATTGATATCAATTTGTAGAGGATTGATAGAGAGGAATACATAGATGTGATATTTTGTCACTTCGGAAGGGGTAGGGGGAGAGAGAGTACCGACAAAATATTAAAAAACGGTTCATGTCGCATAATTAGGCACATGCTACATAATAAAACCAAATTTCGAGTAAGACACAACGGTCACACCAGACATTTAGCAACATGAAAGTACTCACAAAGTAGATAAAAGGTAGGGGGAAGAAGTGATTCTTATCCTTTCCCTCTCCCTCCTCCAAGGTCCTTTGAGAGTTGTATTATCTCCATCGGTGCTGACGACTAAAGATGGCTTGCCGGGGGGGGGGGGGGGGGGGGGGGTGACCGCAGCCCTCAATTGCTCCCGTTGTGTACAGCTATAGGCCTAGGTGTAGTTTCTCACTGTCCGTGCACCCCGGTTGCTGAAAGTCGACCCACGGAGTTTCTCAACGATGGCAATCCTCCGTTATCCTTGGAAATAGGAGGCCCTCTGTGCTCGGTTGCAAGTTTGGCCCGGGTGTTTCTTTCCTCCTTCGCTGGAGGATCTTTGATCTTGGTTGGCGATACCTCGCCGGTGTCATCCCAAGTGGTACCGTCCCTGGTAACAACGCTGGTGGCCACCCCTTGAGGTCATTTGGCTACTGTGGTGAAGATAATGTACTTGATTGCTTTATTGATTATCTTTCTGGGTCCCGTTTGCATATTTTGAGGGCTATATTGTGATTCTTTTTTCTTTGGACCCGTCATGTAATTTGTACTCACCGCTCGACTGTTAATGTAGTTTCGAGATCCTTTGAGGCCTTACGCGTTCAAAAAAAGTTGACAAAAAGGTAACTAAATATTAGCCTAATTAGTCACATGTGCTGACAAACAATTTCAAAGTGATATGTGCCATGTATAAGTTTTCTCATCCACTCTCTCATGTTTTGACTTCAGTTCTCTAAATAAGTGAAGTTGGCTCAAGGGCAACTTTATAAACTAAGTTCATATGCATTTCAGGCGTATGGGTGTGGGGGGTGGGGGGTAGTACATTGGGGGTGTCACTGGAGATGCTCTTAGGTACGTATGTTTTCCTCCCGAGGAAAAACATTTGCTAATATAATGTGCACAATTATCAAAATACTAGAGAAATAAAATTTACTGATTACGGAAAATGTGAATGCACACAATTCCCCAGCGGCTCTACCTCTGAGCTGCCACTACCACAGAAAGGGCTATCAGTGGCACACCAAATGACAATTCTGTGGCGCACCCCCAGGTTTTCTGGGTGCGCCACAGAATTCTCGCCACAAAAATTATTTCTGTGGCGCACCTGGCTTGGTGCGCCACAAAATTCTCACATTTCTGTGGCGCCCCTGGCCTGGTGCGCCACAGAATTCCAAAAAAATTCAAAAAAATATAAAAAGTTTAAAAAATCAGAATATGAAATAATATGAAAAATCCTAATTATTGGAATTAGGACTTTTTGAATTGCTCCAACCCTAGCACGCTTAACTTCTAAGTTCCATCCAATCCACCTACCCTTGTGCTACTCAAGTTCTTATTGATATATATATCATATGAACCCTCTTAAGTCTTGTATGTGTATATGTGGTATGTGTTATAAATGTGTGTTTTTAAATATCAGATTTTCCAAAAACTTCTAAAGTTTCAAAAGGAGATTCAAAAGTTTCAAAAGATCCAAAAAAATCTAAAAAATTACAAAAAATCCAAAAAAATCCAAAAAATTCAAAAAAGTCAAAACATTTCAAAATAATCCAAAAAAATTCAACAATCTTCTTTCTTATACATTTCTGTGTCTTATTTGGACTTTTTGAATTTTTTGAATTTTTTCTTTCTTTTTGATTTTGCTACGAAAAATCGTCTGTTTGAAATAACTTTTTTGTCTTTTGGAATTTGAGGAATCTGTGAATTGGTGACCGAGTAAACCCCGGTGGATTCGAACTCGGATTTTTCTCACGTTTTTTTTGACATATTTTTTGCGTTATTTCGACGTCGTATGCAAAAGTTATGGCCGTTACAAGATTTTTTTTCCTGTTTGTTGCAGAAAAGGTCAAAATTCATATTTCAAATTTTTTATACCTACTAGACACTCAAACATAACTACATGTCAAAGGATTTTATTTATTGAAATTTTTATCATTTTCCTTTACTTTCTGCAAGACTAAAAAGGCGATCCCAAGGGGGTGGGATTTGAAAAAAAATCTGTGGCGCACCTGGCAGGTGCGCCACAGAAAGGTTACATTCTGTGACGCACGTCCCCAGATAACTTTTTGTGACGCACCTGACTCCACAGAATATCTAATTTCTGTGGCGCATGTGGTTTAGTGCGCCACAGAAATATGACTTTCTGTGGCGCACCTAGTCTGGTGCGACACAAAAAATAATTCTGTGGCGCACCAATTAAGGGTGCGCCACAGAATGCCAACCTTCTTATAAGGGTTTTCCTAATAGTGTGCGTCCCACCAGTGACAAAACCATAAGTCGCGTTCACACCCCCAGACTACCGCTGTTTTTTTTTTTTGACGGGAGACTACCGCTGTTGATCGCATGGCCGGCGTCACGTTGTGTTTCAATCTGCTGCAAAGGCGTGCACGGATGGCTGCCTGTGGTGGCGTCCGACACGGGCGATGTGTCCTCCTTCTGCAGTGGGATTCGATCGAGTAGATCGCAATAGGCTCCACGCCACACTTCGATTTCTTGACAGCTAGCTACTACCCCGATCGTGTACCGGCAAACTTCAGTAAGCGATTGCGGGATGAGATGGATTACTTGGCGCCATGGAGTGGTTGTTATTGTTACGTGAGATTTTTCAGCGCGACGAGTCTTGGCTGCCTCCTTCATCTATATAGTCACTCATTTTAGTCTGCATCTATTCATCATCTGAAATACCTAAGCTATATTATATTTAGAAACGGAAGAAGTATTAGGCTAGTAGCGCAGTTGAGCCAGAGTCGTGCGAGTTGCAGGATCTACCACAACATCAGGTGCTGAACCAGATTTTTGAGGCAAAACATATGGGGTGCTCGACTCTATCGGGATGAAAACTTAACTGTGAACCGCGAGCAAATCTTTACAACCTTGGTACATCTGAATTTCTTTCTGAGAGTTAACACAACTCATATTTGTTAACTTCTAAAAATTTATGAAAAAAATACGTTCTCCATGAAACTTAAAATGTTGTTACCAGATTTGAATTATGCGAAAACTAGACATGGGAAAACTATGTACAAGTTGAAAATTCTTATATCGTTGTATGGCGTTTTATAGGTGCAAGGTTCTTATCTATGTGCTTGCTTTTTGTAACTTCTTATCTACGCTTTATAGTTTTTGAAAATGCTTCTTATCAACGTTTTATAGTTTTGAAAACTATGTACAAGTTGAAAAAAGGCAACCGTAGAGTCTGGCTTTGCAATATGCTCCATCTATATCTACAAACCCAGTGGCACGCCAAGATATTCCCTTGTATTCACGATTGGACTAGTTTACCGCTGCTTAGAGCATCTTCAGAGGCACCGTCTAAATGGCCCCCCAAAGTCTCATTGGGGTCAGAGAGTCGACTCCTGGTTTCCGCCGCCGCCCCTCCCCTTCCTTCGCTCCGGCGGCCTTGCCGGCGAGCGTACGGATGGCGTAGGTGGTCGTGCCCCCTCTGTAGATAGTAGATCTAGGCTTAGGTGTAGGTTTGGTTCCGCTCCTTTGTCCCATGTGGCGCTTGGCGTGATGCTGCGGGAAGATCTCGCGCCGGTGACCCCGAGCGTCGTCCGGCGATGGGTGGTGCTGTTGCTTCTGCTCTCTGTGCTCCAGTGGTTGGAGATGGAGGGCGGAGGAGCTGCTCCTCTTCCCCTTCTCCCTAATAAGCTCGGTTCTGGCCGACCTTGTGTCTTGAGGTGTGGCGGCGTGGATGTTCCTCTGGCCGGCCGTGGTGGCGAGGAGGGGATCTGGTGTTGTCGCTTCGTTCTCAGGCTGCAAGGTTCTGGTGCGGGGGCTGTGCTGCGGAAGTTCCGGGACCTCTTCTGCTGCATGGTGGAGAGGATGAGGCAGTTCGTCAAGCTCCAATGGATGGAGGAGATGAGGTGCATCGTTGGCTCTTCGACCTCTTCAATAAAAAGGTTCGTAAATCGCGTCTCTGTTGGTGATGGCATGAATTTGGGTATGCTCTCTGTTTCTTGGCGTGGTGGCGAGAGCAGAGTTTCTGTCCAAACTCGTGTTCTATTGCTGCTGGAGTTGCACCAGGGGAGTTTGGATGCTGCTCCCTGGAGGCCATCCATGGTGGCTCTATGTTGGCTGCCATCTCTGTTGGTCGATCGGCGACCCCTCCGTCCTTCTTCGCCGGATTCATGCCGGCGTTCGATGGTGATCAACCTCCTGGCCGTCGTGCCTGTTTGGAGGCCCTTTGGCTCTGGTGCAGCAGGCTCCCGACGTTCCTCCCCAAGTGGTTCGTCCCCGGAGGCGGTGTGTTCGGCTGCGCTACCCTTCGTTTGTTGCAGTGGAGACGGAGCCGGACCTGATTGCGTTCCCTTCTGGAAACCTAGGGTCCTTAGTGCAAATTGTATGGACTTGCTTGTAATTTTACTTCTTCTTTGGTCCTCTTTGTATGTTGCCACTGCAATTAATATAAGCATCTAGGTCCCTCTGGGACCATCCCCTGTTCAAAAAAAAAGTCTCATTGGGGTCTAGATACAAAAAAATCGTCCCCAGCGACACCCCTAATGTCTCGGCACGAGCCAAATCGTGTCCGACACCCCGAAAGAGCCTCCAAATTCGGAGGCCCTCCCGGGAGTGCTGGACATGGGGCGAACATGCCTCTGACGGGGGCGGCCCACCCTTCATACACACGTGACGTGCAGGCGTTATTAATCACGTCGTGCAGGAGGCCGGTCTGGCCGCGTTAATGGCGGAGTCGTCGGCGGTTTCCAACGCGACGCGGCTGGACGGCGGTGCGCCTGTCGACACGCATGGCATTAACGGCGGCCAGGCGACGCGACGGCTCCCCAGGCCACACGGGCGACGTTGCGGATTCCCCACGCATCGTATTTACGCCGGCCGCACCGCCCATCGCCAAGATAAAAAGTCGGCGCCCTCGCCGTGCTTATCCACCCCGTCTTCTTCCTCGCCCTCACTCTCCTCGCCCTCGCTCTCCTCGCCCCCTACTCACTCGCATCCATGGCGTACGGCGGGCGCACCATCCTGAGCGAGGACGCCTGGGAGCTGCACTGGTACGAGCTCCTCGCCCCTCCGGGCTGCCGCCTGCCCAAGCACTGGGCCGTCTCGGCTGGTGGCCTTCCCGTGCCACCGCTGCCCGAGACGGCCGAGCAGATACGTCGGTTCATCGCTCCCCGACGGAGCTGGATGACGCCAGCGGAGCGGCGCCTCCCCGATAACGACGACGGCCAGGCGAACTAGGGCCGTTGGCTCGAGCGCTTCGAGCGCGAGCGGCAGGCGGTCATCGCCACCGTCGACGGCCCCAGAGCGCACGAGATGCGCTACAACACCGAGGGGCGCCATGACGGGTGGGACGCAACCGGCCACATGGTTGCCTCCGATATCGAAGCCGCCCGCCAGCACGCCGCCACAGGCATCACCATCCCGTTCCGCCTCCTTCCTCGGGTGCCACGCTTCCCTCCCCAGCGCCGCGCCAAGCGGTGAAGTAGGAGCGCCTCTCACTTCCGCGTGGTGGAGGTGGAGGCGGCATCGTCATCCGTGAACGCGAACGACACCGCCAGCGTTCGCCACCACGCGGGCGCCTCAACCTTCGCCGCCCCAGGACAGAGGCAATGCCGGTGGAGGTAATCCCGACGGGTTACGACGTGCCGTTCGAGCTACGGAACGAGCACGACGGCGACAACCCGGGCTTTCTGGGGGCGCTCTCCGACTCGGTGGTCATTATCGAGCAGGACTCGCCGGGCCTCTTGGCGACCCTGGCGAGCTCGGCCTAGATGGCAGCCTCCTCCTCCTCCGGCGGCGCCTCCACCAGCCGTGCACTGGGCCACGACGGCGCCTCCTCCAGCCGTGGTGCCTCCTCCAACACCATGGTGCACATCTACAACGACAGCGACCGCGACTCGTGGTGGGACGAGGAGGAGGAGGATTAGACGGCTTGGGTTTTAGTTTTTCAAATTTCGTTCAAATATTTTGTAATATGCACTAAATATGAATGAAATTTGAAATGCTTTTAAAATCATTTTAATTCATTAAGTTTTTTTTGTTTGGGGGGGCGTCGCTGTGGGCAGTACCCTCCATTCGACCGGACACATGTCCGGCACCTCCGATTGAGCCTCAATTGGGGGTGCCGGACACGTTTTTGGAGGCCCCCGGTGGAGATGCTCTTAGACTGGCGACCAGCAACACAGGTTTTGCAATGTACAACAAGGCTGGTCGTACCAACTACACATAGGATAAGGCCTTGTTCTATATGCTGGTCACATTGTTCAGCATAATTTCCCAATGACTCCCATTCCTATCAAGTGAGACTGGAACTATATTTCATAATCATGTCCTTGTCTATCGAGCAAGATCGTTCTCAACGAGAAACAACTCACTTTAGGATAATAGTACTTGCACTAAAGACTTGAATCACGCCCACATTATGTTGGTACGTACAAAAAAAGTTTTGACAACAGCCATAAAAATTGGTTGAAAACTGAGGGCGAGCGAGCATCAAGCGATAAGTATATATGGAAGGAAAATGTATGGTTGGGTATAGGTTGGTGAGGTTGTAATTTTTAGATAGTATTTATCAAATTTGTAAAGGACTGATAGAAATCAATAAATGGAGTATCAGTAAAATATTCAAATGTGGTTCAGGTAGAATTATAGGTGCATCTACCGACAAACAATTTCAACGTGATATGTGACTTGTATTAGTTTTCTCATCCACTCTCTCATTTCTTTGTCTTCAAATCTCTTAATAAGAGTTGGCTTGAGGGAAACTTTATGATCTAAATTCATATGCCATGAATTTATTTAAAACGATGTAAAAAATTAACATGAAGTTTGAACAAGAAATAAGGAAAAACAACAAATGTACTAGCATTACGTACAAAATTGCCGTTGTATTGTATTGTATTGAGCATAAATAGAAAATGAGTTCCATACCAAAACCTAAATTACAATTTGTGACACAGAACTCCCCATTAGTTATTTTTACTTTTCGACACATGTTACAGATACGCATAAAACATACAACTTCTCAATACCTTATGCTCATGTTTTTTGAAGATTCTAAAGAAAACTCTCCTTTTCTTTATTACTGCGTAGAGAACCCATTTGCAGTTTGTCTTTCTACAAAAAAAAATGTACTTATCAAGTTGTTGCGTTCAAATTTTTAGCCCCTAATTATGATTTTCTAATAACCTTTATCTCATTTAAGAAATACTTCCACATTTCTACCCCTTTGTGGTGACTCCCTTAGAACTTTTACACCATTTTATTATTTTCCAAAATATGTTGCTAGAATTTTTACACCATTTTGTTATTTTCAAAAACAGAACTGCTAGGTCCACATGATAGGGCGAGATGGTAGCTGCCGGTTAGAGAACTCACACACAGTACGCAATAGGCATACACAATTATAGCAAACTAGATTTAGGGGTGCGCTTTGGCGCACGACTCCCGAGCTCTGTTGTGACGTCAAGCCATACGCAATGCTAATAATCAACGGGTAGAAATAATTATATCCATATGTAATCTCGAGGACAAAATAATCAAATAATAAACAGATAACAGATTCACGCAACTACTCAATGGCATGCAAGTACCAACGTACTCGTGATGACACCACCTACCATCAAATGGGTTATTTACCTCTGTCTTTAAACCGCTGGCTCAACCGCATGCCTGAAAGATCCACTCATCTGACTGATAGGATTATATGCAAACCCTCGCCGCCCTGCCTCGGAAAGGAACGAACATCATCACGACACCGCGGCCTCCCACGCGCCAAGTACAGATGGCACAGCATCAAACAAAGCGTCAACCGGCTCCAGAAACACTTCCGAGAGAGCAAATTTATTAGTGCTACACAGACAGACGCTTCGTACACATGATAATTACATCAACACATAAACTCAATTTTTTTATCCATGTGTAAGTTCTAGGACTATAAACAAATTCGTAACGACAAATAACATACAATACAAGCATCAAGAAAAAAACCTTGGCCGCCAATATATACACTTGATTCGATCCGCGTGAGATAGCGGTACTCGAATACGCACGGACCCGAGGAGCCAAATCCGCCAGGGATCGCCTTGGCCGTTCCTTCTTCCTCACCTTTGCTGCTTCGATTTTGGTAGCCGAGACGGTTGAAGACCCCCAATAAATTCCCAAGGCGCACGCCTTCTCATCCTTTTCTTCTTCACCCTGTGTGACCGGCCATGTCGTCTCCACCGATCTCCTATTCTGCTCCAAACAGGAAGAGCATCGCGGAAGGATCTGAGGATGTCCTAACAACCCGGTATTTGTTTCATCACTTATTTTCAATCTTTCACAACTTTCCCTTTCGATATATACAAACGCTTCGATTTATTCATGCGTCCTCGGACGTACATTCTACAGGGCCAGTGGTTCCAACGTCGCCGGCCTTGGATCCATTTCGGAAGAGGAGCGTATCATCGAATACCTCGAAATTCAGAACGCAGCCCGGACCAACCAGACAGTCAAGGCCCTCCAGCAAACTGTCGCGTATCTCGAGCTGACGAATGGGGCTTACACCGACGCGGAGGCGGCGCAGAAGAGGTCGGAACAGTACATGAGAGACCTGGATAAGAGCCGAGCACGCAACATGAACTTGATTAAGCAGATCAAGCAACTCGAAAACCAGATTAACCTGCAAGACCAGGAAACTGATCTCATCCGCAAGGAGATCGAAGTACTGGCCAAAGTAGCAGGGAAGCGCCAGCAAGGACATCGGGTTAAGTCTAGTTACTACTGCGACCCGCGTTGCTCCTGCGCGAGCGTGCATTAGTTTGGGGCTTGTCCCAATGCACTATCCGTTGTGTTTTTCTATCATTTTAGCCAAGCATACGTATGTATTGACATGGACAACACACGTGTAACGGCGACAGAACGTGTACCACGCGTAACCGCGGCAGACGGTGTGTGTGCGTGCATTTGATGAATGCAAAGCCGAGACGTGCGGTGGTGGATTAATTTCCCCGTATATTCCCCACGCACGCTTACGCGTAAGCGTAAGCAGGTCAATTCATCATCTTGTCCACTCCGCTCCCTCTCTCTCCCTCTTCTAATCTCTATCATCCCTTCGGTCGTCCCTATCACCGCAAATCCAGTTCTCTCCTCTTCGTCCGGAAATTAGTCCTCTTCTCCCTCCGGGAACTCGTGTCTCCCTACTCGTCGCGGCACCACGCAACCATGTCGTCCGCGGAACGCACTGCTGCTGCAAAGATAAGGAAGACCACAGAAGGATCTGCTACAGCGGCCGGGTATTTATCTCAACATTTGTTCTGCCGGATCCATCTTTCTTTTTCCTTTGCTCCGATCCTACCTTTCTCCTTCCTTTCCAACCGCTTTTCAATTTGGTACAACACTAATTCAAGCATCTTTGTACACAACTTCCTGCAGGACCGGTGAATCCCCTTCGCGTGAGAGGAAGACCGCTACAACGGTGTACATCGAATAGCTCAGAACCCGTTTGGCAGAACGAGACGATCGGCTAGCCAAGGCCCTCGAGTGGTCTACCGGGAATTGGAGGAGATTGAGGGAAGCTCAAAACAGTCATACCCAGAGCCAAACAATGGCGTCGGAACTCTACGCCAAGCTTAATTCGGAAGCAATTATCTACGGCGACCTCGTGAAGACCATCCGCGTCCTCAAAGAAAAGATCGAGCTGCAAGACAAGCACATTGTTCTCCTCCGCAGGGAACTCGAGCTTGCCACGCAAGAGAAATGTGTGTCTCATCCCGGCAGTTCCCTGGAGTCAGCCTCGAATCTTTCGGACGATTGTTACTGAAAGGTGGACTTCTG
Source organism: Poa pratensis (assembly GCA_947311845.1). Lineage (NCBI taxonomy): Eukaryota > Viridiplantae > Streptophyta > Magnoliopsida > Poales > Poaceae > Poa > Poa pratensis. Next base: position 7,998,879 of record CAMZMU010000072.1, read on the forward strand.
TCAAAATCGGTATGGTCAGGTGCTGTTCGGAACCCGTCAACAAATTAAACTGCCGGCATAATATAAGGAGAGGGTCACCTTCCAGGGTCATCGGCTTAAGGACGTTATGTTGCTCCTGCGTGAGCGTGTTAGTTGGGACTTGTCAGAACTACCTATAGCTAGGTTACCTCGTATGCCTTTCTTTATTCATGGAAAAAATACTCAGCAATTGATGCCCGAGTCAGTGCGCAAATACAATCGATGCCTGAGTACATATATACATTAGACATTATGTGGTCACTGTTTCTTTTATTTTCATCACCTTACCGTAAATTTATAACCTTTTTTCGGATGGTGTGGAGAGGACGTCAACTGGTGAGTAATACCAGTGCACTATGTATGGACCGACCGTGGAGAAGGTACGTACTTGGACAAGTGAGAAACTCACTGTGAAGCCGACGACCACTGAGCCGGCAAAACAGGAACGGGGAGCGAGTAAAGAAACAGTGCCCACCCGCTGCATTAAATGACAGACAACTCCATCGAGCAACTTGATTTCCACCTTAAAGAATCTTGTCTACTCGATGGAGGATGTGCGAGAAAAGTTCTCCAGATGTTTGATATTTGTTTGCAATCACCGATAGATTCGGATGACTTCGATCTATCGGCCGACTCTGAAAGCACACGCTTTTGAAACCGACTCCAGGGAGCCGGCGAGGCCGGATGGTGCGGACGGAAGGAGACGCCGGTAAAGCCAGCATGACGAGCTACAAAAAAAACATCTCGGTGTGTCCGACACGATCTTTGCCTTGACGGCTCTTTTATTTGAAGTGAACGAAGAGATTGCGTTGCAGTTTCAGAATCGGATTGCCCAACAGGAAATATCATCTCACCTCCCTGGAGTCGGCAGGACTGGCCACTCCTTCTTACAGCACGTCAATCCAGCCGACTACCTAGAGTCGGTAGGACTGTCCTCTCCGTCTCACAGCACGTTAGTACAGCCGACTCCCTGGAGGCGGCAGGACTGGCCTCTCCGTCTTACAACACGTCAATCCAGCCGACTCCCTGCAGCAGGACTGGCCTCCTCTGACAACTCAGTGGAAAGAAAACTGACATAATAGTACGTGTAAGACTCCAACTTAGCCACTACACATTGCCGCCACATCGTACATAAAAACACATCATGTCGTATATCACAACAAAAAACGTAGCTTAGTTCAGAGTCGGCAGGACTGGCCTCTCCGTCTTACAGCACGTCAATCCAGCCGACTCCCTGCAGTCGGCATGACTAGCCTTTCCGTCTTACTGCATATTTTTCTGACAACTCAGTGGAAAGAAAACTGACATAATAGTACGTGTAAGACTCCAACTTAGCGACTACACATTCGCACCACCCCCTACATAGATCACAACAAAAACGTAGCTCAGTTCAGAGTCGGCAGGACTGGCCTCTCCGTCTTACTGCACGTCAATCCAGCCGACTCCCTGGAGTCGACAGGACTGGCCTCTCCGTCTTACTGCATGTTCTCTGACAACTCAGTGGAAAAGAAAGCTGGCATAATGGTACGTCAAATCACTCACAAACAGGAGAGGGGACCGAACCCACCGTCAGTCAGAGGGAGGAGCGACGAACCAAGTAGAACGATCGCTATGCCGGACGGGCACGCAATGTATTCGCTAAAACCTAAAACATCTCATATTAAAAAACGGAAGGAGTAGAACGGTAAATGAAGATGTACCACTGTTGACCTTCCGACACACCGATTAAACACGCAGATGGTGCATTAAGACGGAGAAGTTATCATCGTTGGCTCTCCCAGGACCTCACGCCTGGCTAGGTCCACAACCCAACCGCTGGTTCTTTACCGAGGCGTGTGCGGCGATGCTCTGGGTGTGGTCCCATCAGTCAGACGAGTTGAACTCGCATGTACACGATTAATAAATGTTGTGTTTGACCAACGATGCGTCCTTTCGGTACTGTTCGTCCGCATGGCTGGGCTTCTTCTTGTTACTGCACGGTCGCTCCCGCCGACTGCCTGGAGTCGGCATGACCAGCATCCAAGTTTTCGCTTGAAAAGATGCCTCTGTCCAATATCCCGCCGGTTCCTAGCCGCACCATTAACTCAAGAAAGAGTTGGTCAAAAACTTAAGCCGGCGACTCTTCCGATTTGCCGACATAACGATAGAGAATGCTCATTTTCGTTGTGAACCCATCCGTGTCCTCGAGTGTTTGCTTTCTGCTCGACCGATATGAGCATCTCCGTCTTAATGCACCGTGTGTTCAGGCTGGCTCCTTATTGTCGACGTGACAAATATTCCGACACTGACCAACCTGTTTGTTTTAGCAGGAAGGCTCATTAGACTGTGAACAATGTGGTCAATGTCACTCCTGTCCTCTCTTAGGTTGATTTTACAATTGTTTTGGTCAAGGGCACGATTATTAAAGTTAACCGGTAGCGAAGAGCAGAGGAGGGTGAAAGCATAACATGATATGTCACTAAAGCGGACGAAACGAACCCGGCAAGCTCACGACGGACAACCGGCCCAAATAATCCAACAAAATGACAACCCGCAAGAACACAACGGAAATTAAACCACAAGTTAATTCAGATGCACAAAATAAACCAAAACGAAGATCAAACGTAATACCCAAAAAAGCAACAGCAGAAACTAACCCTGGAGACGACTCCAGCGACAGTACACTCAACTTCAGCCGACTCCAACGATGGTACATACATTTCCGGTAGCTAAACCGACTGATCTTCAAATCGGATTACTATAACACCCAAAAATGCAACGGCAGAAACTATCACTGGTGATGACTCCAGCGACAGTACAGTCGACTTAGCCGACTCGAACGATACTACATGCATTTCTGGTAGCTAAACTGGCTGATCATCCCATCGGATTACTTGGGTACATTTGTAGCATCGATTCTTGCCTGACAAGCCTTGGAGACAAGTTCCTTCGTTGGTAAGTCTTCGAGCAGTTATGTGTGGTACTAAATAGAAAAACGAACAGGCGCTAATAAAACGGCAGTAAGGACCAAGGGAGCGTGAACGCGTAACTTTACATGTTACTAAACCAGACGAAACAAACCCGCCACGTTCACCACGGACAACCGGTGCAGATGATCCAAAAAAAACGACGACCTGTGAAGACAAAAGGAACGTTAGATCACAATACAATTAAGAAAAGCACAAAAAAACAGAAAAGAAAAGGAGCACCCAAATAAACCAACAACAGAAACTAACCCCGGAGATGATTCTAACGACAGTACACTCAACTTCAGCCGGCTCCAGCGAGAGTATGGGTAGTAGATATGGTTAAGCCAGATGGTGTTCCCCATCGCAATTTCTTGGGTAAATTGGTAGCCACGGTCCATAACTAAGAAGCCTTGGAGGCAAGCTACTTTGTTCGTAAGGCTTCGAGCAACTATGAGTACTGCTAAAAAGAAAAAAACAAACGCTAAATTAAATACCCGAGACAACGGTTGAGACAGACAGAAAACTCATGCCGACTGGAGGGAGCCGGCGAGGCAGAAAACTCATGCCGACTGGAGGGAGCCGGCGAGCCAGAAAACTCATGGCGACTGGACGGAGCCGGCGAGCCAGAAAACTCATGCCGACTCTAGGGAGCCGGCGACATCGGAAGGTAGCTGCCAACACAGACGCATGTCACGTAACTCCGGCCACTAAGCCAACATACCTAATTTTTTACGTAGGTTAGAAATCGAGCAGACTTTCAGTTGGAGATCTCACATGTCGACTTTTAGTAGATTGTGTCCATTAAGTCGCCATGAGATATACCCCTGCACTAAGCCGGCACGAAAGATGGGAACGGGTGTGGTTGCACGGGATGTAGGCAAATAGAATAACGGACATGATACGAGGATATGCCCTCTCGCGTTATGAAGAAAAAACGGTGTGCCCATCAGTGGTCGTCCTGTCGGTGGACTGGGTTCCTGTCCTGCCGGCTCCGTGGTCTGTACGCGTGTATACTTCATCCGTGTGTATCTAATCGTGCCGGCTCCCTGAAGTTGGCCTACTCCAAGGAAACTCTGTCCCATATAATCACATAACGGGCCATGGACAACATACTCTATGCAGAAGGGAAAAAAAAGGCAGAATGTAAACAAAATGTATCAAGAATAAGGAAAACCGATATTTGTATGCTAAAGCGATAATGACGGTACCTTCAAACCAAAAAACTTCGAACTTTTGATTAACCTGCGTTAATTCCAATTGGAGACAGCGTGAGGATATCGGTTCAAACGCATAAGAGCTGGGCAAATGTCCCCTGAGCAATTATAGACTTGCAAGCAAAGACAACTGCGACGGCACCGATGTCAGCTGGAGTAAGATTTTCCAGTCTTGTGCCATGTCGTACAACTGTTGCAGCTAGAAGCCCGTTATGTCTTGTACGGTGTCACCAAAATAAGATTCCTTTCATACAATACAGTACATAATCACGCACAAAATATCATAAATCATAGAACGTTAATCAATCGAAACCATGTATTTATCTATATCGAATATGGTGACACAAGCTACAATAAACGGGTACCAACCATGAAAATAAAAAAAACATCAGATCAAGTGACTGATACGTGCATTTTATATCATCAATTATACAATTTAGTATCATATTAGAATGTTATTTGCATTGTTATATCATTATTTTTACATGTTTTAGATGATTTATGGGACTTTCATACAAAGTCCCTATTTTTGGTATTTAATTTCTGGGAGGCAGAAAACCTCCTTTTTCTTGTTTTTAATGTTTCAGGAGCTACAGGGACCCAAATAATAAAAGGAAAATTACACAGCTGGTTTTTCGTCGAGAGAAAGGCAGAGGGAAGAAGACCGAAGAGAGGAGCCACGAGGCCCAAAAGGGGTGGGCCCACGCGGCCCAAGTACCTGGCCGCGTGGGACCCACTAAGTGGGCCTCGGGCACCTCCTCGCCTGGGGCTTTTTATCGACGCCTTCGTCCTCCCCGAAAAGAACGCCCTAATTTTTCCAAGTCCATCCGAGGCCGCGGCGGCGGCGAAACTCCTGATTCCCTCCGAGGGGGATCAGATCCTGCTGCTCCGGAGCTCCGGAGAAGGGGGAAATCATCGTCATCGTCATCACCTCTCCTCCTTGGCGTGGGAGGAGGCCTCTACATCATCACCATCACCAAGACCAGCACCATCTCCATCATCATCTCCGTGATCCACTCCGTTCCCCTCGTAGTTTGAGAGTTGCTATACCCTAGATACTTGTCTTGTGCTACTATTCATGTTTGTGATTGAGTACTTGTCATTATTTGGTGGTGAAGTTATATTTTCAGATTGTGTTGTACCACTTATGCCACTGAATATTATCATGTTTGCACGTTGTGAGTAGTTCCCATATGTTCCTGAGGGCATAGGATGAATTGGCAATGATTTATATATAACATGTGTTGGTATTTTGTCAAGAGTTTATCTTTTATGTGATTCTATGATGGTGTTGTGCGAACGTCGACTGCACAACACTTCACCTATATGGGCTCATAGGAGAACACCGTAGTATAATGAATTGAGGGAGACTTGGGAGGACATGTAAACCTGGACCGAATCATGAAGTTATATTATGAGGGTATTAGTATCGGGGACCTTAGAGTGTAATGCTATGGTGGGACTTTATGTCTTAATAATTCTTGTGCAGTCATTTACTTGGCCACATGATCCATCATAAGGGGTTGTAGTTTATTTATTTAGCTATACCTAATAATGGCTCCGTCCAAAGAAGATTAAAACTTGACAAGATATTCAACGTGTTGTTTAATAAATCTCTATGCCTAGCAATATCCATGCCGCCCTCGGGAACGTTTTCCACATATAAGTTACACATCACTTGAGCTTGTCCTCTTGCCACATAAGAGGATTGGGCTTTCTCTCTTTGAGAGCTTTGACTTGCTACTGTTATTTTCTGCATTGCAACTATACAACCAAAAATACCAAAAACACTTGCATCTTTTATTGTTTTATTTATCAATCTTACTAACCAATACCTTCAGCTCCTCGTGGGTTCGACAACCTTTTCTAATTGAAAGGTACTACAATTGATCTCCTGCACTTGGGAGTCATCAAGATACTTTTCTGGCGCCGTTGCCGGGGAGCGTAGCGCTATTGGTAAGAAGTTTGGTAAGGAAACTTGAAAGCTGTTTTATCTCATTGTTACTATGGCATTTATGAATCGTCCTCGCTGCATCTTGCTCTATATGAAAGTGCTTATGCCACTACTCCTAAAGTGGTTGAAACTACTGTGTCTGAGATACCTAAAGTGGGATTTAAAATTCCCGTTGGTCATGTTAAAAGAGTTATGAAAAATCCATTTACAGGTGATGGAACTAAGTCTGCACGTGAAACATGGAGTTAATTGAAGACATATGTGGTTTATTTAGACTTCCTGGTATTTCTGAAGATCAGGTAAAAAGGAAGTTATTATATTTGTCTTTATCTGGTAATGCTCGTGATTGGTACAGGTCTCTTGATGAAGAGGTGCTATTGAATGGAATATCTTGAGGAAGGTTTTCTTTCTTAAATATTTTACTCCTAAAGAAGCTTATGAGAACCGCTGCTATATATTTAATTTCTGGCCACATCTGGGAGAGAGTATTACTCAAGCTTGGGGGAGGTTAAAGGAACTCCTTCGCAAGAATCCTTGTCATGATCTTACAAGGAAACTTATATTGATAAACTTTTATGTGAGGCTACCGTGAAGCACAAGGAATTCTGGATAATTCATCTGGTGGAAGTTTTACTAATAATACTGAAGAAGAAGCATGGAATTTATTGGAGACTATTTCTGAAAATACTAGTCATTGGGATCTTGATAAAGGTAATGAGCCCTATTTTGATTATGGATATTCATGTGTAGAGAACTTCTCTACTTCTATTTGTTTAAAAATCTGAGTGATACTTTTAATCTTGATCCTTATGTTATAATTGAGATAGCTAAAGGTTTTGCTGAGCATATGTGTTCCTCAAAGTGGTTTTGAAGTTTATGTTGAACCTGTTAAACAATCTATTGTTGTTCCTAAAGTTATTAAACAGGCAGAACCAGTGTCATCTGTGACAATTGAGGAGTATGTTGAACCACCTCCATATCCAAACCAAGTTAAGGAGAATTTACTTATTGCTGTTACTAACAAGAGTAACAGAAGATGTTCTCAGCCTTATGAACAGGTGGAAGTCAACAGTCAAATTTATTATCAAACAATTAAATGAAGAAGACCCTGTTGATGTTTATTTATGTGAAGATGCTACTAAGTCATCAAAGGTAATTCGGCCAAAGTTGGTAAACCTGTTATATCATGCTCTATTGGGACTTCAAGTTATCATGGTCTATGTGATATTGGAGCAAGTATTAGTGTCATTCCATATTCTCTTTATCTTGAAATCAAGCCTGATATTGATCCTATCATTATGGAAGAGACAGGTATGACAATTCAACTTGCTAATAAAGATTATATTAGTCCATTTGGAATTGTTAGAGATGTTGAAGTATTGGTTGGCAAAATAAAATATCCTGCTGATTTTATTGTGCTTGGTTGTCCTCAAGATTCATTTTGTCCTATCATTTTTGGTAGACCTTTCTTAAACACTGTTGGTGCTGAAATTAATTTGCCTAAAGAGAAAGTGTTTATTAAATGTGCTGGTGAAAAACTTGAGTTCAACTTTTCCAAATTTGCTGATAAACATGTTGTGAAAGAGCCAATTTCTGAAGATATAATTGAAACTCTTGCTCATATAGCTGTAGCTTCAACAGATGTTGTAGAACGTTATATGCTTAATCAAGATGAACCATTTAATGATGAGGAAAAGATGCTTTAGAACAAATATTATGGCAACAACCACCACAATTACAATTGCATATCCCACCTGATAATTTAGGAGTGCTACCACCACCTAAAGGGGATCCTAGTTTTGAATTAAACCTTTGCCTACAAATCTGAAATATGCATATTTGGATGAGAAGAGCATATATCCTGTCATTATTAGTGCTAACCTTTCAGCTGAAGAAGAAGAGAAATTACTTGATGTGCTTAAAGCTCACCGACCAGCCATTGGATACTCTCTTGATGATCTTAAAGGTATAAGCCCAGCTCTATGTATGCATAAAATTAATTTGGAGAGGATGCAAAACCTGTTGTTGATTATCAACGCCGTCTCCATCCAAAAATGAAGAAGTGGTAAGGAAAGAGGTAATAAGACTTATTGAAGCTGGTATCATTTATCCATAGCTGATAGTAAGTGGGTTAGTCCTGTTCATTGTGTTCCTAAAAAGGGTGGAATGACTGTTGTTCCAAATGATGAGGATGAACTTGTGGCTCAACGTACTGTTGTTGGTTATAGGATGTGTATTGATTTCAGGAAGTTAAATAAAGCAACTCGTAAAGATCATTACCCATTGCCATTTATTGATCAAATGTTAGAAAGGTTATCTAAACACTCTCACTTTTGCTATTTAGATGGTTATTCAGGTTTCTCACAAATTCCTGTCCATAAGGATGATCAAGAAAAGACCACTTTTACTTGCCCATATGGTACATTTGCTTATAGGAGAATGCCATTCGGTTATGTAATGCTCCTGCTACTTTTCAAAGATGCATGAATGCTATATTTGCTGATTATATTGAAAAGATAATGGAAGTTTTATGGATGATTTTTCTGTGTATGGTACTTCCTTCGATAATTGCTTGTTCAACCTTAACAAAGTTTTGCAGCGTTGTGAAGACCAACACTTAGTTTTAAACTGGGAGAAGTGTCACTTCATGGTTACTGAAGGTATTGTTCTTGGGCATAAGATTTCTGGAAAGGAATAGAAGTTGACCCAGCAAAGATAGAAGCTATTGAAAAGCTGCCATACCCAAGGGACTCAAAGGTATAAGAAGTTTTCTTGGGCATGCAGGTTTTTACCGTAGGTTTATTAAAGATTTCTCCAAAATATCAAAACCCTAACCAATCTTTTGCAAAAGGATGTTCCTTTCTCTTTTAATGATGATTGCATTGAGTCCTTTAATATTTTGAAGAATGCTTTAATAAGTGCTCCTATTATTCAACCTCCTGATTGGAAATTGCCTTTTGAAATTATGTGTGATGCTAGTGATTATGCAGTTGGGGCTGTTTTGGGCCAACGTGTTGATAAGAAACTGAATGTATTTATTATGCTAGTAGAACACTTGATGCTGCTCAAAGGAATTATGCACAACTGAAAAAGAATTTTTAGCAGTGCTATTTGCTTGTGACAAGTTTAGACCTTATATTACTGATTCAAAGTCACATTGCATACTGATCATTCTGCATTAAATACTTAATGCATAAGAAAGATGCTAAGCCTAGATTAATAAGATGGGTACTTCTATTGCAAGAATTTGATTTACACATTGTTGATAGGAAAGGGGAAGATAATCAAGTAGCTGATCATCTTTCTAGAATGGAAAATATACCTGATGATCCTATTCCTATTAATGATAGCTTTGTTAATGAACAACTTGCAATTGTTAATGTTTCTAGTGCTAAAGTTGCATCACCATGGTTTGCCAACTATGCAAATTTTATTGTTGGTAAGTTCTACCTCCACACTTCACTTTTCAACAAAGAAAGAAATTCTTTTATGATCTTAGACATTATTTTTGGGATGATCCTTTCCTTTATAAGAAAAGTGTGGATGGTATTATTAGACGTTGTGTACCTGAGCATGAACAACAGGCTATTATAAGAGATTGTCATGACAGTCCTATGGAGGGCATCATGCAGGAGATCGTACAGGTGCAAAGGTATTACAATCTGGTTTCTATTGGCCTACTTTATTTAAGGGTCAAAGAGTAGGAAATATTGGTAGGAGAAATGAAATGCCTATGAATTATTCTTTGCCACTTGAGCCATTTGATGTTTGGGGCTTTGACTTTATGGGGCCTTTCCCAGAGTCAAAGACAAAGCATACTCATATTTTGGTTGCAGTGGATTATGTTACAAAGTGGGTGGAAGCAATTCCAACCAAGAGTGCAGATCATGCCACAGCAATGACGATGCTCAAGGACATCATTTTCCCCAGGTTTGGTGTTCCTAGGTTTTTAATTACTGATGGTGGCTCTCATTTCTTGCATGGTATTCTTAGAAAAACATTGGCAAAACATGATGTTAACCATAGAATTGCATCTCCCTATCACCCTCAAACAAGTGGACAAGTTGAATTAAGTAATAGAGAAATTAAACTCATTTTGGAGAAGACAGTGAATAAGTCTAGATCTGATTGGCCAACTAAAAATAATGATGCATTATGGGCTTATAGAATGGTTTATGGAAAAGCTTGTCATTTACCTGTTGAATTAGAACATAATGCTAGATGGGCTATTAAACAATTGAACTTTGATTTTAAGACTGCTGGAGAGAAGAGAATTCTTGATTTAAACCTACTGGATGAATGGAGAAACGAAGCTTATGAAAGTGCTAGAATGTTTAAAGAGAAAGTTAAAATTTGGCATGTGATGACTCCCAAGTGCAGGAGATCAATTGTAGTACCTTTTGAATAGAAAAGGTTGTCGAACCCACGAGGAGCTGAAGGTATTGGTTAGTAAGAATGATAAATTGACAATAAAAGATGCAAGTGTTTTTGGTGTTTTCGGTTGTATAATTGCAAGACAGTAAAAATGCAGCAGACAAATAGTAGCAGGTGACAGCTCTCAAAGAGAGAAAAGCCCAATCCTCTATGCAGCAAGAGGACAAGCTCAAGTGTGTATTTCTTATAAGTGGAGAACGTTCCCAAGGGCTACCTAGATTTCATGGCATAAATATTTCTAGAACAACAAAGTAGCATTTTGTCAAGTTTTAATCTTCTTAGGACGGAGCCATTATTAGGTATAGCTAAATAAATATACTAAACCTCTTATGATGGATCTTGTGGCCAAATAAATGACTGCACAAGAGTTATTAAGATATAAAATCCCACCATAGCATTATACTCTAAGGTCCCCGATATTAATCCCCTCATAAAGTAACTTCATAATTCGGTCTCAGGTTTACATGTCCTCCCAAGTCTCCCTCACTCCATTACACTACGGTGTTCTCCTATGAGCCCATCTAGGTGAAGTAGGGGTGAAAACGGTACGGATTATTTCCGACCGACCGACCGGAACCTCACGGAAGGCAAATACGGATACGGTCGGATAGTTGCCGGATACGGTCACAGATATGCATAGTAACTAACGGATACGGAAAAGGATGTGGTTTTACTAATATCCGCCCGTATCCGAAGATATACCATATTTCACGGTTATATCCGACAAATATCCGGCGTAATATCCGACAAGTAATACCTCGAACTTGAGTTGTTGGGCACGATAAAACTTATGTACTTACACAACTCTTGAAAAGTCTTTCCTCAAGTCACTAGCATATTTGTGAATCACATTTTTGGGAGGCACCCTTAGGTCATGCAAGGGCAAAATTAAGTAGCCACTTGGAAATGGAAATATGAGTATGAAAACATTATCTATCTTAGTATATCACAATACATAGAGTTAATTTGGAGTAAGTTAGTTTATACTATCTGCTATATACCAGTCCTATTTTCAATGCGATATCCGACGAAATGTTTATCCGTAACCGAACCGTATTCGTTCCGTATTCGATCCATATTCGTAACCGACAAGATCCGATTCCGTATTCGTATCCGCACACTATCCGCTCCGACTCCGTATCCGGAAAAAATATGGTCACGGACATGGTTTCACTACTATTCGACCGTATCCGCTCCGTTTTCACCCCTAAGGTGAAGTGATGTGCAGTCGACGTTCGCACAACACCATCATAGAATTACATAAAAAGATAAACACTAGACAAAATACCAACACATGTTATATATAGATCATTGCCAATCCATCCTATGCCCCCAGGAATATGAGAGAACTACTCACAACGTGAAGACATGATGTGATTCAGTGGTATAAATGATACAACACAATCTGAAAATATAGTCTCACCACAAAACAATGACAAGTAGCTAATCATACACAGGTAGAATAGCACTTAAACAATAGCTAGGGTTCAACAATCTCAAACTATGAGGGGGATGAAGTGGATCACGAAGATGGTGATGGAGATGGTGCTGGTCTTGACGTTGGTGTTGATGGAGACTCCGGAGGGGGGATGGAGGAGCCTTCCGGAGGTGATTCCGGCAGCGTTTCCCCCCTCCGATCTTCTCCGGCGGCAGCCTTCTGTCTTCTGTTTCGTGTGTTTCGTGTTTCTCCCCGCCTCCCCGCGAAACTCCTCGGGGGACTCTTTTTATAGTTGGTTTTAGGTCAAGACGAAGCCACGGAGACGAAAACGGACGGCATCGGAGCCACGAGGGGAAAAAAGTGGTCCCACGCGGCCAGGGAATCTGACCGCGTGGGACCCTCTATTTCCAGCTGGCTGGGCTGCTGGTCTTCATTTTAGGCCCATTGCGTTCGTCTCGAAAATTCTGAACCGTGCTCTTTGGCCTTGCCCTTTTTGGAGTCCCGAAGCTCCCGGAAAGTCCGAAACCCTAAAAAAGACGTTTTCTGGAAAACAGAGTTAGAACCAAAAGAGGGGGGATTGTTTAGAAAATCCCCGAAATCATTATAAAACATGAATATAACATCATATAAGTTGCAAATAAGTTGGAATATCAAGTAATAAAATGTAAAGTTCATGTATGCATTTTACATGCATCAACATCCCCAAGCTTAACCAATACTCGTCCTCGAGTATGAAGGTGATAAAACTAACATGGACTTTGCATTTTAATACTATCAATGGATATCAAAGATGATTATTATTGCTACATAGAGTCAAATGATTCATTCTTCAAAGGAGTAGCAATATACAAGATAGATTATGAAGTGATATCAAATATTCAATGTAAGGATGTTCAATGATAATTCACAAAGTGTAACATAGAAGAAAGTACTATGGTCCAAATGTATGCATAATGAAAAGTAAAAACATCCTATAATGGTCATAGAGTATTCTTGCAAATCTGAATATAAAAGGTGGACACATTGGAAAGATATATAAATAAGTAGAGGTAAAGCATGAATAAGTTTCATCTAACTTCCAAACACTTCTACTTAAGTTAATGCTTGCAATGTGGTAGTCATTGGTGTGGAGCTCTCATTACCCCTATCATAGCATCTTGAATGATTAATGTTTAAAGTGAAAGCAAATATGAGTGGTGTGCTTGACAATGTATTGGTTGAATGTCTCATGTCCCTTGAATACAAGTACCTACACCATGTGTTACTCACTTTGGTCCACAAAGTAAATTCAAATAAAGGTCATTGCAAGTAATAATAGTATCATCAAGAACTGCACTGGGGTACCTCTTGCCCCTTGACATGAACAAGCCCATGTCAAAACAACAAGACAAACAGACAATGAACAATCTCAGCACTCTTTTATTTACTATGGGTATAGCTTTTTATTATGAGGTGCATCACTGAATGAACATTATGGTTATGCTGTAAATTTCCACCATGAATGATGCATGGCTTAGATTAGCGGCCCAGGCATTTCTCTAACCATTTATACAAACTCTTTGAACTTACTAAGTATCCACATTCATTTCACCCATGATAGGCATCCATAAACAAAAGTACATGACATCAACTAAATATAAATAAGTGCAATGTTGAAAGCTTGCCATGTGACAGCACATATGGGCTAACTCCCAACCAAAACTATTGTCAAGCCCACAACTTCATAATTTTAATCACAATGGTTCATGCTTATTAAGTGCAATAAAAGTAAAGTGTGCATCAAGTTCGTGAGAGCTTTTTAACCAACTTTTCCCATAACAATCAATAACATAAGCATTTTAATTCAGAAGTATAATAATACAATATAACATGATAAACATACTCGGAATAGCATAAAGCTAATAGGTAGATATGGTGGACTCACTAGAAAAACTTTGGTTGAAGGTGTTGGAAAACAAGTTTTTACTTGTTGGAATTTTTGGGCTAGCAAGAGGGAGAAAGTTGACCGTCTAAATGCATGCATAAGTGTCCATAGAACTAATCAATCCATGTTAAACAAAGTAAAGTAACATTCAGCATCGAAACATGAATAAAAGATAGCTCTTGATAAAACACTTGCAAATTAATACTCATTAAAAAGCACATGAATCATGCAACTATATGTATCTTTTTGAATCAACTCAAACATCCCTATCCCAATATTTTTAATAGCATCCAACTTAATTCAACCCAATTTTCCAGTAGCACTCTCATAACATAAATAAAAAGTGGTGGTCTCAAGAAAATAAACAAAAATCAAACCGAAATAAAAAGCAAATAAAAGACGCTCCAAGTTTATGCGATAAAGTGCATTGATCGAAAAACAGAAGTTAGACGTGTGCAAACCGAGAGTGTGTTGGTCCAGTGGGGTTGTCTTCACATCCCCAAGCTTATGGTCTTCACCATCCTTGGATAGCTCTTGGTGCATCTCCTCTAATCCCTGTGAAAAAACTTCAAAACACCGTTTCTCCCATTTCTTTTCTGTGGGGTGACATTAGTAGTGATAGACAAATGAATTGCTTGCTGCATAAAATCCTTAAACAAAAATTCATATGAATGTCCAGAAAGTGTATAATGTTGTATGCCTACTTATAAACTCAATTGGATCAAAAAGATTCAAGTTAAAAGTTCAAAGAATGCATCAAACAAAATGGGACAGAATCTGTCCAGAAAAACAGCAGCAGCAAAACGCATTTTTCTACCCTACTTAAATATGTCGAAAAATTCTGAAAAAATTCATGATTACAGAGGATGAAAAGTTGCAACTACAGTTAAAATATCAGCTCATTCGGAGTTACAGAATAGAAATGAAAAATCATACCGTGCACAGATTCGTGCTGGAATAAAATCTCCGAATACAAATAGCAACTTTTTCAAACCAAAACGGGTAAAACTTGGCACTTTATTAAAAATTCCAGAAACAAAACTAAAAACTAAGTCTCTTGTTACAGCAAGAGGACACAAAGAAAATCAAAAATAAAACAACCGGGTTGCCTCCCGTAAAGCGCTTTCTTTATAGCCATATAGCTAGGCTTACTTACTTGGTATCAAGATGGTTGGAGTGAGGTGGCTTGGCATCCCCAAGCTTGAGTTCTTGTACTTATTTGATACATGTAGGGTGAGCCTAGGGGTAACATCCCCAAGCTTGAGTGTTTGTCCCTCTTGATCTTTGTTCATCACCCTCAACTCTTCCACTTGACAATTCTCTTCACACAAAACTCATCATAAAACTTGATTAGAGGGTTAGTGTCTCCATAAATTAAATCCACATAGGTACAGCAAAGACATATCATGATTTGATTCTAAACATTAACTATTGTTACTATGGTTGTGTATTGTTCATTGATCAAAAGAACCACACAAAACACAAGTAATGAGGCTAATGCAAAATAAAGACAGAATCTGTCAAAAACTGGACAGCCCGTAAAGAGTGAATTTTCAGAGTCACTTACGTTGCTCAAATCAGAAAACTTTTAACTAATGAAATGCGTAATAATAACTGAAGATTGCTGTCGTAAAATTTCAGGTCAAAATTCCTTTTCTGTGATTTTTAACATTTTCCGCAGTGAAGCTAAGGAATCTGTTTTCTGGACAGCAAATCACTATTGTCTGATCCCACCTCTCAAAAGAGGTTATTCTTGCCATAAAGATGAAAAATAAGATACAAAGGTGATGTTACAGTAGTAAACAAGCACCTTGACTCAAAAACCAAAACTGAAACTGAAGATAAAAATCAAAAAGAAGCAAAAAGAACCAAGAAAGAATTCAAGAGAAACAAACAAGGAAGAAAGAAAATATTTTTGTTGTTTTTGATTTAGCACAAAGGCAAAAGAAGAAGCAAATATATACAACATAAACACTCTTTTTATTTGGTTTTAGCTTTGGGAAAAGTTTTAATGATAGAGACTTTGCAATGGTTCCATTGGCATGAACAACACATGTTCAAGGTCGACCCCAACATCTCCATTACTCATCCTTCTCATTTACTTTCCCAAATTTTATATAAAGTGAAAATCTTAAACTAGCAATTAGATAACAGTAGGTAAAGTTGTTTCACATGTTTTCATGATATAAAGGTGTGCCCAAACTGAATAGGAAATGAAAGCATAAGGAGCACACCACAAAACATTAAACCATTAACTTTTAAGTCTAACCCACTTCCTATGCATTGGCATTTTATATATGAATAAATAGCAGCAATTTTGTGGTAACCAATGCATGTGGTGATCAGTAGGTTGCATTTTAAATAACATAGAAACATAAAGACAAGTCTTTCTTCCTCTCTCATAATAGTTACAAGTAGTGGAAGCAAATTTGATAAAAGAACTATTAGATTGGTGCAACTTTGCAAACTTAGGAACATATAGAGGATTATTAAAACTATTATGTGAGCTATTAGTGTGTTTTCCTCTCTCAAAATAATTGCAAGAAGCACTATCAACATGATGGTTATGGGTGAAATGGTCATTGGTGTAAGATAATTTCAGCCCACATAAGTACTTTTCAACATATAAAAGCTTCTCCTCCACGGTGTGAATAGGAGAGTTCAAAAATAAAGTAGGACTCTCATAAGTAAGAGTATTTTTACCAACAGCAAGTATATCATTTTTATCCTCACATGAAGTAGTAACAAGTTCTAAACATGGAGAATTATCAATAGGCATAGGACCATCATCTAAAGCATTATCATATAGCATGTCTAAACCATACTCCTCATCATTTTTAAAATTATTATCAATAATGTTCTCATTAGGCATAGGTTGATAGTCCTCCTCATCATCAGAATCATAAAAGCAAAGTTTATCATCAACAAATTTTGAGTGTTACCCTCATCCATAGGTGGTGAAGGTGGATGTTTCTTCTCTTCATTCTCTAGTTGTTCATCATTTTCATCATTCCTTGGGGTTGCACGGGCATCCCCAAGCTTAGGTTTTTATCCTCCTCTTCCTGCAAAATATTAGTACTTTTCGTGGCAGCAATAATTCTTTCTTTAGGAGTAAAATATTTAAGAAAAACCTTCCTCAAACTACTCCATACAATAGTAACTTCTTCATCCAAAGACTTGAACCAAATACGAGCATTACCAGATAAAGACAAATATAATAGCTTCTTTTTATCTGATCATCAGAAATACCAGGAAGCCTAAATAAACCACATATGTCTTCAATTGTCTCCACGTGTTCACGTGCAGACTTAGTTCCATCTCCTGTAAATAGATTTTTCATAACTCTTTTAACATGATCAACGGGAATTTTAATTCCCACTTTAGGTACCTCAGACACAGTAGTTTCAACCACTTTAGGAGCATTAGCATAAGCACTTTCATATAAAGCAAGATGCAGCGAAGCACGATTCATAAATGCCATAGTAGCGATGAGACAAAACAGTAAATAAAATTCACCTTTCAAGTTTCCTTACCAAACTTCTTACCAATAGCGCTACGCTCCCCGGCAACGGCGCCAGAAAAGTATCTTGATGACTCCCAAGTGCAGGAGATCAATTGTAGTACCTTTCGAATAGAAAAGGTTGTCGAACCCACGAGGAGCTGAAGGTATTGGTTAGTAAGAATGATAAATTGACAATAAAAGATGCAAGTGTTTTTGGTGTTTTCGGTTGTATAATTGCAAGACAGTAAAAATGCAGCAGACAAATAGTAGCAGGTGACAGCTCTCAAAGAGAGAAAAGCCCAATCCTCTATGCAGCAAGAGGACAAGCTCAAGTGTGTATTTCTTATAAGTGGAGAACGTTCCCAAGGGCTACCTAGACTTCATGGCATAAATATTTCTAGAACAACAAAGTAGCATTTTGTCAAGTTTTAATCTTCTTAGGACGGAGCCATTATTAGGTATAGCTAAATAAATATACTAAACCTCTTATGATGGATCTTGTGGCCAAGTAAATGACTGCACAAGAGTTATTAAGATATAAAATCCCACCATAGCATTACACTCTAAGGTCCCCGATATTAATCCCCTCATAAAGTAACTTCATAATTCGGTCTCAGGTTTACATGTCCTCCCAAGTCTCCCTCACTCCATTACACTACGGTGTTCTCCTATGAGCCCATCTAGGTGAAGTGATGTGCAGTCGACGTTCGCACAACACCATCATAGAATTACATAAAAAGATAAACACTAGACAAAATACCAACACATGTTATATATAGATCATTGCCAATCCATCCTATGCCCCCAGGAACATGAGAGAACTACTCACAACGTGAAGACATGATGTGATTCAGTGGTATAAATGATACAACACAATCTGAAAATATAGTCTCACCACAAAACAATGACAAGTAGCTAATCATACACAGGTAGAATAGCACTTAAACAATAGCTAGGGTTCAACAATCTCAAACTATGAGGGGGATGAAGTGGATCACGAAGATGGTGATGGAGATGGTGCTGGTCTTGACGTTGGTGTTGATGGAGACTCCGGAGGGGGGATGGAGGAGCCTTCCGGAGGTGATTCCGGCAGCGTTTCCCCCCTCCGATCTTCTCCGGCGGCAGCCTTCTGTCTTCTGTTTCATGTGTTTCGTGTTTCTCCGCCGCCTCCCGCGAAACTCCTGGGGGACTCTTTTTATAGTCGGTTTTAGGTCAAGACGAACCCACGGAGACGAAAACGGATGGCATCAGAGCCACGAGGGGGAAAACAAGTGGGCCCACGCGGCCAGGGAATCTGACCACGTGGGACCCTCTATTTCCAGCTGGTTGGGCTGCTGGTCTTCGTTTTAGTCCCATTGCGTTCGTCTCGAAAATTTTGAACCGTGCTCTTTGGCCTTGCCCTTTTTGGAGTCCCGAAGCTCCCGGAAAGTCCGAAACCCTAAAAAAAGACGTTTTCTAGAAAACAGAATTAGAACCAAAAGAGGGGGGATTGTTTAGAAAATCCCCGAAATCATTATAAAACATGAATATAACATCATATAAGTTGCAAATAAGTTGGAATATCAAGTAAAAGAATGTAAAGTTCATGTATGCATTTTACATGCATCAGCATGACAAGAAAATTAAGAGAAAAGAATTCAAAGCAGGTGATCAATTTTTATTGTACAATTCTCGTTTCAAGTTTTCTGTAGGAAAGTTAGCTTCAAAGTGGCAGGGACCATTAGTGATACAGGAGGTGTACCGTTCAGGAGCTATCCGTCTTCACGGTGATATGAAAGGTAAACCTCATGTTGTCAATGGACAACGCCTTAAACATTATATTGCAGGAAAGAGCTTCGTCGGAAAAGTGGAGGAGTTGAATTTAAAGACACCGGAGGAGGTAATTGTGAAGAATTTTGCAGTTTTAGAAACCCAAAATCAATAATAGGTAACTTTTGTGTTAGAAAGTTTCTCAGAATTGCGTAAAATTTTATGGAAGTCATTTTTTTATGGACATTAACGTGTGGGACAAGAAAACTGGACGAAGCGGAGACCCGAGGAAGGAAACAAGGGGTCCCACGCGGCCAGAATCTTGGGCCATGTGGGACCACTCCTTTTGTCCCTCGGAGTCCCGTTCCGTCTCGTTTTTGACTCTGACGATTCGTCTTGACCTAAAAACCGTCAATATATATCCCTTTTCGTTGATCTAATCTCGCACCGAGCGTTCTCGAGCGATCTTTGCTTTTGTTGTTTCTGCCTGTCAGGTTTTTAGCTATGTCTTCAGGAGACTCCTTCCAATGCTCCTCCATGGATGATGATGATGATGAACTTGAGGGCAACAGCCCCACGTCCATATGGAGGAGGAATAGGAAGAGGAAGGACTACTCGGATGATGAAGACTACAAGCCCGACGGGGAGGAGAAGGAGAAGGAGGAAGTAGAAGAGAAAGAATACAAGCCCTTCGTCGACATCTCACCTATTGCAACAGCACCACCTTCTCCTATCTCAGTTGCTGGTGTGAGGGTGAACGTGTCTCTTGGAAACAAGAGGCAGACGGCGCGCATGAGCACAGGAGGGAAGGCTCCTAGGCACGCACTTGCTAGCAAAAACGTGGTTTCTACTCTTATTGACAGGGAATTCAAGCGTGCCACCCAAGAAAATTATCCTGGTGAATGGGACCGTAAGATTCCAAATGTGAAAGTACCAAGCCCGGAGTGGAAGCCTAGCAAGAAGACGGTGGAGAAGAATCTCATGGAGAAACTGGGAAAAGCTGCAAGCAAGTTTGAGGAAGCCTACAATCTTATGATGAGCGTCATTGGAGAACTTGAAGATAATTATTATGAGGATAAGAAGGAAGAGAAATAAAGGAGGCTCTAGCAAAACGTCAAGCTTTGGGGGAGTTCCACCTAGTCTTTATCTCTACTAGTTTATCATATCTATCTAGTCATGGTGTGTTTTGCTTTTATCATTTAGTTATCAATATCTCTTAGGGGTGTGTGAGCTCATGGAGCATTATCATGTATCTCTATCTTGTAGTTTATCAATAAATATGAAAGTATGGTGTCATCCATGATTCCCTTGTTTGGAGATTTATGGGTAACACTCATGCAAATGAGCGTGGCATATTTAGAAGTTTCAGTCACATCTTGCCTTGAACTTAATTAACTTGAGTATGTTGGACAATTGTAGAATCACCCCATTATAAAATGAGTAAAGAGAATGAGTCAATATGACTTGAAATTAATAGTTTAAGGTTGAGATATAGTCTTGTAGGATAAAAAGTTAGGAAGGGTTAATGAAAAGGATAAGAAACACTCTTGTTAGAATCTAGTATCTTTTGAGCAAATTAATGAATCATGGATATTTCAATACTTATGCTCTTGGAAAGTGAATGAAAAGGAAGGCACCTGAAATTTAGTTAGCCATGAAAAGTGTAAGATAAAGGTTGTATAGAGCATAGGAACTTGATTGAAATATCCATGACTAAAGTTTGCACTAGTTACTAGTGAAGCAAGGGTGCAAACAATTTTATATCTGTCTTTTCATTTGTCTTCTTTGAACTTGTTATCTAATAAGAGTTTATCTTGCCTTTAAATTTCAGCAAAGTATAAAATATTATAATGCTTGTCATAAGGAGCAAAAGCATGTGAAAAATAGTATGATTCAATTGTCCAACATACAATGGTTATTTGCTTTCAAAAGTAAGGGGTGATTGCTAGAGCTTCTACTTATGTTGCCCTCATGTGTATGAGTTTTAGTTCATTAATCTTACATTGCAACTGAATATGATGATGATACAATGCTCGTATTTATTTATCAACCATAAGTCCATTGATGCATGTAATGATCTATGTCCTTACTTACTCGAGGACGAGTAAAGGTTTAAGCTTGTGGGAGTTGATACGTGCATTTTGTATCATCAATTATACAACTTTTAGTATCATATTAGAATGTTATTTGCATTGTTATATCATTATTTTTACATGTTTTAGATGATTTATGGGACTTTCATACAAAGTCCCTATTTTTGGTATTTAATTTCTGGGAGGCAGAAAACCTCCTTTTTCTTGTTTTTAATGTTTCAGGAGCTACCGGGACCCAAATAATAAAGGAAAATTACACAGCTGGTTTTTCGTCGAGAGAAAGGCAGAGGGAAGAAGACCGAAGAGAGGAGAGCCACGAGGCCCAAAAGGGGTAGGCCCACGCGGCCCAAGTACCTGGCCGCGTGGGACCCACTAAGTGGGGCCTCGGGCACCTCCTCGCCTGGGGCTTTTTATCGACGCCTTCGTCCTCCCCGAAAAGAAACGCCCTAATTTTCCCGAAACCATCCGAGACCGCCGCGGCGGCGAAACTCCTGATTCCCTCCGAGGGGGATCAGATCCTGCTGCTCCGGAGCTCTGGAGAAGGGGAAATCATCGTCATCATAATCACCTCTCCTCCTTGGCGTGGGAGGAGGCCTCTACATCATCACCATCACCAAGACCAGCACCATCTCCATTATCATCTCCGTGATCCACTCCGTCCCCTTCGTAGTTTGAAAGTTGCTATACCCTAGATACTTGTCTTGTGCTACTATTCATGTTTGTGATTGAGTACTTGTCATTATTTGGTGGTGAAGTTATATTTTCAGATTGTGTTGTACCACTTATGCCACTGAATATTATCATGTTTGCACGTTGTGAGTAGTTCCCATATGTTCCTGAGGGCATAGGATGAATTGGCAATGATTTATATATAACATGTGTTGGTATTTTGTCAAGAGTTTATCTTTTATGAGATTCTATGATGGTGTTGTGCGAACGTCGACTGCACAACACTTCACCTATATGGGTTCATAGGAGAACACCGTAGTATAATGAATTGAGGAGACTTGGGAGGACATGTAAACCTGTGACCGAATCATGAAGTTATATTATGAGGGTATTAGTATCGGGGACCTTAAAGTGTAATGCTATGGTGGGACTTTATGTCTTAATAATTCTTGTGCAGTCATTTACTTGGCCACATGATCCATCATAAGAGGTTGTAGTTTATTTATTTAGCTATATCTAATAATGGCTCCGTCCAAAGAAGATTAAAACTTGACAAGATATTCAACATGTTGTTTAATAAATCTCTATGCCTAGTAATATCCATGCCGCCCTCGGGAACGTTTTCCACATATAAGTTATACATCACTTGATCTTGTCCTCTTGCCACATAAGAGGATTGGGCTTTCTCTCTCTGAGAGCTTTGACTTGCTACTGTTCATTTTCTGCATTGCAACTATACAACCAAAAATACCAAAAACAGTTGCATCTTTTATTGTTTTATTTATCAATCTTACTAACCAATACCTTCAGCTCCTCGTGGGTTCAACAACCTTTTCTAATTAAAAGGTACTACAATTGATCTCCTGCACTTGGGAGTCATCAGTGACCTACAATTTCTCTTGCAAGACGATTCATCATCCAGCGGAGGAGACACCGAACGTGGAGTCACATGAGTAGTCACGTGTCGCATGTCCTCGGCAAGAACTCACATAAACAACTTGTATCAAAGTCACCCAACCGGCAAACCGAAAAAAAATCGGAGACACCGAGCCGGCGACACTGAAAAACACAATAAGAATCTATCAGATACAAGGAGGCGGCGAGACCGCAAAACAATATTCCATTAGAAGTACGAAGCCGGCAAAAGCACAACCATTACAGTCATCAAGCCGACAAGACTACCTGTAAGAAAACTAGCAACAGCAACGACTTTGGCACAGACACAACCTGAAACAAAAAAACAAACAAACAAACAAACGCACGAACGTTACACGTCTGGCTAGAAGAAAAAACCTATTATTAAAAGCGAAATCTACATATATGAATCAATCAGATAAAGATACCGAAACAACAACGCGAATGAATAATAAGAAAATATGTCAAACACACCAAATAAATCCAACTAAACACCAGAGGGTAAAACCAGAGAAAAAAAATAAAGGAGACAAGCAGGAAACTATAAGACTCACAAAAAAAGAACGAAAGCCATGTAAACAAATCAAGGAGGCCCCAACTCCAAGATCATAAATCTGTACCAAGAAATCGACCTGCATCAAGAAAGAAAAAACAAATCAGTGAACGTTCAAAGTGAACCGAACTAAACAATGATCCGAACTATGAACCATCAAACTCACCAAAAACAAACCGACACACGGTGAATGAAACACACGAGCCAACCGAAAGAACCGAGCAAGATAACTTCCTGCACACAAAAACAGAGAAAACTGAGCATGGAAAAACAACATGAGAGTAGGACCGTCGAAAACAAAATTAATATAACACCCAGAGATCACACAATAGCACAAACAACACAACAGAAAAAACACCAAACAATCAATAAAAAAATTAAGAAATCAACTATACGAACAATATCCCAAAAACCACACGACGGCAAACAACAAACATACAACAAAACGCAGATCGACCATGCGAACAGTATGACAGAAAGCACAACGAAAACAGATCTGACCTTAACCGGACAAACGGGAAACCGGTTAACCTGTGACACAACAAAGCAACAAACATGAAAGAAATGTTAGAAACACAGAAAACAAACAAGAACAAACCGCACAAGCAACAAAGAACACAAAAACACACAGATCTAGCACACGGTGGACGACATGAACAAAGAACGACTAAGAAAAGAGAGAGGAAAGCACGGTAAGAAAACGAACCTGATCTCAACGGGACCAAACATGACTAGAAGAACTGCAAACGGATTCCATGGAAACACGGCAGAGCTCGAAAAGAGAACGGCGGAGCAAGAGCAGCGAGGAAGAAGAAAAGGGTGAAAATGAGAGCTGCAGTAACCATCCGATCCACAACGCAACGTATATACCCCCTCACCCCTGCACAGTGTACGCGGCAACCCAAATAGGTCGGTTCCGACCTTACACACCAATGGCGAGACGCCAGCTAGGACACAACGAAAGGGGCCCAAAAGTCTTCTGGCGACCGCACAGTGCAACGTACTCGTCGATGAATGGAGGGACGCCAGCTCGGACGGAGAAATCGGCCCCGAATTCTCCATGACATCATGAACAGTGAACCGTACCCGACGATCGTGCAAAATACCGAGCGTACCCCAATATACTGTAGAAAATATGCAGTGACAACCCACGCACGGGAGAAATCGGCGACGCAAACGTGCAGGGCAACCGACATGTGGACCACGTGAGGGATGGTCCCATCGTCAGCGAGAGAGAGGGGGAAGGAACCACGTATGAAGATCGCTCTCCTAGAGGGGCACACAGTGCATCCGCTAAAAACCTAGAACGGTAAATGGACAAAATCAACTAATGGGAGGAACGCAGTGCGAATCTGACAACCTCGCCACACCGATTAAACGCGCAGCGTGAGGCCGACGGATGGGCCCTCAGGCTCCAGGGTGCATCGGGAGAGGCCGTCAGCAAGAGTGGGTGCACGAAGGTTGGTACGGTTAGCGACTTTGCGAATTCCTGTTCATGCCGACTCCAGGAACCGGCGGGGATCGGACGGTGCGGACGTGTGGAGCGGGAAAAATCGGACGGCCAGAAAGGTCAAACCGTTGTGGTGCACTCAATGGGTCTCACCGTTTATATCTTTAGATTCCCTCAAATTTCTTCAAGTTTAGTCAAACTTTATGAAACTATGCCAACTCTGTCGAACATGTGCGGCTACTTGCACGCCTGCACCACATGATACACCCCTAGCGAATACTAGCATGAGTTGCCACCCTAGCCAGTTGTCGTGTTATCCCGACACATCGGTCAAACCTGTCAGTTTTCATAAAATAATTAAATAGGCTAAAACCCATCACAAGGTCACAACTAAAGGTACGACGTGTTAACATTCTTAAATTGGAGGTTAACCTTTTCAGAAGTTCGCTACTCGGAGGTAAAAAATGTAACTTATTCATAAAATGTAACTTATTCATAAAATCAAATACGAACCCAACGCTCCTCTCGCGACTGCGACTGGCCGTCCCCCACGCGGACGACCAGCCGCACCGCCGGCCACCTCCCCAACGACCCCCCCTCCCTACCTCTTCCTCTCCGCCGTCGTCGGCGTGCGTCGCCGGGCTTGCCCCGGGTGGCGCCGGCGGCCAGGGCCCCTGGCCTCTCCCCCTCGGTGTCTTGCTCACGCGGGCGGCGCCGGGCAGTGCTTCTAGGCGGCGGTGGTCTGGCTTGGCGGTGTGGGGGCTCCTGCGCTGCTGCTGCGGATGGTGAGGGCGGCGGCGCGCTGCCGTTGGTGGCGGGGATGGCCAGGGCTTCGGCCAGGGCCCTTTGGGACCAATCTGGGTCAGAGCGGGGCAGGATCGACCCGTCTACCGGTTTGACTGAGGACTTAGTCTGTGACGGGAGTGGCGGCGACGACGCCGCGCCTGCTGCAGCGTGGCGGCGGGAGCTTCGCGGACCCGACCGTCTAGGTCCGGTCGGGCCTTCGGTGAATCAGATGGTAGCGGCGGCGGTGGCCTACGTGCAGCAGCGTGGCGGCGGAGACTTCACGGGCCCGTCCAGGGCCCGGACGGGCCTGCCCAGCCTGGTGTGTCTCTGCTTCCGCGTCCGGTCGGCACCGCCGATGGCAGTGGAGGATGTCCTCCAGGTGGCTGTGCTGCTGCCGCCCTCTGGCTCCAATGGCGGGTGTGCTCTTGCCTGCTGCGTCCGGTTGGTTACTGTCTATGGCAGTGGAGGTTGTTCCCTCCCGCGTGGATGTGGTACTGTCGCTCCTTGTCTACGGCGGGTTCCTCTTAGTTCGGCCGGCCGCGCAGTGCTTGCCTTGGTGATACGACGATGGTGACTTCAATTCCGTGGTGACGTATGTTGGTGGGTGGTAAGATAGGTGGAGCGCTACGGATTGTCTGGAGTTGTGGTTTTTGGGGGTCGGGAGAAATCCCTGTCATCTTGACACCGACGCGGTGACGCTTGTGAGTGTCGCTGATTCTTCCTGAAGGGCGTCGGGTGTACCTCTTCCCCACTACCTATAGCGTACCGGGGAACCCTAGGACCAGTCCGGGCAGCAGCGTCGTCATCGTCGTTTTCCTTCTTGGAGGTGCTGCTTGGTACGCGGCGATTCGGAGTGCTAGGATCGTGGTGGTAATACTCCGGATAGGACACAGCGGTTGCGAGTCATTTTTGTTTTCGTTGATCCGCCGGTGTCGGCATTGTTTTCTCTTTCTTTTCTTTTTTCTTTTGGGATTGATTGTGCTGTTTGGCCAGCTGTGGCCTCAAAATTGTACCGTGTGGTTTCTATATTTATATTGCGGGCGAAAGCCTATTTCGTATAAAATCAAATAGCACCTATGTTATTGTATATAAGACGTTTTGGTAGTTTAATTTAAACTATCAAAACGTGTTATATTTAGGAACAAAGGGAGTATTATGCAGACATTCCTGCTCGTGTACATGTTGCAAATAAAGAAGTAACAGCAGACATGTAATCATTCCTCCATCACTTTGTACTTAACTTGTTGTCATGCAATCTTGTATATATTGTGCCTGTTTGGTACACGATGGTCACATATAAGTAACAACTATGTGAGCAAGGCGTTTTGATTCCCGGGTGCATATGTTTCTCTTATTTATTTATTTTAAAATTAAAAAATATGAAAACTTTTCGAAAAATTTGAATTTTTTTGACACAAACATATATATGTTTTAAACATTCGTGCTAAATTTCGGAAGGAAATAAAACTTTATGTGGTATGTGCAAAAAAGACAAAATCACTAGCCGAAATGCACATATTTTGTCTTTTTGCACAGACTATAGAAAGTGTCATTTCTTTCCGAAATTTTACATGAATGTTCAAAACTTGTATATATGTTTGTGTCCAATTTTTTCTGATTTTTTCGAATTGTTTGCATAATTTTTAATTTTGAAAACAATTACAGGAGTATATGCACCCAGTAGCCAAAGTGAATTTCCACAATTCTATTCAACTCTTTGTCGTGCAATCTTCTTTTCCAATGGCACTCATTTCAAACAATTTTCTATCGTCCAGTATGTTGCGTCGTGGTTGCTGTGTCGCCTGATGCTGGGTGGCGGTGGCTGAGTCCTCAGCGAATCGGCAATATTGTTTTTCCAGTACATAGTCGGATACGAAAGTTGTACGAGCGACCCTGGTGTTTTTAGACAAACGAGCGACGATGTTTTTATTTATTTCTTGAGAACTAGCGATGCTATGGAAGATCGCGTAGCTCGTTTTTTGAAAAATTGAAATTTGTATTTTTTGTTTCCAAAAATCAAGAAAAAAAATCCCACAGGCACATACTGATAAGATCTATCAGTGTGCAAAATTTTAACTCGAAATTCGTTATATTGTACGCTAGAAAAATGACAAATTGGTGAATCTAGGTGGTGAACAATACACAGATTAAAAAAACAAAAATTTGCCCGTTTTTTCTTTTTTTGTAGCCTATAATACAACGGAGTTTGAGTTGCCGACTTTGAATTTTGACGCTTGTAGATCTAGACAGTATATATATCTGAGAATTATTTCACGCTTGTAGATCTAGACAGTATATATATCTGAGAATTATTTCACGATTTTTGGTAACTAAAAAGTGCCGATTTTGAAAAAAAAAATTAAAAAAAAAACAAGCTACGTGGAACTCGGGCTCCATTTAGACTTTCGGTGCAATGAACTCGTTTAATTTATTTTATTTTTTGGATGGGAATGGATTCGTTTGATGGACAGCCAGCACGGGAAACTGATAGTGACCCAGGTCAGCCCAGCTAGCGTACGCGCCAGTGGATGGACTGCAGTCTGCCAAGTTTATGGCTACTAGCAAAATGCCCGTGCGTTGCAACGGGAGAGAAAAAATTATGACATTCTTGCTAATTGATCAATTGGGTAATGCACTTTGCGGTCGAATTTGGAAATACTTGAAAGCAGAAGAAAAAAGTCCAAGGCATTGAGCCAGAAAGAAACTGAATGACATATATCTCTGGTTGTGAAGTCCAAATATTCATGTACCAACATAACAATATAGGTCAAAACCTTGTAAAATCTTACAAAATAACATGGCTTTCTAGTTTATTTTTATTTTTATTTTGAAGCTGCCCATGCGTTGCTACGGATATAAAAAGAAAAAAAATAGTCTCGCAAACCTGAAAAGCAGTTTAATATATCATAGTTCATATCATGATTTTTGTTGTATACCCTACAAGTAGTTTGCCATCTTAAGTTACTCTCACGATAATCACCTGATACTTGCTGAATCTGTACTGTAAAGCTAATCAAAGCAAGGACAAATATTCATGTACCAACATAACAATATAGGTCAAAACCTTGTAAAATCTTACAAAATAACATGGCTTTCTAGTTTATTTTTATTTTTATTTTGAAGCTGCCCATGCGTTGCTACGGATATAAAAAGAAAAAAATAGTCTCGCAAACCTGAAAACAGTTTAATATATCATAGTTCATATCATGATTTTTGTTGTATACCCTACAAGTAGTTTGCCGTCTTAAGTTACTCTCACGATAATCACCTGATACTTGCTGAATCTGTACTGTAAAGGTAATCAAAGCAAGGAATGGGAAATTAATGATAAAAAGGGGGTTCACAAAGCCTCTAGGACACACCACTGCGAACATTCTGATTAGCTTTGGAAGCTGAATCTTTAGCAGCTTATGAGGAAGTAACTCTGGAGCGCTTGGCAGTAGGGTTGGTTACAGGAGTGCTTGCCCGTTTCAGCTCTTCCTCGGAACACCAGGCTGAGTAAGAGGCTTCCAAGCAGATCTGGTCACTTCATGAGGGTTTCGGACATGGGTTGCAGTGGGTCGTGATGCACATAGATGAGTGCTAAAGCAAGTATTGTAATACTTTTGCTGCTGCTTGTGCTATCGACTCTTTCCTTCACCTTCTAGAAATATTGCATGAATATCAACATCTAAAATCGCCATGTACACAGCATGATTCAGTGGCACATATTCAAGCACAACAAATTCCATACTATATCTCTAGGCACATTATCTATGGTTTTAAAAAATACACATTCTACGAAATAAAACCTATCACACTGAATGAACTGAATTAACCAGACATGGAAAACAGTTAACATGACACCATGGTGCACAACAAACTCCGCGAGTCTGCTCCATTCTAAAGAGCAAATAAGTTGTCTAGATTAGGCACCAATGGATGAAATGGATCAAGATGCAGCTAAAGAAAAATGGAAGTTGAGACATAGGAGTAACATACCTGCACAAAGAGACTACCGGACTGTCGGAACTCCCATGGTCGGTGACTCAGCGTCCATCCCACTTTGCTTCTTAGCATTCAATCAAACATTGCAAGTCGCACATGCACTTACCCAATAGCAGCAGGCATGAACTATCAACATAGACTGTTCTCTGCCTTTGTATGGAATGCATCATGTATCATATCTGACAAATACACATCTCTTAATTTCTGCTAGCTTCCTTGGGGACAATAACACAAACATGTACCGGGCACAGACACCTCTCTATTTCAATCAACCGGGCATGGAAGCTAGAGGGAGATGTACGAAGTGGATTGTGCACAGTCCATGGCGTTGGTCACAGTGGCAGGCCGACAGCCAAGTCCTCGACAAAGACCTCCCCATCAACTGCTCTCAAGCTGCCGGACACCCCCATGGCGGCAAAGAAGAAGAGGACGGGAACAGAGCAAAGACTCCAGATCGAATACTACGTGAGCAGGTCTGAGAGCCACACCACAGATCCGCCAAAAGGGTTCCTTCCAAGGCCTCCATCTCGGGCTCTGTGGAGAACAACGAAGCAGGAGGAACAAGACCCCGGTTATTCAGATTTGGATTTGGATTATTTTGGGAAAAAACTGAACGAAGAGAACCACTTTCCCCTGGCTATGGTGGCCGCCGGAGATGCGGGGAAGGCAGACGTTGAAGGTGAAGGTGAAGGGAGGGCTGGTCACGCGGGCGGTGCGCTGGCTGGTAGGTAGGCCGACGCAAGGAGCGGGGTGGCCTCAAGCTTGAAGAGACGACATGTCCTCACCTGATCCGGCGGTCCCAGATGTGCCGCCGCCGTCGACCATGAAGCTCCAGCCGCCATTTTTTCGCGGGGAGAAGCTTGCGCGGCTGGGGAAGGCTGGGAGAACAGGTCACAGGCTCTATAGGCGCGGCCGCCGTAGCGTAGGGTCGGCGAACTCCACGCCGAGATCGCCGCCTGAGGCGATTTTCTGGCTAGCTCGTGGGCAGAGTTTGTTTGGTCGTAGCGAACCGGTATGAGACATAAAAAAGGACTGCGGGTTGAATTTATAAAACCTAGAGGGTTAAAACGCAAAAACGCCGCGACGTACCACCGGTCGCTTCGGACCAAAAACGGACGAAAATTGGGAGGAAGAAACACTACTCGTATTATATAGTAGAGATATGGGCCTATTACAAAAACATTTGGCCCTGTGCGGCCACGCGCCGCACTGCTTCACTAGAGAGGAAGGAAATTTTATATCCGTGCTGCAAATGATAGCACCAGTGCAGACGGAGGGTCTCGCAAGGACTTCACGATCACCGGTGTGGATTCCACCGCCGGAGGACATGGTCAAAGTAAGTGTCAGCGCAGCCACGTCAATGAACTCAAATATATCGACGATCACGGCTGTGGTACGGGGAGACGACGGGAGTACATGACGTTCATGGGCGCGTCGTCGGTGGTCTTGTGCGGTGTCACCGACGCCCGACGGGGAAACCTTCGAAGCTATGGCGTGTAGGGAGGGGCTATCTGTCGCGGCTGATTTTCTCCAAAAATGCAATGCCACAACTAAGAGGATACCCACCTACTATCAACACCCTTCATTTATAAGATTCGTGCAACAAATTTATTAACGAATATTCAAATGTCAATGCATTATCAATAATTAATGGATTTGTGTAATTTAAATTTTAGATTCATGTACTAACATGAATTTTCTGTGCATGCATTGACAAAATAAAATAAAACCACGCATTAACATATTTTTCAGTTTTTTAACATATAAAATAATAGAAATAATATAGTTCGTTGGATGCAAAACCAACGGTCATGATAGTAGGTGGATATCCTTCTAGTTGTGGGAACACCGCGTTGTGATCTTCTCCTTGCAACATATCAGGTTGGCGTCCGACTGCAGCGATTGGGCAGTTTACTGGGTGAAGGAAGAAGCTCATATGGCCATATTGTCCAAGAAATCAACGCAAGATCAAGAGATTTCGGTTTCGCCGAGTTTGTCCCGATAGGACAACGGCGAATATAGATGCTCACAACCTGGCAAGGAGCTCCATTTACCTTCCTGTAGGCAGTAGCGAATGCCGAATGGTTTATTCCTCCGCCTAAGGGTGTCCTTGTAACTTTTGATATGATACAAATAATTAATAAATGGGTGGAGAGTTCTCAAAAAAAAAACTAGAGAGGAAGGAACACTTGCTTGGAGTAATTTATCATTTACTTTGCCTCACTAGTAGCCTCCGCTTTTCCTACAAGTTTCAAACTTCAAACGCCGATTCTCAGAGTTAGAGGCGTCCATCCTCTCCTTTTACTGGGTGGATCAGTTGCAACTCGCAGTAACGTTTGCTCCTCTGCGTTGTAGCTCTTGTGGTTATCGGATATGAATTCCAGCCCACACATTCAACCAACGAGCAACTTTAACTATAACACAACAAAAATCATAAGGAGAAACTTTATCAAAACAGCAGCATTATGCATCTTCCACAACGCTCATAAAACAACTGCTACCCCTACCGAGACCGCATTCCGCATAACAAAAGGGAAAGTGGTATACCCAGTTAAATTAATCATATCAGTAACAAAATTAAATCTAGTCCTGATGTCAAAAGCACACTCAACTACACTGCAGGCATAATTTGCCCGAGGACAATGTACAAACAAATGATCAATGATTTCATCACTATTGCAAAACATACATCTAGCGTTTCCCTCCCTACCACTTTGATTCAAAACATCTCTACTAAGAATGCTCTTCTTAAGCCTAAGCCACATGAAAAAAAATATTTTTGCAGGAACTTCAACAAACCAGAGTTTCTTAACAGAACATCTAGTTTGCTTTATCTTGAATGATGTGTATAAGACTTCACCGTAAAAATACCAGAAATATTTAGCATCCATTTACAACAATCTTTTTGCTAACTTAGAATCACATCACCGCAAAGGTTCTACAGTCATTCCACAAAACAGAAGTCTCACCAGCTAAAGTGTGTCTGAATGTTACACAAGACTAGCCATCAGTGAGCAATTGTTATCCCAGTACTAAAACTTAAATTGTACGGTATAGAGAATCTTTTGCTTAAGAGGCATATCCCATACCGATAAATCTTCCCAGTATCACCCACCTATTTATAGACATACTTATAAAAGTACCTTCTGACACCCAGAATGCTTTGGAAAAAATGAGATTGGTAGACTTCTATTTAACTGCTACCAAAAAATTCCTACTGCAGTAATTTCTTAGTATTAGGGTCTGCTAAAGTCCCTCTTCATTTTCAAGTTTCTGTTAGAATATTGGGCCCATTGTGGGCAGCCCATATAAGCAAATCTGAAATCTCAAATTGGCCCATGTGCATGGCAGAATTTTGGAGGTGCAATGTGGTGCTAAAGTTTAGTCCCACATTGCTAGTTGGAGGAGACAAACACCACCTTATAAGGTGGAGTGTTGTACCACATGGTGTGCTAGTTGAGAATAGAAGGCTCTCTCGTGCGCACTCCTCCGCCGCCGTCCGTCCGTCTCGTCACGACACGCCGCGGGTTGCGGGAATGAGCCGAGCCGATGCCTATATTTTTGCTGTTCACATAACCGAACCAATCTAGGTTTTGCCACTCTCGTGCCTTGCGCCGCCACCGTAGTCTACTCCATCCCGTGCACCGGCGAACGGGACAGCAGGTCTCCGGAACCACTTGTCCTTGTGATCCTGTACGGGAGAGGGCGAATAAGGTTTTTGGGAAGCGCTCCGCGCGACTGCTTTCAAGTTCTTCATCACGGCTCGACTTCCTGGACGATCTCCGGGTCCGCGGGCGACTCGTCTCCAACGTCGTCTTCTTCGAGCTGCTACTGTCGCCGCTCAAGCTGCTGCCGTCGCTGCTCCAACGACTACTTCATCTACAATCGTTCGGTACGTTCGTCACGTTCCGATGGCTGTGTTTGTAGATGTCTGCTGCTGTTCATGTTAATTAATACGTCTAGTATTTTCGAGTTTAACATGTTAGTAGCTGTTGCGATCATGTTTATATTCTGGAATTAATCATGGAAATTATGCCTAATATCCAACAATCCAAAAACCTTATATTTGTTATAGGCAATTTCCTGAGTTAAACATGGGACATCTATCTGATGCGCTGAGGCCGGACAAGTTTACCGGTGTGGACTTTAAGAGATGGCAGTACAAGACCACACTGTGGTTGCGATCTCTGAAAGTGTTCGAGGCTAGTGAGGGTTTACCTGAAGGAACTATATCTGACGAGGATCAGAACAAGTTCAAGGAAACCAATACTGCCTTTGTGGGACTCGTTCTGAGTGCTCTTAGCAACAAGCTGTTTGATGTGTACATGCACATTACAGATGCCAAAGAGCTCTGGGAGGCACTGAACGCTAAGTTCGGTGTAGCAGATGCTGGCAGTGAACTGTACATCATGGAGAGCTTCCATGACTTCAGGATGGCTAACAACCGTTCTGTAGTCGAACAGGCTCATGAGATACAGTGCATTGCTAAGGAGCTTGAGCACGCTAAGTGTGCCTTACCTGACAAGTTTGTGGCTGGATGCATTATTGCAAAGTTGCCCTCTTCATGGAGGAACTTCGCCACAACTCTCAAACACAAGAGACAGGAGATATCGGTTGAAAACCTGATAGCGTCTCTTGATGTTGAGGAGAAGGCTCGGGCTAAGGACACTGCTGAGAGAGGTGGTGAAGGTCAGTCTAGCGCCAACATGGTGCAGAAGAACTTTCACCATGGCAAGAGCAAGGCAAAGAGCAAGCCTTCCTTCAACATGCCTACCAAGACTACTTCTTTCAAGAAGAAGAAGAAGATGCTGAACAAATCTGAGCTAAAGTGCTACACTTGTGGAGAGCCCGGACACTTCTCTGTGGACTGCCCAGATCGTGCAGACAAGAAAGGGAAGGCGCCAAAGCATGTCAACGTCGTGACCGCTAGCAATGCTGATGGGTACGGTAATTTACCGATTGTGCTTTCAGTATTTCAATCTCCATGTTGGTGGATTGATACGGGTGCTAATGTTCATGTATGTGCTGACATCTCTATGTTCACTTCTTATCAGGTCGCAGATTCAAGCGTCTTAATGGGGAATGGATCACATGCTTCTGTTCGTGGTGTTGGCACGGTAGATCTGAAGTTTACTTCGGGAAGATCGTGCAGCTGAGGAACGTGCAGCATGTCCCTACTATGAACAAGAATCTTGTTAGCGGCTCCCTTCTATGCAGAGATGGGTTTAAATTAGTCTTGGAGTCCAATAAAGTAGTTGTGTCAAAGTTTGGACAATTTATTGGTAAAGGGTATGAGTGCGGAGGCTTGTTCCGCTTTTCATTATCGGATTTTTGTAATAAGTCAGTAAACCATATTTGTGGCAGTGTGGATTCGGATGCTAATGTTTGGCACTCTCGTTTATGTCATGTTAATTTTGGTTTAATGAGTAGACTTTCCAGTTTGAGTTTAATTCCTACTTTCACCATTGCCAAAGGTTCTAAGTGCCATAGCTGTGTGCAATCTAAGCAACCTCGAAAGCCTCACAAGGCAGCCGAGGAGAGAAACTTGGCACCTCTAGAACTCGTACATTCGGATCTATGTGAGATGAATGGCGTGTTGACAAAAGGTGATAAGAGATATTTCATGACTTTAATCGATGATGCTACTAGGTTCTGTTATGTATATTTGTTGCACACTAAAGATGAAGCTTTAGACTACTTTAAAATCTATAAAGCTGAAGTAGAAAATCAATTAGAGAGAAAGATCAAACGTCTTAGGTCAGATCGTGGTGGCGAGTATTTCTCCAACGTATTTGATGAATTCTGTGAGGAACATGGTATTATTCATGAGAGGACGCCTCCCTATTCGCCCCAATCAAACGGGGTTGCCGAGAGGAAAAACCGCACGCTGACCGACTTGGTGAACGCCATGTTGGACACTGCTGGTTTATCTAAGGCATGGTGGGGGAGGCTTTGTTGACTTCGTGTCATGTCCTGAATAGAGTTCCTAACAAGGATAAAGAGAAGACACCTTACGAGGAGTGGTCTGGGAGAAAACCATCACTTTCTTATTTTCGTACTTGGGGATGTTTGGCGAAAGTCAATGTTCCAATTCCTAAGAAACGAAAACTTGGACCGAAGACAGTGGATTGTGTCTTTCTAGGTTATGCTCAGCGGAGCATTTGCTATAGATTTTTAGTGGTTAAATCTGAGATACCTGATATGCATGTTGATACTATTTTGGAATCTCGTGATGCAACATTTTTTGAGAACACGTTTCCTATGAAGGATATGCATAGCATTGCTAGAATTTCTTCTGAGATATTTGCTGAACCTAGTACATCTGTTGATCATTCTGAACAACCACTTGTTGAGGAAGTCCTTGAGAAGGATGACAATGAATCAGCTCCCAAGAGGAGCAAGAGACAGAGGACTGAAAAATCCTTTGGTGATGATTTCATTGTGTACCTTGTGGACAATACTCCCACGTCCATTGCAGAGGCATTTGCATCTCCTGATGCTGATGACTGGAAAGAAGCTGTCCATAATGAGATGGACTCGATTCTTTCTAATGGAACTTGGGAATTATCTGAACGACCCTACGGCTGCAAACCTGTGGGTTGTAAGTGGGTGTTCAAGAAGAAGCTAAGGCCTGATGGTACTATTGAGAAGTACAAGGCACGGCTTGTAGCCAAGGGCTACACCCAGCGCGAAGGCGAAGATTACTTTGACACCTATTCACCTGTTGCTAGACTCACCACCATTCGAGTACTACTTTCCCTGGCTGCCTCCTATGGTCTTATCGTTCATCAAATGGACGTAAAGACAGCTTTCCTTAACGGAGAGTTGGAAGAGGAAATCTATATGGATCAGCCTGATGGGTTTGTAGTAAAAGGTGAAGAGAGAAAGGTGTGCAAATTGTTAAAATCTTTGTATGGGCTGAAGCAAGCACCTAAGCAATGGCATGAGAAGTTTGACAGACTTTAACTCTGCAGGCTTTGCCATTAATGAGGCTGATAGGTGTGTGTATTATCGCCATGGTGGGGGCGATAGTGTTATATTATGCTTGTATGTTGATGACATACTTATTTTCGGTACAAGCATGATAGTGATAAATGAGGTCAAGTCTTTCTGTCAAAGAGCTTTGATATGAAAGATCTGGGACAAGCTGATGTGATCCTGAACA
The DNA here is from genome assembly GCA_947311845.1 of Poa pratensis. Taxonomy (NCBI): domain Eukaryota; kingdom Viridiplantae; phylum Streptophyta; class Magnoliopsida; order Poales; family Poaceae; genus Poa; species Poa pratensis. The sequence continues at coordinate 8,035,678 of CAMZMU010000072.1, forward strand.
TTAAGCTGATTAGGGATGAGAGTGGGATTACGTTAACGCAATCACACTATGTTGAGAAGGTCTTGAGCCGCTTTGGTTATATAGACAGCAAGCCTTCTCCAACACCCTATGATCCCAGTGTGACACTCAGAAAGAACAAAAAGGAAACGAGAGATCAATTAAGATATTCTCAAGTGATCGGTTCACTCATGTACCTTGCGAGCGCGACGAGACCTGACATCTCTTTTGCTGTGAGCAAGTTGAGCAGGTTCATGTCTAACCCGGGTATTGATCATTGGCATGCACTTGAAAGGGTCATGCGCTATCTGAACGGTACAATGAGTTATGGGATTCACTATTCAGGGCACCCTGCGGTGCTTGAGGGATACTGTGATGCGAACTGGATCTCAGATGTTGATGAGCTCTACGCCACAAGTGGATATGCATTTATTCTTGGAGGTGGCGCAGTGTCATGGAGGTCTTGCAAACAGACCATTTTGACGAGGTCAACCATGGAAGCAGAACTTGCTGCTTTAGATACAGCTTCTGTTGAGGCAGAATGGCTGCGTGAGCTCTTGATGGACTTGCCGGTGGTTGAGAAACCATTACCGGCCATCCTTATGAACTGTGACAACCAAACGGTTATTACGAAAGTGAACAGTGCTAAGGATAATGCGAAGTCATCAAGACACGTCAAGAGACGCTTGAAGTCTGTCAGGAAAATGAGAAACTCCGGAGTAATAACTGTTAGTTATATTCAAACAGACAAAAACCTGGCAGATCCCTTTACGAAGGGACTATCACGTAATGTGATAGATAGTGCATCGAGGGAGATGGGGTTGAGACCCGTGAGCGTTACACCATAGTGGTAACCCAACCTATGTGATCGGAGATCCCGTGAATTAGGACCTGGGAAGAACAAGCTAGTGGTTTAACAGAGGAGAGTTATTTTATAACCCTCTCCGTGGGAAGATGCATAACTCTCACATTCTGTAAGGCAGGTTGGCAATATGCCTTAATGTGTTTCTGTTGGCTATTCGTAGCAAAGGTGCTATCCTACAGAGCGACCTTGAAAGAACACACCTATATGAGTCCGACTGTTAAACGTCGCAGTCTATGAGATTTGGGTGATCTCTAGTAAGCTCATGAAGAGACCAGGGAGTATGACGCATATGCTCCACCCGCGGGGTAGGCTACTGGCAGCCACGTACTGGTTATGACTTTGAGTGAAGTCTATTGGCACCAAACTTGCAATTCAAGGTTCGTCCATTGTTCAAGTTGCTGGTAGATGTAGCTTGAAGCTCTAGGCGGAAGTTCAACTTAACAGTCTCTGCTGAAACACTGGTATATAAACAAGAAACGAGGTTTGGCAAAATCTCTAAATGGGAATTTGAGATCTGGTGGGGGATTGTTAGAATTTGGGCCCATTTGGGCAGCCCAATAAGCAATTCTGAAATCTCAAATTGGCCCATGTGCATGGCAGAATTTTGGAGGTGCAATGTGGTGCTAAAGTTTAGTCCCACATTGCTAGTTGGAGGAGACAAACACCACCTTATAAGGTGGAGTGTTGTACCACTTGGTGTGCTAGTTGAGAATAGAAGGCTCTCTCGTGCGCACTCCTCCTCCTCGTCCGTCCGTCTCGTCACGACACGACGCGGGTTGCGGGAATGAGCCGAGCCGATGCCTATATTTTTGCTGTTCAGGAAAATCGAGTCGTGTTAGCGTACGTGTACAACTTAGCCAGTTCGGATCGCTACCGGATCGTGGGCTGCTGTAACCGACTCGAACGTGTGCGACGTGGCCGGCCCACGTTGTACCCGTTAGGGTTTCCCGAACCGCACTATATATTGCGTGCACTGCGTGCGCCGTCACATAACCGAACCAATCTAGGTTTTGCCAATCTCGTGCCTTGCGCCACCACCGTAGTCTACTCCATCCCGTGCGCCGGCGTGCACCGGCGAACAGGACAGCAGGTCTCCGGAACAACTTGTCCTTGTGATCCTGTACGGGAGAGGGCGAATAAGGTTTTTGGGAAGCGCTCCGCGCGACTGCTTTCAAGTTCTTTGTCACGGCTCGACTTCCTGGACGATCTCCGGGTCCGCGGGTGACTCGTCTCCAACGTCGTCTTTTTCGAGCTGTTACTGTCGCCGCTCAAGCTGCTGCCATCGCTGCTCCAACGACTACTTCATCTACAATCGTTCGGTACGTTCGTCACGTTCTGATGGCTGTGTTTGCAGATGTCTGGCTGCTGTTCATGTTAATTAATACGTCTAGTATTTTCGAGTTTAACATGTTAGTAGCTGTTGCGATCATGTTTACTATTCTAGAATTAATCATGAAAATTATGCCTAATACTCCAACAGTTTCCAATTCCATGACCATTTACACAATAGGCAAATATTCACAACTCTTAGATCTACTATACCCAAACCACCTGGTTAATAGTTTGACACTCACTTTCCCAGTTGACTAGATGATATTTATTTTTGTTTCAAAAAAAATATGATATTTATTTTCATTATCATTACCTTTCCACGGCCTTCTTTCCTAATTATATCTATCTTATCTCTACACCTCTAGGCAACTTAAATAAAGACATCATGTAAAACAGTACATTGTTTAGACTACCTTTAATATATAAGAGCCAGCTTCTCCCTATAAGAAAGAAAACGACCTTGCGAGGTTACTAGTTACCTTTCCATCTTTTCCTCAGCATTTTTCCCATCTACATTTCTCAGTCTAGTACTGTGAGCAGGAACACTTAGATATTTCATAAGTAATACACCTTCTACACCATTAAATATATCTAAACCTTTCACTATTATTCTTAGCTTACCCAAAACAAACAATATCATTTTATTAAAATTAATCTTTAGACCTGACAAATGTTCAAAGCAACATAACAAGTACTTCAAATTAATAGCATCAAATTCAAATTCATCAGCTTCTAGGAAGAAAACTGTACTATCTGCATACTGTAGCATATTCAGATTCCCTTCTACTAATTTGTAACTGTCCCATTTATTAAGCTACTATCTTGAGCTCTTTTAGCTAAAACCAGTAACACATCCACTGCTACGTCAAAGAGAAAACGAGACATCATGGATTCATGAGTGACACCAAATGGAACGTGAGCTACTGATGTTCACTCACTCCTGTCCTGCGCGACAACTGATTCCCCGTCTTCTTCCTCCGGCTGCTGGTCCTTGCCTTGTCCATTGGCCTTGTCCTCCTTAGCCTTCTCCAGCCCTCGGAGGCACGATTCGGCGTCGTCGTCGGCGTTCTTGGGCGTGAGGTTCTCGGCGACCTCGGCCGGCGTCATGTCCACCTCCTGCAGCAGCGTGCCGATGGCGGCGAACAGCGTGTGCTCTTCCACGCCGAGGTAGGTCCTGGCGAGGAACTCGAACGCAGCGGCGCCGCAGTAGGACATCTCGATGTGCTTGTCCATCCGGCCCCTTCGGATGAGCGCCGGGTCCAGCTTCTCGAGGTGGTTTGTGGTGAACACGATGAGCCGCTCGCCGCCGCACGCCGACCACAGCCCGTGAGCCCGTCGATGAAGTTGAGCAGGCCGGAGAGCGTCACCTTGCTACCCTTCTTGCCATCACCGCCTGCCTGTTCGTCGTCCTCGGAATCCTTCTTCTTGGTGCGGGCGCCGGTGAGGTTGAGAGAGCAGTCGATGTCCTCGATGACGATGATGGACTTGCTGGTTGTCGAGATGAAGAGCTTGCGGAGTTCAGTGTCTTGCCGATACGCGCGTAGTACTCTTTCCCATGGAGGAGGTAACCGCGCTTCCCATGGCGGGCCATGGAGGAGGTAACCGCGCTTCCACGCCTTGCCGATACGCGCGTAGTACTCTTTCCCATTCTTGAACGCGTCTAGGTCGTCCACGATCTCCTTCTTCTTGGCCGGGTCCATGGCGAGCGTGGCGAAGGTCTTGGGGTGCTCGAACGGCACGTGTGTCCACTCGTGGGTGGAGATGTTAGTACAGAGCTTCCGGCGGCGGTTCTTGATCATGATGGCGCGGCCCTCGCGGCGGACACGGCAGGTAGGTGTTGAGGATGACGTTGCGGTGGTGGTCGAGGAAGAAGAGCCGGTAGTACCGGTGGTTCTCCTGGTCGCCGCCACCGCCCGAGCGCCAGTCGTGCTGTGAGGGTGGCTTTGAGTACGCACACCAGAACACGGTGCCGCCGCCCTCCTCAGGCAGCAGCACGTCGGCCACCTCCTCGCCGTCGACCATGCTGAGCACGAGACGGTCTGCGTGCTTGGTGCCCTCGGCGCGGAGGTGGCGCGCGTCCCGGGAGGTGGTCTCGGCGAGGTAGGCCTTGACTTCCTGGTAGGCCTCGGCGCGGCTCATCCGCCACCTGCCGTTGTACTCGGCGAGGGTGACGGAGAGGTAGGGGTCGACGATGGCGGACAAACGGCGCGCGTGCCTGCCGATGTGGCGCTTGAACAAGTGCTGCAGGTTCTGCCACACCACCGTCCACACCACCGCGATCAGGCTCAGTACGACGCCGGAGTTGAGCCACAATCCGCCCCACATTGCTACGGCCGACTCCATGGGTAGCATCTCTCTCTAGCTAGTCTGCTAAGCAGATCTGAGATGTGCTTGGAGTGAAATGATATCCCAGGCCTCTGCACTTTTATAGAGCGGTTGCAGAGTGCTGTACATCTGTGCCGTGCCTTCAGCACGACTGTAGTTCCATGCGGATGTGGTGATCAAGGTCGCATCCTACCCGACGTACCGCGTGAACGAATGGCTGAAGGCGATTCAGGGGTACCTACATTGATGTGTAGTTGCAAGGGTTGAAATTGCTTGAAAATAAAGATACGGTTTCATGGATATCACATTATTTCCTATTATGTTATGATAAACAATGCTGATCTAAAATTCTTACAATTGCTATGGTAAAAAGAATATTGCATATGCGAGTAACATATTTTACCAACTTAAAATTACGAACTAATGGCTACTATGTCATCTGTCAAAACAAGTATGTGTTGTTTGTAAGTGTTACTAGATGCCTAAACAAAACTGTAGCTTTTACGTGATGTTAGATTTGCATGTGCGTTAATTACATTTGATAAAACTCGTGATGGCCGTGATTTTTTTCGTGGGAATTTAGAGGCATGTGCTTTTTAAGTTGTTTTCCTTGCACCATAGGAAAGACACACAAAATATTCTGATGACGTCTATCATAACAATTACTGAAAATTAAAATTGTACTACCTTCATCTTGAAATAGAAAACGTTTTGGTAGGTTAGTTTAGCCTACCAAAACGTCTTGTATTCTGGGACAGAGGAAGTACATGTTTAGGTCCTCGAAATAGAATATTAGTCACACGATTTGCACTATGGATACTAATGATGAAATATGTTCATGAATTCTCTAGACAACTACACTAACTCGTAATTATATCGTGGACAATCCAGCATGCCTGGCCATATCCTCTTGAAAATTAAGCATGGTGTACTTTTTGGTTGCATATATATGAATATGGGACCCATCTTTCAAAGGTTTTAACTGCTATCATGAGAGTTAGACGTGCAATTTGGCAGAAATGTTATGGTGTACTAAGTTTAGAAACATTTGTATCTTTTTTATGTTTTATATTCAAATTGGAAATGTACTACTCTTGAGAACCGATCCATTGGTGGACAGTTAGTATGGTGCTTGTACCCCTAACCATGAGGAATCAAAACTAGGTTTGATCACGTATGTCTCACTAAGCAGAATTTCCTTACCGCGAAGGGACCTTCGCTTCGCTCGCAACACAATTGTGTGACTTAGTCATGTGTGCCTCATTTCAATGTGAGGGCTCGCAACACAATTGTGTGTATTAGTCATGTGTGCCTCATTTCAATGCGAGGCATTTATATGGACATCAACAATGCGACGTCTATGGTGAATTCATCAATTTTGAGACTCCGCGACTCTAGCTAGTCATGTATAGACGATTTGTGAGTGTGTGCATTTGGTAATCAAATAATGTTGTCTTTTTTGTATATATATTCAACCATACATAATACGTGGGTACATGAACCATTTAAAGGTCTTCAGTGACATTGTCTGCTTTTTAGCTCTGCTACTCAGTCGTCTATAGACGCGTTGTTAGTGTGTGTCTGGTGACGGTCGATGTATACTCAACCATACATATGCATGTACTTGTTCGTGCTCATCAGTTTACACTGATCATATTCCTTTTTCTTGGCAAAACATTTCGTATCCTAGCTACCACAGGCTTTGTTCGCCACCACTTTCTAGCCAGGTACGAAGGTATTGATCTATCCTAGCTACCACATGATTTGTTCGCCACCACGTTCTAGCTAGGTACAAGGGTATTGATCAGTTTATAGTTTATACTCATATCATTTTTTAAGAACCTCTTTGACGAGTGAAGCGTTTTGGAGGCCAAGCTCCGGGAACACATTTTCTTAAAAGTTCAAAATCTGCATTTGAACTTTCAAAAAAAATCTGAAATTTGTTTTATTTTAGGCTGGAAAATATGACAAATGGGTGAATCTAGGCCAACGAACAATACGTATTTTGAAAAAGTTGAAATTTTCGTTAGATTTGTCATTGTTTTTGTGTAGCATAAAATATCATGAATATTGCTTTGATATTTGTACAATGGTACATATCAGACAGTTGTGAGACTTAAGTCAGTATGTTAGAATAAGCAATAGAAGTTGTACCTTATTTTGAATCCTCCTATAATTTTAACTACCTTTTCATTGTTTGTAGTGGTAGTAAAATGAAACCACTATGTGGGGAGATATTTTAACATATTAGAGAAAATTATTTGGACAAGAAAAGGTCATTCTCCCTTTACGTCTGCTCAATGATTTGTTTGGTAAGAGCTTTGCTCCACTTATAGATGGAAGTACATTCATGACTAGGATTGTGGCCACGACAATATATGCTTAAAAAAATTGTTGGACTTAGAGCTCTGAGAAGAAACAAACATAGAACTGTAGTACAATAATGTGGGAACAAGTATTATTAAACTGTTATTATTGTGCAATGATTTTGTACTTATATTTATTATAAAATACTTTAATGTGTATTTGTTATGTAATAGTACTTTTTAGCTGTTTTCTCTATATTCAACTACGTCCACTAGTAGAAACATAGCCTCTAGTCCGGGCTGGTGAGGGCCTCTAGTCCCGGGTGCCCACCCGGGACTGACGAATCGGGACTAGAGGCTCCCCCTCTAGTCCCGGGTGGGTTACGACCCCGGACAAAAGGGGTCCGCACGTGAGCGCCCTGGCCGCGCGTGGTCGAGGACCTCTAGTCCCGGATCATAACACGACCCTGGACTAGAGATGCTCCCACGTGGCCTCCTCTAAATTTTTTGTTACCCCGCTATATTGAATATTTAAAAATGTGATCAATATTGCAAAAAATATGGTTAATTAGTTACAAATCAGAAAAATATATATAGCATATCAAAATGTTCACAAAAAAATATTTATCTAATATAAATATATTTGATTACATAGAGATCATAACGGGACTAGAGCCCGTATATTCAATTACATGGAGATCATAACCGGGACTAGAGCCCGTCTATTCATATTTACATGGAGATCATAATCGGGACTAGATAGTGCCATCGTATTTTCCCTTTGCTTCTATGACCTGGTTATTCAAAAATCCCGCAATTTCCTCTGCAATTGGTAGAAAGCGCTCCCTGTATTGCAGCCTCCTCCGCTTTTCATTACACTATAAAGGAAGGAGATCAATATGAATATCAATCATCGTAACAAAAATTATGAATGACACTCAACACAACTGATGGTAATAAAAAAGAATTATGAATATATTTGTTCACGTACTTCTATCCATGTCTTACTGTTCCGCTCACTGACTTCCATGCGAATCCACTCGCAAACGAAGTATGCACACAAATTGCTCCCCGAGGGCTGTCTCTCGCATTGCAATTGCTTAAAAGTAAGCTCCTCTTTAAGACCTTTTATCTTCGTTCTGAAAATTTTCCAAACCCTGTCCGGCAAAAAAACGAATAAATGAGTTATTAGTTACTAGATATCTCAGGAAATAAACAAAAAAGACCGATATAGTGCGATAAGGATTGAAAATACCTTTGGAGGGCATCTAAAAGGTTTTGGTACTTCTCTTCGGGATACGCCAATGAGTCTAAAATGTCAACAGTTTCTCGATCAATTTCAATGATTAGCAGAATATAATGGAAGCTGCGCACGTTTATATATGTCAGTAACTCATCAGTTACACTTAACATCGAGTAAGCAAAAATTAATGTGTACAAGATAGTAACTAACACTCTTACCCGAAGTTGTAAGGAAACAGTAACTTCTTTTTATAATTTTGCTTAAGCATGAACCTTAGCAAGTTGGTCTCCGTTTCCTTGGGGAATTTCCGTAGCAACTCCTCGTTAATTCATTTTGGGTCAATGAACCCAGTGTCAAAGATTCCTTTTCTGTCACATTCATCACTCTTCATTCTGCATAAATAGTGAGCATAATTACTATAGGCAATGACCGAGGTGAGCTAGAGACTTTATTTTATAAATAGATGAATTGAACCACTTACAGACAATAGGTACTGACGATAGCCAAGTCGAGGGCGTCAATCTTGTATAACTGATAGAGTTCTTCAAGATAAATTTGTATCTCATCTGCACCTGCGAAATGTTCTTTTGTAACTTTCACAATGAGCATTTGTCGCTCTAACTTTGTGACTTCCATGTACCACCTATGCAGTTTCCGCATTTGTGTTGGTAGATCATCAATCTGATCAGGTGGCAACAAAGACTTTCCGTATTCCCATTTCCATATGATCTGATCCGAAATGGGAAAATCTCGCCGCTTTGCAATTGAGAAAGTGTCATACCAACTTCTGCAGCAAATTCCGCCTCGTAGGATAAAGGAATGTCCGCCGCGGAGCCCTGATGATCAGTGTGCACCTTGAGCGGGGAGATCGACTGTTTTGCTTGTTCTCCGAGCTGGGCAACGTCTTTTTTCCCGCTGGCACTAGTACTTGTCGTCGGCTTGGAACGAACTCTCCTAATAGTGCGTAAATAGTCATCTGGCCTATTTATCTCAATTTGCGATGGATGCTCAATAAAGTCCTGACGCACTTTAGTTGATCTGGCGTATAAGTTGGCTTTGGCTCGGGCTGTTTCTGTGCAAGAAAGCTTTTCAACTGGGCATCGCAGATCGCGGCGTTTTCCTCTACAGTCTGTCGTAAGCTCTCGGGGGAGGAACCTTCGGGACTTTTGGGAGGGGCTCCTGTCGGGGTGCGCTTCGGAAACTAAACGTGGTGTCACGCTGCGTCCTCTTTTGGCCCTGACCCTGCGTAGTGGGCGGAGGCGGCGGAGGAGTCGGCTGACGCGGCGGCGGAGTCGGCTCACGTGGACTTGTGTTGTGCTGCTCGTCGTCCATGTGGTCATCATGTGGACTTGGAGGTGGTGAATCGCGTCTCGGAGGAGACGATGGTGGTGGCCTTGGTGGCGCCAAGCCTGGAAACACGATGTATTTCTTGCGCCATAGAATGATACCACCACCGTCGTATCCTAGTGCCGTCACATCATCACCTCCAGGGATTTCAAGCACCATTGATTCATATCCTGTACGAACTCTATCCACGCCGACACGAGCATAGCCATCTGGAATCTCTTTGAAATGCCACACTGCTGTAGATTCACAAGTTAAAGCATAGCCGTCTGCCACCTTCAAGGATAAGTTCATAATTGGCACATGTAGGTCACAACTTGTCTTCTCACTGATATTGTCCACGGGGTAGGTACCCGTTGACTGATCAGCACCGACCCCCGTGGAAGCCACGCTGCTTCTCCGCTGAGATGGGTCACTATCTTGCTGCAGCTGATAAGTTGGCGCTTGTTGCTCGCGCATTTGATCTAGTTGCTTCTGTTGCTGCTTAAAGAGATCAATTATCTCCTCGTTCTTTCTTTCTAACTTGCTGAACCGAGCTTCCTCCTCCAGCTCCTTCCTCCTCTTTGCTCTCGCTCGGCTTCTATAAGAATCACGGTCCTCGGGAAACCCTTCATTCCACGGCACATCCGGTCCAAAACCTCGTGTTCGTCCTCCTTTTTCTTTATTCCCGAGGGCCTCTGTCAGCTCGTCGTTCTCTCTGTCGGGAATAAACTTTCCCTCTCGAACCTTGGCGATTGTATCAACAATTGCTTTCTGGGGTACATAAATTTGTTTTTGTTTATCAACTATTAAGTCCCTGTTTCCATGTCATACTCGGACCCATGCGCAAGTACCCAATTTCTTACCCTAAGGGGCCAGGAGTCTGTGGATGGAGTGATCCCCTTTTCGCGCAAATCGGCCTCAACTTTATCCCACTTAGGCTCGGCACTTCTGTAGCCACCTGGCCCCAACTTGTGGTGATATTTCTTTTTCGCTGCATTTTCCGTATTCTTTCTTGACCTTTCCTTAGCTAATGCCGATTGCTTGTACTCCAGAAATGAGTTCCAGTGAGCCCGCTGGCTCTCTAGTGAGCCAGTGAAATCTGGAGCTTTCTTATCTTTGACAAACTTATTGTACAATCTGTTCTTGTACTTATTGAATTGTTCAGCCATCTTCTTAAGAGCGAAATGCTTGACTTTGTCCGTCATGGCTTTTGTCTTTTCTGTAGTATCCAAGACCGGTAGGGTGAAATATGAAATGAGCTTTGTCCAAAGCGTCTCTTTCATTCTGACGCTGACAAAAGTAACTCCCTCCTCTACCTTTGGCGCCTGCCATTCCTGAATGCTGATCGGGACGTTGTCCCTCACAATGACTCCGCATTGATGCACAAACTTACTGGCGTTCGCCTTGGGTTCCAACGGTTTGCCCTCTGGAGAGATGACCTCAATTGGGAGATGTGTACCGGATTTCATCCCTTTGGCATGGCCTCGTTTACTTATTTCAGATTGGGTCGATGCGGAGGTCTAAAAATAAGAAACATTTGTTAATACATACATACACAAATCAACTATTGCATCTGATCAACAGAAGCTTAATATACCTCGCCAGACTGCGGCGGATGTCCACCAATCTGCGAGTCGTCATCGCAGTCGATGCTCGTTTGAGATTCCTCTCTTCGTTCCAGCTCAATTCCTGGACCGGACTCGTTCAAAAAGTGTGAGCCATCTTCTGCTCCATTGTCTTCGAGTGGATCGACTTCTGCTCCAAGAACGGGGTGCCGTATAATGTCGAACACAACTTCTTCACGGTCTCTGCTGTTGAAGTTATCCATTGCTTAACTAATATAAAAGAAAGATAAAACAATGTTAGAATTAGCAGAATAATAAACTAAAAACACAATTTTCAAAATTCGTAAGATAAAAAATTTGAACTAACACCTAAATTGTTTGCTAACACCTAAATTTTGCTAACTATAATTTTTTGACTAACACTACAAATTTTAACTAACACTAAATTTTTTACTAACACCTAAATTTTGCTAACTCTAAATTTTGCTAACACCTAAATTTTGCTAATTTGCTAACTAATCTGGGCTGACCCAATTCCAGCTCAAATTTGGGCCAGCATTGGGTCGACGCGCCACGTCCCCTGGTCTAAACTGGCACGTCCCCACGAACGGCCAGCGTCCACCCTGGACACGTGTGGTCAAAGGGGGGCCACCTGCCAGCGACCCACCGCCACCTCCTCTTCGCCCACCTCCCTCGTCTTCCCCACCCGTCCACGAACGGTCAAAGGGGGCCGCGTCCACTTGCGACCACACGCCACCTCGCCTTCCCCACCCGGGCCACCTGCCAGCGACCCAGCGGCCACGTATCCCCAACCACACGGCCGCGGCCACGTGAGGCTATCCACACTGGCCACACGTGGTCAAAGCTGGCCCACCGCCCCTCGTCTTCCCCACCCTGGTCCTTTTAAATGGACTCCGCCGCCCCACCAAATCCAGCCATCCCCCAGCCCTAACCCTAGCCCAGAGCCGGAGCCATGTCGCGGTGGTTCAAGAAACCGAAGAACCAGCACGAGTCCAGCAGCTCCTCCGGCCAGAGAAGGCCGCCGCAACCTCCTTCTCCTGCCACGCGCCGCCGCATTCCGCCACCACCGCCGGAGGCGTTCGGCCTCGCGTCGCAGGGCGTGCGGATGGTCGAGGAAGGCCGGCGCTCCCCACCACCTCCGGCAGGGCACTCCCCGCCACCTCCGGCGAGGCAAGGCACCCGGATGCGCCGGTACGTCCGGGTCACGGAATGCTGGTGGCATTGGAACAATGCCACCCCGGTGTTCTGGCCCGACGCCCACCTGCCGGACAACTGGCACCTGAATTCCCAGCGGATTCCGGTGCCGCCGATCCCTGCGCGCGGCCGGGCCAGGGTGGTGGAGATCGCGCGCGCCGCCACCTCCTCCCGCCGGACCTCTACAACGACCCTGCCTACGCGCCGGAGTCCGCGAACTGGGACAGTGGTTCGCGGACGAACACGACGACCGCCGCCGTGCCTTCTTCGCGGCGGCCCAGCACCGCCGGCGAACCCCGAGCCCTACCCCGCGCCGCCGCCCGGCCAGGAGCCCGAGCTGTGGTTCGAGGAGGAGGTCTTCGACGACGATGACCCGGAGATGCAGGCCGCCTACGAGGCCTCCCGCCGCTCCCTCGTCGACGACGAGATCAAGCGCTGGGAGCAGGTGCTGGCCGCGGCCCAGCCGCCGCCGCCGCCACCACCGCCACTGGGGGCTCCACTTACGTGGTGGCAGCACCTGGTCCAGGAGCAGAGGCCGAGGAGAACGAGGAGCTGGCGCACATCGAGCCACTGCCCGTCGAAGAGAACTGGGTATGGACCGGCGGCATTTGGGCACCGCCGTCGCCCCACCGCAGGAGGAGCTGCCGCCACCGCCACCGGCGCCAATGGAGAGGATCCGCTGCCGCCGGCCCACCTGTGGGCTCCCCCCCTACTACCTCATCGACTCCGACGAGGACTAGACCTCCGGCGCCGGCGAGCCTTTTTTTTAACTTATGTAAGACGGCCGTTTTGTGGCCACCACGGCGCCGGCGCCACCGTGGTTCCATCCACCGTGGCCCGCCGCCCCTATGTAAGAACGGCCTTTAGGCCCTATATATATCAATGGCCTTGGTTCCATCCCCGCCGCGCAGATCTAGGGTTTGAGGGTGAGAGGGCAGAGAACGGGGACCTCACCAGAGGCGTCGACGGCGGCGGGCGCAGAGGAGGCCGCGGGTGGCGGATCGAGAGGCGACGGCGCGAGGAGGCGACGACGGCGGCGGCGGCGCGACGGAAAATTTCGGCAGGGCTTCGCCTAGGCTTATCCGGTCGGTCCCGGGTGGTTGCTCGGCCCGGGGCGGAGGCGTGGGTATTTATATCCACGGGCCTCTAGTCCCGGCTCGTGCCACCAGCCGGGACTAGAGGTACCCCCTTTAGTCCCGGCTGGTGGCACGGGCCGGGACTAGAGGTGTTTTCGCGGTGCCACCAACCAGGCGCCCAAAAAGTGTTTGAATATGAATTTTTTAGCGCCAAAATTTGAAAAGTGTTTGAATATGAATTTTAATAACTTTTGCATACTTTTGAATCTGACAAAAATTTCAACATGAAAAGTGTTTGAATTTGAATAACTAATCCAAATCCATTTTCTGTTTTCTAAAATAATTATTCTAACTATTCAAACTATTAACCATTTTGCCATTTTGCATATTTTTGAATCTGTCAATATCTAATTGTCTTAAAATTTGTAATAATCATCTCTTTTATTTTAATCTAATCATCATTAACAACATCCGGTTACATAAAAGGTTTAATACATTATTACAAATCACTAACAGTTACATTATTACACATCACCACAACATCTGTCTCTAGTGTCGTGGTATAAACTTCTTCTTCTGTGTCCCTTTCTTCGGATTGCGCCGCAACCATGGACAATCTTCATCATTTAACACGATGCTTGGGTCAGTTTTCACTCTGAAGGGCGGAATCTCATGAAAGTTATTGTAATCTTCTGACATGTCTGTCTTGTCCTCCACTCCCCGATGTTTCTTTTCCCTGAAAGAACTATGTGGCGCTTTGGCTCATCGTATGATGGATTCGCTTGCTTATCTTTTCTTTTTTTCGGTCTGCTGGACATGTCCTTCACATAGAAAACCTGAGCCACTTGACTGGCTAGGACGAATGGTTCCGTGACGTACGCAAGATTCTGGAGATCCACTGTAGTCATTCCGTACTGCGGGTCTATATCTACCCCACCTGACAGGTTGAACCATTTGCACCAGAACAAAGGGACCTTAAAAGAAGGTCCATAGTCAAGTTCCCATATCTGGTCTATGTAACCATAATATGTGTCCTTTTGCCCATTGTTGTTTGTTGCATCAAAGCGGACACCACTGTTTTGGTTGGTGCTCTTTTTATCTTGGGCGTTCGTGTAAAATGTATTCCCATTTATCTCGTACCCTTGGAAAGTCAATATAGTCGAAGATGGTTGACTGGCCAACAAGTATAGCTCGTCTCCAACTATGTCGTCATTAATGAGACGTGTTTGCAACCAACCGCCGAAAGTCTTCTCGTGTTCTCCAGCAATCCAATCTTCAAGTTCCTCCGGTATTTCGAGCGTAACATATTCTTGTGTTGCTCGATATATGGAGCCACCAAGCTGGAATTATGTAGAACTGTGTAGTGTGCTCGAGTGAATGAATGCCCGTCCCTACATATTATTGCTTTCTTTCCTAGTGTGCCTTTTCCACACAGTCTCCCCTCATGGCGTGATTGAGGAACACCGATCGGGTTAAGGTCAGGAATAAAGTCAACACAAAACTCAATGACCTCCTCTGTTCCATAGCCCTTCACAATGCTTCCTTCTGGCCTAGCACGGTTATGAACATATTTCTTTAAGACTCCCATGAACCTCTCAAAGGGAACATATTGTGTAGAAATACAGGACCGAGAATCCTAATCTCTTCGACTAGGTGAACTATGAGGTGCGTCATAACATTGAAGAAGCCTGGTGGGAAGATCAACTCGAAGCTGACAAGACATTGGACCACATCCTTCTGTAAACTTGGTAGAGAATCTGGATTGATTACCTTCTGAGAAATTGCATTGAGGAATGCACATAGCTTCACAATGGGTACTCGAACATTTTCCGGTAAAAGACCCTGAGTGCAACCGGAAGTAATTGTGTCATAATCACGTGGCAGTCATGAGACTTTAGGTTTTGAAACTTTTTCTCTGCCATATTTATTATTCCCTTTATATTCGACGAGAAGCCAGACGGGACCTTGATACTGCTCAGAACTTCAAAAAGATCTCTTTCTCATCTTTGGTAAGAGCATAGCTGGCAAGACCTTGATACTTCTCTGGATGCAGGCCGTCTCGGTCATGCATACGTTGGTGGTCCTGCCGTGATTCCGGTGTATCTTTCTTTTTTCCATACACGCCCAAGAAGCTTAGCACGTTCACACAAAGATTTTTCGTCACGTGCATCACGTCGATTGCAGAGCGAACCTCTAGGATTTTCCAATAGGGTAGATCCCAAAATATAGATTTCTTCTTTCACATGGGTACGTGATTCTCAGCGTCATTTGGAACAGATAGTCCGCCAAGACCCTTTCCAAAGATTACTTTTAAATCCTTGACCATGTCATATATATCATCACCAGTAGGGCAGGTAGGCTTCGTCCGGTGATCTGTCTCACCTTTGAAATGCTTGCCTTTCTTTCTTACGGGATGCTGTCTTGTAAGAAATCGATGATGGCCCAGGTACACATTCTTGCTACCTACATGTATACTTTCAGTGTCACCTAAACAGTGTGTGCATGCATTGTATCCCTTGTTTGACTGTCTGAAATGTTACTAAGAGCAGGCCAATCATTGATGGTTACAAACAGCAACGCTCGTAGGTCAAATTCCTGCTGTTTGTACTCATCCCACGCGCGTACACCTTCTTCACGCCACAACTGTAAAAGTTCTTCAACCAATGGCCTCAGGTACACATCAATGTCGTTGCCGGGTTGCTTCGGGCCTTGGATGAGCACTGGCATCATAATGAACTTCCGCTTCATGCACAGCCAAGGAGGAAGGTTATAGATACATAGAGTCACAGGCCAGTTGCTATGACTGGAGCTCTGCTCCCCAAAAGGATTAAAGCCATCTGTACTTAGACCAAATCTTAAGTTTCTTGCGTCATCTGCAAATTCCTTGAACTCTCTGTCGATTTTTCTCCACTGCGGCCCATCAGCGGGGTGTCTCGACATCTCATCTTTCTTACGGTCTTCTTTGTGCCATCGCAACAACTTGGCATGCTCTTTGTTTTGGAACAAACGTTTCAACCGTGGTATTATAGGAGCATACCACATCATCTTGGCAGGAACCTTCTTCCTGGGGCACGGCTCGTCCTCAACATCACCAGGGTCATCTCGCCTGATCTTATACCGTAATGCACCGCATACAGAGCATGCATTCAAATTCTCGTTCTTCTCACCGCGGTAGAGGATGCAGTCATTGATGCATGCATGTATCTTCTGCACCTCTAATCCCAAAGGGCAGACAATCTTCTTTGCTTCGTACGTACTGTGGGGCAATACGTTATCTCTTGGAAGCATCTTTTTTAATATTTTCAGCAAGTTTTCAAATCCCTTGCCAGTTAGACTAGTCTCTGCCTTACATTGCAGCAATTCCAGTGTGGTACCCAGCTTTTCCTCTAATATGCGCTTCAACTTCAACCTCTCGTTTTCATTTTCGCAGTTCATATGTGCATCATTAATGGCCCGACGAATATCATCATCAGGCTCATCAACAATTGGCTCTTCTTCATCTTCGTCTTCCCCCATTGTAGTACCACCGTGTTCAGGGAACGTAGGATAGTTGTCATGATCCTCTTCTTCTTCACTGTCTCCATTATAACCCCTCTTTCTCCGTGCTTGGTCCAACAATTATAGCCGAACATGAAACCGTACTGAATCAGGTGGATGTGAAGGGTTTTTGAGGAAGAGTAATCCTTCTCATTCCGACAATTACGGCATGGACAACACATAAAACCATTCCGCGTGTTTGCCTCAGCGACATCGAGAAAAGAACGCAGGCCTTGCATGTACTCGTTAGAGCGTCGGTCAGCGTACATCCATGGATGGCTCATCTGCATTATATAAGTATATATCAAACTCAATAAAACTGCTATAACTCATTACGGCAAACGAACATAATCGACAAATTACACTACATCATGAGATACGTGACCAAATTCATTAATACAAGTTCACCACATTTAAAAAAAAGTAGAGTAGTGACCAAATCTAATACATAGTTCTCTTAAACATACATTAATTGAAACTAACATACAACTAGCTAAAGAATTTAAATTCAACGACAAATGCGATAAAAATCGCAACTAAGGTAAATATTGAACCAACAACATAATGATACCAAGCATCTTGACTAATGGCATATTTTCTAATCTTTTTAAGCTTCAAGCGCATTGCATTTATCTTGATCTCGTAATCCAAGCGCATTGCCTCCATCTTTGCCTCCATCTTGATCTCTTGCTCATCGACGACGTCGGCAAACTTGAACTCCAAGTTGATCTTCTCTTCCGAGCATTGGAGACGAAGATCTTCACATCTTTTCAATTTTTCTTTCAAATCATTGATTTCTTTTTCAAAAAACTCGATAATAGGGTCTTTTGGAATTTCCGGTTCAACTACCTCCTAGATAAAAATATATCTATGTCAAGTTGGTCGGTATAATTGTTATAAACACGAAATTAAACAAATAGTTATAACAAACAATCGTACCACATCTGAATAATAGAGCGGACGAGAGCCGGTGTGGACAGATGTCAAAACCATGACACTATATATAACAAACAATTATACAAATAAGAAAATTATACAAGTAATAATCATGCATCTAAATCATACAACTAAGATTTTTTAAAATAAAAGATAAAAACAAGAGGCTCACCGAGGTGGTGTCGGTGATGGGGCGGCGCAGGCGATCGACGACGGTGAGGATGGGGACGGCGCAGGCGATCAATGGCAGTGAGGGCAGGGACAGGACGACACTAAAACTCACAAATCAGAATTTAGTTTGAGCTTAAATTGCACATAAAAACAAATGAAATCCCCTACTTAGACATTTCATCAAACACCTAGCTAGCACTAGAAAAATGAAATGAGCTAAACTACCAATGAAATGAGCTAAATTTGGAAGGCCGAAAGAAGAGATGATGTTGCTAATCCTTGGATAGCTGGATGCCGTCAATATTGACAAATAGTGGAGAAAAATGGGGATCAATTGAGCTTTGGAGAGTGAAAAATGAGAAAAATGGAGGCCCGAGCTCAACAATGGAGAGCTGGCTCGGGGTGGCAGGAGAGATATGGGGCAACGTTTGGTCCCGGGCCGTATCACTAGCCCGGACTAAAGCTTGAGCTCTGGTCCCGGCTCGTGATACGAACCGGGACTAGCGGTGCCCACGCGGGCCCCGCCATGCGGTAGCCCTGCCACAGACGTTTGGTCCCGGGCCGTATCACGAGCCAGGACTAGAGCATCCCCACGACCCGAGACAACTGCTCTGCGGCCTCGTATCTTTCGACCCGGGACTAGTCCCACCCTCTAGTCCAGGTTAAAAAGTTGCCCGGGACTAGAGACCAAACTGGCTCTGGACAAAAGGGCCTGTTTCTACTAGTGGTCACGTCTCAATGGAAATTGTTCCGACACATAGCGAAACCAAGACAGGGATATTGGCGGATATATGTACGAACGCCGATAGTTAAGCCACAAATACGGCACGGGTAAAAACAGTTTACTCGGTAAGATTAGTTAGACTCCTTAGGTTTGGTAGTTTTAATAAGTACATAACATTGGAGTGTGGTGTTTTGGCTCTCAAGCACCATGTAGTCCTTTTTTGAAAGATTCAAATAAATGACTTCCAAAGTTTCAAAAAAACATCTGAAAGAAATCCTAGATATAGACCATGATATATTTATCAGCGTAAAATATCAATGTGAAATATTCTATATTCTGGGCTACGCAAAAATGATGACAATGCGAATTTTCGAACATCCCAACTTGTCAGATTTTATCTTTTTTGAGTATTCCAGAATATAAGTTATTTCTCATTGAGATTTTTCACGTTGGTACAATATATCAATTACTAGATCTAGAATTTTCTTAGAACTCTTTGGAACTTTAAAAAACGTCTTTGAAGAAAACGGGACTCCGTGTAGCCCGAGCTCTGAAATGACTTTTTGCATAACACTACTTCTATGAAGTTACAACGCATAGAATATTTATGTAAAAGTAAACATGTAAAATTAAACCACACTTTTGCCCTCATTTGCGATGGTCACCCTACTAGTTTTTCTAAATAAACTTGGCTTCTATTTGCCATATGGCTGCCCCTTTTGGGACTTAACGCTAACTAATCCCGATTTGATTCATTCGCATGGGTTTCTTCTCTGGCCTAGATCAACTTTTAGTTCTATCCATCTGATCTACCGACTACGTGAATGCAAAGTCGTTGCAATTCGCTTCCAAGATGGTCGACGCAACGACAGTAGCTGTGTGTATGAGGATGAGGAATAATTCAAACCATGAATATGTCCTTTATCGGTTCCGTATATGTGTAAGACTAATTGCCTGATTGGCGATCAAGAATTCATGAGCTAACAATCGAATCACATTGAACACAGTTAACCAATATTCTTTTTCTAGCTGTCTTCACCCATGGACAATCTAGTGAGTATATGGACCATGCATTTAGCAGTGGCCTTTGAACGGTGACCAGCCAACTCAAGGCGTGCCTGTGCAGTGTATGTATATCAAATAATAAGTCTATCAAGACTACCTTGTAGGCACAACATATTTATTAGCTGCACCATGTACGGATTAGCGTTGCATTAGGCTCAACATACTCTCCCAATACCGCCCATTCCAAAGTCAGTTTGTGCCTATTCCTAACCATCATCTCCTTCTCTATCGAGCAACATTCAGCCCACACAAGACTTAACGAATGTCGGCTAATTTTAGGAAGATATTACTTGTAACGAAAGTCTCAGTTGCATGAACTGTATTATGTTGGTACAGTAAGAGGTTTTGGAAGAAACGGACATAGTTGGATTAAAACTTCAATAGGAAAATGTGAAAAATGTGAGAGGGGTCCTCGGGCAATATGTACTCTGAGGGAAATTTAATATTGATGGGAGCAAGTAAATAAAGGTTGTATCTGGTAGACGAAATTATTTAAGATTATGTTTGACATAAAGAGCTATATAGTACAGTGCATTGGTTGACGAGAGGAAGAGAAGAGCTTTCTCAAGTCGGCCATATATAACAACAGATAAAGTGTTCAAAGACTGTCATTGCTAACAATCTAGACACGTGATTGAAATAAAAGGCGGTCTTAGGATCTTAGCTGTTATGTGACAGCAAGACTAACAAAGTTGCTGTTACTCATGATAACAAAACACACCAAATATCACTCCAATCATTAAGCAAATTCATGCATCGTTGCAGTGGATAAAAGTAACTGACAACAAAATTCTAAAACACCATATTCACTTACAAACAAGTTCAAGTGATCTCATGTTTCGTATAAGTTTTCTCAGTCATATATGTTGACTTCAAATCTTTAAAGAAAATGGGCTTGACTAGAGTGCAGTTTTAGAACACCCACTCCGATGGCATGAACATATTTTTTTCGAAACTTAATGAATATCATTTTTCTTGTAAAATTTATCAATTTATGATTTTGTTTGTATATATACACATGAGGTCCAAGCTTTTGTTTATATCAAATATTTGAAGTCGTTGTGCCTGTATTTCCGATGGATCGATTGTGTATGCGCCACACTGATTTTTTTTTTTTTTTTGAGAAACCGCGCTGATAGATACATGATCCATATTCTCCATCAATGACATCACGATGGGCTAGTTATTTTGGGCTGGGCCATGCAACACGCGATGCACTTCAACGTTAGCATCCATCTTTCCTAATGGCTGCTACTAATTAACGGTTAACATTAAAGTACTTTACCTAATCCACGCTGCAAATCCATAGGGGCGATTCATGTGTGTGTGTGCGTTCATAGGGTGAGTGTGTGCGTGTGTACCTAAGCGTCTGCGTTTGTAACGTGTTTCGCAAAAAAAAATCCATTTACAACATAACAGACTCTAAAGATGCGGTACCGAGTTGGAGCGTGAAAAAAAAACGACTCTAAAAAGTCTAGAGCATCCAGTTCTAGCTGGGCCATGAGTTGGAAAAACCAACTGTCCAGATTTATTGTTGTCTATAGGTTTTATATTCATGGTTTTCCTAGCATCGCGGTTGGTTTTTACCCAGAAATACCTCCAAAGGAAAACCTAGTGAAATTTCTCTCTCTTTCCTCACTCATCATTCGTTCATTTGATCATACATGATCTAATTTCATCATAGTTAAAATGTAATTTGGCCGCTAGTTTTTTATAGAAAGAAATGCATGCCTGATGTGTATGCACGGTGCACGCTACGTGTCATGTTTGTTCACTTGGAAATTGACCTCCCGTGTTGTTAAAACCTAAAGAATGAGCCCGTGACGATCCCAATTTTTTCAGACGATGAAAGGTGCATGGGTGTGACTGTGAGCAAAGTGATTTCGGTCTAGAAAAGGCAGAGTTTCATCACGACAGTCGACGGGATCTCAATTAAACACAAGTTTCTTCGCCATCCGGCCATAAACGTGATGAAAACGTTGGCACCTAAGACGCACCGCGTCCGCTACATGAACAATTCTCACATGTAAGGTGTCAAGTGGGATCCCACCAAAATACCATCGTATAGTCATTTTGTGATTTCTAGTGTAAGAAATGACAAAATGAACTTTTTTTTTTAGGAAAGATAAAATGAACTATAAGTAGGATTTTGATGGGATCCCACTTACAACCCTACTGATCTACGCTGGCGCCAAGGGATTTGGCAGCGAAGAGATGCTATTAGTCTTTTGGTAACGTCTCTTTCTATGGTCGACTTTGGTACCTGGCTTCAACTTTCGGCAACGAGCCCAGCTCATCGACTCTAGAGAGGTTGAAAAAGATCATGTTTGAAAGTGCAATGCAACGCAGACACGGTAATGCTTTTCTTGTTGATCTTCAATGTTAGCATGTGAAGTAGTACAATACTTTTTTTTTTTAAATGGGAGCGGAGCCCCGGCCTCTGCATCATGATGATGCACACAGCCTTTATATTAAAAGGAAAAGTAACAGAAGAGTATTATGTAGCTTATTACAACTCAAGGATCATTCAACGTGGTCAAATGAACCAACCACATAAAAATTGCTAACGGAAGACTACACATCTTGGAGCTTTCTAGTATGTTGCCACCCATGCTGACAGCAAATAGCTCGGGCCACCGCCATAAGACGGGTACAGCCAGAATTTATAAGAGCTCGTTGCTCGGATGGAAGGAGATAGGACCACATGTGGATCCAATACGTGGCACGGTGAACAACCTGCAAAAAGTGAGCACATCCAAGTATGATAAAAACAACATCATTTCTATAGTTCCAAACAGCCCATAGAAAAGCACAAACACCAATGCGAATATGTGCTTTAGTTTTCTTATCTACTCCATCTAACCAATGTCCAAACATATTTGCTACACTAGAGGGTGGAGAGATATTAAAGGTAAAGTGAATGAGGCGCCAAATGTTCCTAACAAAAGGGCAGTGTATGAAAAGATGCTCCACTGTTTCATTCTCAGTGCAAAAAGCACATTTCTTACACCCAATCCAATTTCTTTTAATCAAATTATCTTTAGTAAGGATGACTTTCCTGTTAAAAAACCACATGAACACCTTTATTTTGAGCGGGGGCCTTTAATTTCCATAGATATTTTCTGAGGAACAGGGTGTGACCATGCAAAAAATCTGCATACATAGATTTAACAGTAAACTGACCAGTCGTAGTTAAGTTCCATTTGAACCTATCTTCCTCATTAGAAAGTGAGATACTCATTAGTCTCTCAACAAGTTTCTTTCATGAGTCCCAATTTCGTCCTGTCAATGTTCTTCTAAACTCAATGTTTAGGGGATTATGACTTAACACTGCGGACACTTAAACATTCTTATGACGCACAATGTTGAACAAAGACGGATACTGATCAGCCAACGATTTATCCCCAAGCCAGACATCCTTCCAAAAACGAGTATGGAGGCCATTGCCAACCACAAACTGTCCCCGTTGAACAAAGTCTTGTTTGACAGACATGATCCCTTTCCAAAAAGGGGAATCAGTGGGTTTAGGTTCGGTTTGAGCAAGTGTTTTTCCTTGGAGGTATTTATTAGATAACAACTCCTGCCAAACACCATCTTCCCCTGGAATCTTAAAAAGCCATTTGCTTAATAAACATTTGTTTTTTATATCTAAAACCTGAATACCCAAACCACCTTGATCCTTAGGTCGACAGACTATATTCCATTTTGCAAGCCTATATTTCTTCTTAACACTATCGCTCTGCCGAAAAAACCTTGAACGAAAGTAGTCAAGTCTCTTCCTTACCCCAACAGGAATTAAGAAAAAAGAGAGGAGAAACATAGGCAAACTAGTAAGAACCGAATTGATCAACACTAATCGGTCCCCGTAGGACAACATCTTGCCCGCCCAACAACCAAGCTTTTTTTCAAATCTATCTTCTATAACTTTCCATTCCTTATTAAGAAGTTTGCGGTAATGGATTGGAATACCCAAGTATTTGAAAGGCAATGTGCCTACTTCACACCCAAAAATACTCCGATATTCATTTTGCACATCCTTGGCCGAACCAAAGCAATACAATTCGCTTTTGTGAAAATTAATTTTGAGCCCAGAAATTTGCTCAAATATTGAAAGGATTAATTTCATATTCACCGCCTTTTCTAAATCGTGCTCAAGGAAAAGAATCGTGTCGTCAGCATATTGTAGTATCGAGACTCCTCCATCAACAAGATCCGGAATGAGCGATCCTACTTGACCATCCTCTTTTGCTCTTGCAATAAGAACAGCCAACATATCCGCAACAATATTAAACAAGATTGGAGACAATGGGTCTCCCTGTCTAAGACCTTTTAAAGTCTGGAAATAATGCCCAATGTCATCATTAACACGAATTCCTACACTCCCCCTGAATGAACCTAGCAACCCATTCACACCACTTAGGATCAAAACCTTTCATGCGAAGAGCTTGCTGCAAAAAGGACCAATTTACCTTATCATAAGCCTTTTCAAATCAATTTTAAAAAGAACTCCATCCTTTTTTTTCCTATGCAGCTCATGTATTGTTTCATGTAGTACAACCACTCCTTCAAGAATGTTTCTCCCAGGGACGAAAGCTGTTTGAGAAGGTCTGATAACTTTATGTGCAATAGATGACACCCGATTTGTGCCCACCTTAGTAAAAATCTTGAAGCTTACATTCAATAAACATATCGGCCTATATTGTTCAATACGAGAAGCATCCTCTTTTTTGGGCAATAAAGTAATTACCCCAAAATTTAATTTATATAGAGGAAGATCTCCATTTTGAAGTTGAGCAAACATTGGCATTAAGTCAATCTTAATGACATCCCAAAAAATTTGGTAGAATTCCGCAGGAAATCCATGAAAGGATCGTATGGCCACCTAGAGGGGGGGTGAATAGGTGCTACTCCAATTTTTAATTCTTTTTCGATTAAGGCTTGACTAAAAGGTAAATTCTCTAGATATGCAACTATGGTGAATTTACCTATATGACAAGTTAAGTCTAAACAAGATAAGATACAAGTAGTAAATAACTAGAAAGGATTAACCGATAGGAAAGCACGCGGAGACAAGAATGTATTCCCGAGTTCCTCCTTTTTAGGGGAGTACGTCTCGTTGGAGGGGTGTGAGCTTCAAACTCAAGATGCCACAAAAGGCTTCACCCTATTCTCCGATGAACCTCGCACAAAAGCTCGGTCCACCTTTCTTTATCGGAATCCTCCAAAGCGGAATCCGGAGCACAAAAGCCGTTACAACAACTTGAGGCTCAACCCACAAAAGGATTGGGGGCTCTCAATCACCAACAACACCTGCTACACAAAAGTAACAAGCAAGTGAGAACAACAAGATGCCTAGGTTTTCCTAGTGGAAACCCTAGGCTCGAATCCCTCAAGTGAATGAAGGGGAAATGAAGAACGCTTTGGTGAAGTAGTAGATCCGGGCCTTCTCCTTCAATCCTCCAAAGATCAACGAGTTTGGGTGGAGGGATTGGGAGATCTAGTGATTCTTGAGCTTGCAACAATGGTGTACTTCAGATCTGGGCGAGCTCTTGGCTGGAGGTAGGTGGAGGGGTATATATACCCCTCCCAGAAATGTAGCCGTTGCAGTCCACTTAGACCGGAGTCTCCGGACCTGGAGACCGGAAACTCCGGCCTGGGCCGGAGACTCCGGCCCCACTCCGGACCAGATACCGCAGCAGCCGTTGCGATGCTCTTCTTCTCTGCAGGCCGGAAACTCCGGTCTGGTAGGCCGGAAACTCCGGACAGGCCGGAATCTCCGGGCCTACTCCGGGGCAACTCCGGACCCTATACCGCACGCGCCGTCCAGGGAACGTCTTCGATTCAAACCACTGGTCAGGGGCGGAGTCTCCGGACCGCGGGACCGGAAACTCCGGCCGGTGCGGAAACTCCGGTGTTACTCCGGGGTAACTCCGCACCACATCCCGCAGCTGCCGCCCAGTGGAGCTTTTGCTCCAGAAAATGACTTGGCCGGAGACTCCGGCCACAGAGACCGGAGACTCCGGACTGGACAGGCAAATGCAAGCTTCTTTTTCTTGTCAAGTGTTTTGATGCAAAGTGTAATTGTATCATTTCATTCCTGCACCACTTAACATCATATTAAATAATTCCTAGTGTTGTTGCCTAACACACAAAACATAGGGGACATAAAATATGTCCTTTCAATCTCCCCCTTTTTGGTGTTAGATGACAACACTCGGATTTGCAATAAAGCACACAACAATTATCGACATATACCACAATGGATTTGAGAGGCTCCCCCTACATGTGTGCATATAAGTAGTTTGCATTTGAATACAAATGCTCAACATGTAGAGGAGAGACAACTCACAAGAAATATATGGAACAATATAAATTACACCAACATGAGACAAATCATGATATAGGGTTGAGATGAAAAAGGAACCATACCTTGTGCATAACTATGACATAGAGACCAATGCACAATAATAGACCAAAATAATATCATCTCAACCATAGGAATTATGAAATCCATAGTCTCATACCACAAACAGTACCACAAATAGGAACATAGTCTCACAACATAAAAGCAAAGCAAATAGGTTCAAATGACATAAGATAAATGGACACAAGCGCAAATAAATGATAAAAGCACGTGCTTGTGTCCGACCCATGCAAATCCCACGGTGAGAGAGCCTAATAGAACTACTTCTCCCCCTTTGGCATCGAAACACCAAAAAGGGAGAAGAGCGATGCTAACGGAACCCAAGGCGATCACTCGCCGTCTTCATCATCGTCGGCATCACTGTCCTCATCATCACCACTCCCATCATTATCTTCAGCATCACTTGCTTCATCACTTTCTTCTTCATCATCACTTTCTTCTTCATAGCGCATAGGAGCCTTACCGGTGTTGCGAGAAGAGGAGGGCATGGAGGTCACCTCGGCATAATCAGACCAATGAAATGTATCCTCATTCCACTTGTCAAGAGAGATAGTTGAAGAGGATGGCGGAGTTTCGGGATCATCCTCATTGCGAGGAGGAGTGGTACCACCATTGCTGATCTTGCGCATTTCCTTCATCATCTTGGCTTGATTTGACAAGATCCTCTTGTTAGTGACATAAGTTTGATGATTTTCCTTGTGCAACCCAACACCCATACACATCATGGCCCTTTGCCACCAAGAAACTTTCTTCAACTCCTCGTTGACTCTTTGTTTGCCACCTTGATCCCAAGAGGGTGGAGTGGCATTTTTCCTTCTTGCCCTAGGAGCTTCTTGCTCCTCTATCTCTTCATAAGAGGCTGGAGTAAGGTGATGGCGGAGTACTTGAAGGTGCCATATGTGTGTTTCTTGAAGTGAGATTGATTGAGGTTGGGAATCTTCTTGAGAATGAGCTTCATGACATAGGGAGCATACATAGGGTTCTTCCTCTCGTGAATAGCAATGTTGATCTCACAATTGATAAAATCCATGACATCAATCTCAAACCCTTGACAATTCGGACCGGCAAGGAATGTCTTGTGGCAATGGTACATGAGGTTGACAAGAGCACCACGGATAGCATCCGTATTCCCGGCTTGAGGTGCAATGCTCCAACGAAACATGCGAATCAAGATGTTGTAGATGGGCTTGAGTCCTTTGGTGGTAGCAAGGGCCCCCTCTAGCAGCAAGAGGGGCAAGGATCTTCTTATCATAGGCCACACCTTCAACATGCATCCGGTGACCAACGGGTTATTCACACCTTTGAACACATACCCCAAGGCTTCTCCAAATTCTGATAGTGTGCACTAACTTTGAGAGGCCCGTCATCCATGTCATTTTGGTGTCCTCCTCATCTCCAAGCACAAGAGTGGCAAAGAACTGTTGGACCATGTCAATATCATAGTCTTGTTGGGTGGTAATCAGGGGCTCAAGACCAATCTTCCTAGCAACCCACAATGCATCCGCAAAGTATGTCTTCTTGGCCAACACGTCAAAGTTCAGCGGTTTTTGAGGACACACAAGAGCTTTTGGGTCCAAATTGGCATATATTTCCTTCATAATGAGCTCTTGCTCCTTTCTCCAAAAGTGACCATCGGTGGAGTTGTTTGGCATGTCATAGAAATTCTGCGCCCTCATTGTCCGAAATTCTTCCTTGTTCAACCCTTCAAAGTGGTCAAATTGTCAAACTTGGCCTTCTTGGCCCTTTCTTCTCGAAGGAAGGCAGCCTCTTGCCTAGCCCTTCTAGCATCAGCAGCCTGTTTCTGCTTTAGGCACCACTCTGCACATGCTTGTCTGCTCTGCATCATAGACAAATAGTCTCGACCTTGGAGCTTGTGCTTCTTCTTGATATTCGAGGATGAGGATGAAGGACCGGGATACTTCTTGTTAGCTGTGAAACAGGATTAGAAAGGTAGCATTGAGGTAAGCATACATGTCCATGGAATTTCAACGAAAGAAAAAGGTAGAGGAATTTCTTCTCAGGTTTGATCTAGACCGGAGTTTCCGGTCTCAGGGGGCGGAGATTCCGGCAACACCGGAGTCTCCGGCCAGGAAGGCCGGAGTTTCCGGCCCTGAGGCCAAAACTCGAACCTAGGTCAAAACTGAGGGGAAAATCACACTAGCAATTTTCTAGATAGTGCATTGCCATCCTAAAGGTTCTACACCACAAGTTTTACAAGAACTACTCTCAAAACCAAATCTAGGATGAAACCCTAGAGAGAGAGAGAGAGAGTGGTACCCGTTTCCTTCATGGTGAGATCCAAACGGAGGGGAGGAAGATCCCCAACGCTTGGGAGGTGGAGGAGCCGGTGGCACGGCGGATTCCTGCGGCGGGGAGCGGCCGGAGACGGTCGGAGCAGTGGCGGCGACTGGGGAGAGGTTGGGGAGCAGGGGTGTGTGGAGAGTTATGAGAAAAACTCCCCACCCCGATCCCCTTTTAGAATCCCAGGAAAAACGCCGAGTCCGGAGTCTCCGGCCTAAAGCACCGGAGTTTCCGGTTGACCGGAGTTTCCGGGCTTTAGGGCGGAGACTTTGGACAGACCGGAGTCTCCGGTGTTTCACACCGGAATCTCCGGACCCAAAGCTCCAAAACTGCCAGTTTTAAATTGGGGACATGTATGTTGCAAGATGAGCACGGCTTTTAGATAAGATGGCTTAGGTTTAGAACAAAGTCACTGATGGTGGGATACATACTAGGAATTGCAAGATGCAAATATAAAAGCCAATTCCAAGTGTTTCTCCCAAAAACACCATAAAGGTCTAGAAAACCCAAATAAAATCAACTCTTCACAAAGAAGAGGGCGGTGGCCTAGGCCACCATGTATGAGTGTGTGGTGTGACACCGCGAAGATATATCTTGGGTTCACGGCCACTACTCGTCATTTAAGCTCATAATTCATAAAATGAAAATATAGAGACAAAATGAGTTCTTGCTATCGGCATAATGGGGGGAGGGATAGACCAATGGATTAGGACCGCACTCCCCCTATGTCCATGCCTACATCCAAACCAAATTACTATTGTCTAATATGGGTAGGTATGCAAGAAGTCCACTAAGTCCAATTGCTTATGTCCACCACATTTAGTTCTCCTCTCAACTCCTTGAATCTTGCTTCACCAAGAGGCTTTGTGAACATATCGGCGAGTTGATGCTTGGTGTTGACATAGTTGATTGCAATATCACCCTTTCAACATGATCTCGAATAAAATGATACCGGATCTCAATATGCTTGGTCTTCCCATGAAGTACCGGATTGTGAGCAATTTTGATGGCACTTTCATTGTCACATAAAAGAGGCACTTTGTCACAAATGACACCATAATCCTTTAAAATTTGCCTCATCCATAATAATTGTGCACAACAACTTCCGGCGGCAATGTATTCGGCTTCGGTGGAGGACGAGGCCACACAATTTTGTTTCTTGGAAGACCAACTCACAAGAGACCTACCAAGGAATTGGCAAGTACCCGAAGTTGATTTTCTATCCATTTTGCAACCCGCCCAATCCGCATCCGAATAACCTACAAGATCAAAGCTTGTCCCATGGGGGTACCAAAGACCATAGTTAGGAGTATCTATCAAGTATCTTAGAATCCTTTTAACCGCGGTTTCATGACTTTCCTTAGGACTTGATTGGAATCTTGCACACATACCCACACTAAACATAATATCCGGTCTAGATGCACAAAGGTAAAGTAAAGATCCAATCATAGAACGATAAAGCTTGGGATCAACTTCCTTACCCTTCGGATCTAAGTGTAGATCCGCCTTAGAGTCCATGGGAAACTTATATGGCTTGGCGTTGTTCATATCAAATTTCTTGAGCATGTCTTGAATATACTTGGCTTGACATAAGAATGTTCCTTCACTATATTGGTGGATTTCAAAGCCAAGAAAATACTTCAATTCTCCCATCATGGACATCTCAAATTCCTTGGTCATTAGCTTAGAGAATTGATCACTAAATTCATGGTTAGTAGAACCAAAGATAATATCATCAACATATATTTGGCATACGAAAAGCTCTCCATTTATCCTTTTTGTGAAAAAGGTGGGATCGATTACCCCAATCTCAAAACCATGGTCTACTAAGAACTCCTTGAGATGATCATACCAAGCACGTGGAGCTTGCTTGAGCCCATAAAGGGCCTTATGTAGTAAGTAGACATGGTTAGGAAATTTAGGGTCTTCAAAACCCGGAGGTTGTTTCACATACACTAATTCACTTAGTGGACCATTTAGAAAAGCACTTTTAACATCCATTTGATATAAGGTAATGTTATGAGTAGATGCATAGGCAATCAATAAACGAATAGATTCAAGTCTAGCAACGGGGGCATAAGTTTCACCGTAGTCGACTCCTTCGATTTGGGTGTAGCCTTGTGCAACCAATCTTGCTTTGTTGCGAATGACTTGACCATGTGAGTCTTGCTTGTTCTTGAATATCCACTTGTTCCAATGACATTATGTGATGTGTCTTTGGGTCTTTCAACTAATGACCATACTTTGTTGCGCTCGAAGTTGTTCAATTCTTCATGCATGGCCGCAACCCAATCCATGTCTTCAAGAGCATCATATACCTTGAGAGGTTCTAAGCTAGACAAACAAGAGACATGACCACAAAAGTTAGTTAATTGATTACGTGTGGACACACCCTTACGAATACTCCCAAGGATATTTTCTTTGTAGTGTTGGAGATGATCCAATGTTGATGCACGCCGAATGACTCGGCGTTCTATGGCTTGACCAATTGTTTCACCAACACGAACATCTTCATCATTTCCTTCATCTTGTTCATGGTCAACCCGAAGTGGAGTTCTTGGAGATGGGGGTTCATCATGTTCTTGTTCTCCACTAGAGTTGGGTGGGTCTTGACCATTATCTTGCTCATGTGGATGACTATCATGATCTTGTTCTTGTATAGCTTGTTGATCAATGGTTGAGGTGGATGGTTCAACTTGAGTAGAACTTGTTCCTTCTTCTTGAGTGTCCATAATAGGTTCTTCAATAGGAATAAGTTCCCCTATGCCCATAGTTCTTATGGCTTGAGGTGGAGGTACATCACCTACATTATCATGATCAATATGCTCCGCTTGGGAGCCATTATCCTCGACAAACTCCACATTCATAGATTCTTCAACACATCCGGTGGATATGTTGTAGACCCTATAAGTATGGGAGTTTGCGGCATATCCAACAAAAATACCATCAAAAGTTCTAGATTCAAATTTAGCAATTGGGCAACCTTTAATGTAAACATGGCATTTGCATCCAAATACGCGAAAGTAAGAGACATTTGGCTTTTTACCGATAAGGAGTTCATATGGTGTCTTTTTCATGAGAGGACGAAAGAAGAGCCGGTTGGAGTAGTGGCAAGCGGTATTGATGGCTTCGGCCCAAAAGTTATATGGGGAATGAAATTCGGCCAACATAGTTCTTGCCATATCAATAAGAGTGCGGTTCTTCCTTTCGGCGACACCATTTTGTTGGGGAGTATAAGCAGCGGAATATTGGTGTTGTATGCCTTCCCCACTTAGGAAATCATCCATAGTGTAATTCTTGAACTCCGTACCATTGTCACTTCTTATTGCCAAAATCTTGGAGTCATATTGGCGTTGAACTAAGGTTGCAAAGTCAATGAATACTTTTTGAGTTTCACTCTTCCTCTTGAGGTAGAAAGTCCAACAATATCTTGTATAATCATCCACAATCACCAAACAATATTTCTTGCCACCAAGACTATCATATGTGGGAGGCCCAAAGAGATCCATATGAAGGAGCTCCAAAGGCCTCTCGGTGGAGATAATGCTCTTCTTGGGATGATTCTTTTCATGCATCTTTCCGGCTATGCAAGCACTACAAGGACGATCTTTGGAAAAATTAACATCGGTTAGTCCTACCACGTGTCCACCCTTCACAAGAGTTTGCAAATTTCTCATACCGACATGGCCTAGCCGGCGATGCCAAAGCCAACCCTTGTCGGATTTAGCCATTAGACACGTGGCGATTTGAGTGGTCTCTTTCGAGAAATCGACCACATACAAACCGTTTACACGAAATCCAACAAAGGCTACTTTAAGAGTTTGAGTGAAAAGGATGGTCACGTGGTGTTTATTAAAGATAACGGTGTAACCGACATTGCATAATTGACCAACGGAAAGTAAATTATATGAGAGAGATTCAACAAGTAGGACCTTCTCAATGGATAACTCCGGAGTGATCACTACATTGCCATATCCCAATACCTTAAGTCTTGCATTATTCCCGACGGTGACATGAGAAAATGTGAGTAATTGATTCAATAGGCCCTTTACTACTTCTTTGCTTCCGGTCATGTGAGAAGAGCACCCACTATCAATGAGCCATGAAGATCCACCGGAAGAAAAGTCCTACAAGAATCAAGTCTTTGTTTTAGGTACCCATTGTGAAATGGGTCCTCTTTTGTTAGTCACAAGGGTCTTTGGAACCCAAATAGCATAGTGATAATCATCTCCATATGAAGTGCCAACATATTTAGCAAAAACACAACCATCTATAGATTTCATAAGAACATATGAAGGGTTGTATTTTCCCGCAAAGTCATTGTGAGTGGCATTGCCCCTTGTGGCATCACCACTCGCAATGGTAGTCTCTTTTGCTTGTGCGGGCTTGGCATTCTTCTTGTTCGTGTTCTTCTTCTTCTTCTTGGCAACATAACCAAGACCCTCTTTCCCTATGTGAGGCTTTTGCGCTTGCAAGAGCTCATAAAGAGGTTTCTCACCTTGAGGGCTAGAGGCCTTGGCAAGTTCATTCTTCAACCTAGCATTTTCCTCAATGATATTTGCATGATCACAAGAGCAAGTAGAGGAGCTAGGTTCATCAATTTTAGTAGATTGTATTTGAAGTTGTTCAAAAGACTTGGTGAGAATAGAGTGTTCACTCTCCAAGGCCTTGTGAGCCTTGGTGAGCGACCCTAACTCATCGGCTAGTCTATTATGACCAACACCAAATACGACCTTTTGTTTCTCTAAAACATTGTATTTAGCAATAGCATGGTCACGTTCTTTAATGATTTAGAAAGAGTTTCATTTTGAGATTCATCAAGATTCTCAAGCTTCTCCTCAAGAGAAACTCGAAGTTCATGCTCTTCCTCAATCGCCTCGGTAAGGGAAGCGATCTCATTAGCATATTCTCTTTCTAGTCTCCCCTTTTCTTTAAGGAGATCTTGTGCGATGCCATATTGACTCATAAGAATCTCAAGCCGAATCTTGCTTTCACCTTGCAAGTTAGTCATCAAGAAATCCAAAGCAACATTTTCTTCCTTAACTCTAAGACTCATAAATTCATGCATTTCATTCATAGTCTTAGGAGGAAGGGAAGGTGATACCTCGGAGAGCTTGGCCATGAGACACGTAGCGGATTTGGTGGTGACATTATCATTGGGGGATTCAAAGAGAGAAGGGGTTGTCGATGAAGCAATGGCTAAAGCGGCCACTTCACTTGTGGTTGTTTCTTCTTCATCACTCTCATCCCCGGACATATATTCCTCTCTCACCACCAACACCTTGGAAGGTAGCTTCTTGTTGGGATTGAACTTCTTGAAGTAAGGCTTCGTGGGAGAAGAACTTGACGCTTCCTTGCGAATGAGTCTTCCTCCATGTTCTTCACGGTTCTTGTAAGGGCATTGGGCAACATAGTGGAATTGATCTTGACAATTGAAGCAAGTCTTCATTTTTGGGTTGCCTTCCTTGTAGCCTCTTGCTTTATGCTTTTTATCCACATAAGCTTTAGCTTTAGATGGATTTTTCCAAAAGTCCTTCGCCATGAGAGCCACATAATCTCTATGAGCACCCTTGAGTTCCTCGGGTGCCAAGTAACTTCCCTCTTCATGATCTTGGTCTTCATCTAGTTCCACAACCTTGGCCTTCAAAGCAAGTGAGGAACTTTGGGCCATTCCAAGAGCTCGGGCACGAGAGTCTCTAGCAATTTGAGCTCGGACCTTGTAAGATTGCATCTCTTGCATGACTTCATTTGAGGTCAAGAGGTCATAGTTGTGCTTCCCTTGGAGACTATTCAAGTCGTTCTCTTCAAACGGCATGAGGGCATTCACATACTTCCTCTTGATGTAAGTATCATCCACATGTTTAGCACCAAGGTCTCTAAATGCGGTAGCAAGAGCCTTGAGCCTTTGATACATCTCCTCATGAGTTTCATCATCTTTCTTGTAGAAGCCTTCAATTTGATTGCTCATGGCTTCATATCTATTTCTTCTCATGCTCTCATTTCCAACAAACACCTCCGTGAGATTGTTCCATGCTTCCTTGGCGGTGGTGCAATCTTCAATGTGATGGATGTTCTTTTCACCCACGGCAACACGGATCACATCAAGAGCGGTGGAATTTAGTTGAGCTTCAACTTCTTCTTTCCTTGTCAAGTCATTTTCATCCACCGGCTTGAATCCATCAACAATGATCTTCCAAAGACCTATGCAACCACTTTTCAAGTGAGATTTCATAGAAGATTGCCAACGGGTAAAGGAAGATGCATTAAGACTAGGTGGAGCTCCTCTTAAGTGAATAGGAGGATGAGGCACGGGTAGGTCGGGAGAGTATGCAAAAGGAACTCTAGCATGCTCTCCCTTCCCATTAGGTGTTTTAGGTGAGGATTCATTTTTATTTGAGTTCACCCCCGCTTTCTCTTCGACACTTACATCCGAGGGCATCTCCTTAGGAAGAGCCTCCTTAGGAGGAGCCTCCGGAGTTAGGGAGGAGTCGATACCCTTTGCCACCATGAGTTGCTCTAACATTTTGCGCAACTCTCCCATTTGAGTATCCATAGAGGACTTCAAGGAAGTGAAGTCCTCCACGGAAACAGAAGTGGGAACGATGGTGTCATCGGGTATCTCATTCCCATGTTCGTCGAGGGCCATATTTCTCTTAGGCGGTTAAGCCCGAATAAAGAGCCGAGGCTCTGATACCAATTGAAAGGATCGTATGGCCACCTAGAGGGGGGGTGAATAGGTGCTACTCCAATTTTTAATTCTTTTTCGATTAAGGCTTGACTAAAAGGTAAATTCTCTAGATATGCAACTATGGTGAATTTACCTATATGACAAGTTAAGTCTAAACAAGATAAGATACAAGTAGTAAATAACTAGAAAGGATTAACCGATAGGAAAGCACGCGGAGACAAGAATGTATTCCCGAGTTCCTCCTTTTTAGGGGAGTACGTCTCGTTGGAGGGGTGTGAGCTTCAAACTCAAGATGCCACAAAAGGCTTCACCCTATTCTCCGATGAACCTCGCACAAAAGCTCGGTCCACCTTTCTTTATCGGAATCCTCCAAAGCGGAATCCGGAGCACAAAAGCTCGTTACAACAACTTGAGGCTCAACCCACAAAAGGATTGGGGGCTCTCAATCACCAACAACACCTGCTACACAAAAGTAACAAGCAAGTGAGAACAACAAGATGCCTAGGTTTTCCTAGTGGAAACCCTAGGCTCGAATCCCTCAAGTGAATGAAGGGGAAATGAAGAACGCTTTGGTGAAGTAGTAGATCCGGGCCTTCTCCTTCAATCCTCCAAAGATCAACGAGTTTGGGTGGAGGGATTGGAGATCTAGTGATTCTTGAGCTTGCAACAATGGTGTACTTCAGATCTGGGCGAGCTCTTGGCTGGAGGTAGGTGGAGGGTATATATACCCCTCCCAGAAATGTAGCCGTTGCAGTCCACTTAGACCGGAGTCTCCGGACCTGGAGACCGGAAACTCCGGCCCCACTCCGGACCAGATACCGCAGCAGCCGTTGCGATGCTCTTCTTCTCTGCAGGCCGGAAACTCCGGTCTGGTAGGCCGGAAACTCCGGACAGGCCGGAATCTCCGGGCCTACTCCGGGGCAACTCCGGACCCTATACCGCACGCGCCGTCCAGGGAACGTCTTTGATTCAAACCACTGGTCAGGGGCGGAGTCTCCGGACCGCGGGACCGGAAACTCCGGCCGGTGCGGAAACTCCGGTGTTACTCCGGGGTAACTCCGCACCACATCCCGCAGCTGCCGCCCAGTGGAGCTTTTGCTCCAGAAAATGACTTGGCCGGAGACTCCGGCCACAGAGACCGGAGACTCCGGACTGGACAGGCAAATGCAAGCTTCTTTTTCTTGTCAAGTGTTTTGATGCAAAGTGTAATTGTATCATTTCATTCCTGCACCACTTAACATCATATTAAATAATTCCTAGTGTTGTTGCCTAACACACAAAACATAGGGGACATAAAATATGTCCTTTCAATCCATCAGGCCCTGGGGCTTTATTGTGCTCCATTTGAGATATAGCATCAAACACTTCCTTTTCAGTAAAGGAAGATGCTAAAATATTATTCTCCTCAACCGAAATTTGAGGGAGATCCTCTATAACCGATTCATCCAAAGAAAAGAAGCTAGGGTTCGAAGGTCCAAACAACCTTTTATAATACTCGGAGATGAATACTTTCAAATTATTCTCTCCTACAATCGTCCCCTCATCATGTTCTAACTGGGGAAAAAATCTTACGATGCCTTCCATTTGCAATGATATGGAAATACCTCGTATTGTTTCCTCCTTCTTGGATATGTTTTACTTTTGCCTGATGTGCCCATTTTGATTCTTCATCTCTCCGAAGTTGAGCCATTTGCTCATCCGCTTCCTTTTTTGCTTTTTTCTCAGCCGCCGACAATGGTATGTTTTCAGCTTTATGTCTAACTCATTAATCAAAAGCATGAGTTTTTCTTTTAGCTTCTTATATTCACCACTAATGTTCTTTGCCCAACCCCTCAAAAATTGACGGATGTGTCTAATCTTATTCTGCCAAGTTTCAATTGGAGTGGATCCACCAAGTGTAGATTGCCACTCCTTAACAATCATCTCATAAAATCCTTCCTTGCGAAGCCAAGACAACTCAAAGGAGAAATTTTTCTTATTCCCCAGGTGGGCTTGCACACTCGAGTCAATTATGAGAGGTGTATGGTCAGATCCAGTGCGTGTCATTGCATGTACCGTAACTAATGGGAACTTTTGTTCCCACTCCACACTTGCAAGGAATCGATCCAACTTTTCAAAGGTCGGAACATCTCGCCTGCTAGCCCAAGTGTATTGTCTACCCGAGAGTTCAAGCTCTTTAAGGTTTAGACTCTCAATTATCGCATTAAAAATAAACGGCCATCGCGCGTTAAAGTTTGAATTATTTTTCTCCTCATGTCGTCTGATTATGTTGAAATCACCCCCCCACCAACATAGGAAGTGTTTCATTCTCACAAATACGGACAAGTTCTGCGAGAAAATCTGGTTTGAGGTTGTCTTGGGCAGCCCCATAAACCACTACCAGTGTCCACAAAAATCCATCCACTTTAGATTTAAGTTGGAACTTGACACAGAAGTCTCCGGTAACAATATTTTGAACAGATAACGAGGTTGAATTAAAACCAACAAGGATGTCCCCCCGATCTACCATGAGGTGGTAGACAGTACTAAGCGTAGTCCAAACCGCGGGCGAGTGGAGCTAGGGTTCCCCACTATGACGTCAGCACGACGTCACAGTGGGCCCACCCTGTCAGTTTAAAAAAAACAAATTTGTTTAAAATTTGATAAATCATAACTTATTCATTTAAAATCAGAATAATAAGAATAATATACCAAAAATTTTATAAAAATGCAACCTTTCTTTTAATGCCATAATTATACCCTTCCTTTTTTTATAATTCAAATAATTCAAAAAAATCAAAAAAATCTTCAAATCAATTCAAAGCAATGTCTAAAAAAAACAGCATTTCAAGCACTTTTGGAAATTTCAAAAATTATTTCCAATCTTAGAAAATTCAAATAATACATAAGTCCCCCTTAATAGATTTCAAAAAAAGAGAAGTGTTAAAAACTTTAAACTTATTGATTATAATAATGCAAAACATACATACAATTATAATAATTCATAAACAAACAAAACAAATTATTTTTGGTAAGTTCTAACATAAAATTCAATAGTTCACAAAATCAAATTCTTCAAATTTATGAAACACACAATGCACCCAATATGTAAAAAAAATCACAACAAAATTATTTCCCACAAAAAAAATTCTTTCCAAAATATTCATTTCCTACCTACATTCCAACATGAATTTCAAAAACTCAACAATAACTAAGAACTTTAATTTAATAATTAGAACTATGCAAACCTTGCATAAAACTAAAATGCAACCAAAAAAAAACCCGAATAATTCTTCCTCCAAAAAAAAATAACCACAGGTTCCAATTAGTTTCAAAATAGATTCTAAACAATATTTGTTCAATTTTTAAACAAAAAATATCACCCCTCCCCCCCAATAAAATGTTACGCATTTTCTATAAGTTCAAAACAATTTGGACACACGATTTGTTACAAATATTTATAGGAAATAAAATTCAAATTCCCTTAATTATAGAATACATTTTAAAATTCTCACAATAATACATTCCCTTTGATTACGATGGCAAAAAAAAAATACAACAGCATGGAACTATATTTTATGGAAGAAACAATCACAATTTTAAAATACTTTATACAAACAATACATAAACAATTATACATAAAATATTGAAATTAACAAATAGCAATTACAAAAAATACTGATATTCAAATAAAAATAAATAATACACATACCATACATATCTTCCAACATGCAATTCAAAATAACAACTATACAAAAAAATAGGAATCAAACAAAAAAAAACAAAAACTTCAAATCTACATCCCAAAATAATGCAAACAATATGACAAAATTTCCTAGCTTTAACAAATTCTCAAACTTACCACACAAAAGTTATACTATACGTCCTCTAATTATAAAACTCAAACAAATATTCCAGCAAAATACAAACATATATAACCATTTCGATTTTCTAAACATTTGACGGTCCCGTATATCATATAAAGGCACTCAAAAAAAATACTACCTATTTCACAGTGTTCCCCTTTAAATAAAAACACATTCGAAATAAATGTTCAAAGAAATGCAACACATTTGAACATTCCGAATTGCTAGAAAATTTAAACCACTCTAAAATATAACTGATAAAATGCATTAACCCTAACTATGTAGTAAAAACAAATGGTTATGATATACTTCAAATATATCCAGACATCCCAATTTTCTAAATATATGAAAATAATCAATATGACAAATTGCTTCTTCTACGATAAAATATATCATATTTCTCACCAAAAAAATAAAATACATGCAGCACATTTCTAAAACTCAATTAGGTAAAAAAAACTCTAAAATATAAATACTTCACGTATTATCTCACACAGCCTTCAAAAAAAAACTAACACATTTGAAGCAGACGTTAAAAAAATGCAACACATTCAAACATTTTAAATTCCTAGAAAATTAAAAACACTCTAAAATATATCTAAAAAATTGCATTCACTCTAATTATGACCTTCACACAAATTTTATGTTATATTTCAAAAGTATGCAATCATCCTAATTTTAAAAATACATAAAAATACTCGACATAACAAATTGCTCTTTCTACGATTAAATATTAGTATCACAATTCTCACAAAGAAAAAAAAACAATACATGCGAATTGTAAAATTGTTAAAGAATTAAAAACATTTTAAAATATATCTTACAAATTACATTTACCTTCATTATGAAGTTAAACCAAGAGCAACACATTTAAGCATTCAAAATTGTTAAAAAAAAGCAACACATTTAAGCAACCAGGTCTATAGAGTTACCTTACAAATTTATTTAAAATGCAACCATATGTGACAAATTTGCCAAGTATTTCAAAATACTGCACACGACAAATTCCGACGGAAATTAAGAAGAAGAAAAAAACATATCACAGCTTTCCAATCCAAATTTCAAAATTAATCCCTCCAAAAAAATAAAATTCTTTCGAGTCCACGGGCGCGGCGGAGCCCGCGCTTAGTCCCCTGGTTCCATTAAAACCGCACCAGCTGGAAGCGGCGCCACACAGACGCGCTCCGCTCATCAGCGCAACACCGTCGCACGAACGCACGCCCGCACGCCCCGGCTCGACTCGATTCATCCCCCACCGGCCATGGAGAAGGCGCTCGTGGAGCGGCTCGAGGCCGCGGTGGCGCGCCTCGAGGCCGCATCGTCCGGCGCCTCGCTCTCCGCGGCGCCGCGCGATCTCGGGGAAGGCGTCCCGGCGGCGTCGGATCCGGCGATCGTGGCCTACGACGAGTTCGTCGCCGAGGCCTTCGCCCGCCTCAACGCCGCGGCCGAGAAGATCGGCGGGAAGGTGCTCGAGGCCACCAACGTCCTCGCCGAGGCCTTCGCCGTCGCCAAGGACCTCCTCGTCCAGGCCAAGCAGCTCCAGGTACGGCGCTAGCTCTCCGCCTACCTCGATCCGTTCGTTTCGGCGCCTAGATCTCCGGCTGTTCTGGTCAATCTAATACGTGTCTGCGGGAGGGAATGGCTGATCGAGCCGGGATTATGATGCGAGGTTACGAAATTTAGGATTTTGTTGATCGAGACGTTTGGGGCTGAGGGCCTGAGGCCATTCTGTTGGAATGGCTTCTCTAAACAGTAATCCGGTATAGAGGAATATAGGATCATGTGATGACGATGTACAGCGGTACAGATCATTGGCAATGCATTAACAGATGAAGCAAAGTTAGTGCGACGCTCGATGGATCTGGAAAATGCAAATCCTACTCTTTACTTCACTGAGCAACTTTTTGTTGGTTATGCAGAAACCTGCATCAGTGGCCAATGCGCAGGATTTCTTTAAGCCTCTAAATGATGCTATTGGGAAAGCAGCTGCTATGACTGCAGGAAGGAGGCCCGACTATTTCAACCATATGAAGAGTGTTGCCGACAGCCTCGCTGCCTTGTATTGGGTGGCATTCTTAGGAAAAGATTGTGGTTAGTAAAATTGCTTTGTAGGCTTTGATTTTCAGTCACGTCGAGGTTATACAAGTTATGCCCCTGATTTCCTTTAGTTATTCCTCTCTTTAAGGCATGAGTTTCCCAACTGCACATGTTGAAGAAAGTTGGCAGATGGCGGAGTTCTACAATAACAAGGTATATGCCTTTTCTATTACGTCATGTTTGCAATTTTTGCTCCACTATACTGACATTTGTACCTACTGCTGCTGTTGGATTTGCGAATAATGAGAAACTGATTAGAATGCTTCGGTTTTGTTTCCTTTTGGAAAGAACCACAATAGATTAATGGCATGCAGTGATAACACACTGACTCACTTCCATTTTGCTTCAAGCAAAACCCCCATTTAGCATTTACGTGATTACGTCGGTCTCAATACTACTCCCTCCATACCAAAATATAAGACTTTCTAGCGTTTTTGGCTTTGTCCTGATTCGTACGTATGTAGACATGTTTTAGTGTGTTGATTTACTCATTTAGGAACGAACCAGGACAAAGCCAGAAAGGCTAGAAAGTCTTATATTTTGGTACGGAGGGAGTAGCTCTTAGACAACCTTGTTTTCAAAGCTATTTCCATCTGGGAGAAATGGAACCCTATGAGCATCTAATACAATATTTGTTAGGAAAACTGAGATAGTCTTTTTTTTACAATTACCTATTGTTCAAGTTTCAAATGAGCTTCTTAGGTAAGGTTCAAATGAGCTAATACTATAAAATGGCCTACAGTAGCATATGGTTAATAATAACGGTTTTGTTCTTAAGATTCTTAGAGTAATGAAGATTTCCGTATCTTTTATGTATTGGTTAATCCAGCTATACGCTAATTTCATAGCAACTGATAATGTTTTGCCTGCATTTTCTTGAAATATTGATTAAAGTTATCCTCACAAAAGATTCATTTATTGCATCACATTACAATGCCATTAGAAATCCAGCTGAAAGTTTTCATTCTACCACAAAACCAAATTCATATTTATACTATTTTGGTTCATTATGTATATACACCATTTTTCTCGTAGGTTCTTGTGGAGTACAGGAACAAAGATGCTGACCATGTTGAGTGGGCTAAAGCTTTGAAGGAGCTCTACATGCCAGGCTTGCGGGATTATGTTAAAAAGTATTACCCTCTTGGGCCTGTCTGGGGTCCTGCTGGAGGTGCACCTGTTGTCCAACCAAAGGCTGCTGCTCCAACACCTAAAGCGCCAGCGGTTAAGGGGCCCCCTCCACCAGCTCCACCCTCAGCTCCTCTTTTTAGCACAGAGAAATCTCCAAAATCTTCACAGCCTAAACAGGGAATGTCAGCTGTCTTTCAAGAGATTAGTGGGGGCAAACCTGTTACTTCAGGTAGTGAAAGAACCTACTTTTTCTATGACCAGAGGATTTGTATTTCCAATTCAAAAATGAATAGCAGACAAACGAAGCCCCGCTATTTTTGTGCAGGGTTGCGGAAGGTTACTGACGACATGAAGACTAAAAACCGTGCTGACAGAAGTGGTGTTGTTAACAGTACTGCTGCTGCTCCTGCTCCTGAGAAGACTTCTCGTGCAGGATCCTTTGCCTTCAAGTCTGCACCCCCAAAACTGGAGCTTCAGATGGGTCGCAAGTGAGTCTTAACCATAGTTAAGAAAATTGTCACAATATCAATATCGAGCATGTATATCTAGGACGTTAGTACAGATTGTCACAGGTAAATATGGGTTTCATTGGTGGCCTGCGTCAATGCCAGGCAGGCCCAACCATGTAAAATGATCATCGAGGCCTTGTGTTTGATTAGTTGGGTTAGAGAGGGGGCACAGAAGGTGCAAGAATGTTAATTTGGGCATAGTTGATAGGGAAGCTAAAAGTGAGATGGATCTACAGTCCTGGTTAATTACATCTTAGATGAATGTTTGCATGTGTTAGGTTTGTAGCCTAAAAATAGATGGATTAATGATTTTAAGTAAGAAAAAGGGCCAATATGGCGCGGAGCAGCAAATAGCTTTCATGGTGTAAGAAAAAAGATCATGTTGTACAGATAATAAATGTGATATCAAGAAAATTTATTGCAAAGAAAATTAGAAAAGCACATGGAATTAAGGATGAGATACAATATTATTACACAGAATACAGTCCCATCTGATGTGCAAGGACTCAATTTCCTATGCTGAATTAATTTTCTTAGCAGATATGGTAATTTTAAAACTAATCCAACAGGGGAGGAACATTGTGGCATTTTAAATAGGTAGAGCCCACCTGGGTGACATACCTCAAATTCGTTCCTGACAGGATTCGAACTCTGGTCAGCAGGGATGCACCACTGTGACCCTACCACTAGACTATTGCCTAGCGCTAAGTTAGATGAATATTTGCGCGTGTTAGGTTTGTAGCATAAAAATAGATGGATTAATGATTTTAAGTAAGACAAATGGCCATTATGGCTGAGCGACAAATAGCTTTCATGGTGCAAGAAAAAGATCACCTTGTACAGATTATTTAATGCGATATCAAGAAAAATTATCGCAAAGAAAATTAGAAAAGCACATGCAATTAAGTTTGACTTAAGGATGAGATACAATTTTATAACACAGAATAAGTCCCCTCTGATGTGCAAGGAGACAATTTCCTATGTTGAATTAATTTTCTTAACAGCTATGGTTATATTAAAACTAACCCAACATGGGAGGAATCTCATGGCATTTTAAATAGGTAGAGCCCACCCGGGTGAGATACCTGAAATTCGCTCATGACAGGATTCGAACTCTGGTCAGCAGGGATGCACCAATGTGACCCTACCACTAGACTATTCCCTAGCTCTAAGTTATGGTGATTTTTATATGCTGTTTAGCGGAGTTTGCACCATTTAATGAGTAGGATAACA
This sequence comes from Poa pratensis, assembly GCA_947311845.1. Classification (NCBI taxonomy): domain Eukaryota; kingdom Viridiplantae; phylum Streptophyta; class Magnoliopsida; order Poales; family Poaceae; genus Poa; species Poa pratensis. The sequence goes on from CAMZMU010000072.1 coordinate 8,079,589, forward strand.
TTGCGATTCTGGAAAAATGAACACTTATCTCTTTCCAGTTGATTATACTATTTTGTATTCCTCTGAGGTTAGAAATTTGCAGATGGGTGGTCGAAAATCAAGTTGGTAAAAAGGACCTTGCTATTGATGATTGTGATTCGAAACAATCTGTGTATGTGTATGGATGCAAGGATGCCGTCCTTCAAGTAAATGGTAATGTCTATGACTATATTACTTTGGATATTTTGCATTTCTGTGTAAGCTTTTGGTAAACTGCAAATATATAAACAAACATTTTGCAGGTAAAGTAAACAATATCACTGTCGACAAATGCACCAAATTTGGAATCGTTTTCAAGGTTAGCGAAAACCTTTCTCAGACAGCTAATTAATATTGCGCATGAAGGCTAAGTTAGTTTACTATGTATTGCAGGATGTCGTAGCAGCTTTTGAGGTTGTCAACTGCAACGGTGTTGAGGTTCAATGTCAGGTATTGAATTATTTGGTGAATTTATGTTTAGAAATTGAAGTATTTCATTCATTCTCAGTACTACTCTCCCTACTCTAGAAGTATCACTTTTGTTTACGTGTGGTCAAACTATTTGAATCTTGACCCTCATATGGTTGTAGTAGCAAGTTTGAGCACGATGAAATGATCTGTTAAAAATATTTTCATAGGCATTCAGATATGTATGTCAACCAATGATTGGTCAAAATGGCAAATTAAATTCCAAAGGAAAAACTTTGGACTAGAGAGATCAATGTGTGCAGAAAGGGAGGAAGCCATTTCATGTCTGTGGAAAACGTATTTCGTTTCAAAACTGCAATATTTGAAAAGAAGATGCGCAATCTAGTAGTTTATCAGTCTAGAATTTGCGGATATCTCCATTTTTACCTAATTATTCTTAGATAATCTAATAAGAACACTTTGTTTTCTTGCGATTATCCTTTACTGGCAGAGATATCTGGTGTTGAAGATTTTCCTTTTCTGGGATTGTTTTCCACATTGTTCTCTGTTTTTTCTTTGTCCACCACTTTGAAATAGCCTCTTGACATTTGAGTTGAGTGCCTCTTACTTCCTCGTGTCTTTTGTTATGAAAAATTATCTTTTACATGTTGACGACAACCTTATTTGAACTTCCGAGTTCATGTTTCCCATTTTAGTTATTCTCAATTTATGATTACAAATTTTATAAGTTCAAGTGTCCTGTAGTTACTAATTTCAAAGTACCATTGGAAAGATCACCAATTGGGGGCCCTAGTCCACACATTGTATGTTATTTTATTTACTCCTTATTTGCTATAGTACTGATCTAGTTTTCTCAAATCACTCTGCACTCTGTATTTAATTGCAATCCACGTAAACTCACTATATTGAATGTGACTTTTGTTTACTCTGCTACTTATGGCGCCGTGAAGGACTAAAGGTGTCGTCTTTTACCTGTAGGGTACCGCACCGACAATATCAATCGACAACTCATCTGGGTGTCAGTTATACTTGAGCAAAGAATCTCTGGGAGCTTCTATTACTTCGGCTAAGTCCAGTGAAATGAATGTATTGGTTCCTAGCGGTGACACCGATGGCGACTGGGTAAGATGTGATCACATTATCATGTGTGACTTACTACCAAATGGAGTAGTGGCTTAGGTTGAGGTATCATGTAGTTCCCGTTCTACGAATAACTTACATACTTGCATCTAACTTGGGTTCTTATGCTGCAGGTGGAGCATGCCATGCCTCAGCAGTACATCCACACGTTCAAGGACGGACAGTTCATCACCTCACCGGTTTCTCACTCGGGCGCATAATTCTGATGATATCGACATTTTTGTGTATGTCTGTTTGTTTGGTTGATGCTGCCTTTGCCTTGCTTTTAAGATGGTGGTATGCTGAGAGTTGTAGCTGTTCTTGACTTCTTATGAAGCATTAGGTCTTTGCCTACAGATTGTTGTTTCTGTTGTACTTGCCAGTGTGTGGCTTGTATGTTTTGCTTGCACATCATGGATGTTGGTGTATTTGTACGCCAGAAAAATGATTTCTGTATGTTTCAGCTGATCATTCTTTTTACGACATGATCGTCAGTTTGTCATTACACTGTCTTCGTCTCTTTGATTTGAGTGAATCATTTCTAACGACAATGCCAATACAACATATCAGTAAAACACAAGCTGCCTCAGTACACTTCACAGAAATTGCAGACCAAATGGTCAGACCAACAAAGCAATAAAACAGAAACAGGCAAAGAGATGGAGCGCTGAGACAGTGCGAGACGATTCAGCAGCACTACGAGTCTGACGAGGAGGTGGTGCCACCGTCGCCGCCGCGCCCGGCTGCACTGGAGGAGTCGGAGTAACCTGCGACAATTGGAAGCGACAGCTGAGTTCGCTAAGCAAGAAACTTCAACACAGAGAGCTGATCACACGGTGTGACAAAAAACCCACCTGCGGCGTCGCCGGCCGCACCGGCGGCGCAGGAGTCGGCGACGGTGCTGGGGCCAAACCGGCCGTGCCGTTCCTCATCAGCCCCGTCGGGTACGTCTCGGTCAGCGTGGTTTGGAACAGCCCGAACGACTTCTCCGACGCCTTGCCGGGCTTGAGGTCCTCGTCGTACACGGCGAACAGGTAGGTGTCCACCGACTTGCCGGGCATCCGCGGCGTGCCCACCATGGACCGGAGGTGCGACACGAGGCCGGACACGAACGCGCGCGCGTTCTCCACCGACGCGCCGGCCTCGTCGGCGCCGCCGCTGTGCGGCCACCCGGTCTCGGCCACCACGACCTCCACGTCCTTGTACCCCTTGGCGTCCAGCGCGGCGCGCACGGCGTCCACCTGCGCGTCGAACATGCTGGTGTAGGTGAGCCCCGACCCGGCGTCCGGCCGGCCGGCGTTGGGCTTGAAGAGGCAGAAGGCGAGCGTGTCCGGCCGAGGGTCGTCCTGGTACGCGAAGTACGGGTACGGGTTGACGAGGAACGGCGACCCGGTCTTACTGAGGAATGCCAGGAGCGGGTCGAGCGCCGGGGCGAGGGCCGGCTTGAACGCGCCCGAGGACGGCGGGTCGGACGAGGCCAGCACGTCCATGGCGTTCACGGTGGACACCTTGATGCTGAGTTGGGCGGCAGCGCGTCGTACACGTTCTGCAGCGCCGGCACGAGCTGCGCGGCGAGCGAGGCGTCGTCGGCGAAGAGGACCTCGTTGCCGACGGAGATGCCGTTGATGGCCGGGGACGAGGAGGCCGGGAGGTGGGAGGCGACCCAGGCGGCGGCGGCGGCCGGCGAGGACGCGAAGTTGGGGATGTCGCCGTTGGCGGCGCCGAGCAGGAGGGAGATGCCCGTGCCGGCGAAGGCGGAGACGACGGCCGGGTCGGTGCGGTAGAGGCGCACCTTGCCGATGGTCGTGGACTTGAGGAGGCGCGCCGTCGACGCAGGCGGCGGCAGGTTGTCGGCGACATCGCCGTAGTTGATGCCGATGAAGGACTGCGGCGCTGCTCGCGGGCACGTTAAGAAAGAACGTAAGCAGCTGGCATTACACACTACTAAATTTGTAAGAGAACAAGAGATTCTGCAGAATTCAAATGACAATTTTTGTATCGGAAGTTCAGGGCACTATGTCGCCGTGTCATGGTGACATGACGAGCGAATGCTGGGATTTTATTGCCACGATCGAGCGCTCGCGCATGATTGGATCGTACTCCAACGAAATGAGGCACTGTTTATTTCACTGTCACCCGCATTCTTTCCTGTCCCCTGATGGAAAACGAAACCATGACGACAAGCAAAGAAGGATCGACAGACATCGGCTGAAATACTTTTAAAGGTACGTGAACCGCGAGGCCTTACTGTATTGCACTGCGATTTACTAATTTACTTTCGGAATAGCAGGAAGGAAGGAAAGAATCAACATCTGGGCATGTGCTCGGCTCAAATCACGAGAATAAGAAAGAGGCGGAGAAGCTTCCAAAGTCCAAACAACTCAACAGCAAGAACAGAATTCAGATTGCCTGAAGAACAGTATGCTGATTTAACCAAAGATAAACACGGAGCCTGCTGCATACCTGCAGACGGAACATGGTGGACGAGCAGCAAGAACCCCAGGAGGAGGAAGAAAACAAGCGGCGGCGGCGCCTGCCTGCTCCTCCGTGCTGCCATCTCCGCTCCGGCCGTACCGATCGAGCTCTCGTCGCCTCTCTCCGCTTCCGGTACCTTGCTTCCGGCAGCAGGCTGCAGCTTAACTAGGAGTACTAGCTTGTCCCCGGATGATTGAGTTGCTTAGCGAGGAGGAGAACGGAAAACGCGGTGGGCTCTCGCCTTCTCTTTGCTCGCGCTAAAAGCAGTGCGTGAGAGAGAGACAGAGAGCAATGGAGCAAAGCGCTCGCTAAAGCCTCTCTCCCCGGCCGCTCCTACTGTGCAAAAATAAGATAAAGATAAAGCAAACAAGCACCGTTTAGCTGCTTCGATCTGAGTCGGGGAAGACATGGGGAGCCGCCTGATTTGAATCAACGACTCCGGTGGCTAAATTCGCACGGAAGGATCAGGATCGATATGGGCGTGGCGTTTAGATGATTTCCAACTCAGGATGGGAATGGGCCGGTCGGCGACTAGATGATTTCCAACTCAGGATGGGAATGGGCCGGGTCGACTCGACCCAAAAAATTGAGGCCAATGGGTCAAGTGGGTCGGCCTCAAACAAGATTTGGGTCAACAGGGCCGGCCTTGGGTGACCCGTTGGGTCGGTCGGGTCGACCCACCTTATAGTCTCATGTCTCATAATAGTTGTGATATATAGCACGTCGACGTTGTCATAGACCCGATCTTGCGACAAACGATAAATTTCAGCTAACTCTTTTTTTTTGCGGGAATTTTCAGCTAACTCTTAGTTATAACAAGAGCAAGGTATATAACGTAGCTTGCGTACAGACCCACAAGCAGGCAAGCATACAGACCCACAAGCAGGCAACTTGATTTGATTGTACGTGTCAGTCACGTACGGAAAAAAAAATTGCAAGGTAAAGCACACACGCATGCTTCGGTAGACATTTTATCGATTTCCAGGAGATACACATCTGGGACTTTGCTACTTTATGCTCGTATATATGCATAGATAGCGCCCGATACTTCTTAATTCTTTCCTAGTCCGATTGTATCAAACCATGCCTAATTTAACTTCGTGTTTGTTCGCTAAATAAAGTAAAGCTCTAATTTGGGTCGACCCAAAATACCCATCGGGTCAGCGAGGCCACTAACTATTCTTTTATGGGTCGACTCATGGCCTCGCAAATTGAACCTAGGGCCGCAGGGGCCGGGGTCCAAGGCCAGGACCGGGTCGACCCATTCCCATCCTTGTTTCCAACTCCTACCTACCGACCTGCCTGCTGCCGGCCGGTGTGTAGATAGTGGCGTGACGCACGGGCACGCATAACAGACGCCAATGTGCGTGATGAATGTGCTGAAAATCGAGTGACACGAGGGTCCTTCGTGCGACACACACACACACTCAAGTGCAAAGCTCGCTAGGCTGAACAGCCTTCTGATCTTGCTCCGCCCGAGGGGAATGCGTGAAAAATCCATATCAAACCTTAAACTCGTAGAGTTTAGATAATTCGAACCCCGAACTTTGATTCTCGGTAGTTAGCACTCTGAACTATCTATTTCCTGTTCGAACCACAGAGTCGTAACCAAACGGGGATCGCGGACGTGGCATGCAAGGTCAGATGGGATTTTTTTTAATTGTGGCCGGTTCGGCGCCACACAATGTGTCAGTGATATTTTCGAGGTAGTACCGATCAGAAGAGCGAGGTGTCGTGGAGACAAATCGGACGGAATTGGCACACACACGTATCTAGGTTCGGGTCACCCGTCGGTGGAAGAGCATTTTACTCCTACTATAGATCACTCATATCGAATATGAGGGTTGTCTGTTCATCCGGACATTCTATGCTCGCCCACAAAGTTTCGTGAAAAAAATATAATTTTGTGGGTTGTGTAAAAGATAGTCCGGAGCTCGTCCTGGTTGCTACGCCGGGGCGGTGGCCCCGAAGAAGGTGGTGTGTGTTTGTGGTGTTTGGTCGACTTGCGTTATGTGGACGGCGGATCGTCTTGCTTGTGCGTTTTTTTGCCATGTTTTCCTCATAAACAGGACGTTGTACAGTTTGTACGGTTTTTGGACCCGGTTTCCCTTATAAACCGGGTCATCTCTTTTATCTATTCGAACAGTGGATACGACCACTTTGAGCTCAAAAGGACAAAAAAAATGTCTCGTGAAAATTCATTTCGGAGAATTTCTCTTTTTACACAGTCCACAAAAAATGATGTTTTCCACGATTTTTTTGTGTGCTATGTTCGGTGTACGTCTGAGATTTTTGTTTGGAATTTTTTGACATTTCAAATTGCGAGTGTTGAACAGTGGTTACACCTATAACCCAAAGCAGACTTACCGTTCAAATTATCCAACTCTTCTACAACTTCAACGTTTGATATGGACTTTACTCTCGTCATCTCGTGCACGTGTTCGTATTGGATTTTCTCCCTCTCCCTTTCTTTCGCGAATTATTGAATTTCTTCCTCCGTGTCGTCTGTGGGACAGCACGTAACGGATTGAGCCGCGTGAACGCCAGCGTCGACAAGCTCCAACGGCTAAAATAACATGCACGCGCAGATGACAAATAATCTATCGACAAGCGATCTCCGATCTTTCTTTGATCGATCGGGACCTCTAAATTTCTAATAATGGTGATTTGCCGACAGCTGGTCTGAGGTATGACAACCCAAGGCGCCAACCTAAAGAGGGGTTTGAATGTTTGATCGATTGATGATTACATTCTATAATATGCGATCAGTGAGGTGATGGAAGCAGCTTTGGTTTCCTGCTCTCCAGTCTCCTGCCACGGGTCGCTGGGAGAGCGATTGCTTTATATCATTGTTAGTACTAAGTACGCACAATCTCTGGACATGTGTGTTAATAAAGCCCTGCAGCAGCTAATACACTATGTAAGAAAAGAGAGGTTAGCCTCTTTTCCTTTTAAAAGTTTTTTGAGGTATTCTAAAGGCAGCACATTAATTAATTAAGGAACGGGGAGCTTTCTTTGTTAGGCAGAAGGGAGCATCAGATTGTGCCTGGAAAGTGTTTTGGGAGCCTGTTAGGGGGACCGTAACCTTTCAGTTCACGGTATTCTTTACTTACCACCGATGACAGGACCAGAACAAACATTTCTTAACGGTCAAGTGTTCCCCAGGCACTTTCGCTTTACCACAGCTTGGCAAAGGCGCCAGATCCAATTCGTGTCATCACTCATCGTCCATCGAAATTTAAAAGAACAATGGTCTGCAAACACTCGTGAAGTAGTACCAGATGGGGAACCATTAGCAACAGATCGCCATTTTCAAACTCCTTTACCATAGACTACCGTAACATAACCAGTCTTACATAGGTTGGCCTTGGATAAAGGCACGAGCTCAGGTTACAACGCAGCTCGCCAAAACATCAGCTTCCTAAGCAAGATAGTGCAACGCCCGGTCGATAATTACTTGGGGGGGTTGTTGTTATCATGTCACAAAATATCAGCAAATTAGCATTGAACAAGCCAAAGCATCGAAATACGAAGGCGTCGCCATTGATAGGCTGCCACCAGGCTCAGCTGGCAAGCGCCGAGAGCATGCCGCCGCCGTCCTTCGCTGGAAGAACCACCTCCCAGCCAGGACCTTTCAGGGGCACGAGTGGGGTGGCACCGGCGGCTGCACGAGTGCCGGTGAGGTCGGTCCGTTCCATCAACTTCAGAAGGTCCTCGTCGCTGATATCTGTCTGGATCATCCTGTCTTCGTCGGCCGGCCCATCCCTAAGCAGCGCCAGCAGCTCTGCCTCCTGCATTTTCGACAAAGAAACTAACGCATCAGTTATTGTTTCCCACTGTTTTGCTTCAGTGTTGCATTGATTGCAACTTTCGTGTTTGATCACTGAAGAAATAATGTATTCGGCACATGGGCCAGAAAGATTTACATCTAAGGCGTTAGGCTTTGCAGAATCTTGTTGAAACTGTCCCTTCCCAATCACGACATGCTCTAGCTTCAACTTACTAAAAGCCCTCTTAATAATCCGTCCCTGCAACAACGATAAGATGAGCACTGATGCCACAAAGTATAGCCAACAAAGAGTCCACAGGTTATCCCTCCAACCATACCTCGACAGTATTGGATGTTGCCAACCGGTATACATGAACTGGCTGTGTTTGACCAATCCGGTGGCATCGGTCCATAGCCTGCAAATCCACCTGAGGATTCTGCAGAGCAAAGCAAAAGTTAAGCACATAACAACTATGAAAGCTAACTGAAGGCTACCATGGAGCAATTTCCTACTCTGTCCAAACATAAAACCATTTCATTTGGATTAAACAATCACAGAAAGATAGAAAATTACCCAATCACTATCATAGAGGATGCATGTATCAGCTGAAGTAAGGTTGATACCAAGCCCACCAGCACGCGTGCTTAGAATGAAGACATTCATGCCACTGTTCAAGTCATTAAAATCCGCTATCTGCCACAGGATAACATTACCAAATATATACTGTGAAATAGCAATAACCACCAAAAATATCCAACGGAAAAGGATAAGCGTGTAATAGATAAAGATATAAAGTAAAAAAAATATGTCAACACATGGCATCAAGCTACATTCAAAATTATTCCCGAACAGAAATAAGAAACTTGAGTGCATTTGTGCATGCACACATTAATACAAAAGAGTATTGCAATTTCCGGATCTAGATTGGCAATTGCATGCATAGCACACTGCAACCAAATATGCAAAATTATTCATGCACAGAAATAGGAAACTGTGCATTCGTGCATGCACACATTAATACACAAGAGTATAGTGCAATTCCAGATCAAGATTGGCATTTTTATGCATAGCACAATGCACCCGAAAGATATCCAACATATATGGATAAGACCATTATTCTGAAAGTAAAATATAGATTTAGATATGATAGGTTAGGTCCTATATTTTTCTCTTAAACACGCTTCAAAATGGGTGTCACTTTATACTACAAGATCCCAGAGAAGGCGCAAAGTTATAAAAGCAAATCGGCAAAAGAATATGCATACATAAAATGCAGAAACAGAGCAAAGTCTAGCTAGGACAGAAATGAAGAAGAAACATTTAACAGGGAGAAGTGTTGGGTTATGGACACGGTGTTTTTTAATTTAATGTTTCGGGTGTACCTCCGAAAATCTAATGTTGGCACACTATTTTTTACGAGTAAATAACACTTTTTGTGTTCCGAGTAAAAAAGACAAATTTGGTGCTCAAAATTAACTTTTTACTACTCCCTCCGATCCAGAAAAATTGTCGCTCGTACAGGTAAGAGTTTGTGCATCGTACGTTTACCTCTTCCGACACTTTTAGTGTACTGGAGGGAGTAGACATTTTGTCTGTTTTTACGCAGGGCACAAACTTTTTTGGACAAAAAATTGTGTGCCTACATTAAATGTCTGGATTTACGTCTGAATTACTTTTTCGGAATGTTTTTACATTGCAAAACATGTTTTTTTCAGAATAGGAGCATCTAGTCCTACAAGCCAAATGAATTTCCCTGGGTTACCAGGCTATAGGTTAGTTTCTATATGTCTAGGCAGTTTTCTCACCTATAGAGGGGGCTGTGACGTCTATTGTAAGCATGCCATTAATCAATCAAAATTTAGCAGGGGGTAGTTTTGGGTTACCGGGCCAGGTTTTCTATATTGCTACGCAGGTTTCTCACCTATATAGAGGGGCTGTCACGTCTATTGTAATCATGCCATGAATCAATCTAAATATACTTGTTTTTCTTAGCATAGTAAGTTGTTATCTCACTATACACGAGCATATGTAAGACAAATGATATCCAGTAAAGGAGTAATGCATTGGAAGGCTACCAAATTACCTGCTTCCTCCGAACTTCCAAATTAACACTACCATCAATTCGGCAAACCTTCAGGCCTTTCACATCCAAATAGTAGTCAAGGAGGTCCAAAACTTTTGTCCATTGCGAAAATATTAGGACCTACAAATATATCAATTGAACTATACTTAAGGTCTGACAACAGAAATCGGAAAAAAGGGCTACAAACATATCAACTGAACTACATTTAACGACTATGGAACAAGAAGAGAACACCAACCTTGTGTTTCCGTCTAAGTAGAACATCCAGTAATCTGTCCAACAGCTGAAATTTGCCGCATTGTTCTAGAAGCTTATCAACAGGTGGATATTGACCTAGGAGCATTATAGATAAATAAAAATGTATATAAAGTAAAATAACCAATCAAATAGAGCAATCAAATAGAAAATGTCCAATGAGACGTACTGTCTGAGTCCAATCCAATATTGAAAAGATCAGGGTGGGCGCAATTTTTCCTCAGCTGGACGAAAAGATTATTAAGCTTTGCCTTGATGCCAGGTCTCCGCAAAACTATAATATAGCAAAAGGTTGACAAATTAGAATGTTAGTTATTAATACACAGATTGGACCATAAGAATACATGAAGACATGCATGCGCCTTGCATACCAATATCCGTGTTCTCATCCAAGTAGTTGTCAAATGTCTTCTCAACCAAGTGATTCTGGATTTGCTTCTGATGTTCAGTCATGTTTGCATAAATGATTATCTCTTTCTTTCGTGGAAGCATGTGTTCAACATCCTCCTTCATCCTCCTTAAAAGAAAGGGACGCAAAATGGAATGAAGCTTCGAGACAACAAGGACTCTTTTCTTCTCATCGGATTCTTCCTGTTGTTCCTCATCTACCTTCCCAGAAAAATCAAACCTATGGAAAAGATAATCACCATTTCATCAATGCTGGGAAACTGATATCTTGACTAATTAAATTTTACAGATTCTTTTGCACTGGCTTAACCATAATATGCACTTTTATTAAGGACCGAACATTGATAACTTCATGAATTAGGTTGATACATAGATTGACTTCCTTAACCTTAACCTTAACAAAGCCTTTTGTCCCAAACAAGTTGGGGTAGGCTAGATATGAAACCCTGTCACGAGGACTTCTCAGGAGGTCACCCATCCTGGTACTACTCTCGCCCAAATAGGTTTCATATCCATGGGACTGGCTAGTTTTTATGTTGACTCGCCAAGCCTATCACAACCCTTAGATATGAAACCTTTCATGAGGACTTTCCAGGAGGTCACCCACCCTAGTACTACTCTCGTGGGTTTCATATCCATGGGACTGGCTAGTTTTTACGTTGGCTCGCCAAGCCTATCACAACTCTCCTCCTTTATCCGGGTTTGGGACCGGCTATGCCTAGAAGACATAGGCGGAGTTGATACATAGATTGACTATCAACACAAAATCTAGGTAATGACAGAGCAAAAAAGATCGAAAGCTCTTCAAAAGTCACATTGGGTGATTCAGGTAGCCTATATTATATTAATCAATTGAAGGCAAAAAAACGCTACAAGACAGCATACAGTACTGGAGTAAAAAATACGCTCCGGATACAAAGACTCTGAACAAAAAATGGCATGTACAGACATTACAGAGTAGAAGGTGGGCAGTGGTGCATGTGTGAGCTCAGTAGATCATACCATGATTCAAATTCCTGATGGGATGAGAAGATATCAGGCAAAATGAAGTTCAACAGTGACCACAGCTCTGCTAGGTTATTCTGAAGAGGTGTTCCCGTCAGAAGGAGCTTGTTATCCATTGGAATGCGCTTTAACTCCCTCAATAATTTACACTTGGTATTTTTCAACCGATGCCCCTGGAGAGAGAAGTATCAGCATGACACATAAATACATAGGGATGAGGGAGAACCGTACAAGACAATAATTTAGAGCACGTGCTATTCCATCACCTCATCCACAACAACATACTTCCACTTATAGTTAGCAAGAAACCTTGCATCAGACATGGCCATCTCATATGAAGTGATTATTATAGGAAAATCAGGACCGGCTGTTTTGGGCATGTGTTTTCGCCTTAGCTCCGTCCGAGCCTCTTTAGTTCCATGGTAAATCAGACCAGTCAGAGATGGAGTAAACCTGAAATTAAGGATCAATTAGAACATTTAGTTAGGTTGACAGCCCAACTCTGGACAGTTAAATGTAAGATGGCACACAAAGCACAGCGAATCACAAATGTGGATACTTTACCTTGACAACTCATTCAACCAGTTTGACAGAGTGGAAAGGGGAGCAATAACCATGTATGGACCATGCAGTCCATTCCCTTTGAGATGGGCAAGAAATCCAATTGTCTGAATCGTTTTCCCAAGGCCCATTTGATCAGCTAATATCCCATTTAGCCCATTTTGCCACAGTGATATTAGCCACTTAACACCCTTTATCTGGTAAGACTTCAACTTTCCACCAGTCATTAATGGAACAAGGTTGGCTTGCTCTCTTTCCCACTTTTCTTGTTCCGTGAGTGTACCATCATCAGCAGAACGATCTTCACGTGATCTTGAAAGCATGGCTGCCACTGCTGTCTTAGCCTTCTTCTAAACAAGATTTCATTTTCAGTAGTCAGAAGCATGATCAGGTTAATCAACGAACATGAATAATGTTCATACATAGTCTTATCACTAATGATAGATGAAGTTATACATTTTTAAGAGTAAATATTAAGAGATTAAGCGCCCTCCCTTGAACTATTCAAGCAGCAAGGCATGTTATAATCCACAGTCCATCGAGCAGGTAACACAGACTACACATTATAGTGCTTTACAGTGATTGTATGTGACAAAAAAGACATCTGCATAATGACAGCCAAAGCATACATACTAGAATTGTATATACGATATTAAAAAAAAAGAATTGTATATATGAAGCAGAGGATAATACAAGAAGTCTGAACTCACGTCATTGTACTGTGGCTTAGCATTCGATTTCCTCTTTCTGCCACGTCCTTTCTTCTGCTCCTCCACAGTTTCCTCTTCTTCCTTAACTTGAACAGCTTTTGGCGGAGCCTACAACAGGGCAACAACACCACTGTCAACAAAAAACGGCAAAACAACTAGCATGGAGTACCGAAAGACATATAAATAAATAAATAAAAGAAATGGCGAGCACACGGTTCGCGACCCGTACCTCCGTGATCTGGTCCATCTTCTCCAGCAGAAACTCCGAATAGAGCTGCGTCTGCGTCAGCAGCTCGTCCAGCTTGCTAAACCGCGCCTTGGGATCAAAGGCCTGTCTCGCGGCCTCTTCACTCTTCCTGGCCTCCTCCTCTTCCTCAACCTTAACCCGGGCCCGGTGCAGCTCCTCTTCCTCCTTGGTCATCACGTCCGTGATGAGGGACGTGTCGCCGTTCTTGGCCTCGAGGTCAATAGGCAGAGAAGAAGGTGCATCCAGAAACTCGTCTTCCGTCTCCTCGACCTTGAGCGAATCGAGAATGGGTCGAGCCTCGGTCGGCTTTGCATCCTTGGATTCCGACTTTTTCTGAATTTTTGCACACACAAAAAAATCATATTTCAGGCTAACCTCAACGGGCAAAATGCACAAATCTCCCCGACGGAATCCGGCGACAGAGATCTAGAATCGGGAGTTTGTGGGGATAAATCACCTCGTCCCCCAGAACGGATATAGGCGAATCGGGTTTGCCGTCGGCGGCAGTGTTGGTGGCGGCGTCGGCGGCTTCCACCTTGACCTCAGCAGTATTGATGACCCCATTCGCCACGGCGACCACCATCTCGGCTTGGGAGGCAGCAGGCGCCGACCTCGGCGACGGGAGGAGCGCCTGCTGTGGACGGCGAAAGGGTGGCGGCGGCTGATGGTTTGGGGGGGGGGGGGGGGGAGGAACTCTGGAATACGAATTTCCGCTGTGGTGTGGTGTGGTGTGGTTTGGGCTGGGTGGGTTCTCACTTTCGGGAATACAAGCACAGGCACAGCAGCCTGAGCCAGCACCTGCCACTGACGCTTAGGTCCACGGTATGTGACCCTACGTGTCGGTGATATATGTCGAGTGCAGCGCGGTGAGTAGGGAAGTTGGCCCGGGAAATGGGAGGCACGGGCTCCTCGATCCCTGCAGAGTGGGGTTGTAAAATCCACTGGATACAGCCGGTCTTGTGGGAGTTCCCTGGCTGACTACTTGGGCCCACGTCGGGGTTATCGTGCCGGTCCACGTGGGAGCTGGTGTACGTGGTTGAGGCGTGGGGGCCTTGCGCCTGCAGTGGCAGCAGAGAGAGAAGAGGTGGGGGGAGGGGTTCGGGCGGGAAAATGTGAGGAGATAGAGAAATTGAAAGACCCTGGAGTACAGATTATTCACGGAATTGCCACTAGGGGCATTTCCCCCTCGTGTTAGTTGTTGCCCCGCGTCTCGTGGAGGTGTGCCGAGGGTATCCTGGTAATTCTCTGCTTTAGGGCGGACTTTCAAAGTTTCAAACTGCGTCAGCTGTGTGAGGGCCGGGCTTGGTGGCCCACGTGTCGGTCAGTAATTTGCAGTGGCACGCGGTGAATTCGGGGAAAGTGGCCCGTGAAACGGGAGGCATGGGTAGCCTCGATCCTTGTAGCGGACGGGACGGCACGAACCCATACTTACTTCAGACACGCCTGGTTCGTGTACTCTGTCTCCCTGAACGGTGGGTCCTCGTCGTTCTGTTCTTGAGGTCGTCTTGTGGGTACCGGTGTACGTGGTTTGCGAGGGCTTTCGCAGCTGCGGTAGCACGGCATTGGCTGGGAAGGGAGGTGTGAGTGGGTGGCCGTTCAAATTGTTTCGCCTTTCGTTCGTTTCGGTGGCTGCGCCTGCGCCCCGGAGTTATTTTCTTGACCGTTGGGAGGGAGCTCGGGGTGCAGTCCTTCGCAGCTCGCACGCCGGATCCGCTGCAGATCCACTAAAAAACAATCCGAAGTACCGTGCCGCTACCACGTGCGCGGCCTGGTTCGGATCGTCAGCCATACATGGGCGATGAAGGGAAAGCCCCATTGGTAGAAAAGTTTTGACGATTGTCAGAGAAAAATTGACTATTGGATCGTGAGTTATTTTGGTTTCGGGAATACATCTCCACAGGCACCCTCCGTAATATGTCCGTTTTATGGAGAATGTGTCCATTTTGAGGGTGTCGAACATATGTCCAGCACATTGTTGGTTGTGCCCCGGGCAGTCTCATCAAAATAAATATAACAAAAATTAGCAACATGATGAAAAATCCATTCAAAGTTTGTTATACACAACCGGAAGAGGAGGCATGTTGTGCCGAGATCTCGATGCCATGCATGAAGCCTAGCGACTCCTCCTCAATCTCGGTGGTTGCAGCTGATGTCAGAGAATTCACTGTCGTCGCGCACTTGCCACGCAACCGGTAGCCCACCGACACCACCTTAAGAGGCTCCTCCTTCACCTCCTGCTTCGGGCGGCGCAAGTACATGTGGCCGCAAGGTGGGGACCGCCGCGCCAGAAAATCGTGGATCACTAGGCCACCTCGTGGCGCGCGGTGATTCGGATGCATGATGCGGATGACTCTGCTGCCTCCGCCTCCCCGCATATGTGCATATGTCCCTCGACGAGGCGCGGGAGCAGTTTCGCATCACCATGGAGGCGGGGCGTAGGCGGAGCAGACGAGGCCACGTACCACGCTTTGGTGGCGCAATTTGTCATGGACCCGACCTCCCCTCTTTCGAGAAGGAGGACGATGAGATGCCCCCCCCCCACACCCTGCCAATGACGACGAAGCCGCCTCGTCGTCGGTTCGGTACCATCACGAAGAGAGTTGTTATCTCTCTCGAAACAGGCTTTCACCCCACTTTATAAATAAAGCAACATGCCAGCAAGTCCATGCAAAGTCACAAGCACGAAGGAGAAACTAGAAAAGTTTGCTAGGGGCAGCATAAGTAAGCCCAAGAACAAGAAAGAGCAAGAGGCGCAAGGGTGGAGGGGAACAGGGGTAGGGTAAAGTAGGAAGAACAAAAGCCGAGACCATATGGTGCTAGCTGCTAGATGTAGAGGAGAGGCGACGCGCGGTCCACAAAAGTCTATCAAGCATGTAATCTAGCCGCCCCCTGTCTCGCTGTCTAGAAAGCGGGTGCCACTACTACAAGAAAGACAGAAATTTAAACATGGAGTCAGAAGCCCGCTGAAGAAACACCCGCTAAATCACCATCTTATTACGAATCGTCCAAAGAGTCCACGCCATCGCGGCGAACACCAAACAGAAAAGGCGTCGCCACCCCCGGTACGGTTCGCCTAGGTTTCAAGGAACTCGCCGAGGTCTGAGGCCTGCAAAGCAGGCCCAAGCACGTGGACGAAATTCCATAGAAACCTGGCAACAGGACATGTGAACAGGATGTGTGGATCTCACACATGGGTCTCCAAGGACCATGCATAGCTATGTTTGTTGTTTATGTTTTATATCATAGTAGAAGATGTAGTAGTACGTACAGGCCCGGGCCCACTGTGGTGCGGACTGAAATCTTAAGTACCGTATAAGGGCACCTCCAACGGCCCTCCGCGTCTGGACGGGCCATGTCCGAATCTGTCCGAACGGACAGAGGAACCACTCCAACGGCCCGGCGCAAAGGGACAACTGTCCGCGCGGACAGGTTTCTGGCCCCAAACCTGGCCCAAATTTGGTCCAGGTTTGGGGGAGAAACGGACAGCCTCTCGGTCCGCCCTTGGTCCTCATTGTCCGCGCGGGGCCCGTTTGCCAGCGACAGAGTCCCCTTTCTTCCCCTTGCTTGCATATCTCGATCGGCCGGCTGCTGGATCGCATCGGCCGCCGCCTGGTTCGCATCGGCCGCCGCCGTCCCCAATCTATTCGGCCTCGTCGAGCCGGGACAAGGGTCGCCTTGCGCCGTCGTCGCCGTAGCCGTCGTTCGCCGCGACCGCTGCTTCCTGGGACGTTCGGCCGTTGCACCAGAGGCGGTTCGCATCGGCCGCCGCCGTCCCCAATTTATTCGGCCTCGTCGAGCCGGGACAAGGGCCGTCTTGCGCCGCCGTCGCCGTCGTCCGCCGCGACCGCTGCTTCCCGGGACATTCGGCCCTTGCACCAGAGGCGGTTCGCGAAGGCCACTGCCCGGCAGGTGTTCGACGAAAGGTATATATGAGACTCAATCTTTATCTTTGTTCCTAAAATTGATGTGAATTCCATACTAATTTGTTTGTTTTACGTAGATGGACAGTGATGATGAGTTCTTCTACAAGACCTTCATCGATACGTCGGACGAGGAATCCGACGATGATATCGACGTCATGATGGTCGCGGCCACGCTCATCCACAACTTCAACCAGGCGGAATGGCCTCGGCATGTTGGCTCGGTTGTTGGAAGGGCTCCGGCGTTGGATCGTGACCGGGAAACAGGTCACTTCCAACTTTGGAAGGACTATTTCCATCCCGTGAAGCCAACATATCCGGATCACAAGTTTCGTCGCCGTTTTCGAATGTCACGGCCCCTGTTCATGCGTCTGCTCGAAGGAGTGAGGGCATATGATAACTACTTCGAGGCCAAACCTAATGCAACTGGTATGTATGGTTTCTCCTCTTATCAAAAGTGCACGGCGGCTATACGGATGCTTGCATATGGAGTAGCCGGTGATCTAGTAGATGAATATTTGCGCATGAGCGAGTCCACTTGCCTAGAAGCCATGTATAGGTTCTGTGAAGCTATAGTTCAAGTGTTTGGTCCCGAGTACTTGAGGGAGCCAAATATGGAAGACACTGCCCGTCTTCTGAACATGAATTCGAGCAGAGGCTTTCCTGGAATGCTTGGGTGCATAGACTGTATGAATTGGGAGTGGAACAACTGTCCTTTTGCTTGGCAAGGACAGTACCAGGGACACGTTGGAGAGTGCACAGTCATACTTGAGGCTGTTGCATCTAAAGATCTTTGGATTTGGCACTCCTTCTTTGGCATGTCGGGATCTCACAATGATATCAACGTGCTTCAGCGGTCACCAGTGTTCGACAGACTGGCCGAGGGCGATGCACTGGTGATCAATTTTGAGGTGAATGGAAATGCATATGACAAGGGGTACTACCTTACTGATGGTATATACCCTTCATGGCCCGTATTTGTGAAGACCGTTCGCATACGAGAAAGTGAGAAAGCTCGTAAGTTTGCTCAACAACAAGAAGCTTGCCGGAAGGATGTGGAGCGAGCATTTGGTGTGCTCCAATCCCGGTTTGCTATTGTTCGACACCCCGCAAGAACGTGGAGCAAGGAGGTCATGTGGGAGGTGATGACTGCTTGCGTGATCATGCACAACATGATTGTCGAGAATGAACGGGATGATGCAAGGTTATTTGATCAAGGATGGGAATTTGAGGGCGAGTTGGTTGCGCCTACACCTGGACTGGCGACGGACCAGCAGTTTTCAGACGTGTATGCAGAGATGCGTGATAAGCCACTAC
The DNA here is from genome assembly GCA_947311845.1 of Poa pratensis. Classification (NCBI taxonomy): domain Eukaryota; kingdom Viridiplantae; phylum Streptophyta; class Magnoliopsida; order Poales; family Poaceae; genus Poa; species Poa pratensis. The sequence continues at coordinate 8,097,906 of CAMZMU010000072.1, forward strand.
ATGAACGTCTCCAGAATGATTTGATAGAGCACATGTGGGTTCATCTGGGAAACCAGTAGCGTTTTCTGCTCAATTTTCTTTCTATTCGAACTTTGTTGTAATAAACGATATTTCCGTGTATTTCTTTCTATTCGAACTTTGTTGTAGAACCATATTTCAGCGTGTTTTTATCAATTTGTTGAACCAAACTTATCTAGTATTTTTACAAATTTTGTGCAAATGTGCTGTCCAGGACAGAAATGCGGCCGGCCGTTGGGGGCACCTCCACCCCAAAAGAGACAGAGGCCCAAAATCTATCCGCGGTCCGCCCAAAGCGGACTGAATCGGTCCGCTTTGGCTGTCCGGATGCGCTGGGCCGTTGGAGGTGCCCTAACTAAACAAAACTGTATTAAAAATACATAATGAAACCGGGGCTCTAGTGGTCAGGACGATTTACCTCCTCCATGATGTACATGGTTCGAATCCTAGTTACTCTCATTTTTATCATCTTATATTTTCGTCGAGTTGGCCAAAATTACAGACTTCGGGTAAATGGTTTGAATCCTCTTTGCCGCATATTATTTTTGTTCATTGTTTTAACCGCAAAAATAAAAAAATGTGTTTAGCCTCACGTACACACTTCAGTTAAATAGTTTGAATGCTTCTTGCCACATATTATTTTTGTCCATTATTTTAACCGCAAATTTAGAAAAAATAGCCACGCATAGTCTTTTTCTCTAAGGGGGAAACGGACGCAGTAACATTGCAGGCTAACGAATGATGCCTTGGAGTTACACCACACAGTGTGAAAACAAGCGTATATATTATCTATTTATTGGACTTAAAATTTATCCAGCTTTACAAACATTATTGATATTTTTCAAAGATGAACGGATTTAATAGTCAAGAGCGGTTTAGAAAATCCGTAGGCCCTCATCTAGGCACCTCGACAGAATGTACTGGACTCATACGAGAGGCCAACTTGTCGACCGATCAAGCCAGCGATGAGAGAAAATCAACAAGAAGCATCGAGCGCCAATTTGTATTTTGTTCCTTCTCGACTTACTTTGCGCTTGCGATCAGCCGATCACCCACCCCCAATCTTGATCCGCACTTCGATAGGGATTGGTCACCGAATTTTGTCAAAGAGGGAATAGGGCCCATTTTATAGTTTGGCACAGGGCCCCGGATTTTAGCGGCCCGGCCCTGAGTACGTATGTACAATGCTACTCCGTATCTATCTATTTGCATAAATTTGCATGGATTTGAGAGATCGATTTTAAGGGTTGTGATTGTGGGAGGGAAAAAGTAAAAGTGGACACGTTTAGACAGGCCAAATTAACCCGATCCTGTTGGTGATGCTCTTATGCGTGAGCATTAGAATGGAGTACATTGTGGGCTTGCGAAATGTGAAGCGAACACCAACAGCAATGAACTCTATGGTAAATTAATACTGAAGAACTAAATATGTACTAAGACATATTCGTAATGTAGCCTTTTTCTTTGGGCTTATGCACCGTGCCACGTATGGATTTAGTGACATCGCAGGAACAGAACATGATAAGAAGACGAAAAATTATTATTAATAGGATGAAAAGTACTTGTCTTCGGTGTTTGTTTTGATGACCTGTACAGGAGACGGTAACTTTTAGATGCCCTCAGACAAAGTACCAAACATGTCTAGAATAGGAGCAGGAAACAAAACGTACACCTCTTTACACTAGTTTTCCTGGCAGATCTAAAAAAGAAAGCTTTCCTGGCAAGAAGAACAAGAAAACCAACTTACGAAGTATCACCATTGCCTCCTTACGATCACAGCACTCCACGTGATAACTTTAGGCAACTTCACAGAAGATCTTAACATGTCCCAATCATAAGCAGAATGAACGAACGAAGAGACATCTTCACAGATAAAATGACGATTTTTTCCCATAGCAACCGTTAATACAGATCACCATACTGTATACTCCTACAGGAATGCTACAACAACATAGCTTATGCCTGACTGGTTCGAGGCGTGCTTCTAAAAGAATCGGGTACACAGGTCGAGCACTGAGGTGACAGATACCTCGTGGATTCAGCTGCCAGGCCGGGGCATTGCGTTTGGTGGTCTCACTGCAGGGGCGCCATATCCAGGCGGCAATCTGTTCCCGGCAACACCTTGCTGGTTTGGCCTAGATGGCATAGCACCCATGCGAGCAGCGATTATCGCGTTCCGCTCCATCAGAAGCTTCTTTCTGGTCTTTTCAGTGTATTCCCTTGTTCGGAGGGCCACGTGCTCCACATCGCAAATAGTGACATCTTCGCCTCTGTCTTCTGCAACTGCATGGAAATATATAGCTTGCGGTTATTACCGGCAAAGAACGCTGCAGGATCATTTGGAGAGCAAAGATTTCACCGAGTAGATTTTTCACCGTACCAGCTTTTCAACAACCAGTGCAGCTAGCCGTCGAATTTGATCTTCCTCCTGCTCGGCGAGGAGCTTAGCCTTCACTGCGGCGGCTGAAATTGCAGTCGCTGCTGCTCGTTTTAGCCTAGTTATGGAATCATCGTGTTTGGCAGTCACTCTTGAGCCCTTCTCAACATCCGCAGGCACGTTTTCAGCACCGTTAGGTTCTGCAAGATAGAGAGATACCACAGAGAAGGGGAAATCAGCTGATGAAAAATTGAACCACCAAGAGACTAACCTGTGAATGACGCTAAATCTGCTTTCTAAATTCTGACCCTCTTTCGTAACTACATTATCTAATTCATATGACTCATTTACTTTACTGTGGTCTGATATCACAAGCCCGACTCAGGCCTTCCTTGTAGGAGACGTTATATATTCTCCAATACTTGGAGAATACAGATATATCAGAGAATGATTATGTTTGGGAACTCAAAGATCGAGAAGGGAAGCAAAAAAAACAAAGGGACTGCACTAATCATCCAAGTGAACAAGGAAAAGGAACAAAATAACTACATGAACGTATATATTAAGTTGTTAAACACACAATAGAATGGTTCAACAACTCAACTATTTAGAATTCCATTTCCCACTTCCACATCGATATTTTGGTAGGTGCTAATTGCTATGGAATGTATGGGTTGGTAGTTTACAGCACAGGAGAAACAACCGCATATTTCCAAGGCTACAATACTACATACATTAGTAAGTCAGATCTATATCTTGATTTAGCAGGTCCTGCCCGAAACAGCTCAATCTGATAGCATGGTAACAATTCTATTATGGGCATATGGGAATGTGAAGAACCTTACCCAACATTACTAAACAACATAACTGCTGACATGTGCATTTGATGCAAGTCAATGTTGCAACGAAGTCTTCGGATTAGTGAATATTGATAGGCGTTAACTACACAGAATGCTAACTGAAATAGCATACTTACTATCGCTGGTTTCATAGAGATAATTTCAGACTCTCCGTATAAACTAAATATAAATGAAGTAAGTACCTTCCATCTTGCCATTCCCCAATGTTTGGCTTTTCTCGTCTTCCTGTATGATAGTTGGCGTAGCAACTGCATCTTCGGTCTTATTAAGCTCTGTATTGTCGTGTGAAGACGAATCATCATCTGGCACCACTTCAGAACCTGGTTTGTCCTCTTCGGGATTAGTTGCAGCCTTAGTACTTCCTGCAACCACCTCTTGAGAATCTAATGAAGCACATCCATTTGCATTATCTTGTGCAGCAACTGAATCTTTCGTACTTAATGAACCTTCCGTGTCGTTGGATGCACTCTTATCCACCAGAGGAATTGGATCACCTGACTCCTTAGCATTATTGGATTTAGGCTCCACTGAGGGTGCTTCATCATCACAAGATACTTTCTTATTATTGATTCTTCTTGGTCTTTGGGTAAAATGGACGGACTGTTTTGCTTTTCCACAGGCAGGGCATTTCTTCCTTTTCAGTAATATCCTTTTTCTCAGTACCAATTGAATCTATAATCATATCCTCGTCTTTTGCTTGATCGTCTTTATTTGTATTACTGAAAATCATTGATCCCATCAGCATAATCTTACAATAGAATATTACACAAGCACAGACAATGCTTACCTTACACTGACAAAATTGTCTTTCAGATCACTTGGTGGATCTTCAAGAATATAACAGTGCCTACTTGCCAATTGGAGTGCAGGAAGATCCTCAGATATAGCTTTTAGTGAACTACGGCAAGAAGTGGTAGCATTGTCATCTTCCACAAGACCAGCCAAAAATGCTGCCTGCACAAGACATTTGAAAGATCTAAGGATAGAAAATATTGTATAACAAGTAAAGATGTCCAGGGGTACAAAACATTGCTTACCAGTGCCATAACAGGATTCCCTGCATCAGCAAATGAACCTTCATCTCCTGGGAAGTGACCAACGGCCTCGAATGCAGATTTCAGGATATCAATAGCATTGTTTGATGCATTTTCACCAGAAGTATCAATAGCAACAGTTGACGCATTTTCGTCAAAAGTATCAAGAGTAACAGGATGTTCCTTTGCTAGGTCGGCATCAGAAGATGGTTTTGGCTCATCCACGTTTGGAACTGCAACTGAATCATCCGCATTTGGAACTGCAACTGAATCTACACCACCTGAATTATTGGTATCTTTATTTTCCACAGCACTTCCTTCTTCTGTTTTTGCTTCTTCGTTATTGTCTTCCGTTTTCTCTGAAGGCTTCTCGTCCTCGGTATCTTTTCCTTCAACTTTCTTTCAACTTCCATTTTCTCAGGTACCTCAGGGGTGCCCTTTTCTACCAAGGCCTGCTCTTTGCTTTCATGGATATTTTGATGAATATCTTCACCACCATGAAAGCGGTCCTCAATTTGCATTTGAAGAAAATGTAACATGCACTGTGTTTTTGTTTTTGTAGCAACATGTTCGGCAATCTCAGTCCATTTTCCACCAAAAATTTCCAAAGCTTCTAAAAGAAGCAATGTCTCCTCATCAGTCCAGCTAGTACCACGAGCACCAGAAACTTCTGCGGAATCCATAAGGATGAAATCAGTTTTGGACATGCCTGGATCGAATTTTTCTTCGTCGTAGCAGTTAGAACACAGGTCAAAATCTGCCTGCATAAACAAAATAAAAATCAATACTACCATTCGTAAAATGAATCACAAGGTACAGTAAACTGGTATGATGATTATAATCTGCATTTCATGAGAACAATCAGTGTCTTTGAATGATAAATTTTGGCAGACAATATTTCAATCTTATAGTAAATTTAAACAGCGTAGTGTATTTGTCCTATTAATACATGTTAGTATGTTCTTGGGGTCTCCCCTAAAGCATTTCCAAAAAAAGTGACAAAACATTTGGTGACATAGCAATATTTCAGCTGGGATGCGGCACTGAAACAAAAATGCTAACCTGGGTCCGGCAATGAAAGCGCTTCCCTGAGCAATCAACTGAACAGGAGTTGCAGTGGTACTCAACAGAAGGCTCAGCTGCTGCAACTACATCTTCCACTAGCACAGGATCAGGAAGAAATGTAGGTAGAGGGGGTGGAGTTTCCACCTCCCCTTTCGTTGGTAAAGGGATCATATATGACTGAATCGGTTCAAATTTAAACAGCTTCTCAATGACAGACGCTTTCTCCTCATTTTGAGAATCGCTTTGGCTCTCCTCTGGCTTACTCTCCTCTAGGCTAACAGGTGGAAAAGGATGGAAATTGATCAGGCCCCAGTGATCCAAGAAATCAAACACCTCCTGTCGAGCATCGACCTCCCCAATTGACAGCTCGGCCAAATCTTTGGACTCCAACTGCAACTGAGGATTGGCATGAAATTTCATCACAATGGAATTTCTGATCCCCGAGTAAATCTCCGGTGTCCGCTTCTCAGATTTGCCATTAAAGAACGAAGGCAATGTTTGCTCCTCAACTGGGTGGATTTCCTTCCATGAAAACCATCCTGTAGAAGAAAAGGATTTATTATTGTGCACTTTTAATTTCAAAAGAAAATCCGTTTTAAGCAATGAATCAAGGAAAACATACAAGGGACACCATAATTAACACAAGTAGGGTGTGAAACCTGAAAGGCATCATGAAAATAGAATATATATATTCTGCTAAATATTATAGTTCTGAAGAAAATGGCGCTGACATGTTTTGAAGTTTAAATAGAAAATTATACACATTGGAGGAAAACAAGAAACTACGCAAAGATCAATCATATAAAGTGGTTGCTACTTGCTAGTATGCCTTGAACAGACAAAGGCAATGTTTACAAATATGATTGGTTATGCCAGGATTAGTCATTGTTGCAAATTGTTACTGGCTTACTTCAATTACACAAGAAACAGATGTTTTACAGTATTATCAAGTCTGCCATGGCGCTTTTCTTATATGCCGAGGTAGTTGTTTATTTTCTGATGCGGTAATGTAAGAAGGCTGTTCTATGTTTAAAGTACTTACAAGAGCAAGTGTATCTCAAAAGAAAACAAGCCATACTCCAAGCACATGGAAGAAAGCAAATAATGAGTACTCACCTCTTCATTTGCACACAGCAGGCAACAGCAAGAAAAATGGAAATACACAGTATTAGCAGTTCACCACTACATACTAAAAGTAATAAAGGCAACACAATGTAATAAATTCCTGTCTCAGGCATTTAAATTAACAGAATGAGCATGTGCTCAAATTGAGCTAAATCTACCAAGGAAACTACAATTAACACATCATTGGTCAAAGTAGGTGTACAAATTCAGGTTATCCACGGCAGCAACGTTAAACACTGAATTGCACTCACGGCTGTGTGCTAAGGGTTCATTCTGGTGAAGTATTTAAGTAGCAGAAAGCATTCCCAGTGAACCAGCATATTACCGAACGCCTCTACTCAAACAGTCACGTTTCAGCGATTCGCCACCCCGAACGAGAGATTCAGCGATTCACCACCCCACACGAGAGATCGAGAACTGTACGCGGAGAGAGGCTCACCGGCGAAGGTAGGGACCACATGGACGCCGGCGTCGCGGGATCGAACGGCCTCGAACCCTCGTCCACCAGCGGCGTTTCCTCGGCGGGCGTCTGCTCCCCGTCGAGCCGAACCGCGTCGCCGTCGCCCTTCCCCGATCCGTCGGCCACGGCGGCCGCGGGAGCCGCATCCGGGGGCGCGCCCGTGAGCTTGTGCGGCGAGTGGCGCGCGGCGCGGGTGAGCGGCCCGCTGTGCAGCAGGTGGTGGGGCACGTTGAAGGCGGCGTTGCGCTCCTTGGCGTGCCGCTTGGACGGCGTGAACCCCGACCCCGCCGCCTTGCGCTTGCCGCCGCCGCCGCGGCGGCGTGGGGCCTCCGCCGGCGGCCCGTCGCCGTGCGGCGCGGCCGGGGGCTTGGGCTCCATGGGGGCCGCCGCGGGAGCTCGGATTTTCCCTCACCGCTCCAGCGGAGAGACCTGCTCCGAGATGCGGAGGCTAGTGAGCGCACGGCGTCCGCCCCGCCGCCCCTGTGAGAGCTCTCCCTGTCGGCTCTTCCTTCCCCTCTCCTTCCCCCCCGCTCCTGTGTGAAACTTTGGGGATCCGTCGTTGGGTATCCTTAGCAGTTAGCAGCATCGTGCTGTCTCGCTGACTGATGGGGCCCGTGCTGCCGGTGGCTACCGCCGGAAAGCGTTGCATTTTTGCACTCTTTTTGCTGGGAGCCCAAGATTGGTGCACCAGCCCCTCTTTTTTCCTCTTTCGCGCAACTTTTTATTTTTTATAGAATATATACTGTATAAGAATTGATCAATTGATAAAAATAACTGATCAAAAGCTGACATAAGATCCGCTTTTAGGGTTAATGTGTTTACAAAAAGTCGTGGTTTTGTTACTTCTCTCGTGATAGATAAAAATCTATTTCTAAGTCGTTGTTAGGAACCATCTTATCCGATTATTAAGATTTTGTAAGCATAATGGATGAGAAAATCATTATTTGACATCTACTGAGTTTTATGGAGTTGGGATTAACATATGCATCAAAGATTTTACGAAAAATATGTCGGTAGTAATATTTAATTCGGTCGACATAACATAACATCGAAATATACACGATAATAATAAGATACATTTCGCGAAAAGAAATATCTAAAGAATCGGTGGTATAAATTTATTAGCATTGATATGTCGATAACGTCTTTAGCTCTATATGGCAAGCTGATATTGTCTTCTTAGTAAATCATGAGATTTATAGCTAGGAAAAATCAATAACTTGAGGCCAAGATAGAGGCAAACATGGCATAGCCAAGCTTGTAGGGCCCAGCCCAATAGCTATCTTTCTAAAAAAAAGGAAGTTTCTAAAGGACTTTAGGTTTCTGTCTCCCAACTTGTCTTGGGGTCTATCTTGGACCCATATTGTAACTTCCATGTCACAAGTAAATAGCTCTAAGTGTTTTGATGCAATTCTAAACTCGTTCGTTGTTGCTCGTTTTAGTTTCAGCTTTTTGGATACGATTGAAGTTCTTCACTTCAGTGATAAGGTTAGATCGAAGTAAATATTCCCACTCGTCTCGAACTCTTGATAAAGCAATGTACGCAAACAGGGGCGGACCCAAGTAGAGGCTTGTGGGGGCCTTGGCCCCCACTCAAAAATTGAAACCCTCAATATAATTTGTTCATTTTTTTGAAGAAAATATTTAAATTATGTAAGGCTATACAAGAAATGCCCCCAGTCACCTCGTTTGCCCCTCTCAAAATCTTGCCTGGGTCCACCGTACAAACCATTTGTACTATGAGAAAACAAACTTTTATCAATCTCTTGTTAGGAGGTTCAAGTAGGTCATCGTGATTCCTTCCATCAGTCAACGAAGACTGAATTGGCAACAAAACAAGTGTTGTCAGAACATGCTATGAAATTTTGGGGACATACTCGTTATTAGGATTCAAAATTTCGTGCTCACAATATAATTTGTATTGAGTTATACATATTTATTCTTTATGTCAGTTTAGTCGTTTGATTAGAGAATGTGTGTCAATGTGTGTATTTGTGTAATGGACTAATGGCGGAAGAAGAGAATGTGATCGATCAATTACTCCTGCAATTATAGGTGTTCCTTGAGAAGTTGGGGTACATTAGCGCGAGTATCTAGGAAATTCTCGCCTGGAGGGGTGTTTGTAGTGTGACAAAGCAAACATGAACATGACTATGGTTGGATTATTAGGGTTAAGCATGCAGTTCAACTTAATTGTGTTGTGGAAAACTTAGATGAGCTAAGGAAGGAAAATCAACATAGACGTGACAACAAAAGTGGATCCGGTGTCAAGTAGTATCTTTAAGGTCATTTTATATTTTGAACAGATACATGATCTCCATGGACTATGATATAGATTTATAATTCATTTTCTACCAAGCAGCTAAACATTATCACACTGACTTTCTTCTCGTGAGCTTGCAGTCATCCATTGTATCTCTTTGTCATCACCCTTTCTTTCGATGTGTCGCCATTCCCTCTTTGGTCCAACATCATATCTTGACCGCCACGAGGCTCCACCTCCCTCTATCCAACCAGGTGCGTCCCCGGAGATGTCGATGATCGACGCTCTGATGAGGCATCTAACTAAGCTCGTCATGGAGGCGTGAAATTCGGTTAACACTCAAGGAGCCGCTGCCGACACATTGTTGGTCGCTGGCACTGAGGTAGCCATTCCCCCTCTCTTCATCCTCCTCCGCCCTCTTCTTACTTCCTTTTGTCCTTCCCTCCTCCTCCTCTTCTCCATAACCCTTCAATCTGGTGACCCAATCTTCGATTATTAGTCATGCATATCTTCATTCAATTAACGAAGAATATGGTGAAGCAAATCAAGGTTTTTTTTGTATCACTCGGAAACCCCAAACACCTCATAATAATAGTGGTAAGAATTTGAGTCCAATGATGAAAAGGGCTAGGAAAGTCTTGAACCCAAGTCAAACTGTGACGGGTACAAGCGCAACTAAACTTTCTGGGAGTTATACATTTGCGTATTGATTTAATGTTTTATTTGTAGTCGGAGCATCTTTGTGGGAAAATCACTTTGCCTCCCAGAGATCGAATGATCCCTTTAATTTTTTAAACAAAAAATATATTTTCAAGTTAAGAAAAATCTTAAAAAAAATCAGGGAGTAGCAAATAATACATCCTACAAGCATGCAAAATCACAATGTGAAATTCTTTGTCTTACGAGCTACACAAAAATGGTAAAATCATGTATATTTTGGAGATTTGAAAGTGCGTATGCTTAATGTCCACGCCTTTTTCATTGTTGTGTTGTTTTGAATATAACGTATTTTAAATTGAGATTTTACAAGTTTTTTGATACATCATTGACAGCATGCAAAAAATTTCAAATTTTAGAAAACTTATAAACAGGATTTTCGAAATTGTTTATATACAGGGATCACCGATCACTTGAACTCTCGAGCAAAAAAATCTAAATTCCATCTTTGCACCCATGCCCCCAGGTTCTTCTGTATGCATAAATAGCGAGTGGGCCCAACCTCGCGCCTTTGATTTGCCCACGATAAGCGTAAGTACCGGGTCAAAGTCTCAAAGATGAAACGATAACGCGCCGCCCGCTCAAATCTCCTATATCTCCTCCGATCCTTCCCTTACTTCGCATCGAAGCACACGTCACGAACGTCGACGACGCCAGCCTCCTCCTCCTGTCTGCACCGCCGCTGACGACGATGTCATCCGACGCGCCGCAGCCGATCCAGAGCCCCAAGGCCGCCGTCGACTCCCTCGCCGCCATCCTCCGCGGCGCGCTTCCAGACTCCCTCACCTCGACCGATGACCCCGCGTCCGCGCTCCTCCACGACGACGACGTCGCCCGCGCCGTCGCGGGGCGCCTCCGCGGCGCGGCCTCGGGCGCAGGGCACGACGCGCTCTGCGGCTGGCTCTACGGCGCCTTCCAGTCCGGCGTCCCGGCGCTCCAGCTCGCGGTGCTGCGCTTCGTGCCGACCCTCGCGGGCGTGTACATGTCCCGCGCCGTGTCCCGGAAGCCGCTCGCCGGGTTCGAGGCCGTCATCCTCACGCTGTACGCGCACGCCGTGGCGCAGCGGGGCGCCGGGGAGGCCGAGACCGTCGCGCTGCCCAACATGGCCAACCCCAGCGTGTACCACGAGGCGGCCAAGCCGGCCGCGGCCTCGCCCGCGGCGGCCAAGCCTGCCAAGGTCGCCGATCCCGACAAGCACGTCGTCGCCGAGCTCTCTCCCCCGCTGGAACCGCACGGCACCATGCGCGCCACGCGCCGCGCCCGCATCGTCGGCGCCGTTCTGGAGCTCTACAACGGCAAGCTCGCGCTCATGCCGCTCTCGTCCAAGATGGACTTCTGCGAGTTCTGCGTCGCCTGGTCGGGGAAGCACGGCAACGACAAGCCCCGCGTCGCGTCAGCGTCGGCGCCCTCGCCAGAGGGTCCCGAGGAGAAGTGGCGGAGGGTGCCGCTGCCGTGGGAGCTGTTCCAGCCGGCGCTGCGGATCGTCGGGCACTGCCTGCTTGGCCCCGCCAACTCCGACGAGCTGAGGACGCAGGCCGCCCGGGCTGCGCAGTGCCTGTACCTGAGGGCCATGGAGACCATGGACTCGCGCGCGGTGCTGGCCTGCAGGAGCCTCATCAGGCTGTCGCAGATGGTGGAGGAGCCTATCCCAGAGCCGTCCTTCTCCGGCGCCGTCGAGGCCAACATGGCAGAACTGGAGGCCATGAGGGCCAACATACTTAGCGCGAAGAACTAACCGATTGTTACATCACAAGCAGCAAGCAATTTGATTCATTTGTAATCACGGATTCAGGTAACTAATTCAGGCATTGCAGCCGCAGCAATATACATGGATAGCATTTTTTTCCTGTTTTCTTTTTGTTGACCAGACATCAATTTTTGTTCAAGAGTACGACATCAAAGTTCACAGCAATCCCCTTCTCTTTTATTACGAAGATTCGAGAGATTGGGCGACAGAGCGAGTAAACTGAAACGAATACTGTGTTGTCTCTGTTATGAAGTGTAGATTGATGCTTCAAATGGCTGGCAAGCTGGTACTTTGATATCCATGCAGCCTAATCCAACTGATCGACACACCTGTCCGGAAATCAATCCTGACCCTAATTCCACTGGACACAAATGGGCAGGATATATATATATAGCTGTGCTTCCCTATTCTTTTCCCCTTCGCCTTTGATCGGTCGTGCACCGTGGCAACTGGCATCACAGTTTTGTCAAACTGCATGTGACCTGAAGCTTCTGTCACCCCTTTCTCATCCTACTGCGCAACTACAGTTTGGGAACCTAACTGAATACTTGGCCACCATTGTCTACAGGCGAACAGCACCGACTAGCGAGCAATGGTTTTCGCCAAACTGCGAACCACAACGGCTTCTTTCTACAATATTTTCACTCAACATGGTCTTCAATGGATGCCTGCTCACTGGGTTTGAATGTGGCCGATCCCACAGTGCGCGCGCAAGATTTTTCTTTGGCTTGCATACAGAGAGCGGCTGAACACCAAAGATAACATGGCCTTCAAATCATGGATCAATGATGCCGGCCGCGAAAAATGACATGCCCTTAGTCTATATACCATATTTTACTTCACTGCCGGAACTCGATCGAGCTGGATGTGGCGGAGACTAAGTCTGCAGCAGCTCGCCTCCCGCTCTATGCACATTGTGCAGTTCGTATAACATGCCATGCTTAATGATACTGCCTGGCCAAATCTGTTTGGCAGCACGCGCATCAGTCCTTTGGAAAGCACGAAACGATTGAGCCTTGGATGCTGCAACGATCAGACATCTACCTGATGATCAAGGACGATCTTATCGAGAGAGAAATGTCGTTCCGGGCTATTCAGCACATAACTAAACTTGCTTTCAGGCACGGCTTTAAAGTATAATAAGGCAGAAATCCACTGTGTAGAGAAAAGGTAGGTAGATGGTTCTCTAAGAAAAATAAATTGAGGGGATTAAAAATGCAGGATCCAAAAAGGTTCAGATTACTATTTTTATCTTTTCTTTACGTTTTATTATTATATCCCTGCCGGTAATCTGCTTACTAGCACAAACGTGTCAGCAATTTGGTTTTCAACTCCCAGTAATGTGGGCACATAAGTTTTGGAAAGAGGAGCAGAGTATTACGGAGAACATGATTGACCAGACTACTGATTCTAGGAATCACAAGGATCGATCAGGTCTCGCGCGTTTATGGTATGACATGGTTAATTTCCAGAGGACAATGAGGAAAAGGTTACGACTTCTCTGTTGCACGGTCGGGTCGCGGGGTAGATCTAGGACGAAGCCGCGAGGTTGTCCCTTATGCATCACATAGAAATTCGACCCAACCAATCAAGCGAAAAAGACGATTAACCAATACTATATAGCATTTCCAAAATTCTATAGATAGATAGATTCAATCATCCGCGAATCGGTTCACAGCAGTTCATGACATCTGCGAACCGTCAGACAGTGTAATCCTCCCTCTCCCCTCACCTTTTACCGATACTCAGAACTCCTGGGAGGCCGAGTTGATGTCCGGTTTACCGCCGTGGTTCTTCCCCTTCGGCAGCAGCACAGGGTTGATGTTCGGCATCACGCCGCCGTTGGCGATCGTCACGGTGCCCAGCAGCTTGCTCAGCTCCTCGTCGTTCTGGACCGCCAGCTGGATGTGCCGCGGCACGATCCGGGTCTTCTTGTTGTCCCGCGCCGCGTTCCCGGCCAGCTCAAGCACCTGCAACCAGCGGCGGCGGCGGCGATCAAAACCCCAAACTCGAATTCAAAGAACGATCGCGCGAGGTCGGAACGAACAAGATCGGATCTTCGCGCATAGAGAAACAAAAAAGGGTATGCATACCTCTGCGGCGAGGTACTCCAGGACCGCGGAGAGGTAGACGGGGGCACCGGCGCCGACGCGCTCGGCGTACTTGCCGTTCTTGAGGTACCGCGCGATCCGGCCGACGGGGAACTGGAGCCCGGCCTTGGACGAGCGCGACACCGACTTCGTCGACTTCGCCTTCCCGCGGCCGCCGCTTCCTCCTGTGGAACTCATCGTCGATTCGGCTGCGCCGGTTTCGAAGCTTCTAAAACCTTTTCGATGTCGTGGGGCTGGATGGTTTGTGCGGTGGGAGAGGGGAGCCGGGTGGGATTTTATAGCGTTAGGGTTGGGGTGTGCAGCGCGCTGCGATTGGCTGGGACGGGAGGGAGGCGGATCGGTGACGTGGGACGCCAGCTTGGGTAATAAATTGCTCCTTTTAATTTTTTCTTGGATAAATATATTCTGTTTTTATTCCCTTTTCACACTTTCCGAACCGGTTATTATAGTGAGGCTGTTTGTTCGTTTCTCAGAAACATTGAGAAAGGGAATCATATTAGTAGAATGTTCGTCCAGAAGATTTGGTAACAGAAAAGAATGTATCACGTGGCCATGAGTAAGCATGTACATAATTTAGATCTCGTCCTCCCATCTTGATTGAGATTTAAGCTCATTAACCAATGCAAGTTTGCAACGAGGCTCGCCGGAGAGCTCCTCCTCCAAGACCACCAGCCCCTTCTACGGCCACAATTTTAGCATTCATATCTTCGTGCCCCCAACGCGTAACCCTATGATACGACCATCACCTGCTAGAGGAGGGACGGAAAGGCGTCTCATTTTCATCCCGCCTCCTTTTCATCCCAACGTCCCAACCTAGGCAGACGTAGAGGGACCATCACGACGTAGAAACTCCGAGAGAACGAGAGAAGATATGGGCAGCGGCAAGGGACGCCGCAAACCCGCAACCCTTACTAGCCACGGCTCAGCCCCGAGATTATTGACTTAACCGTCAATACCGTGGCCGTGAGGGATGCCGAAGCCGCAATGCCACGACTCCCTAGGAGACCCCGCACAGACGGTCGTCCGCTACCACGACCGAGGCGTAAAAATCCACCGCTGTGAGGCTGCAGGAAAGACCAACAGCCGAGTCAGCGCAACGTCGCGCTGGTGCTACCCTGTTAGTCGCCCGAGGAATCGAGGAGCCATCCCTAGCTGTATGGGACGATAGCACCGACACCATGGAAGGACTAACACGTGAACCGTCGCTGCTACGAAGGGTAACGCGCGCCCCTCAGCTAGGATGTGTATGGGCGTTATGGCCTTGCCGCCATTGCGGGTAACATGTATGTGACTCCAATAGATAACCCTCACATATTTCAAGTCTAACTTATAGTCTATATACATATTGACATCAATTCCAAATAAATGTGCCTTGGCAAATATATTTCGTCATCTTGAAATCGTCTTTGGAACAACACATGTGTATGCTTAAACTTGTGTCCTTTGTTGCTCACTTGCATGAGCTAAGCTGCAAGGCTGCCTACTCGGACTCGTTACTCTCAGTTTAACATATTATCACGCGTGGCTTCTCCTTAGCATCATCTTCAGTGACACTTACCGCACCTTACACGTGTTTTCTTGTTCTTCTTTCCCTTTATCATGAGTTTTTTTTTGTACTGCTTGACCCTAATGATACTCATGTCTACAATGTGGACACAACTATTGATACGAAGTTCACCAAGTGAAATTAGATTCCTTTGTAGTGTACACATGTTCAACATCGTCTTCAGTCTTCACACCTTCAATGCCCATAATGCACCGAGGCACATTATCGTCTTCCTATGTCTTGATATACCGCTTAAACACCACCATATCTGTAGGAGGGAACCACTACGTGTTAGGTAGCGAATCATAAGAGCTCGGCATATTCAGTACCACATTTCATTGTATAATTGTTGCATGCACTATGCAACTGGAAGAAACTCAATTGCAACTGTAGTATAAGTGGGGAAATATGAGTTGCATCCACTATATAGCTTACTAGTCCGAATCTCTGCATGGATGTTCAATTGTTGAGGAGATGCTTGAGCTCTAAGATAATTCCCATTTGAATGAGAATTATCAAAACCATTTATTTGCATTTGGATTTTGAGCTATGTTTCCACGATATTTTTTTAGGTATAAGGTGGTCGTATCCACCGCCCGAATAGATAGAAAGAGGTGACCCAGTTTATAAGGAAAACCGGGTCAAAAAACATACAAGCTGTACAAAAAAAGACACAGACGAAGCGACCCGCCGCCCACACGACCCAAGTCGAACAAACGCCACAAAACACACCACCCGTTCCGCAATTTATAAGGAAAACACACCACACGCTTTGGGCGGCCGTTTGGGCGGTGCGACTGGAGATGCTCTCAGATGCGCCGTGGAAGCAACAGCCGCGTGATAGAGAGATCATATTTTCTCGAAGGAGACTGCAAGACGATTGCCTTTTTAACTTTTCTAGAAAAAATGGTGGAGAAGCAATCTGAACACCTGACAGTTCGTTTGGTATTGTTTTGGGTTATCAACGTCAATGGAGAGCAGAGCGTTGGACATGAAAGACGAGGGGTCATCGTAAAGCATCAAGAGGACTAGTGGACTACGTGACGCGTGCTACTACGGCGAAAACATCACCTGGCACTGAAAGGAGGTCAATAAACATAAGTGAGATTATTCACATTTGTTTCTCAATGGCAGATTCTGGTGTATAAAGTTCTGTTGGTTCTAACTCCCTCTTTGTGTCTTCATATTCATGTATTGAGTTTGGGATGGAAGCCAGGGAGCTTTCGATTTACAAGCTTTCTTTTTTTTGAAACGAGAGGCAAAAGCTTTACCCCTTATATTAATTAAGCAGAAGGTGCCCGGTTTATTAGTGGAAGAAACCGGGCGAAAACCAAACAACAAAAACCAACAACAACGAACGCCACGGGGCAAAGCCCACACAACACCCACTCCTCGGACAGCAAGCGGCCACTACCGGGGAGCCTCGACGACGAACAGCACCGAGAGCAGCCTTGTCGCCCACACGACACAAGGAGGAACGCCCTTGATGATGCAGAAAAACTCGAGCCGCTGCCCCGACATCCAACCCTCCGTCACGCCCTGCGCAAACCACCTGGACCACCTTCCGGGGCCGCCGCCCCGACATGCCACCGCCCACACCCGGGCCACGACGCCGCACGACACAGCCACCCACAGCCCAAGCTGCACCAGGTAAGCAGCTCGCAGACCACGACCGTCGTATCCGCATCCGGGGCCGCCGCCCCGGCCTAAAAGGCAACCGCTGCTGCCGCTGCCCAAGCAGCCCCGACAGCCTCGCCGCCAGCACCACCTTCTGGGACCGCCGTCCCGACATAGCACCGCTCGCAACCGAGCCACGACACCGCACGAACCAGCCACCCGCAGCCCAAGCTGCCCAGGGAGAGCTGCTCGCAGACCACGAAAGTCGTACCAACATCCGGGGCCGCCGCCCCGGCCTAAAAGACAGCCGCTGCTGCCGCCGCCACACCAGACTCGCCACCCTCGCCGCCCCCTCCCGCAACCAGACCGCTCAAAAGAAACCAACTGGTTCTCCAAGACGACGCCCCCAAGGGGGAAGCGACGGATACGCCGGCGTCCGCTCCGAGCAACCGGAGCCTAGGTTTTCACCCGGAGAACCTGAACCTTTTTGGAGAGGAAAAGGAGTCCACAACGACACCCCCAAGGAGGAAGATGACGCCCGAAGCGCCATTGTCGCTGGCACTGACCGAGGTTAGCGCAGGGCTTTCGCCCGGAGCTCCTCCACATCCGAAAAAAGCCGCAGATCATCAAGACCATTGGAGTTGGGCTTGCGAGCATCAATCTCCGTTGCCGACCTGTGGGGACCCCGGACTAGCTGTCCGAAATACCCGATTATGCTTAACACAACGATCCCGTGATCAGTCTGTCGTTGCACATAATCCGAACTGAATATCAAAGTTTACATCCATACAATACCGAGTTTAAGTCTTACACACATGGCCATACTGGCCTAATTATACATAGGTGCCTTCAAGGGCCAAATCATCTTTATTCAGCGGAAGCTACGGTAGTAGGGCTAATCCATCCTAACAACACCCGACAGGCAGCTGACTTATGAAGATCTTAGTTCGCATAGACGTCGCCAAACTCCTCTTCAACGAAGGCTCCTCGAAATCTGGCTAAGACAATAGCCAGGGACGAAACCAATATGAGTACATTTGAATGTACTCGCAAACTACCCCAACTAGAGTAAGCACTAGTTTTAGTTTGAAATTTTTACTTAGCTTTGAAACATCTTAAAAGAAAGCCTTTTCTGAAAAGGGGTAAGAAGAAATTTTTACAACTATCCTTTAAGAAGACATCATTTTAGCAGTTTCCCCGAAACTCCTCCGGTATCCAACCACATTCCAATCATGGTTCCCAAACCCATCACAACCTCGTACCAACTCATTGGTACAGGTATGCAACCTTTTTCCACTTCAGTTTCCTTTCAAAACTCAATATTTTATAAAACTTGCACATGGTCTTAAGACAGCCTCCCAACTGTCCATATCCGAGGACTCGGCTATTCGAATAGTTTTACCCTCTGCAGAGGTAGCACGCTTTTCCCACACCCATCCGGTCACTCATCGTGTCAGCCACGTCCCGCCATACCAGAGGTATGCGAAGTTGAGTTCCCGGCCATAGCCTGTCCTTTGCTCATGCTAGTATAGGACCCTGCCTCTACGACACTTTCCATCGACACTTAAATCCTCAGAAACTAAGTGTGCGGACTCGTAGTTCTGTCCGGCGGACCCAAGGGAGCCCTTCAATCCTCTTCCTCCGACACGTTCATACCGGCTTCCGGTAGACTTCAATGAAGAGGACCCAGGTCAGGGGGTAGGTCCTCAGACCATCCCCTCATGGAACGAGGTTATCCTCGTTATTGAGGCATCCAGTACTAACACGAGCAAATTATATGACTACGCCCTTGCCCATATGTGGGTAAATGTGGTCGCACCGGTTATTGGTTGGTCGCCATAGTGTTAGGACACAATGTGCATTTTTCCAAAACAACCACCATTCTCTAACTTAACACCGACCTTTCGGCATTTCACCTTCATCCAAGTACCTTCCAAGGAGTTTTGAAAAAACATTGTTTTTCCCAACTTATAGTTTTAAATAACTACTTTATACTTCTACATAAGGTGGCAAAATAGTTTTCAGGTATTTTGAAAAAGGGATTTTTCTAAATCATTGATTCCTTGGAAAAACTCTTGAGACTAAAATAGATGTATATAAATGCAAGCTCAGTGAAGTAGCTTGCCTTGTTCAACACAGTGGTACTGGTCCTGGTCTTCGGGTTCAACGAAACCTCCTTCTTCGATAAATCCGTCAACGGTATCGTCTAAACGTTAAACAAGCAAGACAAACAATTACTACTCTAACTCAAGCATCAACACATCATTACAATCACAAATGCTATAATTAGCTACTGCACACATCAAGCAACACAAGGTGGTTTTAATTTAATTGAATTAATCTTTATTTAATTGTTTTCAAACTAAGGCAGAAACTAGTTGTACACCAATTAATTCACCATTTAATATATGTTGGTCACAAAATTTCAAACTAAAGTTCTATGGATAGCTACTGATGTGTAGAAGATCACCCAATTGGATTGGGGTCATTTGGTGTTACCAAACTCCCTACACATTGGTTTTAGTTCAGAAGGTTTTTAAACAAGTTTTAGCTACCAAACAAATTAGGTTGCTCCAAAAATTAAATCCTTTTAGGGACAACTAACCTTGGTTGTATGTGACCTAACAAAAATGGTTTTAGTTTAATTGGACCTATTATTAAATCACACTAATTGGTTTAGTGCAGAAGGGTGCACTGAAGTTCAACCAAGGGCTAAGGAGTTTACACTACTCAATTAATTCTACCAAAATTTGGGGAGCTAAAGGATCCTAATACAAAGCTACCAAAATTGGTTTCAAGTTATTTGGATTGATATAACCCCAGAAACAAATGGTTTGGTGTTTTAAACCTTCTGGAGCATTTTTATTAATACATTTTTATTATTTATTTAAATGAGATGAGACCACTTTGGTGAGTTCAAGAATTTTATAAGCTTTCCAGAACAGTTGAGTTTGATTTAATTGGATTCCTAGAACTCGAGTTGTTGAATTTCAAAACTGGGTCCAGTACTGAAATTCAGAGAAGTTTGAAATTCGGAAAAACCTAATTTACTGGATAAAGGTGAGATCCCTGACGGGTGGGGTCCGCTCGTCAGTGACTCAACGGAAAACGTCTCGCGCGCGATTTAAGTTTAAAACGCTGACGGGTGGGGTCCACCAGTCAGTGTCTAATTAAACGAACCGGTACGTAGCCGTTGATTTCTAATCCTACGGCTAAGGAGTGATGACAACGGCGACGACCATTTCCTGGTGGCGCCGGGCTCCGGCGACGGCGAGGTGGTTCAAGGGCTCACCTAGGGGGCTCGGTTGGAAGCGGCGAGGACGTGGATCGACGGCGGAGGGAGTGGGGAAGCTCTGGGGTGAGTCGTGCGTGCTGGGACGGCTTCACTCGACGGCGGCGTGTTCTGCTCCTCCTCCGCGGCCGTGCTCCAAGTCCGGCGACTCCTCCGCGGCGCTGCTGTGCACAAAAAACGGGCAAATCGCGGCGGGTGAGCTAGGATGCAATGGTGAGGCGAGTGAGGGGCAAAGAGAGAGCAGGGGAAGAGAGGCACGACCAGGCCGTGATCGCCTTCTTCCTCGGCGCGGCAGCGCACTGCCGTGCGTGTGCACGGTGGTTGCAGAGGAAGGCTCGCTCTCCTGGCGATGTTCTGAGGTGAGGAGTGTGAGAGGGAAGTGGTGGAGGTGTGTGGAGAAGGGAGGGAGCGCGGGGAGCTTTTATAGCGAGCGGCGGCGCTCGGCGCCCCACGGCTCGGTGGTGGGGAGAGGGAAGTGATGGCGCTGGGTCCGGCTGAGGGTGCCAGAGAGGTTGCGGGGACCTAAGGGGTGCCGCAGAAGTGGTCAGTGGGTCGAGGGGGACAGGGGTAGCGCGCGGGCATCGTTGCCGTGCTCGGCCGGCCATGGCGAGCGGCGTGTTTCGGCGCGTGCGCTGGTGTCGGGTGGCGCGCGTGCGATGCAACAGAGGGGCAGTGAGGCTCGGACACGACGCGGCGGAGGTGACTGGACCAGAGGGGAGAGGTGGGGCAGCGCGGAGGCGTGCGGTGCTCGCAGTTGACCTCGGCGTCGCCGCGTCGCTCGGCGTGCTCTGGCGCGGACGACGCACACGCCAGAGGGCTCTGCGGCGCTCAGGTCTCGTCGTGCAGAGGCGGAGAGGTTTGGGTGGTGTGGAAGGCACGGCGCGGCGTCGTCTCGGCGTCGCTTCAGCTCTGCCTGCGAGGCGACCCGTGCGGGAGCTCGGCAAGGACGGCAATGGCGTGGCGCCATAGTCCTGCCTCCCCTGGGGTCAATGAGCGCGTCCCTTCACCGTCCTTGCGTGAGTGAGGTAAGGTGAGGGAGTGGAAACACTAATGGCACGGGATTGCACCGAATTGAGCTCGAATTTTGGATTGGATTTTCGGTTTAGAGATGAACTCAGTGGTGATCAACAAGTGTTCGATGAAATTCCAGAACCAAATTCAAATTTGAATTTTCTGAAATTCTTTCCATGGTTTGCTTCAAAATAATTTGTCAAGGTTTGTGGTACCACTGGGGTATTTATTTTGGAAGTGTAGCTTGGTGATCTTGATGATTTCCAAAGTTAAAGAAACATTTGGAAATTTTGAAAATGGAATTTTGATTATAATTTGAAATAAAGAGGGGGAAAAGTATTAGGGATATAATGAGAGGGATCAAGATTTCTCCACTGAATTTTTGTTTGGAAGAAAACTTGAATTCTCACTTGGAGATTTAGGGTGACACTTGTCACATTATTTTAGGGTTTTTGGCACTTCTTTTATTTCTTTTCTTTTCTTCAATTTTTTTTTATTTAGAGCGAACAACAAATCAAACAACCATAATCAAACAAACACACAAAAGTTTTTGTTGACCCACATTTTTGACTAATAAAGCTGGGTTAAAATTTTGGGATGTTACACGACCACCACACACCGCAGCACCACCACCTCTTCACAGCAGCACCCAAGCACCATCGACACCCACGAACCAGCACGCCCCCGCAAACACTCCACCAGCCACCTCCAGCATGCCCCACACCCGACCAGCCTCCCCCTGCCAGCTCCAGCACGCCGCACGCACGGGCCCGCCAGGCCCAGATCGGGCCCGTCGGGCCCCAGATCCTGCGCGCCGCCTTCCTTGCCGGCGAGAGCCGCGCCGACGGCGCCCTCGCGCCACGCCGCCACCGGAGGCCAGCACGCCACCAGAAGACCTCCCCCGGATCCGCCGACCCGGCCTCCTCAGACCCGGCCGACGACGCCCCCACGGGCCGGCCTCCACCAGCTCGAGCAAGGGACAGACCCCCGACCGCCTTTGGCAGCGGGGGCCGGCCGCCACCACCGCGGAGGAAGCCGGCGGCGGCAGCGGCCAAGAGAGGCTCGACGGAGGGGGACCTGCGCGGCGGCGGGCTGCGCCCCTGGCGTCGCCTGGGGGGCGACGCGAAGGGAGAGGGGTTCAGGGCAAGACCTCGAATACTGTTTGATTTACAAGCTTTCACATCCTTATTTGTGATTATAATTCAGTCTACCTTAATCCAGTGCTTGCATTTAGTGAATAAATCATCTACGTGCTCGAACTGTTCATATATGGGTGGTAAGATCGATTATGATACCCAGAGCGTGCAATAATTGTGGTATTTATATTACTGAAAATACCATTGATGATTTATTTGTGTTATTTTGCAGACTTGCTCTCACTCTATTCTTGGCAGGGATCCTTGAAGATGACTTTTTTTAAGAAACAATTGTTGAGACATTCTAAATCATTTTATTAGGAAATAGTAGTTACTCAAGCATTTATTTTTTTCGTGGTTTTTCGAAATATAGTGTTTCTTTTAATTTCTTTGCTTAAAAGAAAACAGAGAAAGTAAGTGTGAAATGTCATGACCATAGTGTCATTAGCAGCTAAAATAAACAACTGTGTGTTCTGCTACTGCTGCATTAATTCACTCAAGCGGATCATGCAATCAAGTGGTGATGTATACGTTCTTCGTGTAGGTTGAGCACTTGAGCGCACCAGGATCAGGCCTTTTGCATCAATAGCAGAACCCTTCTCAAGAAGTTTGCCTGTTTTGTATGCTCCAAAGTCCAACCAAACAAACGGTATAGTAATTGACATTTTGTATAAATCTCTATGGGCCTAACACGCTCTCTGTTGATCCATTTTAAATTATTAATTTCCACAAACTCCAAAGGAATGGCAGCTTGTTAGATGTATTTTTCTTCTATCAGTGGAAGGGCAGCATAAGGTGTTTCTAATGTGCTGTAAATTTGGTTATCACTGATTTTTTTTACTGGGGATTAATTTGCTTATTTTTTGGTGGTACTTTTGGATTATAATATTGTAAAGTAGAAGATATTTCTTTTCAGAAATTGTCGTTCTTGCATATGAGTAAAGCTTGACTTCTCATGAAAATTCTGCTTCTATGATGAACGGTCATCTGCATTCATGCATAAACTACTGTTCTTCTTGTGTTCTTTTAGCTTGACACGACAATTTAGAGAATGATGGGCGTTCTTGTATTTTCCATAAGTCTTTGTTTTGTACTAACAACTATATACACAGTTTTTGGAATCAGGCAAAGATGGCAAGCAAGCAGGAGCCTTGGTCTCACCATCCCGCCAAAGACGGTCTTGGGAGTTAGGACGGGGATGAGCTCGGCTGTCGCCCGGCTGATTTGGGGGAGGAGCAAGGAAGGCGAAGGAGCTAACACGGCGAGCGGATCTGCGTCGTCGGCTGGGTTTATTCTAAACATAATATCTTCTTTATCATTTCGAGGAAAAGGTTCGGGAGGAAAGGGAAACAACAGAGGGATCCGAATCGAACCTAAATGGGAATGACATGAAAAATCTTTTTCAAAACCTATCATTAAGGGCGTGACGATGATATACGAGAGGAATAAAAAGTACATTAAAAAACTAAAGGGGCTGTCTTAACTTGTTGAAAACATGCTGACTTTTACACAATCAACAATCCTGACATTGTATGAGAATACCAAAATATCAAAAGCTCCTAAGGGAGTAGATGTTAGTTAATAAGAGATGAGTAGTTCTGCATACAACATCCAATCATATCTTTTGTTGAAATACACTCAGTGGAACTCATAATTTTTGTAAATGGAATCTCTAGGTTTTTATAATACTATGCAGCTATCGTTCTTATACACGTGAGTTTCACATAACCATATGTATATGTAAACAAGAAAAAACACTTGATGAGCAGTAGCAACGCACGGGCATTCAGCTAGTAACCACCTTAAATGTGAAAAAAATCACACCTGGTTGAATCTTTTTCACAAAAATAAATTCATGTATATTACTGTGTATTATTAAATATATTGGAAGAGATTACAAAGCATAGGGCCTAAGAAATGTCTTAATAGAAGTGTCTAGTGTTTCATTAAGTAAGGAAATATAGAGAAAATTTGTAGTATAAATTGAAATTTTGACATGATTATTTTGGTCGTTAGTCTCCCTTATGGATACCAAACAAAATTCGACGGATCGACCTCATTAGCAACGGTCATTCTAGATGTCTGTTTCCAATATTTTGTCAACGGTTCCCTAAAATTCTTCGTTGCCGATATTGGCTCATCTCAAACAGATTTTGCAGATATCCGTTGCCATATTTAGCAGCCCAAGAAGCTACCTCTCTATATAAAGGTAAATACTTTTTTTGAGCTGAAGGAAAATACTATTGAAAAGTCGCAACACAGAAATACTACCATGCACTGTGTCCTACTTAGTATTGCTTTGAGAAAATTACAATCTAAATCTGTCTAAACTGATAGTACAAAGTTCAAAATAGAACTCTAAAGTTTTCAAATACAAAATGTTTTGAAGAGAATTTCGTGGATGACAGAAAACCAACACATATGCCGAAATCTAATTTTAGAGGTCGTTTGGTAGCCATGATTTCGATCTGGAATCAGGAATTCATTTACGATTCAATGCCCGGCCTGTTTGGCTGGCAGGAATTGGACATGTCATTTTATTTGAAATTTCAGCAAATGTCTATTGTATGAAATAAAATAATGACATCATTCTATTTATGTCAAGTGAAATGAAATGATGAGTGTGAAACGAACTCTTATACTCCCTCTGATCCGATAAAAGAGTCGGTAGGAAATAGCTACTCACGTACAGCTAGCTAGTACAACTTACGAATGTTTATTCGGATCGGAGGGAGTAGTTAATATGCTGGAATCTAAACAGCAGAGATTTTGATGGTATAAAGTTCAAAACAGGAGTATAAAGTTTTTCAAATACAAAATGTCTTGAAGAGAATTTTGTGAATGATACCAAACCAAGACACCCAGCTTGGAGCGTCGACCTCACAAAGCTCGCGACACTACACTGGGGATCCACCGAACCAGGTCGCCTGGGCTTTGACCCAACAGAGGTAGCAGTTGGGCCTACAACACAATTAACCCGATCGCTCCGTCCCAAGACCCCAAAGTCCAAACTAGCCTGGGTGTCTGTCTCTTTCGCCATAGACTGGAGGCCCACTCTTGTCGACACACCTGCAACGTTTTCGTTCGCTCGGCCACCGCTGCGCTGTTGAAGCAACGTACCACAGCAGTACTACTCCGGTCGCCGTCGCTCCGCCCCAATCAGGCAACCACCCTCACCAACTACCCACCCCACCACCAGGTCCACCACGCCCTCACCCTCTCCCTGCTCCAGGCCGCGTCCGGCAGCCCGTGCGCCGCCGCCGCGGCGCCTCGACCCTCCGCGAGTAGATCCCTCCGAGACCCACGGCACCGCACGCGCGCGCAAAGCCGGGCGGGTCCTGGCGGCGTAGAGTACCTGCCAGCGTCATGTGCAGGGCGGCGCCAGGGGAAACCGGAGAGTATCCTCTTCGCCGCCGGCGAGAAGAAACCGCGCGACCGCGACGCGACGAAGAGGCCGGGGCTCGACTCGCCGACTGGGTCAACTTCGTCCTGGGCAAGCCTGGAGTGGGCCACGTGGCGCACACGGCGCGGCCAGCTGGCCGGGCCGACGTGTCAGAGATGGAGACCTGCGCGTTGGATTCGTCGCCCCTCCTCGTCCGGCCGCGAGCGTATTTAAAACGCTCCGCCTTGGCATTCGAGCTACAGCGATAACCGCCGCAGGCCGCAACAACAAACATTCCCCTCCCTCCTTGTCGTCGTCTCTCTCGCTCGCTTCTCCCTCCCCCCATGAGCGTGATCCAGTTCTTCCTTGGCATGTTGTCGTCGTCTTCGTCGGACGACGAGGAGGAGGCGGGCCGCCGCAAGTCCCGTTCGAAGAAGGGGCCGGCCCCCGGCAAGTCCAGTTCGGCGAGGGCCACGGCCCCCAGCAAGCCAAGCGCGGCGGTCCGCGGCAAGTCGAGTTCGGCGAGTTCGGCGGCCCGCGTCAGGTCCAGTTCGGCGTCTGCGCCCGCCCGCTGGGCCGAGGTGGGCGTCGCGCCCTTCCAGGACGGGCAGTACGTGCGGCTCTTCAACCGCGGCCGCGGCGGCTACCTCTTCGCGGACGAGACGGGGCGGGGCGTCTCCATCGACCACCGCCGCGGGATGGTCAACACGGCGTGGGCCGTGCAGGTCCTGGAGACCGACACCAACTACCACGTCCTGCTCCGCGGCGCCTACGGCCGCCACCTCGCCGTCACGCGCGTCCAGGCGCCCCCGGGCCACGTCGGCTGCGACGCCGCCCAGTGCGTCTTCGACGAGCCGGATGACGCCCACGTCATGTGGTGGACCACCCCGGGGAAGGACGGCAGCGTCGTGCTGCTCCACGGCACGTCGGCCAACCTCAGGGCGCTCCGGGCCAATGGTCGGTTCCGCCGCTGGAACAAGTGCGTCACCGTCGAGGCCATCAACCGCTCCCGCGTCACCTCGATGATGGAGTGGGAGGTTCAGGTCATTTCCCTGACGGTAGAGAGGCCACCGTACCAGCTGCGACCAGGGGGCGCCGATACTGTAAGCTCATCACCCGCAACCCTTCCTTCCTGCACAATTTATGGAGATTCTCATAATTGTGTTCTCATCGGACTTTGTGACTTGGAGTATTTAAGCCTTAGCCTATGGATAATTTCTGACAATGTTGCAACAAGTGCTGTGCTGTTTACACCACTTGTAGTGCGAATTCCTGGCACTGTTTGCTCAAATACTCCTAGAACAATGCATTGCTTTAATAACCGAGTAAATTTTGGCTGATAAGTCTTGCACCATAAGCTTTCAGTTCGTGCTGCATACTGGGTACTTTGGGGACGTCCCCTGCTTAATTGTTACTATTGTATGAGCTCCTTGCTTAATAAATTATAAATGGATCTTTGATGACAGCTAAAATTGTACCTGGCACTGTCCAAAATCGGATTCAGTATTGATTGCCCTGTAAATGCTTCAAATCGATCTTTCGAACTGAACTAGTCCCCTTGTTGATTAATGTCTTAATTTTGTGAATTGGTTTCTTTATCAGAGGACCGATCATGTGCATCATCTATCCCTTATTTTGTGTCACCTAAGCATCCTTCTGCAACTTGCAGCAGCCATGGCACCCAGGCTCTGCAGAGAAGATGGAAGTCAATTTCGTTGTGGCAGATGATAACGGGAGCATCGATGGCCGGGGCTGGATAGTTATCCCTTTCCGTGGCAGGAGTCTGATGGAGCTGGGCACTGAATTAGCACAGCGGTTGGGCAACGGCGTCAGCTTCCAGGACATCACCCTCTGTATTCAGGCAGGCAACCTTGGGCAGCCTACCATTCTGCTCACCGACCTGCCCTATAGAGACGACCGCATTGACATCGTGGTGTTCAGGGTTGGCACACCAGGTGAGAATGGTACTCTCATCTAGTAGTAGTCTACATGTCTTTTCTCCTTCTCTTTTTAGATACATTCATTGTACTGGTCACATGACACATCGATGAATTTGAAGAATTGAGAGATAAATTTGCAAATTAGGATCAAGAGTCCATATATTAATGTGATTTGTGATACTTAAAATGCTTGATGGGAAAGTACATGGGAGTTATAATGTAAGTGCATAAAGTTGTGTTTACTTTCTGTATTCACAACATGCTATATGAGGATAACTGGATATAAGTATGCTGTTAAGCTACCCCATTGATTAAGTACGCAAGTTCAAAGGCACGATAACTCACATCAGTTTTTGAAAATTGTTAGTTGGTTTATCGTTCTGTTGTCTTGATGCATAAAACGAATCCACGGGACAAAATTACTAATGGTCAACAAATGTTAAGTATTCCAGTTTTCCCATTTTCAATCACTCTGTTTGATACCTTGATGTGTGCTCGGGCACAAAGCATGTGCTGTCAGTTGCAGCAAATATGTAGTCTACTGCTGCCTGCTGGAGCTGTAGTACTACCTCTGATCCATATTAGTGGGCACAACTTTCTCTAGATACACATGTATCTAGTCTAAATACTTAACTAGATACATATGAATTTAGACAAAGCTATGCCCACTAATATGGATCGGAGGGAGTAGTTTAAAGTGTAGTGACGGTCAAAGGTATCCAGCTAGACTCTGTACAGAAATAGACGTGTGTATAATGCTGAATACTCCAGCGAACAGCCTTATACTGATACAAAAGTAATAGACTGGTTAAAATATTTTGCAAACGACTCTCTGTTTTTTTTTTCTGCGGTTACATGGTTTCATGATGTACTCAACCCTGAAAATTCTGAACTTCCAGAAGCTTATTCTATTGTCAATGTAGAATCTTCCTTTCAGTCATATTGTATGCTTGTGTTCTACTTAGTAGATGATCTTATATGCAAGACTGTTTCTGAAATAAAATCATATATTTTTGTGTTAATTCATATGAGTTGTCATGTGCATACTCTATGAGCTACCATTATGTTATGTATATACTAGTATCTTGTAGGAAAATAGTATTACATGACATTGTCTCGGTGCGCATCTTTTGTGCAGTACCGCTTGAATATGGCTTGAATTGTTTTGCTTACTGTTTCTGACTTCTCACCTCTGTCACTCGGCTTCAGGGCACGACCGACTGCTTTTCCCAGATCTTGATGCTAAGTAGAAGAGAAGGATAGGATCAGGCAACAATTCTTCCCCTGGACAGTACTGTCAACGGCTCAACAATTTTACAGCAGAGTGATGGCCTGACATGGATTAGCAGTTCGCCTTCGTGTCTCACTTCATACAAATACCGATTTCCTATAGAACAGTCAGTTAGTTCCGGAGCAGTGCCAAGTGATGCACCCTTCTTTGTTACTTCACTTTTGGAGCACCCAGGAGACGATGATGCTGTTTGTTTTGGAATTTTTTGATACTTCAAAGGAATGAAACACTGCTGCTCGCCTGTAGGAACATGTTAAACTGCCTATAGCTGATTTCACTGGTTCTCTACATATCTGTTACGTCATCTTGCATTCTTCAGTGTCATCTTTCTCACCTCGAAATTGAGTATCTGATGCCTTTTGAGAGTACCAAATCCCATTTCGTTGTGGAAACATTCCAGGCTGCATTAGCATTCAGATCTTGCTGGTTTTCTTAGAATTATCTTTTTTACACTGATTTGAGTTGTTGAGCCGGTATTTCGAGGCAACTCGAATGCCAAGATTACAAGGAGCGCATCTCAGATGCCTATTTGAATAATGTGACTACCAGCCTCCAAACAAGATGTTTTTGCTAGTGAATGTGCTTCTGAGTTCGAATCCTGCTGTTCGAAGGTACTTCTTTTCCCAATAGGGTTCTTCTTTTCCCAATCTCTTGAAGGATCATACTATAATATTTGCACGTCCTTCGCAAAAAAGAAGAAGAATATTTGCACGTCGCCTGGTTCTTCACGTTTGTGAATTGTGATCACGTCAAGATAGTCTGACACAACCTTAAGAACTAGGAGGTGCAGGTCCAGCACTAGGAAAATATTTCGTTGCCTCAAGGCCCATGAACAAAACAATTTATGAATCCTTCTAAAAAAAATTATGAAAAATGTCAAAGGACCATTCATGCATGATAAGACGTCAACTATATTTAGTTACAGAATTGCACCTCCTTATAAGAAGTTCATGCACGCTACTCCTCTTCGTCCGCTTTGTCATGCCACACCTCGCCACGTTTCGGCACGCCTCGACAATTTTCAATAAATAGCGTTTCGTTTTTTACCCCACAGTTGTGCATTTGTGACGCATATTACCCCATTTAGCGAAACAAAATCAGAAACACACAATATAGAAAACATGATTTTACACCCATTTTCGCAATCGGCATGCTTCGTAAGAATATAATGTCTTGTTAGGTCGATGTGGTGTGATATAATATATAATATCGGAGGGCATCGTCGACGATCATGTCCAACTTTCTCTTCACCATATGCTCTACACCTCATCGTTGTTCTGGTATTTTTAAGTCTCAATCATCACCTCACGCCTTTTCCAACATACATGCATCAGAAAAGGAGGTCTAGATTTTCTAAAATGGATAATCTAGACATTTTTCAATATATGGGGCAATTAGTGTCACAAATGCATAACTGTAAAGTAAAAATCGAAATTCACTCTTCTATATAAGGAGAAGGGGATCGAATATGTTTACTTGAATGCACAACACAGACACACACTCGAAAGTTTTGTTGCAAACGACACCGTGCCTGCCCTCAATGACCTAAACGCCACCTCCGCTACTTTTGTTGCCACTTTCAGTCCCACTGTCACCACTGAGACCTCTAGGTAAACTCTTCTATATGTCCTATTGCATTAAGTATTGTTCTTAGTCTCTTAGTACCGTCATCTAAGAGGGATTTGCCATGTTTACATTACCTCCTATGTTGTATATCTAATTTGTTCACTAATGTTGACATGTTTAATCTGGATAGCCTTAGTATATCTTTTTTTTCATGGATTAAATATTCTAGAAAAATTACTCACATATTCAACCAGCCAAAAGACCTTATAGTCAATTTTCTTCAACTGGCTTCAATGCGACTTGGAAACCTAATATGCATGATTGGACAAACTACAAGAGGTGGCATGCTAACGGCTTTGTCTTGCTTCCATGCATCCATGTGTGCAACCCGGATGGGCCCTTATTCTTGAACATGATAAGCGTTCGGGTAGCTGATAAACTCTTTAAAGATGGTGTGAACAACGTCCTTGGGGATAATTGAAAGTGCATGGTGCCCCATGTGTGGTTTTTCTAATTGATGACAAACACTATGCACTAATGTTTGCATTGAGTTATACTTGAAGGGCTTGCCCATAGGAAATGCTTACAATCCATGTCTTGGATTCAAAGTTGGATGCCATGAAGGCAATGATATGGATTGAGACTTTGGTATCAAGATCACTGTTTACTATATATATATTTGATATGATCAAGAAGAAAATCAGGTGATTACCAAGTAGCTATTCAAGGAGTTATCAGAAGATTGGGCATGAGAGTGTTGAGCCTATAGCAAGTATGTATTGAAGAGATTGTGCGAGCATTCATATTTACCTTCAAATATCATCATAATTAAGAAATAAGAATGGATATGAGGTTGATCAATACAAGGTGTTAAGAGTGAATTGAAGTTGACCGACACACAAAACTAGATTATGTACCAAGTGGGGGTCAAGTGATCTTGTGGTATCGCAAGCAATTCTCAACACAGTTTTGTGAACTAACCCATGATCCATATGTTTGGTGTTTCTATGTGGGGTTAGGTATCTTTGAATGAAATTGCATCAAAAAGTAAATTTTGTATAGCCCATGGAGGATGACATCAAGTAGTGATCATCATCAAAATTGAGAAGTGCAGCTTCAAGAGGAGCATCTTGAAGAGATCATATGCTTTAACCTTGTCATAGTTTGGAAATAATTTTGAAGTGAATATGTGAAAGGGCATGGTGCGCTCATGTGTGGTTTTGATAATTAATGACAATATCTATGAACTAATATTTGCATTGCTTATACTTGTAGGTCTTGTCCATAGGCAATGTTGGTGTCCATATGTGGGAGTCAAGAATATTATATGATGACCAAGGTGTTACTCAAGTGATTATCCGAAGAATGTTCACGAGAGTGTTGATCCTATTGCGAGTAGGTCTTGAAGAAGAAGAAATGTATGAACATTCCTGTTTATGTTGAAAAAAGAAAAGATATAAGGTTGATCAAGGTAAAGTGCAAAGATAGATCCAAGTTAATCAACACACAACACACAAAGTTAGAAGATGTACCAAGAGGGATCAGTGATCTCGTGGTATGTAAGTAATTTTCCATATAGTTTTGTGAATTTACCCATGATATGTTTGCGTGATATTTTTATTGTTCCGTGGGTTTGTGTCAAAAGAAAGATTTCACGTAGTTCATGAAAGATAACATCAAGTGATGATCGTTATCAAGATTGTTACGTGCAAGTTCAAGAGAAGCATACGTAAGATCATATATTTAGGCTTGCCATCCATGTTGTAATAATGGGAAGTGAATACGGATATAAGAGAGGCCCTCATACAATGGTGTATGGGGAGTGATTAGCATTAAACTAACACATGTGCCACTTTTGATTTCAATCGCATAGAACTACCAGATTTTCGACCCCTCTCAAAAAACCCAAATATGGCTCTGATAACAAATTGACAGCCGAACTGACACCCCGAGCCCACATGTAAGGTGACGTGGCACTCACGGAGACAGATCAGGACATGTTTGTTAACCGCGACACCGTGGGGCCACATGTCATAGACACAAATAATTATCACTACAAAATAAATTCAGAAAAGGGAAAAAAATCCCAGGCATACCCCACATGCCAGCCTCCTACCTGCGCCCACGCCGAAACCTCGCTGCCCTCTTCCGGTCTCCGTAGCCACAGCACGCGCACAACAGCCAGCTGCCCAACTATATCGCGGCAGCCCCGACCGAACTCGGTGATTCCATCCCGCAGCCAAATCGAGATCTCTCCCCGTATCTCCCGTCGGTCTCCCATCCCCGCCCCCACCCACGCCGGCCGGCCGCGGCAGCGCACCCCAAACACAGAGATGGCCTCGGCGCTCGCCTCCCTGCGCTACGGCGACAGCCTCTCGGTGGTGGCCATCTCCGGCGCGACGGCCGTGCTCTGCGAGGCCATCTCCTGGCTCCTCATCTACCGCACCAACACCTACAACTCCCTCCGCGCCACCATCGAGCGCCACTCCCGCAAACTCGACGCCATGAAGTCCACCTCTTCCGGCGGCTCCGGCGCATCCGGCGGCGCTGGCGGCTCCTCCTCCCAGCCCGCCAGCGCCTCCTCGCGGGCCAAGAAGATGGACCGCGTCGAGTCCAGCCTCAAGGACGCCTCGCGGGAGCTCTCCTTCGCCAAGCTCAAGTCCGGCGCCGTCGTCGCCGCCGTGCTCTTCGTCGTCTTCGGCCTGCTCAACTCGCTCTTCGAGGGCCGTGCCATCGCCAAGCTGCCCTTCGCGCCCGTGCCGCTCGTGCAGCGCATGAGCCACCGCGGCCTGCCCGGGAACGACCCCACCGACTGCGCCATGGTCTTCCTCTACTTCCTCTGCTCCATGAGCATCCGGACAAACCTTCAGAAGCTGCTCGGCTTCACGCCGCCCCGTGCGGCCGCTGGAGCCGGCGGAGGGCTCTTTGGCATGCCCGACCCCAAAGTCAATTAAGGTAGCAATTCCATTATTTGCTCTCGCTGTTAAATACTGGATCTACTGATACAGATATGAGCTTGACTTTGTATGATCAGACTTATTGATGCACGTGAGTGATTGTTATGATTCTGCTTGATTGAGGAGAGTTTAGTATCCTACTCAGATCACATAGATTTTGCTAAAGTCAAGTTGTTAAATGCTGCATCCTTGGGTTTGATCCTTTATCTTCTCGGGGGTTAATGTAGATTTGTGACTTTTATTATTGGCTAGGATAACTACCTGCACACTTGGGGAGGTTCATTAAGGCATGTGTCTCACTTAATGAGACTGTAGTATTATCTCTAACTGTGTTAAACTTTGGACTACAGAAGCATGTTTCATTGGCATTCAGTATCTGTGTATAGTTCTTCTAGATTCTAGAGTCTAGACTGGAGGCCAAGAGTACAACAATTTAGATAGTTTTCGTCCTTGCTTTGTCTACTGTAGTATTTTGAAGTTGCGGAAGCAGGCTCCGTCAACTTTTCCTTGAACACATTCAAGAAGATCATGCCGCTGCTATAGGTTGTGTATCAGCAGTTGAGCTTCATAATGTGTTGGATCATGGTATCAGTGAAATAGCGAATAATCACCTTTTGTAATGTTGATGCATTTTACATTTATAAGGTTCTCGCGAATATTGCCATTGGCATTTGAAACTCGTATATAAGTTTCTGCTGAACTGTTGTTATTTTGGATAAGGATGTGCTGAGCTCTGTCTGAACTAGTTCATGTTAGTCTGTTGTTATGGCTCACTTAATGAGACTGTAGCATTATCTCTAACTGTGATAAATTTTGGACTACAGAAGCGGGCTTCAACGCCATTAAGCATTTAGCATCTGTGTTTGCTACGAAACAGTTTTTCTAGATTTGATAGTCTAGACAGGCCAATTTTCGCCCTTTATCGGTCTACTAGTTTGAAGTTACGGAAGCAGGCTTGATTAGTTTTTTCATGTGTTTCTGGGTTAATAGAAGAACAACATTCGATAAGATCGTGCCACTGCCACTGCCACTGCCACTGTTGTGGTTGTATATAGACAGTTGGTCTTCCTAATGTGTTGGATCATGGTATCAGGGGAAATAACGAATATATCACATTTTGTAATGTTCGTACATTTTACATTTATAAGGTTCTTGAGGATATTGCTACTGGCTTTGGAGACTTGTAAGCAATTTTTTGTTCATGTTAGTCTGTTTCTATGGTCTATGGATAAGGGTTTCTTTGCTTCAGTGTCCAAGAAGTGGGCAATATAGTAAAGCACCCTTCAAGCCTAATAGTTGTCACAAGATTTCCAGGATTATTTGATTTCAGTCTAGGCTCTGGACATCAATTTATTTAGCCAATGGTTAACAAGGGTGTTTCTTAACTCCATTAACAAGGGTACCTAAGAGACCCATGTACATGCATGCAAACTTTTCCATGGAAAACTGCCTCTCTAATGCATGTTATTTTTTTTATAATTAGGTTGAGAGAGTCAGCACTTATAACAGTCACCCCATAATTCCTCGTTTTCCCAGCTGAACGCCTTTTCACAAAGTCAAAGTAGATGTATCTTACCAGCAACTGTAATTCTCTCTGTGAACTACTCCCTCCGTTTTTAAATTTAAGATGTTTTAGCTATTGCACATGTTGTCTACATGCATGCTAAAGTGAGTGAACATGCACACTAAAACATGTCTACATACGTTTGTATACATATGAATGTAGATGAATGCTAAAACATCTTATATTAAAAAACGGAGGACGTAGTTCATATTACTATATTAGTCTGTTGCTGTGGACAAGAGTTTCTTAGCTTCGGTGTCCAAATCTGTCCTATTTCACTGATGTTTTACATGGGCTCTTGGATACCATGTTCCATGGGAGTATAATGTAGGAATTTAAAATTGATAGCCATCTTTTAATCGAAACATTATACGATTAAACAACTATTCAGACCACTTTAGTAAACTGATTGAAGTCGAGGCAAAATGGTTGTCCATTTGCTATTGTAATTGCCAAGGGTTACTCTTTCTAGAAACACCTTTAAGCCTAACAATTATCAGTTTTTTTATCATTCTGTACAGGTTATTTATTTTTAGACATCAATTTATTTAGCCAAAAGGTACTCATTAATAAGGATGTTTAATAGTTGGTGAACAACTGAACATGCATGCTAACTTTGCCTAGCTAGCCGACCACCTGTGGCATGTGCTTCAGTGTACGTTAACTTAGTGATTCGTCAGATCATACCATTGTATGGATAACGGTTGTTTCTAGAGACATGAGAAGAATTTTATGGGTGTTATCACACTTTGACTAATAAGTGTAGGGGAGATCCTGACATTAAAATCACGGGGTATATCGCTGATGCATATTGCTTTAGTAAATGCAGTAGATACACCCTACTATAACAATCGCTGCTCGACTTATTGCCCATGCGATCATAATTTTCGTTTTGAGAAGTTATCTTCAGATGCCCAGTTTGGTTTTGTAAATCTTATTTTTGTACGTACGCACATGAACATGATTATATGCTTGTTAATTGTACTACAACATCATCTGCCGTATGGTATGTATACATACATGAGTTCGTTCCTTGAAGCATGTATGTGTGAACCCTCATCTTTGGGGCATTAGTCAGTACTCAGTAGTCACACAGAACCCTCAAATTTTTTGGAATATATTTGTCATATAACCACAGCTTTCACTGGAAAGAAATGCCCCGCAATCGAAATTCTCTGTTTCATCGAGCTGATGACAACAATCTGTTTCTGACCGATACATTCCCTTTTCTTTTGCAGATTGGTCTATACACATACCTGTGATGGCGCTTGGATCTGGACGAGGAGTTAGTCTCTCCAAAAGAATTATCCTGAAAGATAGTTTAAATAGCTTTGATAGCTCAAGGGAGAAATGTTACAAGATACTGTAATGCTACGCAGTCATTTTCCCTCTACTCACGATCGAGCCTGTTGTCGCACCCATGAACCATGATATGATAAGAGCGGACAGTGGACATGCCTATTTTGTTCTGTATGCTACATCATGAACATTCAGGTCGCGTGCTGTGCAGTCAGGTTCAGAACTTTCGTAGAGTTCGTATCTTATCATCATCCATCAGTCCTTCGTTAATATCCCACACTATTTTATGTTGCAAATGGCAAAGTTCTTTTCTTCAGTTGCTCGCTTCTCTTGAATTGTTCTTATCTTCAGTTGTCAGCTTGTCATTTGTGCACGAACCTATACTAAAACCCAGAGAGGTAATTGATTATGTCCCGAAGAGTGCCAGTTTAAGAACGCGGCCTTGCCTGCCTGGCTGTCGCAGAACCTTTCAGGGTCGACATCGACGTGCCAGGTGGAGTGCGGAAAAAAAATAAGAACTCACACGGTCCACCAAAGTTTAAACCGGTGTTTCTCGTTTAGACGAAATATATTTTAGTATGAGACGACATTCTCATCGATAATGAGGCACACTCGTGACGACTTTGTCAATCTCAATATTTGACCCGCCGGTTCAGTTTTTGGAGGTGGTCATAGCGGTACGGTGTGTGCGCGCGCGCGCGTTAGGATGAGTGTGTACGTGCATGTGACAAAAAAAAAGTTGGAGTGCGAAAAAGCTGTCGGTAATGTCCACCCGCCGCCGTGTACGGCATACCGCACCCATTCGCGGCCCCGATCAGGCCCCACCTCTCTCCCCCGATGCACAAAATTGGGAGGCCTTGTCCAATTGAAGAGCAGGGAAGCGGCTCACCAACCCAAACAGCAAAGCGCCAGGGCATCTACATTACCTTTCTGCGCGGGCACAGAGAGGCAGGGCCCGGCATCGAACCTATCTTGGCATCGGAGCAACCAAATCTAGAGTGCGCGAGCCAACTACGGTCATCTATTCCCCGGAGCTCGTCTAGAATCTAGATCAACTAGCTGATCCGGGTTTGGGTGACAACTCCTGCTGTTCCCAGTCCAGACACGACCGCACAAACCCAATCATCTCCGATGATGCGGCCGCGCCGCCGCCGCCCCGCCGGAGGAGCCGGCGCCGGAGCCCTTCTCCTTCCCCGAGCCCCTCCCGACGTGGCCACCAGGTGACCGACAGTCCCCATCTTCGATTTCGAGTTCGCCTCTCAACCCCATAATTATTGGAGACGTGGCCACTAGTTTCTTCTAGTTTCCATTGACGTGGCAATGCCGCAGGTGGCGGGTTCGCGACCGGGAGGATCTGCGTGGGCGGCGGGGAGCTGGAGCTCGCGGCGGCCACCGCCTTCGACAAAATCTGCGCCCTCTCGCCGTCCGCGCGGCGCCAGCAGGCCTGCGGGGTCACCTTCTATAGGCCGGCCGCCGTCCCGGACGGCTTCTCCGTGCTCGGCCACTACTGCCAGCCCAACAGCCGCCCGTTCCACGGCCACCTACAATTTGAAATTCTCTGTTTCATCGAGCTGATGACAACAATCTGTTTCTAACTGATACATTTCCTTTTCTTTTGGCAGCTTGGTCTATACACATACCTGTGATGGCGCTTGGATCTCGACGAGGAGTTATTCTCTCCAAAAGAGTTATTCTGAAAGATAGTTTAAATAGCTTTGATAGCTCAAAGGGAGAAATGTTACTACAAGATACTGTAATGATACGCACAGTCATTTTCCCTCTACTCACGATCGAGCCTGTTGTCGCACCCATGATATGATAAGAGCAGACAGTGGACATGCTTATCTTGTTCTTTATGCTACATCATGAACATTCAGGTCGCGTGCTGTGCAGTCAGGTTCAGAACTTTCGTAGAGTTCGTATCTTTTCATCATTCATCAGTCCTTCGTTAATATCCCACACTAATTTGTGTTGCAAATGGCAAAGTTCTTTCCTTGAGTTGCTCGCTTCTCTTACTTGTTCTTATCTTGAGTTGTCAGCTTGTCAACTTGTCATTCACTCATACTAAGCCCAGAGAGGTAATTGAGTATGTCCAGTTTAAGAACGCGGCCTGCCTGTCTATGTTGCTGTCGCAGAACCTATCGGCGTGCCAGGTGGAGTGCGAAAAAGCTGTCGGTAATGTCCACCCGCCGCCGTGTACCTCACCCATTCGCGGTCCCCGATAATTGGATATAGAGGCCCCACCTCTCTCCCCCGATGCACAAAATTGGGAGGCCTCGTCCAATTGAAGAGCAGGGTAGCGGCTCACCAACCCAAAGAGCAAAGCATTACCTTTCTGCGGGGGCACAGAGCATAGCTAGCATCAAACCTATCTTGGTGTGTTAAAAAAAAAACCTATCTTGGCATCAGAGCAAACCACATCTAGAGTGCGCGAGCCAACTACGGTCATCTCCGGAGCTCGTCTAGAATCTAGATCTCGTCTTCTCGACGAGATGTTCCCAACACCCACGATAGTTAGTTAGCTGATCCGGTCCAGACACGACAGTACAGACCCAATCATCCCCGATGATGCGTTTCTTCGGCCGCGCCGGCGCCGCCGCGCCGGAGGAGCCGACGCCGGAGCCCTTCTCCTTCCCCGAGCCCCTCCCGACGTGGCCACCAGGTGACCGACAGTCCCCATCTTCGATTTGGATTTCGCCTATCGACCCCTCTTAATTATTACGTGGCCACTAGTTTCTTCTAGTTTCCATCGATTGATTCATCGACGTGTAAGTTTTTCGACGTGGCAATGTGCAGGTGGCGGGTTCGCGACCGGGAGGATCTCCGTGGGGGGCGGGGAGCTGGAGCTCGCCGCGGCCACCGCCTTCGAGAAAATCTGCGCCCTGTCGCCGTCCGCGCGGCGGCAGCAGGCCTGCGGCGTGACCTTCTACAGCCGGCCGCCGTCCCGGACGGCTTCTCCGTCCTCGGCCACTACTGCCAGCCCAACAGCCGCCCGCTCCACGGCCACCTGCTCGTGGCCAGGGCCGTCGACCCGTCACGCTCGCCTCTCTGCGCGCCACGGGACTACGAGCTCGTCTGGGCCTTCCATGCCGCCGGTGGCATCGGCGCGAGCAGCAGCCCTTGCCCCGGCTACGGCCGCAGCGACGCCTACTTCTGGCTGCCCGTGCCGCCGGAGGGGTACCGGGCGCTCGGGTTCCTCGTCACGACGGGCACCGTCAAGCCGTCGCTCGACGACGTCCGCTGCGTCCGCGCCGACCTCACTGACGACGAGTGCGAGCCGCACGGCTCGCTGCTGCACCTGCAGCTCACGCGGCCGTCGTCGGCGTCGCCCGGCGAGGCCTTCGCGGTGCGTGGCCTCAGGCCGCTGCACCGGGGGATGTGGCAGAAGGGCATCGGCGCCGGGACCTTCTGCTGCGCGGTGGGCGTGGGCGTGGGCGGGTGCTCCGCCCCGCGCGAGCAGGGCCTCGCGTGCCTCAAGAACGTCGACCTCGACCTGTCGGCCATGCCGACGCTGGAGCAGGTCCACGCTCTCATCCGGCATTACGGCCCCACGCTCTTCTTCCACCCGAAGGAGGTCTACCTGCCGTCGTCCGTCGCCTGGTACTTCAAGAACGGAGCGAGGCTGTTCAAGAAAGGAGGAGGCGCCGTCGGCGAGGAGATCGACGCCGAGGGGTCCAACCTCCCGGCCGGCGGGTGGAACGACGGGGAGTACTGGATGGACCTGCCGGCGGACGTCAAGAGAAGGCAGGTGATCTACCGCGGCGACATCGAGAGCGCGGAGCTGTACGCGCACGTCAAGCCGGCGATGGGCGGGACGTGCACCGACATCGCCATGTGGGTGTTCTGCCCGTTCAACGGCCCTGCCAGGCTGAAGCTAGGCATGGTCAGCCTCCCGCTTGGGACCACCGGGCAGCACGTCGGCGACTGGGAGCACTTCACTCTCCGTGTCAGCAACTTCACCGGCGAGCTCATGGCCGTCTACTACTCTCAGCACAGCGGCGGCAGGTGGGTGGACGCGTCCGCGCTGGAGTTCGTCGCGGGGAACAAGCCGGCGGTGTACTCGTCCAGGAATGGGCACGCGAGCTACCCGTACGCCGGCGTGTACCTGCAGGGCTCGGCGTCAATCGGGGTTGGCATACTGAACGACGCTGCCCGGAGCAATCTGTACGTGGACTCCAGCGTCAAGTACCGCATCATGGCGGCCGAGTACCTTGGAGACGGCGTCGTCGCCGAGCCACCGTGGCTGCAGTTCATGAGGGAGTGGGGGCCGACGGTGATCTACAAGTCGAAGACGAGGATGGAGGGGATGAACAAGAGTCTGCCTCTCCGGCTCAGTGGTCCGACTGGGAACATGATTAATAAGATGCCAAACGAGCTGTCCAAGGAGGAAGGGCCGACCGGGCCTAAAGAGAAGAACATGTGGGAGGGAGATGAAAGATGGTAGGCATCAAAAGTGTGGCTTGATTTCTTATTTCTGTTGAGACTATTGGTGCAAGATCGAGAACTAGATTCTTGTTCTTGCTTGTAAACCAAATTGCGAGTGTTTGTGGCCTCTTTCAGTGGAAGTGAAAAAGTTCGAAGGAGAAGAACAGGGAAATAGAGTATGTGTCGATTGACCCATACTTTATATTGTAACATTGATTTGTAAGCTTTTATTGTAGCATGGCAAGAGTAGATTGTTCTATGATCCAGATCCAGATCCATGTTCTTGCTTGTAAAACAAAACGTGATGCTTGTAGCCTCCTCTAATACGGAGTAGAAGTGAACAAGTCGGATTTCATGCAAGTGCTCAAACTAAAGTCGATGGTAAAATATTGCTGCTTTGCCTCATTCAATGCTTTGATGTCGATATGAACATTGTTCAGTAGTAGTAAGAAATATGAACACCGACCCCCTCCTCTAGTACTATATGTCGCCCAAAAAGAGTGTTTACAATCAAGGGCCAGAGAACAAAATTGACCACATTGTTCCACTCACGGTCTACCTATAAGATATCAGGTATGAGTTGAATGGATAGCCAAAAAATGGCCTTGGAGGCTGCTGTGACTGAGCAGTGTTTATGTCCTCCTGTCATCGTCACTACTTTCACTGCCATCACTGCAGGGCATGGAAAATGATTAAGTTCCTTATCAAGTTCTTTTCAGATTCACTGGCTAACATGAAACAATGCAAAGCTATTAAATTAGTCAATTTCTCTTACCTCTCCACAGGAAGCTTTGCAAGTCTTCTTACTTCTAAGCCGGTCATGTTGGCGAGGTATTTTTGTGCCGTTGTAACATTATCTGCCCCTGGAAAAAGACGTAGGAAATTGGTTTTTGAGTATTCATAATATACAACAGGCTGAAAGTTAAAGACAAATACAAAGTTTACCGCAAGCCCATCTATAGTTTGCCCTAAAATCTATTTGCACAGGGCTCCAGCATCGAACAAGTAGGATTGTCATATGAAATAACAGAAAACAGAGACCAAGACAAGCATGTACCTTTGGTCAACTGGAAAACATGAACTGCACAGCGCTCTGCAGCTAGACGCACAGGAGTGCTGCTATCCTTTAAAGTATCACCAACTGCTGGGCCCAATATTGAGATATATGTAGCAAGAACTGAATGATTTATCTGCAAACAAAGAGCAATTAGATTACCAGCATAACACCTAAGCAAATATATGAGTACACATATAGAAAACAGAAATATATCTAATTATAAACCTTGGCAGCAGCTTTGATACAGGACAAAGCTCTTCTCCTGACTTCACTTGAATCATCACGTAATGCCACGATAAGTAGCTGAACAAGTTGCAAGGTGCTGCCTTGGAATTGTAACTGGTAACAGAGTAGCCTCCCCAGAGTTTTTGTTGAGGCTTCACGAACAGGAAACTTCTCCACAAACACAGACAAGAGTTACTACAGATGGAAACACAATGATAAATACAGTAACCAGATAGTGCAAGCTGATTCAATACCTTGTCATCTTTTAGAGAATCTTTCAGAAGATCAACAATAGACGGAAATGATGCTGAATGGCACAGTTTTGTTGGACAATGTCTTGATATGGATGAGAATGCTAACAAAGCACCATGCCTGGTACACCAGTCTGGTAATGTGCCCATGCTCAACAGAGCCTGCACCAGATCAGCGGTCTCGATCTCGTCCATGTACTGAAAAGAGCATATGCATATTACAGTACATAGATAAATTCAGAAAAGAAAAAAACTTCCAAAAAATTACAAAAAGGAAAATTGCTACTCCACGGGTAAGCAATGGCAAGCTAATGACAGAATAGTTGTTAGCAACAGAGAACAATATATTCCCTTGAAATAGGAGATGCTTAATGCTTTACAAACAATAAAGCTCAAAGTGGTGATACAATCCTCAGAAGTACTTGACATACATATATTTTTATTTTCTTTCATGGTTGATTTACAGCATGACCTGGTTATTATTCACTTTCAAAGAACATACTGATCTTTTTGCCTGACTATAATGTCCAGAAACGTGTTGTGTAAACCAAGACAATGGTACCTGAAATTATAATGTTCAGATGTGTTGCTTAATGCATTTGATTTCACTGACTTGATTAGTGCTACAGCAGATTATCGTTTAATTTCAGGCCAATGCGTTAACCACTTGTTAGGCAAATCTTGTGAAAAAATTATGGGACATCTATAAAGACAAAAAAATGCCACAATTTGCAATACCTGAGATAATGTACCAATTGCTTTCGCAGCAGAACTGCGGACATCATCAGCATCTGCCTGCAGCAGATCTTTCAGAAGAGCACACCCA
Organism: Poa pratensis; assembly: GCA_947311845.1. Classification (NCBI taxonomy): domain Eukaryota; kingdom Viridiplantae; phylum Streptophyta; class Magnoliopsida; order Poales; family Poaceae; genus Poa; species Poa pratensis. The sequence goes on from CAMZMU010000072.1 coordinate 8,141,068, forward strand.
CGTGATCTGATTGCAGAACTAACACTTTTACCAGCATGCCTAACAACACCTTTAAGTGCAGAAAGCACACTTTCCTTAACAGCATCATCCCCTGACTGAAAATAAAATAAAATTACTTCTGCACAGGTGGTGGCAACTCCATCCCAACCCCCACACACCAAAATAAAAGGTAATACCAGAAATACCTGCAACATGGACAGCAGATCGCTAACTAAAGGATCAACTCGTGTGCTCAATGCACTAAGCTTTCCAAGAGCTGATGCGGCCCTTGTGCGAACAGATCTGCAATTCAAACATTCGTGTAAAAGAAGATGAAACAATCAAAAGGAGAACAGAAAGAGAAGATTGTACCAACCTATTACTGTCCTGTAGACATTTAACAAACGTTGTCTGAAGTTGGGGAAGGAAGGGCTTAAGTGCAAGCCCGCCTTTTGCGATGATAATAGTCAGGGTTGACAAGATAGCTGACTTAACTTGCCATGGAAACCGGTCTCCGAGGATGCGTATAAGGGGCCTATACGCACAACAAGGCATATATTAAAGCAACAGGCCTACTATGAAAATAAGCCATATATATACAAAAAATAGCCCAGCATGCACGATTAAACGAGGAACCATGTAATTTCACCATGTTTAGAGGCTAGATTTGTATCAGCGTATAGCCTCACTCTGCGTGTTCTTGGTTGTTACATGTAGTGGTAAATAAATTAAGAGAAAGTCACAAGGTGGCAGCTATAATGTGAAAAATATGACTTGTTTGCTGAATGTGCTTAAAGTGTGCATTAGCTTTGTAGATTTTCAATAAAAATTCCTGTATGCATTTATCTATAAAGTTCAAATGCACTCCGGGGTCTCTATCAGGCTCCACATTCAAGTTCAAGCTTAGGGCTACACAGCAGATTGGTGCGGAAATTTGGAGCTGACATTTCCATACAAAAGAACCATAACTACAGAAATACCTATTAACAAGGAGATATTTAGGGTAAAAGATTCATCTATAGCTAACATTAAACTAAAGGAGCACCAATAATATGCTTACAATGTGTTTGCTCATTTTGCAGGAACAGCATGCTATAAAAACATGTTCCAGGCATCTAGTAACATGGCTGATGGTTGCAAATATTTCTGTTATAGAGATGTGCTTTGGGGCTTCTAAACTAGGACAGCAAATGCCTCTCTTTAAAATAGAAGATGGGATTATAAAACAGGAGCTATGATAGTCATACCCTGTTATTGGCACAACGACTTCCTTAAGAGTTTTCTCGCTTGTAACATCAATTAATTCTCCCAGACCTTCTGCTGCCTGCTCTTTTGTCTCGGCGGACCCACTAATTAAACCCTGGAGTTCAATAGAAGATCTGGTATAAAATATGCTGAAGTCTGAAATTTTAGAAGAACAGAAACAGGACTAGTCTGATTTTGTAATGCACTTTATGCTTCTCAATCAGGTAGTTCGCCTTGCATACAACTCGACACTTGGTGCAAAAGGATATGACTATAATACAATTAATAGTTCTCTGTAAGTACATACCTGCTGAAATATAGGAAGAAAAGGCTGCAGTGCTTTAGGAAGACATAAGCCAGGTACGAGAACAGGCAAACCCTGAAATTGAATTCAAGTTGTTAGAATCTCAGGCAGAACAAATTTAACTATGAAGTGCCTCTGATGTGGCAACATTTTTCCCAATCAAGAAAGCAGGAACTATTGCCAAGTATTCACATCATAAATGTAAAAGTTCCAAGTAGCACCTTTTTCCTCCTACGTTCTTTATCTCTGGCTGTAGAGACAGCATCACGCACTAATTTTATATGAGTAGGGAGCTGTTCCTTTGGCACAGAGCTAACAACTCTTGAAAATGCTTCCCAAGCAGCCTGTTGACCATTGTAAGTAAGCCTCAAAAGTAGAGAAACCTAAAACAGAGTGCGGGATGGGGAGTGCTCACCGATACAGTTGCCATATCAGTATCGCTCAATAAAGTAATTAGGGTAGACATCATATCAGGAGCCTCATCAGCCAAATACAATTTACTGTTTTTAAAGAGGAAACCGATAAGAGAGGCTGAACCCCGCCTCATAGATGCCTGGTCAGAAAATAATGCGTTAGAACCTTTAAATTAGCAACAGGTATAATATCGCTTCAAGCTCAAAGAGAATTCTCAGTGCACCAACCTGACTGTCATTGACTCCTCTGAGAAGCTCAGGTATTAATGTTTCAACTCCTTCGTCATCAATAACCAACACAACAGTTTCAGCAGCCTTTCTGGCTGTGCTTTGTATATCCTATAATTCCCATGAGAAATATTCAATGTCAACAATAACGGAATATACTGCACATAGCATTTTTACTCATAAGCTGGACAGATTATGAATTATGGTGCAATGTGTTAGATTATGAACAAAATATTCAATGTCAGCAATAACTGAATATACTGCACATAGCATTTTTACTCATAAACTGGACAGATTCTTAATTATGGCAAATTATGTTAGATTATGAACCTAAGAGTACACATAATGATCACATGACTAATAAATAGGTCAGATCTGAAGTATGTGTTTAGAATGCCTCTCACCTCATCTTCATCATCCATAGCAAGTATCAATGTAGGGAGAATAGTTCCAATATGTGAACTCAAACCTGGCCCAGCAACCTCAGCCAGAGCTCCCAGTGCATGTGCATTGAATGAACTACAAGCACAACAAAGGTAATTTGTGAGGAATCGAATCTTGATCTAAAATTCTGAATTTAAAAAAATCGGTTCACTCACGAGAGAGGGGGCTGGACCAGTTTGGGCAATATATGGGGCAAAATAGCTGCAGTACGGACGCTGTCAAATCATTGAAACGTTAGAATACTCTGCAGTTCAAGCAAAAATATTCAATTCAACCAAATTAAGGGTAACTGAAAATAAACCTTAGAATCTGCTTTAGACCATCAAGTGCTGTTGCAGATGTCTCGTCATCTTCCATGGCCCGTAGCAGTGTGGGGACAATCTCATCAATGGCTTGCAGTCCAGCACTCTAAACAGAAGGTAACAAAGTCAACAACAAAGCATGCAGTCTAACAAAATCATCCATAATACAAGTATGTGGTTCCGAGTGTTACCTTATATAGAGTACTAAATGCTAATCCAGCAGATTCACGAACCTCCTGTGCACTGTTACAAAAGCTTGCTGTTCAGTGATTCTTCAATATAAAAATAGCACAACTATACAGCCAAAAACAAACCTGTCACACAGAGCAGTTCGGATGGTAGGAATAAGTAAATCCATAAAACTTAAAAGTTGATGCTTTCCAGCACTACCCATAACCTCACTCAAGCCGATGCAAACACCCTGAAGAACAAAAGGTTAACAGTACATTGATCATTCCAAGAATAGGTATATTCAACATGTAAGGTGTGTCCAAAATATATTAAAAAACCATCATATCCATATATAGCTTCCAAAGAAACTGGTGGGCTGGCAGAATTTGATGGGAATAACAGAATTCAAGAAAATCATATGAAAGATCAATCTCAGAAATTTCGACTGGAAAAGAATTAAACAAAACCATATGAATACTTCTGTTCGATCTCTACTAGGAAATAAAGGGATCAACATAAACAACGGTTAAGTCTCTACTAGGAAATAAAGGGATCAACATAAACCTCGGTTAAGATTCCACGGAAGTCCTCAATCAAAAAATCTATGTCAAGTTATGGAAGAATATTTAGCTAACAATACTTACTTGTCTTTTGCTAGCATCTTGGTCCTTGAGTCCTCGTGACAAAATGGGAATAATAGAGGGCAAAACTCTCTCACCAAGCTTCCTTACAAGCTCACCAAGTGCTCTCCCGGCAACCTGAACAAACGTCAATACATACTGAGATCAAACTAGAACAGTTCTTTAAAAAGATCAAATCCTACATGAGTTAGATCGAACCTGCCGCCGTTCCAAGGAAGATGACGCAAGAGATAAAATTAATGTGTCCATAAGTACAGGCATGATCTCCTTCAGAGTCCTTGGAGTATTTGCTACAATTGTCTTCCAGACATGTACCGCAGCCTAGCATGGAAAAGAGAAGCTTTAGAAAAAAGGCGCTCTGAAATGCTCAACATTTGCATATTCAAACAACGTGGAACAAAACAACTGAAAATTCATGGGTTCCACAGAAGGGTAAAATATAACAAATACCTGGCGAACAGTCAAGCTGATATCAGAACGGACCATATAAATGGCAGCAAGAACCTCATCACGTTTCGCCCTTCCAAGAACTTCAACAATTGCACGTCCCTGAGCCTCTGTGCTAGCACCTTCGTCATCGCTTCCACCCTCCAGGATTGCCTTCCCAGAAGTTCCAGCCACCTATAGATGGTAGCATTACTACATGGTAACACATAATTAGAAAAGGTGAGACGTGAATACACATAAAGGAGGTAGCGACCTTGAACAAAAGATCTCCCAAAAGTTCAACAGAACTTTGTCGGATACGCCAATTATCATTGAATATCCCATCCTCAATAGCAGGAAGCAACAGAGGTAAAGACCTATTTAACATGAAGAAAATGCCATCATACATCAAGAGCACAACTAAAAAGTGAAAACTGAACTCATTTGAATGCGAGGGCTTACGTTATTGCATAGTACTCCACAAAGATATGACCCGCAGCAAGTGCAGCCTCACGAACAGACTCATTCTCATCAGCAAGCCCTGAAAAGAGTAAATATTAGAGAGTCAACGTTACAAGGAGCAGAACCATCAAAGATAGAAGTTCACTATCTTACCATCCAATATAGCAGGAAGAACTGACTGCAGATGATTCTGAAAAATTGCACCCATGGACCTCGGCAGATACTACAGAAGATACACAAATCAGTAACAAGCTAGAAGATTACGGGTAATATAGTCGCGTGAGAAAAATATGGGAACTGGAAGTAGACTTACGCGGAAAAGTGTCAGATTTCCATCGCGAACGGAAGCCTTCTGATGGGAACAGTTCCGGATGATGTCAGGAAGAATCTGATCAAAATAATCTTTGCCAAGAGCAGCTAAAACCTGGAAGTTCAAAAAAAATGGCAAAATTATACACTAAGAGAAAGTGTTTTGCCACACATGCCATTATTAGTGTAAGAAATCTAAAAGCATTTGCTTTCCCTGGAACTCCAATAGTACTGGACATGGATAACCTGAACAAACCTCAAGATGAAAAAAAAAATATTGTGAAGTGACAGCTTTTTCCCCTAATCAAATGAAGTGTGAGACAAGGGAAAACTCACCAGCAATCCATAACTACTACATAAATTACAGGTGTGAATTCCCTTGGCTACACATGTTAGATTGCATGTCTGTGTCTATTCCAGTCGATGCATCAGAAGATTTAAGAAACAAAACATCCACGATAACACACTGCTAGTTCAAAAAAAGTCATTGATACTACTCCCTCCGTTCCAATTTAATTGACTTGCTATGCACCACATGTGGATGTATCTAGACTTGTTACATGTCTATATACATCCATATTTGGTGCATAGCAAGTCAATTAAATTGGAACGGAAGGAGTACAAAACTGCATAAGCAAGGGAAAAGAAAACAACCTCACTTAGTCCTTGTGCGGCTCCAGATCGTTCAACATTACTATTATCAGATTTCAGTGTCTCTAACAACCATGGCACAAGATCTGGGAAAATTTGTTCACCCATTCCTACTATAAGAGACCCAAGAGCTCGAGCAGCAACTGCCCTGACTTCAGGTATGGGGTCCACTAGAACCTATGATATATCATCAAGAAGAGTATGAGAATCAAGTAAGTTGACTTAATAAATTCAATGAACATATTAGTATCAGTAAGTAATTACTTCTAAAATGCTCTGTCTGCAGGACCGGCGTAAAAATTACCTTCTTGACTTCAGGTAGGAGTAATCCTATGTAAGGGATCATATCCAGTGGTTCTGTAACTAAAGAAGACATGTTCCCGACTATTTGAGCAGCTTTCTTCTTCGTATCAACACCTCTCTCCCTCAGTCCTCTGTGCACAATAGGCACCAGCAACGCAAGTGATGGTGCATCTATGGAGTTAATAAAAGTCGTCTGCCACAAAAAAGAGTCATCAGAGATTCAGAGGTAAATATAATCATTAGACTTCATCCTTATCAACAAGGTGATGAAGGCAATTGACATGCAAAAACACGGTGACCATTATCTCAAATCCCAGTGTACCTGAAGAAGGATGTCAAGAGAATGTTTGGTGTGGCCATTTGGATCTGTCAGAGCTGACAGAAGGATAGGGACAAGTGCAGATATTTCAGGATTCTTTATGACGCTTCCAACCTGGAAAAATTAGACAGTATCCATCGGAGATAAAGGCATAAGAACATCCCAATGTCTAAGAGAAATAAGCAAGCATTACCTGTTGGAGGGCTGTCTGTCCCGCTGTTTGGACTTTAGGATGTGTATCTGTTAGTACCTGGAAAATACATAATATATAACTTGAGAAAAAGTCATGCAGATTATACTCAAATACAAATTCCATTGTATACCTCTGTTAGCTTTGGAACAATCTTTGGAAGACACTGAGATAGCTGCTGAGGAGCACAGTATGCCATAGCACCAAGAAGTTGAACACTGCTTTGCTTAGTTCGCCATGCTTTATCCTCTAGACCCTGAAAAAAAGTACATGAAACTCATCCAGATATGTGCAATTTAAGAAAATAAATATATTAGTACTGCCCAAGTAATCCATTACAACTTTAGTACTAGTAATCCCGATTGTAAAACGTTACTCTATATAACAGACAGGTATAGCTGCCTTTGCACAAATTACACATATTAGCCTTTGTGACACTAAATAATAATACATACTGCAGTTCACATTCCTGGAAACAAAGGTGGCCTTATATCTAAACTTTTCTTATGGTATCTGAAGTACTAACAAACACAGTAAAAGAAGAATAAAACAGTAAGTACCTTAAGGAGTGAAGGAAGGACAAGCTTTACACCGTGACCGGTAAGCTGGGACATCATTGCGCGAGCAGCACATTCAGCAGCCTCACGCACTGCCAGAACTTGATCAGAGAAAGACACGAGAAGCAAGGGTAACATCTGGATGATATAACTGCAAGACAAGAATCATGATGAACAATTTTCAACCAGAAAATATTTATGAAGTAAGCAGTGCTAAACTTACGGCTCAAATAATCTGCCAAGCTTTTCACACAGACACTCAAATCCAAGTAATGCTCCTTCACGGGATTTTGCAGACGCTCTGGGAACAGCAGAATCAATGTGGTGAAACATTAATCATTCATTAACCGTAAGTCCATCATGTAGCATTTGTCGAAGTCTCGAAGAGGTAATAAGGTCACATACCTGTCTCCCATAGCTTGTTGTAATGTTGCAGCAATACCATACTTCTTCAATGAAGTAATTCTAAATCCTTTAACCACTCCAGCAAGGCCAAAGGCTGCACCACGCCGCTCACCATACTTCTCACATTTCATCATCCGATCCAGTAGTCGAGATACAAGAGCTTGGGCTTCTTCCTAATTTGCAAATAAATGCATATTGACATTATAACATAGAGCAGACAAACAAGAAACCACATATGAATACCGAATGGATCAGGAGGTCATCAATGAAAGAAACAGAACTAATGTGAATAACACAACTCACCTGTTTTGAGACCATAAGTGGAGACAGACAGTCTGACACAGCCCTCTGAACTGCCTCTGATGGGGTGTTAAGTACATCTAGCAACTTCTCAACAACACTGTGAACTTTAGGGTCATCCTGATAGAAGGTCTATATTAGTACCATGCATCGGTATCTTTCAAATTAAATGAACAGGCCATACAGTCTGATACTATTTGCACCTTCGATAGATGTTTTGCCAGAGCACCAGTGAATATAACAACACCTTCCCTGACAAGATCATATGTTTCCTCATCTGATGCCTGTAACATATCCCAAAAAGAGTCATACAGATATTGCAGATAAAAAATACATTAGCTATATATCATCAACGAAGTTCAAATTATCACAGAAACTTACCCTTTTGTTCAAGTAGCTCTCAAAAATAGGAAACAGCAAAGGAACATTTTCCTTTCCATGCTTATCAATAATAAGGATGCCAGCATTAATCATTCTACCACGAACATCCAGATTAGGATCAGCCTGTAAGTTCAGTGTAAAGAAGCAGGCACTAAACATTCCATGTACTTATGAGCATACAAATTATAAGATGCACGTATGCCAGTACAGAAATACTTACCAAGGCACGTGATATGAGAAATGTCATGATAATAGGAAGATCTTTAGAACCCAAGACATCTGCAACCGAGTGGAGTGCTAATGCAATACCCTGTCTTCCAAGCCAGTTTGTATCTCCAAATTCTACTCCAGGACCAAGATCTCGAATGTACAATTTAAAAAGAGTAGAAAGTGTATCCTGACATGACCATATAACAAGAGTTATTCAGACAGTTAGCCCCGATAAATATTCTGATTCTTCTCACAATGAGACTATGACATAATAATGGAGCAGAATTTACTATACTGGAGACTTACTTGCATTTTGTCTGGATTTTCATCCAACGCAGCAGTCAGAGCCTCAGCTGCTGCAGCTCTAACATTGTAATTTTTATGGGAAAGTGCATCAAATATGCCAGAATAATCAGTACAAACATCAAAACCGAAGCGATCCCATAACTCCTCTGCTAATTCAGCAACCGCCTAGATAAAATATGTGTCCAGGGAGAGTACAAGAGAAAAAATGTTTTATAGAACATTCAAAGTTCAATTAAAATCAAGGATGTAAAAAGTGTTATTGCCCAAGTTCCATGTCAAATTTAATAGGAAGGTTGTTACCGACCTTCTCTGGGTCATGAACAGCAATCCATAGGCTTGTTGAAACCTGCAAATCCCGTTGTACAGAGTGGCTAGGAACACATTTGATAGCCGTTAAGCAGGCAAGCCTAACATGCACTTCTTTTGCATATACCCCAACAAGAGCCTAAATAAAAGAACGGTGTAAGAATATCATAGTACCAGATGAAGCAAAGTAATAAGCTGCAGAATAAATAAATAACCTGTGCTAAATCGTTGCATTTTAGACCTAGGCATAACTCATTCAGCATAGGTCCAACTGAAGGATGATAAGCAGGAATAGTACTTAGCACATGATAAAGAACCTGGCACCACCCACAAAAAGAAGTTAGAGACTGTGGAGACAATAAAACGATGCAAATAATTATGCCATGAAAGAAGAATGTTTAACTGATAACATTCTAGGTCGAGGTAGAGGTAATATTGTATCTAGATGCATAGATAGTATCTGAAGCACATCATCATGTAGACATGTCTTTTTCGAAGAAAGAAGGATCATCTCCATTATCTGACCACAAACAAGCAGATTAATGGAAAAAAAGGAGACAAAAAAGGCCAAGAGGAACACGAGTGAATTATCATAGGACCATTGATGAAACTGAAGAAATACCGGAAAGATAAAAGTAAATGAATCTGCTGGAAGAGGTCCCGCTTTGCATGCAGCTGTCAGCCCAGTTACTATTTGTTCAAAGAGGCCAGGTGATGGCCTCTTTTTGCTATCGTCTTCCATAATCACAGGCATAAGGTCCAAAACCATTTCAAAATCTTCAACAGACATTACACGGATAGCAGCAGCAATATCAGTTGCCCAATTGCAAAGAGGAGGGGCTGTGCAGCGAGCCAGCCTCAACATTGCACAAAATGCAGCATCACTTACTATTGGAGAACTTAGCAATAGTTCAATATAATTTACCTGCATGGAACACCTCAAGCATTAAGCCACAAAACATAAACACGGATATATTCACAAATACTTCCTCCGTTCCTAAATATAAGTCGTTTTAGCTTTTTCTCGATTCGTACGTATATGGAGTGAAATGAGTGAATCAACACACTAAAATACTGTTGACCCAGGCTGATGCTCTCTCAGCTAGCTACTCTCACAAACACACACACTGGAGTGGATCGAGTAGTAGTGCTGGATGGTCACGTACTAGTGCACACTGAAGCTAGAATGCTTGTATTTCTGCTTGCTTTACAACCATGGGGTACATGTCCTATTTATAGGACTTCACAACCGACCTATCTAGGAAATATCTACTACAAGCTTCTAGTGTCTTCTACTAGGTTACTTCTACCAGGTTACAGCTCTTGTGTATTCTAGAGACTACTACTAGCTACTAAGCTACAGCAGTAATACTGACTATGGTAGAAGTTTCTAGTGCTGTGTAGAGGGGTCAAGGTGACAGCACAGGATTACTCCAACAATCTCCCCCCTAATCCTGATGCATTTACTTGATCTCCACGATGCCGATCTTCTCGCGTAGATTCTGAAACTTGATCCGACCAAGTGGTTTGGTCAGAATGTCCGCCAGCTGATCGTCGGTGTTGATGTAGTCAACAACAATCTGGCCGCTCTCGACGTTCTCCCGTATGAAGTGATAGCGTGTCTCAATGTGCTTGCTCCGGTCGTGAAAAACCGGATTTTTGCACAGTTGGATTGCCGACTTGTTGTCCACGAGAACTGTAGGGACCATGGGGTCTGTGGCGAAGAGATCCCCCATGAGTCGTCCGAGCCAGACGGCCTGACATGCCGCGGTAGCGGCGGCAATGTACTCTGCTTGGCAGGATGATAAGGAGACCACCCTTTGCTTCTGGGACTGCCAAGTGATTGGGCACTGACCGAGGAAGAAGAGAGTCCCCGTCGTGCTCTTCCTGTCGTCAACGTCACCGGCATGGTCGGCATCACTGTAGCCGACTAGACGTGCGTTGTTGTTGCTGCTGGAACGGTAGATGCAGCCATACTGGAGTGTCCCTGCAACGTACCTGAGAATATGCTTCACGGCGCTCATGTGCTCCGTTGTTGGCTTTTCCATGAAGCGACTGACAAAGCCGACGGCGAAAGAGATGTCTGGCCGTGTGTGCACGAGGTAGCGGAGGCTGCCAACGATGCTCCTGTACAAAGTGACGTCCACAGGTGGATTAGTGCTCACCTTGGATAGCTTCAGACGCGGCTCCATGGGAACATGCACGGCGTTGCAGTCTGCCATGCCCGCCTTCTCCAATAGCTTGCTCGCAAACGCGGACTGCTTGAGGGTGATCTCTCCAGGAGACTGCTTGACCTCTATGCCAAGATAGAGCGTCAACAATCCCAGGTCGCTCATGCAGAATTTCCTGCTCATTTCCTCTTTGAACTTGGAGATAGTCTCAGTGCTTGCGCCTGTCAGGATCAAGTCGTCGACGTAGACGCCAAGGAGAAGCCGCTCCCTGTCCTCGCCGCGGGTGTACACGGCATGCTCAGATGGGCTGCGAGTGAACCCGAGTGACACGAGCACGCTGTCCAGCTTGGTGTTCCATGCTCTGGGGGCTTGACGAAGGCCATACAACGCCTTGTGGAGGTGCAGTACTTTGCTTGACTTGGCGGAGTTTGTGAAGCCCGGCGGTTGCGTCACGTATACTTCCTCGCCGAGTTCCATTCAAGAATGCAGTCTTCACGTCCATGTGATGCACCTCCCACTTTTTCTGCGCGGCGACGGCGAGAAGCATACGAACAGAGTCCAGACGCGCCACCGGAGCAAAGACTTCGTCGAAGTCGATCCCCGGACGCTGCACGTACCCCTTTGCCACCAGGCGCGCCTTGTGCTTCAGCACGTTGCCGTTGGCGTCTCGCTTGAGCTTGAAGACCCATTTGAGACCAACTGGCTTGTGACCAGCAGGCAAGTCAGTGAGGGTCCACGTCTTGTTCTCCTCAATGGACCTTAGTTCCTCCTGCATGGCGGTGCGCCAGTCCTCGTCGTGCTCTGCCTCAGCATACGTTGATGGCTCACCAGAGGGTGTGAGTAGCAGGCGCTCAGCCTGGCCTGGCACCGGTGCATCGAGCTCCACCATGTCGAGGACTCGACGGTAGCGATGTGGATGATCCGGATCGTTGCTGTCGTCGAAGAGCTCCGGGTCTGGTGCAGACGGAGGTGTGGTAAACCTCACTTGTTCTGCAGTGCCTACTGGGGTTTGTTCTGTGGCCGCCGTGTCTACAGACTTTACTTCCGAATTGTTTTCGGGCTGAATCTCCATCGGGGCAGGAGTGACTGTGGTGGACTGGTTTGGTGAAGCGGGCAATGTCGCCGTTGCAGGCGCGTAGGAGTACTCGATGGTGAACTCACCTCCGCCATAATCTTCCGCCATGTTGTCGTTGCTCCAGTCCCAACCAGCACTCTCGTCGAAGATGACGTCGCGGGAGACGTGGACGCGCTTGGTCGCCGGGTCGTAGAGGCGGTACGCCTTACCGCCGGGTTCGTACCCGAGCATCACCATGGGCTTGCTTCGGTCATCCAATTTCTTCAGGTTTGGCGTGGTGATCTTGGCGTGGGCCCTGCAACCAAAGACACGAAGGAAGTGTACATTTGGCTTCGTTCCATGCCACGCCTCGTACGGAGTACGCCCGTCCACACTCCTTGTGAATGAACGATTGAGGATGAAAACGGCCGTGGTGACCGCCTCCCCCCAAAACTGTGCTGGCATGCCGGCGCCTTTCAACATGCAGCGCGCGGTGCCAACGACTGTCTGGTTCCGCCGTTCCACCACCCCGTTCTGTTGAGGTGAGTACGGAGCAGTGAGGTGTCGCTTGATGCCTTGATCAGCACACCAGTCCGCAAACTCCGTTGCGGTGAACTCCCCTCCTCTATCGGTGCGGAAGACGCGCAGAGTGTGTCGTGACTCCACCTCTGCGCCAGCTTGGAAGCGACGGATGGCCTCTGGTGCCTCGTCCTTTTTACGCAGGAGGACGATCCACATGTACCGGTTGTAGTCGTCGACGAGAAGAAGGAAGTAACGCTTACCTCCTGGTGTGGGCGGCGAGATAGGGCCGCACAAGTCACCATGCACGAGCTCGAGCGGTTTGGTAGCGCGGTACTTCGCCACCTGAGGAAACGGGGCGCGGCGGTGTTTGCCGGCGAGGCACGCCTCGCAGAGCTGCTCCACGTGGTTGATCATTGGAAGTCCGCGCACCATGTCCTTCCGGGCAAGCTTCTCGAGACTTTCAAAACTCTGGTGGCCGAAGCACGCGTGCCATATCCACGCGTCCTCGCCCATGTGAGCAGCGAGGCATATTGGCTTCTCGATCTGGAGATGCACCATGTACAGCCGATTCCGCATGCGAGGAGCCTTGGCGATGAGCTTCTTCTGCCGGTCGCGGATGGTCATCATTCCATTTTCGACGTACGTCGGGCACCCAATCTCGTCGAGTTGCCCAATGCTGATGATGTTTGTCTTGATCCGCGGGATCCAGTAGACGTTCGTCAACGCCCGGTGTCGCCCGCCGTCCATAGCGAACATCATCGTGCCACGCCCACATATGTCGACAAGAGAGCCGTCACCGAAACGTACCGTGCCGGAGACCTTCTTGTTGAGCTCTGCGAAGACGGATGCTTCTCCGGTCATGTGGTTTGAAGCGCCTGTGTCCAGGTACCATGCCGTGTCGGTGTCACTCTCGGACTTGCGAAGCTCGACATGTGCACGTTCCTCGTTGAGGAAGACTTGCTCCCCCGGTGTTGGTGTAGAGGAGTTCGTCGTATCCTCAGCGGGCATAGCCACTGTCACCTCGGTATGGGTTGCCATCAGCAGCGCATTGTCCTCGTCTTCAGCCTGCACAAGGTTAGCCGCCTCGCCGCGCTGCTCACGGTCTCGCTTGGCTTTTCGGCACTCCTTAGCCCAGTGTCCAAGCTTACCGCAGTACCGACAACTCCCTCTACGACGCTCACCTGAGCCACTGCCACCTCCTTGCGCACCTTGCTGCTTTCGCCTGGGAGCCGGCTTGCCGCTACTGTCGCCGTCGCCCTTTCCATGTTGTCGTTGACGGCTTGCCCATTCCTCCTCTGTGAGGAGAAGCTTGTTGACGCCGTTGGTGGCATCGTCTAGGTCGTACGCCTCCTCCGCTGTGATAAGGCGACCACACAACTCCTCGATTGTCAACTCCTGGAGGTTGACAACTTGCTCGATGGCTATCACCACCGGTCGGTACTTGCGCGGCACCGCGCGCAGGAACTTGAGCACTGCCTTGTACTCGCTTATGGGATCGCCGAGGAGCTCGAGATCACTGACGATGTTTGTTAGTCGGATCGAGAAATCTTCGATCGACTCACCTGGGCGGAAACGAAGTTCTTCGAACTCGCGACGTCTGGTCTGCGCCTTTGCCTCCCGTATGCGCTCAGAGCCGAGGCGCATCGTCTTGAGCGTCTCCCACGCTGCCTTTGCGTTGTCCTTTGCCGCCAGCGTACGCACCAGCTCCGGCGGGACGGCACGGAGCAATGCTGCTAGCGCTGCTCGATCGTCATGCTCGTCATCAGCGCCAAACTCGACGACATCCCACAAGTGCTGAGCCTGGAGCTGGACGCGCATCACCATCGCCCACTCAGCATAGTTTGAGCGGGTTAGCATCGGATATTGGGCAGAGCTGGTGCTCTCCCTCACGACACGCTCGCGCACTACCAGCTCGCCGCCACCGCGGCGTGTCGGGCTGTTGCCCCGTCGAGCCATTGGAGATTGTGAATGGCGTCGCCTTGCGACCGGCAGTGGCGCCTTGTACCCGCTGCGTTCACCCTTCTCGCCGACCTCCGTTGCAGCCTTGGACATGGCTCTGATACCACTTGTTGACCCGGGCTGATGCTCTCTCAGCTAGCTACTCTCACAAACACACACACTGGAGTGGATCGAGTAGTAGTGCTGGATGGTCACGTACTAGTGCACACTGAAGCTAGAATGCTTGTATTTCTGCTTGCTTTACAACCATGGGGTACATGTCCTATTTATAGGACTTCACAACCGACCTATCTAGGAAATATCTACTACAAGCTTCTAGTGTCTTCTACTAGGTTACTTCTACCAGGTTACAGCTCTTGTGTATTCTAGAGACTACTACTAGCTACTAAGCTACAGCAGTAATACTGACTATGGTAGAAGTTTCTAGTGCTGTGTAGAGGGGTCAAGGTGACAGCACAGGATTACTCCAACAAATACGTCTAAATACGTACGAATAAAGAAAAAGCTAATAAGCCTTATAATTTGGAACTGAGGGCGTAGATCACATCTCAGAAAAAATAAAGTGAAACCCTAAAGAGTACTAGCAAACATATGCTTTAAGCCTTTAATAGAGAATATGAGTGGCCAAACAGATATTTTTCTGCCTTTTTAGTTGCATATCCAATTTTCCCTTATTCACCACTGTTTGACTGTCCAAGATATGCATTACTGATACAACAGGACATATACCAGGGCAGCCGTTCATCATGACTAAAAGCTTTCAACATATTAGAACTCACTCCTAATCTTATGCATTCTTTAAATATACGTCATAACGGTAGAAAATATAGGAGAATTTCTGACAATTGACCTACATTGATTATTCATATACAATGTAATCAACATTTTTTGGCGGCTTTGTGAGCTGTGAGACAAAGGCACCACAAAAGGCGTACCAATTCGTCTCTGAGTGCATTTGGGGGATTTTATCAGCCATGGTTGATATTGTGGTGAAGCGCGTTAAAAAAAAAGGCAAATACACGTTAACACAAATAAAAAGCTAGATAATGCAAGTGTAGGTTGCTAACCAGATGAGGTAGTTGACCGTGAGTGAATATAGGATTAGCAATGGCCAATTCACCAAGAGCATCCAACATTAACGCAAGATTCTTCTGGACATGTCCAACCTTCTCACGTACAGATGCTTCCTCCTTCAAAAGCAACTCTCTGGCCTCCTCTTTTGCAGTCTTGGATTTGTCCACAGGAGCTGGAAGATTGTAAAAATGAGTTTTCAAATAGAGCAGTAACTTAAAACTTGTGTAAGAACTAAGAGCTTGAAATACCAGTTTTTTTTGTAGATTTCCCAGTTTCTCTCTTGCCAATGCTAGATGAATCTCTCCTATCACTCTGTGCAGGCTCCTATAAACCAATTGCAAAGCCAAAATCAAGACTAGTACAACAATAAGGGGAAGGGAATTGGTGCACATGGCGGTGACATGCATTAAATTTAAACAACTCATCTTTTGTTGGAGATCTGTGTAGACTAAAGACATTTTCTAATATACGGTGGAAATACTGGAGGAATACAAGAAGTAGAGTCCCAATACAGTTGACTTCACAAGCCAATGCAATAAAGAGGGCGTGGGGCCTGGGAGGCATTAATGCATTTTCTCTCACACGGATCTAACATTAATGTATTTTTCTCTCATGCAGTTCACAATTTCTATAATCGCAAACAACATACTGCTGCGAGCAATTAACACTATGTACGACTACATGTTCATTTGAACAAAACAGTAAAAACACCGTTAAAGAGATTATATCATTAATCAAATCCGTCTTTGATGAGGGTTATTGAATGCTCTACGCGTTAATTGATTAATGAGATAGTAGCTATTAAACGCCATGTGCTTGTGTCAGCACGGCATGTCTGGTTGTCTGGTCCACCCATTCGGTTAGTACTTTCAGAAAAACAAAACAGAAAATATGTCATATACACTATTAAATACATGACTTGGTACAAATCTTGAAGCAATGAGCAGTGGTGATTCCAGAGAGGCTGGCTACCATGGACGCTGGTGTATTTTCGACAATAAGCTACTACGTTCTGAGCCAGATGGTTGTAGTTTCACAGCATTTCTAATGAAATAAGGTGCAGCTTATATAGTTTAGCTATATTCTATCTGCCATACATGATTTTCCGCAGGCTCACACAGTTACTTATTCCAAATGAAGTGATACCGAAAACCATGCCACAGGAACTAAAAGAGAAACACACAGACTACTGAAATACAAACTCTTACTAAGAGTCATCAGTTTTTCAATACAGGACATTTCTGCTCTTCAGGATGTTAAGGACAGGAATTACCTCATCTTGAACATCGTATGCACGAAAACGCCCCTTTGCAAGTTTTGTATTTTTGGAAGCAACAGCCTCAGCAACATAAATTCCTTGCTCAGCTGACAACTGCCCCTCTGAAGTAAAGAATATCTACAGTGGAGTAAGAGTAACTTTTGTAAGCACATCCTTACAGTAGGATTATCCACCCTAAAAGAACCCATATGAAATAAGAATAAGTAGATAGGCACAAAAATAGCCAATATCATATCGTTGCAAAAGATATACAGGCTCAAAAAGAACCTGAGGACGAAATATATCAAAGCGCAGAGTTCTATGTTATTATATGTGTAATTATACAGGAAGCAGTGTTCAAGCCATCAAAACAGGAAGGTCAAATAGGTCTCAAAATGATCAACTACATAACTAGTGTAATGTGACAAAATTAGTACATCCACTTTCGGTATGGTAAATGGTAATACATAATGAAGCTGACTATGACTTGAGGAATCGACGCGGCAAGACCACAAGACAGTCATTTATGAGAAGTTGAAAACAGAACAAAGATGACAGTTCATGAATGTTCAAAGCAGCACAACAAAATCAGTAAAGACGCAGGCATGACCTTAGAAATATGGTGCTATAACGACCTGAATGTATGGGCTAATCATCACCAGGAGACTGTTGATACCTTCTTAATTTGAATTAAATTATCATGAAGTTAACAAAGTTTACCTTAATATCATTCTCAGAGAAGCCATCGTGCAAAGCACGGTATGGAAGCTCTATGAAGTGCTGGAAAATAACAGTATGGAGATAATTTTAGAACAAGATATTGCAAGTTTCATTGAAAATGTCAAGACAAAACAGACCTTCTCAAACTCAGTAAATGTATCATTGGGTGATATTGTCATGAGTGTCGACAATGAGCATAGTGCTGCACGCTGTTCTTGCTTATTAGAACTAAATAGACCATCCTGTGAAAGCAATTCCTGAAAAAAAATACTGGTCATCAACCCAAAAACAAACCAATGTTGTTCAGGAAAATGTAGAATATAAAAATACTATAGCTGGGCTTGGCAGGAAATATGGCAACCTAAGTTCCTCGCAATAAAGCTAGGTGTTGGAGGTTGCTAGGGACCACCTGAAAGTGGTCGATTTCCCCATGAACCAGCCAAGGGCACTCTTTGGATATTGTTCTTTTTAATACGTTTCTCAGTCGATTTTTGACAACTAAAATTCATGTTCAATCATTGAATCCATACAACTACAAATGATAGACTGGGACCATAGAAACCTGGTACTAGAATCGCCCAAAACGTTACGAAAACTAGCTAGAGTAAACCAGGGCAAGTTAACCAACTATGTTACTCGGAAATAAACAAATGCAACTATTGTATCCAGGTTACTCACTAATTGCTTAGAACCCCAAATTCTAGTGACTAGCATGTCATAAAACGTGCACCAAAATTTATGATGGACTTCAACTGTTTTACTAAGCCTGTTGCATTTCTGAAAAGCATCATGCTTAATATATGCCACTCCGGTACTAGAATGCTAGTACACATTAATTTAAAATTCTGTTTACAAGAATATAAAGGCAAGCCTGTCGTAAATTCCAAATTTCGTACTACCTTGCATATAACCAAAATGTTGGGGAAAATTAAGTCCGTTAAGAAGATCTTTTGCTGTTTCAACCTTCTCTGCAACCTCTGAAATTGGACAAAGAAACCTATTAGACAGAGCAAAATATGGACAGAAGATAGCGAGCAAGATCCAACCTTCCATACACCAGCAGGAGAACCAGAGCTCGAAATACAAGGGTGGTGGGAACACAATATAAGTCGAGAATATGATCTCTGACTATGGTCAACCGCATAAGGTGCAATCAAGAACAAGCACTTCACAAGGACTTCAGTAGATGGAATGAATGGTAGTTGTGAATCTCCAGAGCTATCCATATCGCTGATTGAAAGAAAAAACTGTGTCAGGTTATTGGAAAATTTAGAAGGACAAGATGAAGAAATAATAAACTGTTCAACACAATCAAAGCAGATGTCTTGCAGAGTGCACTAGCTCCACGAGAATAAAGAACTACGAATAAATAGGCTATCCAATCACCACAGGCCAAAAGGTACACACCTTTGTTTCAATATTGACATTCTCTCTCCAACTAATGACAACCAGTTAGTGAACAAGAACAGAAGATCTTCAGCCAAGGCACCAGAGTTTGAAAGGACTTTCTTAGTACCATCATAAGCTATCTTCCTAACTGCCCAGCTTGGATGGCAAAGTAGATATATTAGCACCTACAGAATAAAGGAAAAAAAGACGATCAGTAGTTCAGTACAGACGACAGCCACATACTGATATTCACAGGGTAAATTGTTCTCGTATACTACAAAAGCTAATAAAAAATATAAGGAGCTTAAAAATACTTAATATAAGTGAGTCAAACTAAACAGTTTGGAGCATTCTTGCCCGATATGCATACCTGTAGCAATGACTGGATAGAAAAATATTCCTTGACCCTGCAGTTCAAAAAATGATAAGTCGAGAGAAGCAAAGGGTGCTGGCGTAACACACAAAATCCAATTTAAGAACATGAGAGCCAAACCGGAAAAGATTATCCACAAGCAGTGATTGAAGAAGATCCACACATGTTAAGCAATCTTCGTCTGTTAGTTTAGAAAGCTGCAGGGAGAGAGGCAGTGTTAAAAATAATAATTGCAACAGCTTCAGTTTCAAGGTAGCATCCAAAGATCTGAATCACTTAGAACTTTCATAACAATGTGCTGATGATTACCCCAAACCATTCATATCCATTTGATTGGCAAAGTTGGTATATACTAAAATAGAGCAAACTACTTCAAGGTTTATGTCACATCGTAGTCGTGCAAAGAGGATAAATATGGAGTCTCAACGGAAATAATAAATTATTCTTTGTTGAAATGTAAAGGACAACAAAATTACCAACTGAACTGAGATCACCGATGGTTCACTTTGAGCAATCAATGCCCAGAGCTTCTCCTTCACAATTGAACCATCTGCATTTACATTTAAACAAAAGTTATGAGAGAACGTACTTAAACATATAAATAAAAGGTCATTGCTATAAGAGGAATTATAGACATACCTGCTTTGGCATCGATAGCAGCAAGCCTAGATATTGCATAGAGTGCATAGATTCCATCCAACCGCTGTGTTGCCTTGGTGAAGCCATTTTTTGACAACTGAATCAAATGATCCAGCAAAGAAGTAACCTGCACAACATCAAAATTTAACAATAATCAATATGGAGCAATATTAGTATCAGCATTCCATCTGCATCTCAAGTTTCAATCACTCTCATTTGGCACAAAAATAAGAACTCAATAGGAAGAATACTTTTATAGATAGCTCAAATTAAATATATTACCTTAGTCAGAGAATCAGACTTTTTGCATATGACTCGTATTAATTTTAGATGTCCCTTTCTCAAAGTGTCTTTCTCTTTCAGTCCTGCAGTAATAAATGAAACAACATCTGGTTGGACAGCTTCAGATGACACCGAAGCCCATGACCCCAAAGCCGAGAGAGCTGCCAATTTCACTTCCTCAATACCTGTCACAAGATAGCAAACCTATGAATTTACGCCATCAGATGAGGGTATGAAGCACAGAATGGAACACTTAAACTTTACCATCACCCTTGTAACACGTTAGAAGGAAACTAGATACTGAGGGAGCAAGCCTGCTTATTTGCTTCGGAGAAAATCTTGACAAATGCTCCAAAGCATTCAACATTCCAACTCTCTGGTATGGTAGTGATAGTTTCCCTTCCGAGCCTGCCCAGATAAAGCTTATTAACAGCTACATGAATAATACTACCAAACTTCAGTCTGTTAAGCAAGATTTGAGGTTGCAAAATGCAGACATTGACTGGGGTAAAGGGAATAGGATAAGCTAATAGGTCATAAAGGAAAATAC